>VBSM01002217.1:28434917-28462348 GCA_008086735.1 Cheirogaleus medius | reverse complement strand
AAAAAAAAAAAAATAAAAGCAAGCAAACAAACTCCCCCAAAAGTCACTTGTTTCAGGGAGCTTACACTTTAGTCAGGGAAGATAGCAAGAAAAAAATAATAACAAATAGGTAGCATATCTGTTGTAATATAGCAGAGTGAAACATAGAGGAGAGCGGGTAGGATGGGGAGTCAGTTGGGAGTGGGGTGGTGTTTGGTATGGGTGGTTGGGAAGGCGTCTTTTCTAGGGTAGCATTTCTGTAGAGAACGGAAAGGGAACGAGGCCTGTGGTGGTGGGAGAAGGGCATTCTGGATGGTACAGAAACTTTGAGGTGGGGGCAGCCTGGCCCTGGGATCAGGCATTGAGCCAGCTTCCCTGAGGCAGAGTCTGCCAGGGGGAATGGTAGTCATGGGTGACATATAAAAGGAACTAAAGGCACGTCACATGGGATCACAGGCTGACATGAGGACTTTGGGTTTTACTCTAGGAGAAAGAGCAGCCAGAGACTTTCTGTGCAGTGGCTTTCCTTGCACTGAAATCTTACCTTCTCACTGAGGCCCACCCTGATCATCCTATTTAAAACTGTATCCTCAATCCCACATTCCCAATTCCTGCTCTAATTTTACAGTGTGTGTGTGGGTGGGCAGCAGGGTCTGTCTTGCCTTACCCAGAGGAGAATGTCAGTGTTTGAGGGAAAGCCACAGGCCGGCAAGGAAGTGCTAGGCAGGGAGACCCTTAGGCTAGGCCTGCTGGGACAATCCAGATGGGCGGTGATGGTGCCTGGGCTCAGGGTGGTGGTGATCAGGCACTTCATAGTCTGGACGTATTCTGAACATAGAGGTAGTAGGATTTTCTGTGAGAGAAGTCAAGGATGAGTTTGAGGTTTCTAGGCTGAGCAACTGGACTGGAGTTTCCCTTTAATGATTTGGGGAAGACTGTAGTGGAGCAGATTTTGTAGGGAAAAAGCAGGATGTGGTTTTGGACATGTTAGTTAGAAATGCTTGCCCAAGGGGAGAGTTTGAGCAGGCTGGCCTTACAAACATGTCTGGTGTTCAGGGCAAAAGGCCAGGCGAGTATCATGGGATTGAGATCCACGCACATGTATATGGTGTTTAAAATTGTGAGATTAGATGAGAACACAGAGGAATTAATTATAGATGGAGAAGAGGTCCAAGGACTGGCCTTGAAGTCCTCCCTGAGGTTGGGGGAGAGGCTGATCCAGCGTAGGATGCTGAAAAAGGGAGAGAGTGATGCCCTGGACACCAATAAAGAAGGGATTTCAAGGAAGGGGAAGAGTTCAACTCCGTCCCATCCCAACTTAGGAGCTAAAAGTGAGGATGGCGGTTAACTTCAGATCTAGCAAGGGGGAAGTCATTGGTGATAACAAGAGGCACCTTGACAGGGTGGCAGAGCAGAAGCCAGATTGGACTGGGCTGGCAAGAGAACAGAGCAAGAACAGTGGAGGTCCAAGGACCTCCCAGGAAGCCCTGTGTGGGCAGACAGAACACTGGGCAATGCCTGGGGCATGTTGGGAGTAGGGTGGAGGAGGCTTTATATTTAATATTGATGGATGTTTCAGGATGTTTGTATGTTAGTTGGAATGATCTAGTGAAGAGAAAAAAATTATTGGAGGAAAGCCACTGAGGGAACGGGATTTGATGAACGCATGTAGAAGTTGACTTTAGATAGGAGACCAGAACAGTCATCTGTAGCAATGGGAGTGGGGGAGACCATGGGTAGGAACATGGTGCTCATAGG
The DNA here is from genome assembly GCA_008086735.1 of Cheirogaleus medius. Taxonomy (NCBI): domain Eukaryota; kingdom Metazoa; phylum Chordata; class Mammalia; order Primates; family Cheirogaleidae; genus Cheirogaleus; species Cheirogaleus medius. The sequence goes on along the minus strand of VBSM01002217.1, from coordinate 28,460,611 downwards.
TGGGCAGCGCTGGTGTGGGAAAACAGGGAAGTTGACTTCTCATCATCTCTATTTCTTAAGGAGAAAGGGATGGGAACGAAAGAGTGTATTCTGTATTTCCTCTGAGCATCCTTGTTATATGCAGTCTTCTCCATAGATAGGCACAGTTCTCAAAGCACGAACACTCTCCTTTGGGCGACGCAGGCAGATCACATGCGCGTGCTCACGTACGTACTCACACACACACACACTCACACACACTCTCTCTCACTGCAGCTGTCATGAAGCGCCACAGCGTGGGATAGGGAAAGCGCCCTTGATAGACACTGGAAATCAGTGTCCTCCAGAACCTGGGCCTGCATTTTCTCGTGTGTAAAGTGAAGGTCTCTGTTTCTAGGTTAACACTCAGTAGGAGAACGAGCAATGGATTGTGGTTTTCCTGCTGGGAACTGTATGGAACTCATTATGTACTGTTATCTTAGCAGCCCATCATCATTCACTTATTCAAGACATGTTTATTTTGAGCCTCTTGTGTGCCCAGCACCATTCTGGGTTTTTGAGATACATCAGGAACAGAACAGGTGAAGATCCTTGTCCTCGTGGAATGTACAGTCTAGCGAGGGGACAGATAATGAGCAGTAGACACAGTAAGTCATGGCAAGTTAGAATAAGTAAGCACCGAAGAAAAAAGATAAAATTAGAGCAGGGAAAGGGAATTCTAGAGTGGGGGGATTGAGGGTGCAGTTTTAAAGGGGATGGTCAGGGTAGACCTCAACGAAAAGGTAAGATATGGGCAAAGACTTGATGAAGGTGGTAGAGTTAGCCAAGCGGGTGACTGGGAGAAGAGGGTTCCGGGTAGAGGACGTGGCCGTTAGGCAGAGCACCCACGCTACATTCGCAGAAGAGCAGGGACGTGAGTGTGGTGGGAGCAAAGGGAGAGCTGCCAAGGTAAGGGCAGATGCTAAGGTGTGTGGGGAATTGGGTGGGGGGGAAGCTCCGGTGAGACTTTGTAGGCTTTGTACAGACTCTGGCTTTACTCTGAGATACATGCGGGGGGAGGCACTGCAGGATTTTGAGGAGAGGAGTAAATACGACCTGACTTTCATTTTAAAAGTATCTCTGGCTGTTGTGTTGATACGTCTGTGTCTTAGTATGTCCAGGTGGCTATAAGAAAATACCTAAAACTGGGTAGCTTACAAACAGCAGAAATTTATTTCTCACAGTTTTGGAGATCCAGGTGCCAGCATGGTCAGGTTCTGGCGACAGCCTTCTTCCAGGTTGCAAACTGCCAACTGCTTTCTGTGTCCTCACCTGGTGGAAGGGGTGAGTGAGTTCCCTTGGGCCTGTTTTATAAGGACGTTGATCCCACTCATGAAGGCTCTGCTATTGTGATCTAATCACACCCTCAAAGGCCCCACCTCCTCATGCCATCACCTTGGGGGTTAGGATTTCTTCATATGAATTTGGGGGGACACAAACATTCAGGCCATATCACTGGGTAACAGATGGAAGCAGTGGAAGTCATTAGAAGTGGTTGGATTCTGGATGCATTTTGAAATAAGTGGAACAAAAAGAATTTCCTAACAGACTGGACATGAAGCATGAAAGAAAGAGGCATTGGGGATTATTATACAGATTTTGTTGGGATACACTAGAAAGAAGACATTGCAGTCCCTTCAGAAGAGGAAGACTATGGGAGAAAGAAACTTAAATGTCAGTTTTAGACAGTAGACATCGATTTTAGACTTCAGTTTTAGACATCAATTAGTCAAGTAGAGGAGTTGAGTTGGCAATTGGATTTACTTGTTGGGAGTTCTGGAGGGGGGTCCAAACTGAAAATAGAAATTAAAGACAAATGGATGGCAATGATATTTATGCTGGGAGGCTGAATGAGAACACGGGTCTAGCTAGAGAATATTATAGGAGACAATGGAGGACTGTTGGCTTCTCCTTTAGGAGATTAGGGTGAAGGACCAGCCAAAGGTGCAGAACAGGAACAACTGGCAAAGTAGAAGGAAAACCAGGCCAGGGTGGTGTCCTGGAAGCTAAGTGAAGAAAGTGTTTGAGGGGAAATAGATTTTCTCACCAAAAGTAAAGTGTGACACACTTGATATGATGTACTGAGTATACGTAGCAAAAAGAAAATAAAAAGCAAAAAATTAATATGGGTTTCAAACTATCAACTTCCTGGGTGTTTGAAATTACTAAGAAAGCTTTAATTTCTCCTATTGATGGCAAGTAGCCAGGACAAAGACTTTGATTACTTCTTGGATTACTGCCCATATTAGCATCCCAGGGCTGCCATGACAAAGTACCACAAACAGGATGTCATAAACCGAAATTTATTCTCTCCTAGTCTGGGGGCTAAAAGTCTGAAATCAAAGTGTGGGCAGGGCCAGGCCTCCTCTGAAGGCTCCACCAACAGCATGGGTAGTCTTGAGAGCATCTCACAGGTGTTCTGACATATAAAGAAGGTAGATATCTGGAAATTAATTTGTTTTTCAGCAGTAGCTTGACTAAGTCATTCCATTGACTATTCACTGGGATGCTTTGAATTATTCTGTGACTTTTAAGACACTTCTACAACTGTTTATGCGTTAGAATCTGTTTCATGGAGAACAGATGATAGATTACAATTAGTTTTTTCTGTTAAATCTTCTTGATAGTAAAAAACAACGTGCTGCCCAAACTCTAATCTAGGGATTTTAAACCATTAAGATTTATGAATCCCAATTAAAATGCATTGAAAGTATGGCCAATACAAGACATGACTAGAAATCATTACAAAACAAGGTTTTGCAATGTCATCTCAGAGAATGAGGTTGGAATTTTTCTGATATATGGATTCTCTTATTTTTTTTTCCTTAAGGCAAAAATGTAAGAAGCTTTGAAATCACTGTTCTCAATATGAGAACTGAGGAGAACTTGATGGACTATAAGCCAACTTTAAAACAGCAACTAAATGATTATTTGTTTTCATGAGTTGTATCTTTTACGTGATTTTTTTTCCCTCTTGACTTACCAGCACGTGATTTTGAACCTAGTTCTCAGGCTTCCGGTGAGAACTGTGGTTTGGGGGAAGGCTATAAAAATACAGCAGAGGGTGGAGTCACTTCTGCCTTTTCTTGCTGCATCCTTTGTGGCTTGCAGGATGTCAGCGCATCGTCTAGAGTCAGAGTTTAAGATGGAGAGAGGGGGAGAGGAGCAGAACGTCGGAAGATGGGGTCTGGAAGGGACTTGAGTGATCATTTAGTGACCCAAAGCTCTCCTTTCTCTTCCTTTGTCTCCCTTTACTCTAATGTGATGAAAGTACATTTTTTATAAATGCTACTACAATGATAGCAACTGGATCTCTTGGTGTGAAAAAGTAGATTGAACTGTGAAGTGTTGGGAAAGGCCCTGCCCTAGGAAGTCAAGAGGGCTGGTTTCTAGTCCTCACTCAGCTGTTAACTTCCTACCAGTGTGACACAGAATGTGTTTTAGGTCTTTGTTCTCATATCTTTCAAATGAAGGGACTGAACAAGATGGTCTTTAAGGATTTTTTTTTCAGCTCTAAGATCTATACTTTTACTTTCTAGTACTTAACAAAGGAGACAGGACTGCCGTATACAGTTTCCCAGGATGTATACTGTACAACTTTAGGGGTACAGGTCACATGACTACACAGATATGAGTGCTTCTACCTGGATAGTGGGCAAAAAACAGCTTCCCTGAGAAGGAGCAGGTCTTAAATTTGTTTGAAGGCAAAAACCCCCTAGGATTTGCTCATCTCTTCCCTGCCTTATTGGGAACTGGGCTCATCTCTGTAGTCCTGATTCTTGCCTAAAGCACACACCTTTGCATCCTGGAACGATCTATTCACGGTAGAGAATAATCAAAGAAAGCAGACAGTATAGTCTACCTTATAATCAGCTCTCACACCAGTGTCTCCTTTTCTCTGTGCTACAGTTTGGGCTTTGGGCATCTGCTCTCTGGCTGTATAGACTATGCAACCTTTGTTTCCAGATAATCTCTCTGGAATCAACCTTGCTGCCCACCTGACCTTTTCAACTCTGTGCCATTAGGCCAAACACACAGTTTGCCCAACCTGTAGCAGTCTTTAGCCCCATCTATGTCTTCCAGCCCCATCTTGCCCCACTGACCTGTCCATTATTTCTCCCGCACTCTTGGGAGAGGCTGAGGTAGAAGAAGCTCATGCTGTTGAAGCACAAAAGGAGCTTAGAATTCACCAATGCAAAGCTTCCCAAGCTGAGTTATTATACCATAGACTGCTCATAGATGGTTTACAAAAAAAAAAAATCCTTATGTTTAAATAAGATTTGGAAACAATTGGACTAAACCAAATCTAGTGGACTTTAATATGATACTGTAAGTCTACAAGAATGGCGTAGAGCAGCAGTCTCCAACCTTTTTGGCACCAGGAACCAGTGTCATGGAAGACAAGCTTTCCATGGACTGTTGAGGGGGACAGGGAGGATGGTTTTGGGATGATTCAAGTGCATTACATTTACTGTGCAGTCAAACCTCTCTGCTAATGATAATCTGTATTTGCAGCTGCTCCCCAGCACTAGCATTGCCTCCTCAGCTCCACCCCAGATCATCAGGCATTAGATTCTCATAAGGAGTGCACAACCTAGATCCCTCATATGTGCAGTGTACAGGAGTGTTCGTACTCCTATGAGAATCTAATGCCCCCCTCCCCCTGCAATCTGACAGGATTATGCAGTGATGTGAGCAATGGGGGGTGGCTATAAGTACAGGCTATAAGTACACTTGCTTGCCCACTGCTCACCTCATGCTATGTGCCCTGGTTCCCAACAGGCCACGAACCAGTACCAGTCCGTGGCCTGTGGGTTAGGAACTGCTGGCATAGAGTACATAGTATTTCCCTGATTTAATAATCTTCAGATATCCCACAGCAGTATTCTCTGAGATTTAGTTTGATACATCTTTTCATTTACAGGTAAGGCCCTGGAAGGCAAAGTCCAAGGGCACATAGAGTTAGGGACAGAGCAAAAACTAGAGTCCAAGTCGGGTGCCTCTAGAATTTATGGGGAACTAGTATATTTCCTGTCTGTATATGAAGATAGCAATATTCATATTGATATTTCCTTTAAAAATGACTTTGGAATATATTTCATGTGTGAACTTAATGTTATAAAGTCCTGCTCAGATATTTGGCATCTAGTTTAAGATTCTGCAGCCTAGTGTTTCGATATTCCTCTGTTGTGCACAAGAGTGCAATCCCTTTTTAAACCATTTAAATAGAAAACTTTCATTTTTATATTCATTGGTTATATTCATCTATTAAAACCTGTCTGTTTTTAGGAGAATAGGAAGCTCTTCAAAGCCGATCCTTCTCTGGATACCTGGAAAATTTATGTAGAATTCATTGATGACATCGTGGTGGAAGGCTTTTTTCAGGCCATAATGCATGACTTAGACTTCTTTCTGATGAATACGGAGAAACAATTGAAGCCTGCACCATTTTTTCAAGCACAGATGATCTTAATGCCCCCTGAGATTGTGTTTAAACCTTCTTTGGACAGAGAGGCTGGGGATGGCTTCTATGACCTGGTAGAAGAAATGATATGCAATAGTTTTAGAATGTCTGCCCAGATGAAGCGCATAGCAACACATCTGGAAATAGCAAATTATCAGGTATTTTCTTTGTAAATAAGTATTCGCTTTGATATTAATGATTCGAAAATAATTTGGGGTAAATGGACACAAGGAAAGGAGAAGTTGGAAAAAGCATCATGATTTGTTATTTTGCCAACTACTCTCCCCTTCCCTTTAAAGAATTGCCTTGGTCATGTTCTGTTGCACATAATTATTAGAGAAAGGTTGGTTTTAATAAGAATAAATCTTTGGTTTTCCTCTCATTTAGAATGATATGGATAACATGTTAGACCTGGCAGAGGTCAGGCAGGAGATAATGAAGAGAGTGGCAGACGTCATCAACAAAGTCTTGGATTTCAAAAACTCCCTGGAGACCTACGCTTACCTCTGGGTGGATGACCGAGCTGAGTTTATGAAGCATTTTCTCTTGTATGGTCATACTGTGTCATCAGAGGAAATGGATGCTCATGCAAACGAAGAAATCCCTGAGCAGCCACCAACTCTTAAACAATTCCAAGAACAGGCAAGAAAAACTCTTAGCATTTGATATAGCAAATTGACTTTTGCTTCAGTTGTTATAGTTAATTTTTTTTCTAATTACAGATCGACATTTATGAGGCCTTGTATGTTCAGATGAGTAAGTTTAATGACTTCAGAGTGTTTGATAGTTGGTTCAAGGTGGACATGAAGCCTTTCAAAGTGACCTTGTTAAACATTATTAAGAAGTGGAGCTGGATGTTTCAGGAGCATCTTTTGAGATTTGTCGTTGACAGGTAGCCTTTGTACTTTGGTATTTGGAATTATAACTTTTAACACTGCTTTCTGGAATTGAGGTATTAATATTGCCAATTTCATAATAGAGATAACAAGTAATGTTTAATCAGGTACATAAGGAAAATACAATTGAATTGGAAGTCTCATAGTACTAAATGTTTTAATAAACTTAATTTGTATGTGTATGTGTATATCTGTGTATATATATTTAATAGTCTGAATGAGCTACAAGAATTTATAAAGGAGACAGATGCAGGACTTCAGGGAGAATTAAGTGAAGGTGATCACGATGGTTTAGTTGACATCATGGGGCATCTTCTGGCTGTAAGAAGCCGACAGAGAGCTACAGATGAACTCTTTGAACCCCTGAAAGAAACCATCACACTCTTGGAAAGCTATGGCCAGAAGATGCCTGAACAAGTCTATATTCAGCTGGAGGTAAGTGTAGAGGTGAAATAGTCAAAATTACCATAAATTGAACATCTCCTTTAGCCAAGTACTTTATATGTACTCTTTCAGGAGGTCCTTACAACAATCTGTACTGTAGACATTAATATTTTCATTTTACAGGTTAGGAAATCTGATATTCAGACAAATAATAACTTTCTCAAGGTCACCCAAGTAGTAAGGCCAGCGAACATTCTACTGTAGGTATGTTTCATAACAAAATACTCACTCTTAACCGCTGGGCTCCAGTGTCATCTTATTAGAAGGTATTTAGGTTGTAAAGAGCCTCTAAGTTGCTTTTTTTGAGTTCCAATTTTATCATCACTTTCACAAATGACATATATCCACACTTTTTGCTTTCAAAACTGCCTGTCAGTTGAGAAGTGTTTTAGTTTTATAAACATATCATGGACATGTTAATAAAGAATAAGTAAATAAAGCTCGATTTGGATGGAGAAATCCTTGTGTTTCCTAAACAGATTTCTATGCCACCCTCCTATTTCTATGCTCTGGAAAGATTTGGGGGCTACTGTGTGCCAAATGATGAACAAAGTGTTTTTAATTATAATTGAAACCATGAATAAAGATCTCACAATTAAGGCTCTGTTCCCATGCCCATATTATTATTCTGGATATTTCATATGAATAGAATTATATAATATGTGACCTATTATGTTTGGGTTCTTTCACTTGGCCTTAATGTTTTTGAAGTTCATTCACATTGTAGCATGTATTGGTACTTCATTCTTTTTATGGCCGAATAATATTCCATTGTGTGTATAGACCACAATTTGCTTATCCATTCATCTGTTGATGGCATTTGGGTTGTTTCCATCTTTTGGCTATTGTGAATAGTGCTGCTATGAACATCGGTGTGTTAAGTATTTGAGTACCTGTTTTCAGTTCTTTTTGGTGTACATTTAGGAGTGGAATTGCTGGGTCATTTGTTAATTCTACATTTAATTTTTTGAGAAACTGGCAAGCTGTTTTTTCACAGTAGCTGTTTTGTTTTCTGTTCCCTCATTTTGTTCCGTAAGGATTAATGCAGCAATGTATTTACAATTGTTCTCTTGACTATAAAGACTATAAAGAATTACTATATATGAACTGTAAAATTCTATTTAAGTGTAAAGCTGTCCTTAGAGATGACAATACAGTCAGACATGGAGTAGGATGGCAAGCTATGGACAGATACATGAGAGATGAAATAGTTACAGTAGAACCAACTGTAAATATTTTTTTGTTTTCAGAAAGATTCAAATATTCTTTGAATCAGATCTTGGACCTTAAAATCTTTCTCACAGAGAAACCAGTCACAGTACAAGTAATCAATGAGAGGATGTTAGCCATGGCCTCCAGAATTTGTACTGTACAAATTTGGCTCATGCCTTCAGGTTATGGCAGTATTGCAAACATTAGGCTTTTCAATATTTCAAAAGCAGGACACACTTTCAGCTATGTGTCACTATGTCAGTATTTTAGGCAGGTCGGGAGGAGAAATAAGCTTCATAGGCAGTATATGTTGCTTGTGAAGAGTGACAGAGCCCCAATTTTATTTTAATTAAAGCACCTTGTAGTATTAATAGTTACCCTCAGTTTCTCCTTCATTATCATAAGCAGTCTCAACATCTTTCAAATACTTGTCTGTGCTTAATTCTGTGCTAAAATAACCCTTCAGATGTGGCTGTTCATACTAAGAATTGAAGTATTATTTCCTCAAAGTCATGGGAATTTGCCACCAGCAGAATGGTCTTTCTCTGAATGCAGCATCTTTGCAGTCTGTTGCCTCTTTCCATTTCTGTTCCACCCATTTTAATTCAGTTCTTGTCACTTCTTACCTGGGCCACAAAAACAGCTTCTTAATTCTCCTCATCCCCTCTCAGATCCCATCTACAGTATACTCTGAAGTGGAGTTGAAGTTCTAATCTACAGGTTTTATCAAGCTCCTTCCCTGCTCAGAAGCCTTCAGTGATTGCCCCGGCTTCCTGGACACCGTCCAATTTCCATCAGAGCCCACACTCTCACCCTGGCTGTCTCGGTCGTTGTGCCTCATGTATCTCAAAGGATCTCACCCTAATCTCTGCCTGTTGAAACCTAGTAATTCCTTTCAGCCTCAGATTCAATGTTACCTCCTCCTCGAGCGCATCCTATCAGTTAGACTTTGGAGATCACCTCATCTTTTGGTTTTCAAGAAAATTTACTTTTATCAAGTGGAGGCTGGTTTGGAATACCCAAATATAAAACAGGTCTGCTATGTTTGAAGAGGGTGAAGGGGCCTGAGCCAACTGATGTGACTTCTCCCTGGCTCCCCAGCCATGGCCACCAAAGGGACTCCATGTAGTGTTTATATTCCATGGAATGGGGTTGGAAATGCAAAGCGACACTCTCTCTGTACAGATGAGAATGCAGAATTTTGATGAGAGGAAGCATGCAAGGGAAGGACAAGGGGGTTCAGAGGTTGCTGCACTGGTTTGGTTTTCCTGTCCTGATGCTGTGTTGTCTCCCAACTGTTCCGATTCCATAGCCCATAGACCTCCTGACGGGAGTCAATGCATTCTGTCACGTGGAATAGTTATTGTGTGTGTGTGTGTCGCGCTCACTCTGACAGATTATAAAACAATTTAAGTCAAAGACTGTGTTTTACCTTTGTAGCATTTGTAGCACCCCCTCCACCATGCAAGCAGTATTTATACTTAGCACAGTGCACTCTTCATAATTGGCCGTTACTGAATCATTTATCAAATATTTATCGAGGGTTACAAAATAGTCCTTAGAACCTTTGATTTTTCCTCTTGAGCTACACAAGTAGAGTCCCATCACTATGCGTGATTTTGTATGACAAAACAATTTCAGTGTCCCAGGAGATGACCCAGAGAAACAATGCTTTGTTAGTCTGAACACAAGGAATGCTTTCCAAGGGTCATTATGTACCACCAGGGCTCTTCAAAGAAAATGACTTGTTTTTGTCCTATTTTCATTGTAGGCAGAGAGAGCAGAATTGAGTTGGTACCCGAACTATTTATTGCTGCTTTTGTCCTACATCAAGTAGGAATTAACCTTCCCTTCTCTCTGCCTCTTTTCCCTTCAAAAATCTTAGTCATCTAAAATAAACCCAACTACAGTGCTCAAACTTTCCAACAAGAAAGACAGAGCTTTGGGAGCTAGAGGAAAGCAGAGGATGAGATTGGTTCACATTTTCATCTTTGCCCTACCAGAGTCAAAGCATCTTTTTTTTAACCTGCTAAATTGTTAAACTTGGCTGGTTTCCATTCTAGTTGTTAGAGATCAGCAAAGTCATTTCCAGAGCACTTTAATTTTGTAGTCACAACAGCAAAACAATTTGGAAATTTGTGTTTATTTTGAAGAACTTTCCATTGGTTCTGAGATGAGAACAACTCTGTACATGCTAGGAAGATCTGAACCTGGAAGTGCCAGTGGGCCAGCCTGTACTTCAGCCCTGGCTCTAAGCCTTTTAATTACTTTCGCCTTTTTTTTTTTTTTGATAAATTCCTTATATGAGAATGAAATGATGTCATGGGTTAGTGTATAGAAACTAGAATTATTTAATCCAATAGAGTTGATTTGTTTTCGGAATTGAAGTAATTTCCCATTTGCACCTTTGTTTTTGTAGGAATTACCTGAAAGATGGGAAACTACCAAAAAGATTGCAGCAACTATCAGACATGAAGTTTCACCTCTCCAAAATGCAGAAGTCACTCTTATAAGGAAAAAATGTATTTTGTTTGATGTAAGCTAGTTATTGAGTTTTTGTTTGTTTGTTTGTTTGTTTTAAGAAAGGTTTTGTAAGGATAACTGAAGCTGTTTCAGATTCACTTTTTTTTCTTTTCTTCTCATCAGACAAAGCAAGCAGAGTTCAGAGAGAGATTCAGGTGCTACGCCCCTTTTGGATTTAATGCAGAAAATCCATACACTGTGCTTGATAAGGTAATACGGATCTCAAATATCTTGTGTGCGTTACAATAACTATTTTAAAAATGAGTTTAGACATTAAGATACTGCTATATTTTGCCTTAGTTTTGCCATTAGTTATAGGAATAGAGAGCTATTTAAAACCCAATTATAAGGAATTTTCCCCAAGTAAATTGTGTTTTAAATGGTGGTTTTTGTCTTCCAAAACCACCATCAAAGTGATCATACTAGTGAAAGTTGCAACTACTACTACTACTGATTTTGAGCACTTATTGTATATGTCAATAATTTTGTTAAGCATATTACTTACATTATTTAAGTTCTCACAATGTTCCTATGGTATGGTTTCTACTCTCCCTATTTCAGATAAAGAAACAAGCTTGTGTCATTCATTTGTTGGAGGTTACAGAGTTAGTAAGTGACAAAGGTAGGATTAAACTTTAGGCTGTCGAAATTTTAAAAAATCAGAAATTTACTGCTTTCTACGTGATACTTTTGCTAGTAACTTTTAACCAAAGTGAGGAAAGTTCATAACTTATTCTTAACTTTGGACATGAATATTATTGAGGCATTCACTCCTGATGTGGACAATTATATTTTATTAGAGTTGACTAAAAGAATGAATAGAGTGGGCAAATAATCCAAAATGGTAAGTAATTCATAGAAGACTTGAAAAGATGTTTTAAACTTGTATTAGAAAAATAGTATCTCTCTCTAGGAACTTAAACTAGCAGCTAAAATAAGAAAATAATTTTGTGACGTTTAGATTCAGGAGCTGGGAATCTTTGTGAGTTGTTCATCTGGGCTTGCTTCATGCTGGAGATAGTCTTTATTCCTTAGAGTGGGGTAAAACCTGCGGCTGACACAGCTCTTATCTCTCTTTTCAAATTTTGGGTCGAATTTAGGTTTAATTGCTTTAAACTTATTCACAGAACACCATTCTGTAGCATCAGGTCTTCTTTTTCACTTGGCGGAAGAAAATTGGTTAATATATTCATTGAAAAGGGAGTAGGTTAGAATATGCTAACAGACTTTTTTTTTTAAAGATCATATCTAAATTGCAGGTGGTCTGAACAGATTGTGGATGGGGAAAAGTTTTTACTTGACTAACCAACACGCTGTATGTAAACATTTACTTCAGTTATTTATTGAATCTTGCCATTTTCATGCTATGGTGTAGCAGCATATAATTACGTATTTAAAAGTCAGAGATGCTTATGCTTGTACCTATAAGGATATTTTGAAAATTGCAGGGCTGGGTTAGCTTTTCCTTGAAGTCATTTTCTTTGTGTGTTTGTTCAGCATGCATATCTAATGTTTATCTAATTAGACTCAATAAAAGACATATGTATTCTCGTTCTGGGCTGGTGTGATAGACCCTAGTTCTCAAGGCACCTTCCTCCACAAGACAGAAACTACTGACCTTCCAGGAGTAAGGGGAGTGGTGTGGTGAATCTCTCCATTTATAATGATATTCCCTAGTGAAGTGCCACTGTTTCTTCATAGCCAAAGATACAGTTAACGGTTGAATTAACATCACTGGGTATATTTTTTTCTAGGAATAATGGAATTAGTATAAGTCATAGGAAAAAGGATTAGAAAGAAAAAAAGATGCTGGCTTTGGGGAGTGTGGTGGACTAGACATTTTAAAAAGCCCTCTTTTGTAAAACAGATGCTGAATATGTGTTCACAAATGTGCCACTTTAAATCTGTTCCTGGGATCCCCCCAAAATAAGAGAAATCTCTAAAAGGCAGGAAAAAATAGCATATTGGAAAGCAGAGGCCAACACAGAAGGCCTGTGCTGTTGCAGGTACGGATAAAAATACCACAAGTCTAGAAATTTGAGATTAACTCTTTCTTGGGGAAATAGGGGATACTCTTAAGAGGTTGGACCCTCGGTGAAGGGTGGGCTGTGAAAGTTGGCAGCCTGCAAAGGGAGCCTCAGAGGTCCCTGTTGGTGCTTCTAAAGCACAGAGTAGGGTAAAAAAAAAAAAAAAAAAAAAAAAAAGGAAAAGACTCCTCTGGGAATTTTCAAACAGAGGCCTGTTCTCACAAGGGTCTATTGTTCAAGTTTATGCTACCTCTATGATTAAGGAATTTCTAGGCCAGGAAATTGAAATGGTTACAAGTAGCTCTTCTTAGCACCTAGTAGAAGCAAATCTAAATCTTTCCTCAAAAAAAAGGCTCTCGTTCCGATCTCCTTAGGGGTTCTACAGATTAAGTTCAGTCAAATATGAACTCACAGTAGAATGATCAGTAAGCATACTGTCATGTGTAAAGTAGAAACCACAGATATAGATTCATATAAAGCTTCAGATATTGGAAGGAAATAAGATAATATTGAAAAAAATGAGCAAGTTCTCAGTTTTGAGACTATCAGAAATAAGTTGAATTTGAAAAAGGGCTAGATACTTATAGAAATGAAAAGTATAGTTGTTTAAAAAAATATAGTTTAGCCAGATGGGTTAAAGAGCTAGTTAAAATTGGAAAGAGAATTAGTGAAATGCAAATTACATTGGAATAAATCACTTAAAATGCAGCACATAGGTGTAAGGAGATAGAAAATATAAAACAGATCAAGAAACACAGAAAAAGAAGTTCAAATGACATCTAACTCTTTGACTCATAGTTCCTGGAAAAGAGAATAAACAGAATAATAGAGGTAATAGTCTGAGAGGTAATGCTGAGACATTTTTAGCACTGGTTGTGATGGCTAATTTTAGGTGTCAGCTGGATTGAGGGACAGCTAGATAGCCAGTGAAGCATATTTCTGGATGTGGCTGTGAGGGTGTTTCTGGAGGAGATTGGCATGTGATTTGGTGGGCCGAGTGGGGACGATCTGCCCTCACTCAATGTGGGTGGCACCATCCAATTGACTGGGGGCTCAGATAGAACAAAAAGGCAGAGCAAAGACCAATTTGCTCACTCTCTCTGTCCTGAAGCTGGAACAAAACACCCTTCTTCCCCTGCTCTTGGACATCAGAACTTGAACCTTCTTGGCCTTTGAACTCGGGGACTTACACCAGCGGTACCCCAAGGTTCTCAGGCCTTTGGCCTGAAACTGAGAATTACACCATCAGCTTCTCTGCTTCTGAGGCTTTTGGACTTGGACTGAGCACGCTACTGGCATCCCAGGGTCTCCAGCATGCAGAAGGCCTATTATGGGACTTCTCAGCTTCCATAATTGCATGAGCCAATTCCTGTAATAAATCACTTATATATCTATCCATCCATCCATCCATCCATCCATCTATCCTATTGGTTCTGCCTCCTTGAAAAACCTTGACTCATACACTAGTCAAAAAATGAGTCAATAGATTCAGAAAATTTACTGAATGCCAACCACGATAAATACAAAGTCAGCATCTGGACACATGACAGGGAACTGCAGAATACCAAAGGCAAAGAAAAGATCTTTAAAGCAACCAGACAGAAAAGACTGACCTGTTAGAAATAATGATTAGCCTAAGAGCAGACTTCCCATCAGCAACAATGGAAACCAGAAAGTAAACAGAGGCCTGTTTTCACGAGGGCCTATAGTTCAATTTTATACTACCCCTATGACTAAGGAATTTCTAGGCCAGGAAGTTGAAATGGTTACAAGTAGCTCTTCTTAGCACCTAGTGGAAGCAAACCTAAATTCTCCCTGGGAAAAAGTGCTCTCATTCCCATCTCCTTGGGGGTACCACAGATTAGGTTTAATCAAATATGAGTTCACAACAGAATAATCATTAAACATAACATGCATAAAAGTCAGTAGAAAGAAACCACAGATATAGATTCATATAAAGCTTCGGATATTAGTAGATGATGTTTTCCAAATTATATTGGGTAAAATTATATTCCAATAACAAGAATGAAGTAAAAATATTTCAGATAAAAACACAATGTATTTACCATGAACAAATCATCACTAAAATAAGTTTAAGTGCTATACTTTAAGAAAAGAAAGGACCAACAAAGCCCAAACTTGGTTCTTAGAAAAAACTAATTATTAATATATCGACAAACCTCTGGTGGAATGGTTAAGGGAAAAGAAGAAAGCAAAATTAACAGTTCTTAGGAATAAAATAGGGAATGATCTTACAGAAAGAGCAGAAATTTAAAAGAACATAGAGTACAATTAACAAACTTGAAAACTTAAACAAAATGGGTAAATTTTAAGAAAAATATAATTTACCAAAACTGTATGAAGAAATAGTAAACCTGAATAGTAATATAACTATTAAAAATTAACCAGTGGGAAAATAAAAAGAAAAAAATTAACCAGTAGTTAAAAAATCTTCCAACAGAGAGACTAATAGGCTCCAGAGGCTTGGTGAATTCCAAGAAGCTTTCAAGAAACAGATCTCGTTCATATGATTACAGGAACCAGAAGAAGAGTGAACATTAAAAAATTATTCTATGAAGCATGTCTAATTTTTACAAAAGGACAGTATGAGAAAGGAAAATTATAGGTTAATTTTTCTCAAGTACATGTAGATGAAAATGTACTAAACAAAACAATCAAATTATACCAGTTTATTAAAAAGTTGGGTTCCTTCCAGGAAAACAAGTTTGACTTAACATTAGAAAAATCAGTTAATGTAATTTATCACATTAACAGATTAAGAAGAGAAAATCATATGATCATCTCAAGAAATGCCAGAAAATCTTTAGATATCATTCAACCTTCATTCATGATAGAAACTCTTAAAAGACATTCTTTACCCATTAAAAGATAACAAAACTCTACATAAAATGTTATACACTAGGGAACATGAAAATTTAGGAAAAGCCTAAATGATCACCAGAAGTAGAATAAATAAATTATAGTATATTCATACGATATAGTACTGTATGATAGTGTAAATGAGTGAACTTCACACATCATCATGAATATATGGGTATACTTCAAAAATATTAGCTGAAAGATCTTTGCATATATATATTTAGTATAAAACTATATACATTTTAAAACATAAATTTTAATAGTTTATCCCTTAGCAATACATACATATATAGTGAACATATAAAATCAGGAGACTATTAAATAAAAATTTAGATTCGGTGGTTAAAGTTGTAGTAGGAAGGAGAGGGATAAAATTTAGAAAGTATTAAAAGTTATTAATATTTCCTAGGCTGGATGGGGCACACACACATATAAATATGCTTTCATGTATAAAAATTTTCGTAATAAAATTTGTAAAAGTAAGTCAAAGAATTGCAGTTCTTATTTATAAAGATGTATCAGTAACTTGCAAGAATGAAAGCAGGTTGCTAATATTTTTATTTACACAGTTAGAAATTAAGAGAGTTGGGGTCAGGGAGATGCGGCTCAAAGTATATAAAATTTCACTTAGGAATAAGTTCAAAAGATCTAATGTATAATATAGTGACTATAGTTAATATATTGTACAGCATATTTTTTGAAAATCACTGCATAGATTTTAAGTGTTCTCACTGCACACAAAAATAATGAGATAATGAAGTATGTGAGGTAGTGCATGTTAATTAACTCAACCGAGCTATTCCACCATGCATACATATTTTAAAACATCATATTGTAAAAATAAGTACCACATGTACTCACCATCAAATTGGTATTAACTGATCAACACCTAAGTGGACATATAGGAATAATATTTATCGGGTGTCGGGCAGGTGGGGGGGAGGGGATGGGTATATACATACATAATGAAAGCGATGCGCACCAACTGGGGGATGGACACGCTTGAAGCTCTGACTCAAGGTAGGGGGCAAGGGCAATATACGTAACCTTAACATTTGTACCCCCACAATATGCTGGAAAAAAAAAAGAAAGAATATTAACCCATTGAATCCAACAATGTATAAAAAGAAAAAACAAACAAAAAAACCCATCATATTGTATACAATAAATATATGCAACTTTTACTTGTCAGTTTTGAAAAGTTGAAGTTGGAACATGAAAGGATTGAGGATTTAAAAGAAATCAATTTAAAAATTTAAAAGAAAAAATTTAAAAGAAAATCAAAGGAACTAAAGTAATATAATTATTGGATTTGGGGAGGAGGATGGGAGAAGACATAAAGTGGAAAAACAAAGTCAAATCCTTCTTTTGCAAAGCCAGTGACTTAGTGCAGTGTCTACATTTGATCAAGGAAGAGCAGCTTGAGCACAGAATTGAGAGTTACAGCATCCAGAGAAGTGGAAAGTGAACCTGGGGGTGGCTTTCCTGCCTTACGACCTTTTCTGTACGCCTTGAACTTCTGCCATGCATATAAAATACGATTTTGTTAATAAAAAAATGAGTCAACTTACATTTGGCATAAAATGGAAGCTATTCTACATAGATGGGATGGCAGGGGAGCCTTGGTAAAGATAATCATGTGAAATTTTCATACCAGGCATGGTTATTAGCTCCAGAGTTTTATTTCATAAATTCTCTTGAATATATTTGATACTTTTGATAATCTCCAGGGTATCTTTAGTACTGAAAGT
Source organism: Cheirogaleus medius (assembly GCA_008086735.1). Lineage (NCBI taxonomy): Eukaryota > Metazoa > Chordata > Mammalia > Primates > Cheirogaleidae > Cheirogaleus > Cheirogaleus medius. The sequence goes on along the minus strand of VBSM01002217.1, from coordinate 28,443,396 downwards.
TTTTTTTTTTTAACTAAGTGCTTATTAAAAGAGTAATTTATTCTTAAGTGGAAGTTTCTGGAGCCTCACCTTTTGCTTTTCAGCAGAGTCTCCAGTTGTACAATGAAAATCAAGAGGAAAAATGGTATTCATAGAAATAATATGTTAATAGGAGAGTATTGATACCATTATTGTATTTATTAATAGTCTATTCTCACTTTTTGTGTAGTGTGAGTTTGCTCATCTAAAGCCTTCTACATTTTCCCATAATTATATTGCAGATTTCTTTTTATTTTATTTTTAAAATCAAAGGTTGCAATGTTGAAATAAGCAGAGCTACAGAACTGTGTGGCTTCTCTTTCTCTGGCAGTTTGTATGCAGGTGTGTATGTTTTCTCCATAGGCAAATCAAGAGCTTGAGGCATTAGAAGAAGAAATGTTGCAAATGCAAGAATCTACTCATCTTTTTGAAGTGGCTCTTCCAGAATACAAACAAATGAAGCAGTGTCGCAAAGAAATAAAATTGCTCAAGGGACTTTGGGATGTCATTATTTATGTTAGAGTAAGATGTGCTTTGTGGAAGCATGCTTTTTTCTTCTTTTAGTAGTTCTTTGATATAAATAGGTAATTTTTAGAGTCTGTGTCATTTTATTTGTGTTTTATAATGTGTTGAAATATGTGGACATTATATTCCCCCCCTTCTCCCAGAATTAGAGATTATATATATGTTAGTGGAAGATTCTTCCCTGAATATCAGTTGTTTTCAGGATGAAACTTTGTGTAATGAGCTAACTGCTTCAAATCTTTTTGAGGGAATGTATGAATATGAATAAAAATTAATATATAAATATATATCACATATATAGGGTCACCTGTGCATACCAACTCGTGTAAACACCTGTATTTATACTTACATGTGTGTGCATATATATCCTCACTGAAAATAAAGTTAATTTATATGTGGTTAATTAAGTTAAGAAGTAGAAAAATAAGTTATAGAAAACTAGAAATGTTGCAACATGTATTATATGTAATTTTCTTAAGTTAGTTGGAAGCCATGTAGAAATATATGAACAAGATATAAAATATGGTCAAAAAATGGTTAATGAGAGTTTTGTTTACACCAGATGAAGGTTGTCTTGTGAAAGTTCATTTTATGTTATGTGTAGAATTACAAAAATCTGTTTCTTAATAGTAATATACTTATCAGTTTATCCAAAATACACAGGATTAAGTGATAACGATGGTGTGTGTATGGAATTTATCACTGCTACTAGAAATTAATGTATCACAGTGTTTTAGCCTTAAGCTTGACATGTTCTGACAACTTTTTTGTTTTGGTAATAGGGAAGTTTTGACAAGTGCAGTTAATATTTAAAAAATTGACTTTCCACGGGATGATAGAGTCACTGTGTATCATCAGTTTATATATTTTGCTGCAGAGGCTTGCTTTCACCAAATGTTGTTGACACTTTTATCTGCTTGTGCGTTTGCAGAGAAGCACTGATAATTGGACTAAAACCCAGTGGAGACAGATTAATGTGGAACAGATGGATGTAGAACTCAGAAGGTTTGCCAAGGCGAGTTCCATAACTGTCTATTACAGCAATTTATCTCTCTCAGCACCACCTCCTTCCATCTTCCCTAACCTAGTGTCTGCTGTGTGGGACTGCGTGTCCTTATTTACTTCTAACAGAATGGTATCAGACGGTATTTTTTTCACTCTTAGCCAGTTGCACTTCTAATCAAGCCTGCCTTTCTGTGAATGAGTTGATAAAAGCATATTAGGGCTAATGAATTTGTGAGAAGAAACTATAATCATGAGCTTCCTATGGCTGTCTAGGATGGAAAGAAAGATTATCAGGGCTTATGAAAGTTTTTTATTTCTTTCAATAGCCACCATAAGCATCTTGTATCTGAAAAGGTACCTTTTGGTTCTGGAATTTTGGACAACTACGAGGATATGCAACTTCTGGGTTTCTATGGAATATTATATTTGTTCCATTCCAGTATCCCAAGTGGGCTCAGTATATACAGAACTGAGCTTGTTTGACCTTAGTACTTTGATATCTAGTCCCCATATCCACATTTCCTCTGAGGAGAGTAGAACTTATTTGGATAAAGCCAAAATGCATAGCAGCGAGAGGCAGTTAAACAGTGGCAGGGCCTTTGGTTTTCTTCCCACCCCAGAAAATCCTTGTCCCTGACTCAGTCCTGTGCTCAGCTCCTACCAATTCTTTCAAGTATTTTCTGCCATATTATTACAGTGCCAAAGACCCTACCTAAAACATCTCTTCATTCTTTTGGATGTCATGGGGTCACTGAATCTCATTCTATACTCACTCCCTACTTACCTCCTCTGCCCCTTGGTTATCTCATTTCAGAGTAACAACTTAACCCCCACTCTCAGCTGAAGCTCTGTTTTATTTATTTATTTATTTATTTATTAAACAATTGAAAGTGTCCTTTGTGCTAAGATCTAGTTGTTTTATTGTGGATTTCTCTCATTCACAATTGCTGATGTTGTTCCATGGGCCCTATTTGATATCTTAAAATCATGAAATATTTAAGTTGCAAGGAACAGACACTCAAAGGCAGCCAACATTTCAAGGCTACCATGTAAAAGAGTCAGATATTCAAAAGGGGTTTTAGTAATCTAGATGACGATCTGTTTTCTCTCACGTTTCTAGAGGAAACATTCTTCATTGCACATGTCCTGTGAACTCTGTTACTTACCTACGTTTAATATCCTGTTGGTTTCCTCATGGGACATCCATTTAGATCTTGTGAATAACAAACCAGTGTATCCACATGGCTTGTACACAGTGGACTCATAATATACAGATGGATCCCTTTCCATTTCTGTGGTTTTGGTCCTTAGCCTGGGGGTTTAAATACTTTTACTCTCTTTCTTAATTCAGGAGTGGGAAAATGTGTATTTCTTTCAAAGGAAACAAATTATGTATTATTATATCTAGGGAACTGGGGTTTTTCCCACTTTTCTTTAGGAAATCTGGTCCCTAGACAAGGAAGTCCGAGTCTGGGATGCGTACGCAGGCCTGGCAGGCACAGTGAAGGACATGAGAACCTCCCTGAGAGCCGTCGCAGAGTTGCAGAACCCTGCCCTCAGGGACAGGCACTGGCGCCAGCTGATGAAGACCGTTAGGGTTAGTATCGTAGGTCTCTCTAACTGAATATTTTTTGTGACTGTGAAGTGTCATTCCTTGGTTCTAATCATCTGGGATGGGGTGGAATTTGTGAAGAGATCTGCCAAATGTGAAGAGATCAAGCTCTTGGAGATAAAACCAGTGGACTGGCCACCTGCAGATGCTAGTTCTCACTCCCCTTTCATCTCTTACTGCCTGCGTGACCTCAAGCAAGTCACTTAACCTCTCTCGTTTCAGTTTTGCTTTTTATTAATATAATGAGGGGGATCTTGTAAGGAGCATGTGAGATAATATGAAAGCATTTTATATAGCACCAAATGTCTACAAAGAAACTTATTGTGGAGAGGATCAGAAGGTATAAAAGTGAATTTGGGGGGAGTAGAATTCTGAAATTGTGATTTTTTTTCCCCCTATAGTTTATTTCATAATGGTGTGGTTTTTGATGGCCTTTTTTGATGGTTTCAATTTTATTGCAAGATATAAAATGGTTTCTCATGTGTCCATGCCACCTGAGGTTCTATTTTCTTGCCTTTCTATATCTATTGAAAAGCAAATACATCAGCCTTACACTTTATTTTTCAAGGAAAGTGACCTTTATGAGTTTAAAATACATGCAGAGAAGCCGTGTGTGTGTGTGTGTGTATGTGTTTTCTCCTTAGGCAAATCAAGAGCTTGAGGGCCACACTGTGAAGAGAGGCTCACAGACATGAAGGAGAGTTTGCAGGGAAGGGAGACAGGCAAGGGCAGCTTAGAGAAGTGGGAACAGCTTGGGCTTTGTGGTTCCAGCCCTGACAGTAACTCTGGGATCGTGGGCAAGTTACCTGCTCTTTATACCTTGGTTGACTCTTCTGTGAAATAAAAGTAATGCTTCCCATGCAGACTTGGTGAAAAATTGGAGATTACATATAACTATACAGAGTCATGCACTACATAATGAGATTTTGATTGACTGGCTGCATATATGCTAGTGGTCCCATAAGATTATACTATTAATACCATATTTTTACTGTACCATTTTTACGTTTCAATATGTTTAGATACACAAATACTTACCATTGTGTTACAGTTGCCTATGCTGTTCACATTTGTAGCCTAGGAGCAATAGGCTTATACCATATAGCCTAGGAGTGAGCTAGGCTATGCCATCTAGGTTTACATAAATACGTTCTATAATGTTCACAAAATGACAAAATCCCCTAACAATGTATTTCTCAGAATGTATCTCCATCATTACCTGACATATTACTATATATATAAAGGACCAAGCATGTAGTAAGTGCTCAATAAAGGCTGCCTGAAGCTGTCATTATTACAACAATATTTTTCATAGGGTCTTTTAGACATTGTATGTTGAGACTTTGTAATAGATTTGTTCCTTCAGAAAATCTTCATTGAGTCTTTTACTAGGTAGTGAGTGGTCTATGCACCTGGCTGCCCACCCCCTCCTCATATTTCTACCAATGAGATTTCGCCACACGACAGTCTTGCCTTCCCTGTTATTACGCCTTTCTGCAAGGTGGAAGAATCATCTTCTCTGGCAGACAATGTGGAAAGAGGCACTTTCCTCCAGGCTGTCCCCAGGACAGTAGATTCAGTCTGGATCTGGGCTGGACTGGATTCGGTCTCCATTTGTCACCTGGGCTGGCATCCACGTTCAATACTCAAATTGCACAACTAATCAGAACAGCCCTATTGCACAGCCCTACTGAAGGAGGTCAAAATTGTTGCAAAGATAGACTGACCAACTCATCTGGTTTGCCCAGGACTTTCCATGTTGAGGTTTTAGCACTGAAAGTCTTATATCCTAGAAACCCCTCTGTCCTGGGCAAACTGGGGTGTTTGGTCCTCCTATGCAGAGAAGTAGATGGTGCTGAGGAATGTCACAAGGTAGGGAAAGCCAGAGGAAGATGCAGCATCCAAGAAGCAGAGACTGGATATTCTTAGCAAAAGCAGGAGTGAAAATTGCTTTCCTGCAACTGTGTGGCCAGGTCAGCTCTTCGTTTATAAGAGACATGAATGAGTTTGGGCACTGAGGAAGAGCTAAAACTCGAGGTCCTCAAACTTTTTAAACGGGGCCAGTTCACTGTCCCACAGACCGGTGGAGGGCCGTTGGAGAGTGCGGCGCACATTCCACGCATGCGCACTGTGGGCCCGGGACGAGTCGGCTGCTAAGCAGGACAGGCAGCAGCGGGAAAAACACCCCGTGGGGCCAGATAAATGTCCTCGGCGGGCTGCATGTGGCCCTCGGACCGTAGTTTGAGGACCCCTGGCTCAGAACTTCCTAAGAACCTAATACTGGAGTGGGGTGGGATGAGTCAATAAGATGATGAGGAAATAAATGTGAATTACTTGTCACATGGTAAATATGAATAATGACACTGTGAGTAAGAGTATTTTTTGCCAAGGAAATAAGATTAAATTAGTGATAAAACTAGGTTAAATCATGGAAGCAACTGGGAATTATGTTCAGTGAATAGGGTTTTTTAGGAAGAAAAGACAAATGAGCCACTGCCTGATTCCTGGGATTTCAACCAAATTATAATAAAGGAACAATGAGATTCTCTTTAAAAATGGGTTTTGTGGGCAAAAGAGATAAGAAATGTGCTGACAGGGGAAGGATATGAAACAAAAGAAAGTAGTGTAGCATGAACATGGCTAAACCTTGACGCTTGCTTCTGGCGGGTGATGCCTCAGTAACTGTGAGTTAAAAAGGAATGTCTTAGACTGTCCACACCTTTCAGAAGTAGAGATGTACTTGGCACATAGCTCAAGTATATTTTAGTTATGATTCAATTCTCTAGCCATTAGGCAAAAGGAACCATGAACATATGTGGAATATAAAGTCTACCTTTTCTTTTTCTCCTAAGCAGGTCAAGTTTTCAATAAATGAAGCCACAACTTTGGCAGATTTGTTAGCACTGCAGTTGCACAGAGTGGAAGATGATGTCCGGAAGATTGTAGACAAAGCTGTGAAGGAACTGGGGACTGAGAAGGTAGTGTCCTCGGACTGTGTCTTTCTACGAGGCTAATTTTGGATATTAGTATAAAGGCTGACTTGGAGAGGGCTTCTCGATGCCCTGGGGCTTTGGATTCACGAGTCCTAGATTGTTCTTTGCTGCTTGTTAGGTATGTGAGTTGGGCAGCAAACAGGGTGATTCCATTAATAAGTCACAGTAAATATGTAAAACAGGAGGGTTGGCCCTGTTGATGATGATGATGATGATGATGATGATAGCCGAAACGTTATGTATCCTTCACTTTATAGCAAGCACCGTTCTAAGTGCTTTATTTATATTAACTCATTGATTGAATCCTCTGAGCTAAGTGATATTATTATCCCTATTTTACAGATGGGGAAACTGAGGTATAGAGAGGTAATTAACTTAGATTCACACAGGGGACTGAAGTTCACATTCAGGGTACTACTCTCTCATGTTAGCTAATTTGTAAATAATATCTACCAAACCTTTAAATAATTGTCCCTTCCTACTCTCAATTTCTGTTTTGATGAAGGCTGTAAAATTCAGATTCAAGAGAAGCTTGATATTAGTGTGGTAAAATTCATTCCCCAAACCTCATCACCATGTATTATTTAGAGGAAAAAAAAATAAGGCAAATAATACTTGATATCTGTCTACTTTGTAAAAAATATTTTTTAAGTTTCATATAATAGCCCAGATGTTGATAATAAATTAAACATTTATGCACATAAATTAATTTATACTGTTGATTACTAGGTTATTATTGAAATCAGTCAGACCTGGGCGACCATGGAGTTTTCTTATGAAGTTCACTATCGAACAGGCATTCCATTACTGAAGTCTGATGAACAACTTTTTGAGACTCTAGAGCACAACCAAGTAAGATGGATATTTCTATTCCACATTTTTAATTTTGATTACTTTTTTAAATTGACAAAAATAATTGTATGTATTTATAGAGTACAATATGACATTTTGATACTATGTTTACAATGTGGAATGATTAAATCAGGCTAATTAACAAATCCATCACCTCATATACTTATTTTTTGTGGTGAAAACATTTAAGATCTACTCTTTTAGCAATTTTGAAATATACAGTGAATTATTATTATTTATTATAGTCACCATTCTGTGCAATAGATCACTAATGCTTATTCCTCCTAACTGCAACTTTGTACCATTTGATCAGCATCTCCTCTTTCCCCACCCACCACACCCCCCACCCCTCAGTCTCTGCTAATCATCATTCTACTCTCTGCTTTTGTGAGTTCAAATTTTTTAGATTTCACATATAAGTGACATCATGTGATATTTGTCTTTCTATGTCTGGCTTATTTCACTTAGCATAATGTCCTCCAGGTTCATGTATGTTATCACCAATGACAAGATTTGCCCTTTTTAAAAAGGAATAGTATTCCATTGTATATATGCCACATTTTCTTTTTTTATTCGTCTGATGGTGGACACCTGGCTTGCTTCCATATCTTAGCTACTGTGAATAATGCTGCAATTAACATGGGAGTACAGATAATCTCTTCGGCAAACTAATTTCATATCATTTCGATATATACTTAGAAGTGGGATTGCTGGATCATATGGTAGTTCTATTTTTAGTTTTCTGAAAAACTTCCATGTTATTTTCCATAATGGCTATATTAATTTACATTCCCACCAAGAGCATACAAGGGTTCCATTTTCTCCACACCCTGGCCAACACTTGTTATCTTTTGTCTTTTTGATAATAGTCATTCTAACCAATGTGAGGTGATACTGCATTGTGGGTTAAATTTGCATTTCCCTGATGATCAGTAATGATGAGCATTTTTTCCCAAACATCAGAAAATGATGTTAAATTGTGTCAAATGCTTTTCCTGCATGTATTCAGATGATCATACGGTTTTTGTCTTTTATTCTGTTACTACGGTGTATCACATTTATTGATTTGTGTATGTTGAACCATCCTTGCATCCTAGGGATAAATCCCACTTCATCATAGGATTTATGATCCTTTTAATGTGCTGTTGAATTCACTTTGCTAGTATTTTGTTGAGGATTTTTGCATTTGTGTTCATCAGGGATATTGGCTCATAATATTCTTTTCTGATAGTATAGTCTGGCTTTGGTATCGGAGTAGTGCTGGCTGCACTACCAAATGCTCCATAAAATGCATTTGGAAGTATTCCTCCTCCCTTAATTTTTTGAAAGAGTCTGAGAAGAATTGGTATTAGTTCTTCTTTAAATGTTTGGTAGAATTCTATGGTGAAGCTATCTGGTCCTGGGCTTTCTTTAATGGGAGATTTTTTTTCAGCAAATTATGGGGGTACAAATTTTAAGGTTTCAAATAATGCCC
>VBSM01002217.1:28362091-28424496 GCA_008086735.1 Cheirogaleus medius | reverse complement strand
ACTCACCATCAAATTGGTACTGACTGATTTAAACTATGATTCTCAAAAAGTTGTGTTCATCAAGGATGGTGGGGGAGACCCACATCTTAGGGATGTGACGTACATTGTCGGGGGGAAGGGATTACCTCTAACCCTCCTTAGGTAGAGGCAAAGATATACAATGTAACCAAAATGTCAGAAAAAAACCAAAAAACCTTTTATCAGGTGGTGAACTGGTGGGAGGGGGGAGGAGGGGAAAGGTGTATATGGACATAATGGGTGAGGTGCGCACCACCTGAGGGTTGGACACGCTTGAAGCTCTGGCACGGCGGAGTGGGTGAGGGGTGGCAGGGGAATATATGTATCCCCAAAAATACTTGTACCCCCATAATAAAATAAATAAATAAAAATGTAAATAAAATTTTTTTAAAAAAAGATCTTTTGCCCCTTTTTAAAGCAAATTATTGTTTTTTTCCTATCAAGTTGTTGCAGCCCTTTATATATTCTGGTTATTAATTACTTGTCAGGTAGCTTGCAAATATTTCTTCCCACTCTGTGAGTCATCTCTTAATTTTGTTGATTTTTCCTTTGCTGTTCAGGAGCTTTTTAGCTTGATGTGATCCCATTTGTTCATATTGCTCGGGTTGCCTGTGCTTTTGAGGTCTTACTCAAGAAATCTTTGCCCAGACCAATGTCTCAGTGTGTTTCCTCCATGTTTTCTTTCTAGTAGAAGAAAACTTACAGTTTCAGATCTTAAATTTAAGTTTTAATCCATTTTGATTTTATTTTTGTATATGGCAAGAGATAGGAGTCTAGTTTCATTCTTCTGCATATGGATATCCAGTTTTCTTAGCATCTTTTATTCAAGGTACTGTCCTAACCCCAGTCTATGTTTTGGCACCTTTGTCAAAAATGAGTTGACTATAAATGTGTGGATTTATTTCTAGGTTCTCTATTCTGTTCTGTTGCTCTATGTATCTGTTTTTATGCCAATACCATGCTGTTTGGTTACTGTAGCTTTGTAGTATAATTTGAAGTGAGGTAATGTGATTCATCTAGCTTTGTTCTTTTTGTGCAGGATGACTTTGGTTATTCTGAGTCTCTTGTGGTTCCATATAAATTTTAGGATTATTCTATTTCTGTGAAGAATGTCATTGGTGTTTTCATAGGGATTGCATTGAATCTGTAAATTGGTTTGGGTAGTATGGACATTTGAACAATATTGATTCTTCCAATCCATGAACATGGATTGTCTTTCCATTTTTTTGTGTGTGGCCTCTTCAATTTCTTCTCTCAATGTTTTATAGTTTTCATTATAGAGATCATTGACTTCTTTGGTTAAGTTTATTCTGAGGTATTATATATATATATGAATATATATATTAGCTATTGTAAATGGGATTGTTTTCTTGGTTTCTTTTTCAGATTGTTCACTGTTGGCATATAGAAATGTTACTGGTTTTTGTATATTGATTTGGTTTCCTACAACTTTACTGAATTTGTTTATTAGTTCCAATAGTTTTTTTGGTGAAGGCTTTAGGTTTTTCTAAATATGAGATCATATTGTCTGCAAACAAAGATAATTTGAAATCTTCATTTCTAATTTGTATGCCTTTATTTTCTTTCTCTTGTCTAATTACTTCCGGTACTATGTCGAATGAGAGTGGTGAAAGTGGGCATCCTTGTCTTATTCCAGATGTTAGAGGAAAGACTTTCAGTTTTTCACCCTTCTTTTAAATTATCAAAAAATACTTAATGCTTTAGCCAAGCAACATGCTGATTCACAGTATTTGCGTCACTGATGCTAAGTTATTTTGCAAACATCAATGGTGTACTTTTAAAATCCTTCTTATTATTTATAGCATGACTTGAATATTAATATTTTACAGATTGCCAGCTTCGCAATTATTAGTGAGACTTATTGTGGTAGTCCCCTTGCCTACCTCATTCATAGCACTTTAACCATACATTCTAAATCCCTGAATTTCCTATACATTACTCAGCACATGTGTTAGTACCCTTCCATTAATGAATGACTGGATAATATAAGATGTTAAAATGATTTTAAATTATGATGAAGCTGAATGTTAAAATCACAAAATGGAGCTCTCCAAAATTTCTCACAGCTGTGTTAATGAATGCTAGCATGCTATCAAAATGCCACCATCCTAGCAAAAGGAGGTGGGTATTTCTGCTTACCAGCTAAAGGGGTTGGCCAGGTGGCTATAGTGTAAACATGGTTTACAGTTCTGACCCTCAGCTTTGAAATAATTAGATTTTTGATATATTTTGAAATATTGAGGAGATTCATATTATTTCAAATTGTGCTCAAAATGTGATTTTTATTGAGTACTTTTTGCTTACACTGTTTAAACTTTGAACAATTCAAATTCACATAAAATGCTATCACAGTATTACTAAAGGTCCACTATTATAAAGAGTGTTTGGTGGCCTTTGTGTTGCAAATAACCGTCCAAGAGTTACTTGTTGAAGAAGGGAATTAAGAAGGAGTGAAGGGCAATGTGAGTCACCTAGACCCATAGTCAGCTTCTTTCCCTGAAAGAAATGGTTCTGCAAATTCAACTTGTATTCTGAATCCTTGGTTGCTGACTATTGGAATAGTTAATGCTTTTGGCAGTTATGCCAGATAGCATGGCCTTGCTACACTCTCTTACCCTCTTTTCAATATCGGAATCAGTTTCAGACCACCACACACAGCTTTTCCATCTATGTCTTTTGTGTGAACATTCCTGAATGTGTTCCCTGTCGTGTGACCGAGATAACATGGCAACTGCAGCTTGTGGGGTAACAATGCAATATCCCCATAAAAGGCACTCTTTGTGAGCACATAACTCATCTTGACATCTTGTGAATGACTTGAATTCTTCAGGTCCCCCTCCTCTATCCACCCACACTCAATTTAAGAGTGTCGGTCCAAGTGAGAGTTTCTCTAGTTAATTGTGGAATTTAATCAGCCTGAACACATCAGCCAGGGAGGTCTGATATCACTACAACCCCCATTCTGTAAGCAGAAATTCTCAATTTAAGATACTTGAGTTGGAATGTCAGAGTGATAAAACTGGTGCATCTAGGATGCCTTCAGTGATTATTAGCTATTAGTAAGCTTGGTTAAGGTCAAGTTTTAACACATTGACTGCCATGTGAGTTGTATTTAACTAAGGCTAGTTTTGAGCCTGGGGCTGCGTGAAGCAAACCCTGTAGTTGGTTGATGGAAATCTTACTTGTGGATGTTCTTATTGTTACAATTAATACTGACAATTCTAAAAATGTGTATTGCATCGCATGTAACTCACGCATAGAAAACAATAAAAAGTAACATGTTAGAAAGGATCATTTTGTTTTAATAAAACACCGCGGCCCCAAAGGAAAAAAAATTTTTTTTCTAGTGTGGCAGTCAATGTGTTAAAGGTTTTCTCCCCCTAGAATTCAGCCTGGCCTCCCCTTCCAAGGGCATAGGTTATCTAAAGGACTGTGGATATAGATGCTGTTTAACTTCAGTGATAAAACTCTCTGGTAGTTGCTGCAGAAATAACGGTGTACTTGCAGGATTCATTGGCATGGTGCAACAGTTATGTGCAACTGGTTTGAAGTCCTTACATGATTCAGTATTAACATTATTTGATTTTTTTTCCCCTCTTAGAAAAACATCGATTTGTGTTTTTCAGCTCAATTAGTATAGTAAAGATTAGTTTACCCTTTTGTGTCCTTCCAAGTTGTTATACAGTACCTTAAAATAGTTGACATGTTGACAACTTTGGGGAGTCAGAATGTCTTTAGCCACTGATACCTATTCATGTGAAAGATCTTTATGTCCTAGAAGAGTTTGTACATTTCCTCTTCCCTCACCCACTATGAAATGCTTAACTTCTCATAAAGATTCACTTATGAGAAGCTTCTCTATGATGGAACTGTGCTAAAGAAAGACAAACTTTCAGGGTTTTAATGCAATCAGCTATTCGTATGCTTCTAATAGAGTAGCCACGAGCTCCATGTGGCTATTGAGTACTTCAAATGTGGCAACCCAGGAACTGACTTTTTAATTTCAATAAATTGAACTGATATTTGATTCAGTTGTTGGAAAATGTATGTTTGAAACAACTTGAATGTATGAATCTACCTTTGCCTTTGCATATTTTATGAAATCTAAATATAGATCAAGTATTTCTGATGGAAAATACAAATTGAGATGTGCTGTAAATATAAAATGCACACCTGGTTTCAAAGACTTACTGCAGAGAAAAGAAATAAAATATCTCAATAATTTTTATATTAATCACATGTTGAAATAATATCTTGGATATACTAGGTTAAATAAAATACATTAAAATTAATTTCCCCTGGTTTTTTTATGTTTTAATGTGACTGCCAGAAAGTTACAGCTGTAGAAATTGAGCTCATGATGCAGTCTCTAAAATGACAAGATCAAAAGTACATGTACTCAGGAATGCTTAATAATTGCATCAAGAAATGTCCTTCAAGGGCATCCACACCAATCCACATAAAAGAAAATCTGGCAACTTGTCTTTGGAGAAACCCCTTAAATTTTTGTGATGAGGCAGATGGCACTCAACTGATACCTCTATTAGAATGTAAATATTGGCATTCAGAAAGGTGCTTGTGAGAAATGAGCTTAGTATTAGGTGATAAAAAGCACTGCTGCATCTTAAAGGGACAAATTTCTGGATCTCACATCCCCCCCCCCAGTATGTTTTTATATAGAACTTTCACTTGGTTTTCTTCATGGTAGAGTAAAAATGTCTCAGCACATGAATTTCAGGAATCAAGAAAAGGCAGCTAAATTCATAGTGTGCCACAACCTTCACTGGCAAGAGGATATTCTTCTTTAGACAATTAAGAGGAAAAAGGCTCAAAATACAAATGGTTAGTTTAGGGCATGCATGAATGGATGAGTTTTAGTTGAAATACTATGAGTTAAAACTCTTAACTTTGCTGGAGGAAGTAGAAAGCTGGAAGGACATTAGGTACCAGAAGTGGAGGGAAGGGGTTTAGGTTGGGCTGAAGAAAGAATAGGAAAGAAGGAGCAGAAGTAAACTGACGCAGAAGAGGTCATGGCTATGACCATCTTGCCCTTGGCTCTATTTACCTTCAACTGAGTAACAAGGAATAGAAGCTGCTTGTGAACATGTAGTTTCTCAGAGAAACTACCGAATGAGAGCAACTCTGCTTGGCTTGACTTACAAATATATCGTATTTTAAATGGGTGCCTCTGTGTAAAGGCAACCTGATACCTAGGGGTTTAGGCATTTAGGTGTGTGACAAGAAAATAGAGAATCTAGTTTTTAAATAAGTATGTCATAAATTATATATCCAATGGAGATTATCCATGATTATCCTTTCCAAATGATTAATAATCACCAGTTGTATAACAACATGTAATTTTTTTTTCATTTTGCAAATGTGTTGCCAATGCTTAGACTTCTATTGTAGCTCCTTCACTGGAAATCTCTCCATAGCCAATTTATAAGTTCCACAGCAACATCAGGGTTATTATAATGTGAGACTAAAGTAGAATGTCTTTAAGGTTATGAGATCCAAAAATTAAATATTATAAATGTAGGGTTCTGCCAGCAAGGAGTTCTAGGCCCTTCTATGGAATCTAAAACTGTTATAGTCTCAGTCTTGGTTTGATGTCACTTGATAAAAGTTTTTCAGCTACAGCTTAAATTCAATGGGTGGGGCTTGTAGCTATAACAGATTAACTTTTAACAGAGTACCATTATTTCTGGGAACAGCCAGAAAATCTGGATAAAATATTTACCTAAATCTGTTTAAATGCATTGAAGAGCATTTAAAGAACATCAAAGAGAAGTCAAGATTTCAGGGGCTTAGATGTGAGTAGAAGGAAAGAACAAAGACATTGACCTGACATTTGGTACTGCTTTTCCACTTGAGACATTTGATGATTCATAGAGGTGATCAGGCATCTGAGAAGCTGATCAGAGCTTCCATCAGTCTCATGTAACTTGAAAGAAGGAGAAAAATAAAATAAAAAAGAAAAGTAGAATTCAGGCTCCACTAAGGAGGTTATTAGCCAGAGAATCAAACAACAGTAAGAAATAGTTCTAAGGTCAATAGGATATAAATTTACCAGGATGGGGAAAGGGGGAGTCTACCGCATATCCTATCTAGACAATCAGTTCCAGGTGGATGTAGATCTAAATGTAAAGAGTAAAACAATGAAATTATGTACAACATATGAGGAAGATTGTCTTCATGATCTCGGGATAAACAAATTCTCTTAAATTGGACAAAGAAATATTAACTGTTAAGAAAAATGTAATGGATTTAATTATGTTAAAACTTCAAAACTTTGGTTTATCAAAATATACCATTAATAAACTAATGATATAAGCCACAAAGTGGGAAAAGATGTTTGCAATACATTAAACAAAAGACTGACATGTAAAATATATAAAGAACTCCTACAAAGACAGGTAATCCAGTATAAAAGTGGGCAGAATACTTAGGCAGTTCACAAAAGAAGGTGTTCTAATGACTAGTAAATATAAGAAAGGTTGCTCAACTTTGTAAGTCATTAAAGAAATTCAGATTAAAACCACAATCAGAGATAACATTTCTGCTTCTGGCCACAATGTAATAACAGGAACTGGATTTACTCTCCTGCTCAAAACAAACAAACATTTCAAAATATGTAAAACAGTAGCTTTCTAGACACTTGACATCAGACAGTGGAAAATTGTGATTCATAACAGACTAGGAATAAATTAGGTGAGCTCTGTGATTGTCTTAGATTTCTGCCTTCAGAGAGGTTCCAGGCCAAGGTACATGAAGGGGGACCCAGGCAGAGTGTGAGGTGGGTACAGTTTTCAGAAAAGAACACCAAAGAGGAAAGGGCTGTAGAAAGAGAACTCCAGAGACTTATGGAGGGGCTCCTTCGAGTGGTCAGCAATATGCTGAGTAGTGCATGTGTGTAGGGAAACTACCCAATCCTGGGGAAAGAACCATCTGAGAGGATTAGAGGGAATAGTGCCCAGTGTTCTCACAGGGCTAGATTTCGTGCCTGTTTCCACTAACTAGACTTGAAACCTTTATAATTGATGAGTGCAGTACTTAGAGAGTCTTTCCTGGTAGTGTGGAATAG
The DNA here is from genome assembly GCA_008086735.1 of Cheirogaleus medius. Taxonomy (NCBI): domain Eukaryota; kingdom Metazoa; phylum Chordata; class Mammalia; order Primates; family Cheirogaleidae; genus Cheirogaleus; species Cheirogaleus medius. The sequence goes on along the minus strand of VBSM01002217.1, from coordinate 28,417,373 downwards.
TTTGCTCTACTAGACACTGCTCTAGTCCTGCCAAACAAATCTTAATAGCAAGATCCAAAGGGATCGAACTGTTTCTGAGTAATTTAACTGTATCCTGGGGTAAAACTCAAGAATATAGGAATGAAAAAATATATTCAGCAGGGGAAAGTTCACGATGTCTGGCATCTTATTAAAGATCACCGGGCATGTGAAGAAGCAGGAATACCATGAAAAAGACAAATACATTATAACTGACCTGGAACTGACAGAGATTTTAGAATTGGTCAACAGAACATTAAAAGTTATTGTATCCATTTTCCATATGTTCAAAAAGTTAAGTAGACATGTGGAAAATATAAGAAAGTTCTATATGTGTAATTGGACTTCCCAAAGTAGGGAACAAGAAGGGAGACAGAAAAAGTATTTAAAAAACAACAACTAAAAGTTTTCTAAATTGGTGAAAAGTACAAATTCAGAAACTTAATGAGCCCAAACACAAGAAACATGAAGAAAATTATACCTTCATGTCAAAGTCAATGATAGATAAATCTCAAAATCATTTGTATAAAGCCAAATTATATACAAAGAAAGAAACATAAGGATGACAACAGACATCCCATTAGAAACAATGCAAATGAGCAGACTGTAGAGCAACAACTTTAATGTACCAAAAGAAAAAAAATCTGTCAACCTAGAATTCTTTACCCGGTGAAATTATCTTAAACAAATGAAGGCCAAATAAAGATGTTTTCAGACACCGAAAAACTGAAAGGTCTCACCACCAGCAGACTAGTACTACGAGAAATGTTTTAAGGGAAGTTCTTCAAGCAGAAGGAAGATGATACCAGATGGAAATCTAGATCTATACAAAAAGATTATGAACACTGGAATATTAACTACATGGAACTAGACAAAATAGGCACATTAGCCATTCATCAGAAGGCAGAATGGTACGGAAAGAATAGAAACCTTGAGATCATATAGACCTGAGTTTAAATACTGGCTTTGCTGATGACTGGCTGGCTATGTTATTGCTTTACCTTTCTGAACCTTAATTTTCTCATATACCAAGTGGGGGAAAGTAGTAGGTGCTATCTTTCTGTCATGTGAGTAACAAGAAAAACAAAGTGCATAAAGAACCGAGAAAAGTACTTAACATATAATATTGTGAAAATGGCCACAAATTCTTTCCCTCCCTGCATCTGTGCCCTTTCAATATGTTGTTGCAGTTTTCATCAAGCAGTAGAGCCTATTTTGCCAGTTGGGTTGCCATGTGACTTGTTTTGACCACTCTTATCATTAGCAAGAGCTTGAAAAGCTTTTATGCACTGGAGCTTGTCCCCTTGCTGCTCTTTGGAAACCTGTGACCAGCCTATCATGAATGAATCAATACTAGCTGCTGGATGATAAGAAACACATGCTCATGCCAAAGCCACTGGCTGGGCAACCATCACACTTGTGAGAGAAGCGCCTGCTCACTAGCAGACCACAAGTATAGGGGAGAGCCTGCTTAGGTCTAGCTGAGTCAACCCCAAACCAACATACAGAATCTTGAGCCATGAAATTGTTGCTATTTTAAGCTGTTAAATTTTGGGGTGGTTTGTTATACTGCAAAAGCTAATTGATATGTTAGTTATATGTTCACATATACATATATAAGTACATGAATACACATTCAACAATATCAAGGATTTTATGTGCTACTGATTTAAAATAAAAGGTTTTATTTGAAAGTTAAAGGGAAAAAAGCAAAAAATTAATTAATGAAAAGTACTAGTCCATGGAGGTATACTTCTCTGTTTTGTTTCTTTTTTCTTTTTAATTTTTGTTTTGTTTTTTTTTCCTTCCTGAAGATGCCTTGATATCAAAAGTTTACATTGTTTTGACATCAGTGACTATGGGAGGACTTGTGAAAACGCTATAAATTGCTATGTTTCTGACTCTTTATTAGCCTGAAATGCTAGTATTCATTTCCTAGTATTCATTTCCCCTCTCTTTTTAATTTGTATAGATAATTTCTCCATTTATGATTTGAGATTTTAAAACCACATATACTTGCTCACAAAATGAGACATCAAGATCAAATCCACTAAATTAAGACTCACAATATTAAATAATGGTAAGGATGTAGAGTAATGGGGAATGGTTATATCTAACCATTGGGATTGTAAATTTGTACAGCCACCCAAAAAATTGTTTAATAGTATCTTCTATATCTGAATATAATCACACATTATCCAGCAATTCATCTTCTCAGTAGAAATGCATACATATGTGAAGCAAAAAAGGTTTATAAGAATTTTCATAGCCGCATTATGTATAATAGCCCCAAACTGGAAACACTCTAAATGTCCTTTAACAGAAGAATGGCTAAATATATTGTGTTATGCATAATACATACAATGTAATACCATATAGCAATGAAAATGAAAGCCAGTGCTGTACCTAATAATGTGAATAAACCTCAGTAACATAATGTTGAACAACAGAAGGCAGATGCAAAAGAGTACATATTGTGTGAATTCACTTTTGTCAAGATAATATCCATATTTTTTAAAGATAATGCCCATTTTTAGAGGAGTAGTAGCTGGAATGGACCATAAGGAGTCTTCTAGATGCTGGTATTCCTTAATCTTCTTGGGGGTCACAAGAGTCAGGTTCACTTTGTTAAAATTTATTAAGCTGTGCACACATTCTTTTCCATTTTCCTTAATGCATATTTCAATAGTTGAAAGTTTATTTTAAAAAACCCAGCATTTGTGTTGTAAACACATTGATATAAAATTATACAGTATATGCATGTAAGAGATTTTAAGAAAGAAATACAGAATCAGCCCTGTATGCACTAATGTATGGATATGTCTAAGTTATATTAATAAGTAGAAATTTAAATTATAAAATATATACTATGGTTTTATTTTTGGTAAGCAAATCTGGATTATGTAAGTAATTGCATGTTCATTACTGAAAGTTTGAAAAATATAGAAATACATAGAAAAATGAGATTAATATACTCCTAGTTGCTATTTTTCAGTGATCATAGCTTTTTATGTGTTTGTATATGCTATAACATACATAATCAAAAATTAAAATATTCTTCTACACTGTGATGTTTAATAGCTGTAAAAAGGTTTCATTTTAAGAATGTGCCATCACTGATTTAACCAACTTCTAGTAAGTTTTTGCAGATTTAGATTCAACCCTATTGCATGCCCATTTCCCAATGTTGTACCATCTCCAATACTGAGTATTAATAATAAAAATATACAACTATTTACTATTCTGACAGATTAGCTTAAATTTTACACAAGTAAAAATAATGGACTCATTCTGTATAATTCTATAGGATAATATCCACAAAAGACAGGACTGCCTACATTTGGTCATTATTTATATTCTCACAAACATTACTATTGTGACTACATCATCGTCATCAGTAAGTGAGTTAATGAATACATAGGAATGAACCCTGAGGTGCTCACCAGGTCAGGAGTGGTTCTCACCTTTGGGTATGTCATATGCTATTTAGGAAGCAGCACATCCTTAGGTAGATGAGAACAAACATGAAGTTAGATATAGGCAAAAAGTAAGCAGTAAGGTTTAAGAATGTAATTGTAAACTATAGTAATTTCATCTTTCTTCCCTTTGTTTTCTCCATGAACAACAGCTATAGGTCATGAAAGGTAGATCAACTGATCTTTGTATCGGTGTGTATTTTAAATTATAAAATTACCTAGATGAGTAAATATTTTCAACTTTATTTACAGGTAGATAAATGTAAGTTCTTACATTTGGCAAGAGATTCTTCCTGTGCACAGTTCTGACACGTGTGGATTTCAGTTACCGGGGATTGGTTAAATACAACAAGTGCCGTGAAAACATGGTTCAATTTTCAGATACTGGGGCACATTAACTGAGTGGTTGCACAAAGTATAAACTTCATCACTAACCACTCACTCCATGAAAATCACTGCCCGAATAACACATGTAATCGGTGGCCAATCACGGCACATCTTTCAGATTCTGACGGTGACAAGCGACTGTGCATGTTATTCGGTTCAGACACAGGCAGCTAAGCTTGTATTTCCAAAACCCCCTTGTCCTGATGATGAACCCATATGACATTTTACAACAATAGGTAACAGACAGTAAATTGGTAACAAAGTTGAAAAGTGTAGCAAAGAAATGGAAATTGATAATGCTAGAAGTGAAATTTGAATCAAACATAGGAGTTACAGGAGAGAAGCAGTCTGGGAATGATGCCTCTGCACCATTTGAGAGAGTCTAGATACGCAGCCTGGGGAACTTCATGAAAATGAACTTTGCGCCATATATGAGAATGGTGGTTGTGATTAAAAGGATGAACGTGTCCCAGAGCAAGTGATGGCAGAGGGGGCAGTGGGGTGGGTGCAACCAAAAACAATAACAAAAAATAACTTCACGTTCAAGAAACTTTCAAAGAAATTTCAGGATATTGAAAGCTTAAAGGATAAAACAGTAGCTGATCCAAATTGAGAGTATGACAGTTTGCCGAGGCATAGAAAAGGTGCTCTTTCCAGGCCTTAAGTTATGAGGTGAGAAGGTGCAACACTATTCAAACTACTCTCGATAAGTTTTCTACTAAGAAAACAAATTTCAATGTGTTTGATATTTTAAATTGCAGTGTACTAAATACTAGGTAATAGTTTTTTCCATTTCTCTATATGTTTATAAGCAACAATAAGAGAGATTTTAAAGTTTTGACAAAAAGTTTTAAAGGTCATTCACAACCATAGGTTTCCCCACTGATTGTTAAGATCGCCTGGCATGATTTCAGCTTGTGGGGTCGTTTTGATGATGCTGTATACTGCGCCAAGCCAGATTGCCTATATTCATTAGTGGGTGGATACACCTAATTTACTGTAAACTCACAAAATAACATTCAAATTTTCATTAGTACCCTTTTAGAAATGTACTTAAAATATATCATGAAGTTATTGGCTCTTTTTTTATGGTATGAAGTGTTCAAATCCTTAATCTTAAGAGTTGTCAAAAGAGGGGCCTACAAAGTATCAGTTTTTCATGTATTCTTTTTATAATAGTTGTAAAATAAACATTTTTCCAAGCAGCTAACTAGGAAGAAGGAATTTTAAATTTGTGTTAACAAACACAAAGAGTCTTATAGAAAATAGAACAAATCTAAGGGAAATAGGGTCCATATTAATTAAAAATTAGTCCTGTTCCCTCACAAACTTTAAAGCAGAAAACAGAATATAAAAACATCCAACTTTTACTCTGCCAGGTATAAGTAATGGGAGAACTCCAGGCTGTAAGGGTTGCATTTCCTGGTCACTGACTGACTGACTACAGAGCCAAAAGTTCTTTTAAAATTATTTTCTCACCAAGGCAATAATGTGTGAGGGTGTCTGATGGTTGAGGTCTCATTTATCCTGAGGCTTTTCAATTGAATATTATCTCGGCCCATAACACAGCAGAAGCCATTCAACATCTGTGCACTTCCTGGCCACTTCAGCTGTGTGAGTGAATTGTTAGATTATTGGAGAGACTTTCTGTGCAGAAATGTCCTTTGGGTAATGTACAGGGATAGAGGAGGATATGATAACCCAAGCTGTGATCAGTCGGCTACCACTCTGTCTATGTTTAAAGTAAGCGAGAGTCTCAAAAACTCATCTATTTTAAACTCAGAAGACTTCTTGCTGTGATTTTCTTTAATACTAAAACTGCAAATGCAGCACAAATGAAAAGGCTAAAAGCTTCAAAGATTAAATCACGCTTAAGGACTTCCTTACCAATACGGTTTTGGTCTTGTCATGCAGAAAATTTAGGCAGGTTGCTGTTGTTTCTAGAAGCTGCCATTATATAGGTATCAAGTCCAGCTAAACTTGATATTTCAAGAAAACTTGTTACAGAGATAGAGCCTATATGCTGGGAAATGTTATATAGCTTCAAACTATCTTCTGATTATCAGTAGTTCTAATTTTATGTATTTTTTTTTCTATTGAGATAAAATTTATATAACATATAATTAACCATTTTAAAGTGTACAATTCCATAGCATTTGGTACATTCACAGTGTTATTCAACTACCACCTCTTATGTAGTTCCAAAACATTTTCATCACCCCAAAATAAACCCCTTATCCATTAAGCAGTCAGTTACTTCTCATAGCCCCTTCCCCCAGCCCCTAGCAACCACCAATGTGCTGTTATCTGTGGACTTACCTATTCTGGATAGTTCATATAAATGGAATCATACAATATATGGTCTTTTGTGACTGGCTTCTTTTATTTAGCTTGATATTTTCAAGGTTCATCTATGTTGTAGTGTGTACTACATTCCTTCTTATGGCTGAGCAATACTCCATTGTAAGGATATACTGCAATTTGTTTACCCATTCAATGGTTGATGGACATTTGTGTGGTTTCTACCTTTTGGCTATGTAAATAATACTTCTATGAACATGGTGCACAAATACCTCTTTGAGTCTCCTGTTTTCAACTCTTTCAGGTGCATACCTAGGAGTAGAATTTCTGGATCATTGGTAATTCTGTGTTTAAATTTCTGAGGAACCACAAACCGTTTTTCACTTAGCAACTTTTATCTGCACTATGTATAAGGAGGGAATGTTTATTCCCACTCCTGATACTTCCTCTGGCGTGACCTCTGCCCTTTTCTCAGTCTATTCCAAGAAAGACAATACCTTATTGCTAAAGTCTTTCTCCTCCTCCTCCTCGGGTGTGAGTCTACCTACAGAAAACATGTTTTCCTCTCCTTTCCTCCATGGCAAAGACATAGGGTGGCGCTCCCCGGGGCGGGTGGGGAGGCCTGTTCTGGTCTCTGCTGATGTGACTAGATGTATACGTGTTGCTAATCCTGAGGTTGCTTTTGGAGACCAGTTAGGTTTTGTTCTTCAAACTGGCCTCTAGCAAAACAAATGCTTTTGTCTTTCAATTTGATGTTCTTTTTTTTGTTTTGTTTTGTTTTTCCCAAATTGTCTGGAATCTGCATAGAGTTTGATGTGCTATTTACTGGGAGTTCTTTGAAGAATATAAAACTTATGTTGCAAGAGGTTTTGATGCCAGAAGAATTTAACCTTTATAGACATGGCCTGGAATTGTGGATTCAAAATCTAACTGCCGCTTACTTTTAGCACTGTTGACTTGGAGAATTGACCTACTATTTTAGCTTCAATATCCCTATCACCGAAAATAGAGAAATCCTATTTACTTTGGTGAGTCCCAAGGATGCCATGAGACTCACCAAAGTATCAAGTGATAAAATCAGACCCCCCAAAAATAGTAAAATGCTATCTAATTTACATTTTTGTTTTAGATATTTTAGCAGGTATTTTTTGTGGTATAGACTAATGATATAAATTTGAATTTAAAAAATCTGACCCTGGAAATCCCAGCAGGATGACTGTTCACAGGAATATGGCCCAGACACAGAAGTAAGTCTCCAACCTTCAAGTAGAAAACAGGTCACTTTGCATCTTAAGCATTCATCAGCCCATATGTGATGATGTTACCAGGGTGCCTAGCTACTTCTCCATCAAGGTCATTTCAAGCTCTGAAATTTTAAATGTGACTGATATTTTGAGGAAAAACATCTTGAGACAACTCTGTAAAGGAAGTTTTGTGACTTCATATGGCATCATCTCTAGATTACCAGAGTACACCCAGAGTAAGAAATGCTCTTATATGTTCTAATATTCTTGTTTTAGGTAACACATCATCTTGCCAAACTTTTTGACAGCATCGCAAATCTGCAGTTTGGAGATGATCAGGAAGTTTCTGCACACAGAGCAGTTGGAATGTACAGCAAAGAAAAGGAATATGTCCCATTCCAAGCCGAATGTGACTGCATAGGCCATGTAAGATTTGATTACGAGCTTTTCTATGCTAGGGGAGTATTTTCAGGATGCTCTTTTAAAGGTTGACTTGAATAAGAAAAATAACAGCTCATGTCACATCCGGCTCTGGTTGGTTTTGTGCTTAGAGAGTCCTGTTTACCTACAGGCAGTGTGACAGAGGGCCACTCTGCCACGTGTCCCAGTTTTTGCTTATTTGGCTTCAACACCCAGCAGGATCTCAGAGATGCTAGGAGCTGAAGCAGACAGAAGGGTCTGTCACAGATTGAATGTGTGGCCCCAGAATTAGAGCAAATGCAACCCTGTGGCGGAGTCACCTACAAAGTGTATTCTGTTTTCACCACTGCTCAGAGGATACAGAGAAGGGTCGTAGTGAAGGCAGCACCTTGCAGTAAAGCTTGTTTTAAAGAGGCTTCTTGGTTCAGTATTCCATTGTGAATGTTGGAAGTGGCTGCTCGTAAATAAAATCGAGTCTGCCAAGCTGGTGTCATGTACTGTAGTTATCACGTGCACAAAGATTTAAGTTAGTCTGTTCTGTTCTCTCGTAGCCAAGTACCTCAAAAATATTCTTAACAGTTATCCACAATAATGGCTCATGATTTGAGAGCACTTTGGGTGTGTGCAGATGATTTAGGGCAAGATTGGGGAACCTGCAGCCTTAAGGCCACATGTGGCCTTCTAGATCCTTAAGTGCAGTGTTTTGACTGAATCCACATTTACAGAAGGTCACACTTAAGGATCTAGAAGGCCACACATGGCCTTAAAGCCACAGGTTCCCCAACCCTGGTGGGGGAATTGCATCTTTTTATGATGATGTTTGCATAGCCTGGGTTAATGCACAGGGTGACTGAGGGAATAGCCTATCAGAGAACTATTTGGGTTGAGACAAGGTTCCTTAAAGTGTTCTTTGCAGAAATATGATTGCATAACCCTACTTTATAAGGGTTTTCTTTATTCTTTGTTGCTTTTTAATATTGTACCAGAAAAGCCCTGCCAAATGAAGGAGAGGCAGATGGTGGAATACTTTGATTAGAATATATTTTTTTGATCTCTTGGGCTCTTTAGGATATTATTATAATGATTAGAAAAAGTCACCATAAACTATCTTGAAAAAAAGTGTGTAGCTGTCTGCTCCCTCCTAGCAGACTGCTGGCTGACTGGCATGGTGCCTGGAGGGGGTGGTCCAACTGATGGATGTGGTTGTCACTAGCCAGAACCCTTGATACTGAAAGTTTTTATTGTGCTCTAATTTATTCAGTATAAGCAACTTATGCTAGAGACTTGTGAATATATACACATCACCCTTTAATTGCCTTTGTTTTATTAAAAGAAGCTTTTAAAGTCTTTCCCTTTTTCTGCACTCTTATAATTAGTTCCTCCCAATTTAGTCTATTTTTATTTTATTCATCAAGTATTTATTAAATGCCTACTATGTGTCAGACACTAAGTTAGGCTTTTGGGGACTCAAAAATGAGCAAGACATGGCCCTTATCTTTGAGGAGCTCTTAGGCTCATTGAGAAAATGGATATATACATACTTAGTGATAATGGGAGGTGGTAATATTATCACAGAGGGTTGCTTGTGAAATACCAAAAAGGGAAGGATCCAGTGAACACCTTCTCAGAGCTTTGTTCTCAAATCATACTGAGTTAGGTCACTGTTGTTGACATAGTCATCTGAACATGAGCTGATGTCTTCTTGACATACACATGCGTTTTGGTCTTCCCAAACAGATGGGAAAGTTCTTGAAGACAGGTGGCCATAGTGAGGATATGGATCCCAGAGTATGTGGGAGATGCTTAAATAATGATTGATTTGCTGAGGGAACTTGTTGCTTAGTGACATTAAGAGATAGCTCTTAGTGATGAAGGTAGAGATACAGGATCCCATTGATTAGATCAGAGCAACCTGATCTCATCAGATTAACCTGAATTCATGCATGTTGACAAAGCACAGCTATGAAGCCAGAGGGGAGAGCTCTTAGTAAGAGATGTTGGGGCCATTGTCAGGCACGTGCTTCCTTTTTCTCTCAAGAGAGATGGTTGTCAGCTAATTTACCACTCCTTCCCAATTCTCAGGGAAGACATTCTAGGAAGGCTACTGACATCTTCACAAGAGTAGGGAAAGAAGTAAGTTGTAGCATCTTCAGCCTCCCATGTGGGCCTTGGAATTTATGTATTATGCTATTTATTCTAGTTATTTTAATTGCTATTGTCAACTACATGCAAATAGTATATGTATTCTTTTAGTTGTAGGATATCATCCCATGGGAAAAGATACATGGATTCATATAACAAAATATTAATACATTGAATAGGATGGAAAACTGACTAAGATATATTTGTGGGAACAAAATAAACTTGAAAGTTTTAAAAAAGATTAATTTTCACAAGTCAGCAGTTGTCCTCTCTCTTATACTCTCCTGCTGTCTAATTTCTGACAAGTGTGAAGATTAGAACCAGTAGGGAATATAATTAAGATACTTGCTGAAAATACTTTGTCTTAAGGCTAAGAACTATGAAGATTTTAGAGAAGTATTTTCAGTAGATTTAAAATTTACCAGAAGATATATTTTTTGTAAAAAAAAATTACTATTTCATTATTCTCAAAGCTCTAGAATATGACTCATACCTCTGTAGGTGGCTGTGACATTTGGTTTCTCAAAACACGATGTGTTATCAGAGGGGAATCTTGGTCTGGAATCTCCTTGTCTTCAAAGCTGAGAGATGAGTAGTAGAGAACATCTTCTCTGCTTAGGCTGTGGAAAGTTATTAGCCAAACTGGTAGGTAAAATAAGATGAGCAGTATCCCTGCCATAAAGACTTCATGGATCAGTTGTTCAACTTCCACCTTGAGTTATTCCTCTTGTAGTTTTCTACCTGGATTTAAAATAAATCCACCTGAAACTTTATTCTCCACATGGCCTTAGAGTCAGTGAGAGGGTGGAATTATCCTTTTTCCATAGTTAAGCCTGTGTTATAACATTTCAATTGCTTTCAAGGTGGAAACATGGCTTCTGCAACTTGAACAGACCATGCAAGAAACAGTGCGTCATTCTATCACAGAAGCTATAGTGGCCTATGAGGAAAAACCTAGGGAACTGTGGATTTTTGATTTCCCGGCTCAAGTTGCACTAACCAGCTCACAAATATGGTGGACTACAGATGTAGGAATAGCCTTCAGTAGACTGGAGGAAGGCTATGAAACGGCCCTAAAGGATTTCCATAAAAAACAGGTATTTTATAGATTTGTAATTTTGAGACTTGAAGGAACTTGAAAAGGTAAGCTTGCTTCATTCATTCATTCATTCATCATTTAAGGAGTGTTTTCTATATGCCAGGAAGATTTTAGCAATCAGTTGTTAAATTTTCCATTTTCTACCTTTGTGTTATCCTTTTAATTTCTACATGGGTTTGAAAAAATAAAAGTCATTTCCATTATCTTCCAAGGCTCTAATATAGCACTTGTACCCCGATACTGCACCTATTTTTTCCTTCTTTATAAGACTCTCCAACTAGACATGCCATGTATTTATTAGAAAATATGTATATGATTTTAAAAGGTGGAGGGCTGCTCAATAAAGACAAATATTTTCATGTGTTTTGGTTTTCTGTTAATTACAAATCACAGATGAGAAAATCTGGAATATAGTCTATTTTGAATTCTATTTTTTTGATCACTGTTATGCCATGAGTCTTCCTTAAGCCTCTCATCTTAAGATGTGCTCTTAGCCATATAACGATTCAGAGATACGGCCTTTTTCTCAGCTTATAGATTCAGAGGCTATTGAGCTTGGAAAGAAGTTTAAATATTAGTTTACCTACTCTTGTTTTTAATATATAAATTCTGAATGCAGGAAATACTAAGCAATTTTGCCAACATTGTACAATTTCTAAGAGAAATTGGCGTGGCCGGCACCCTCTTCCTGGTTCTGAATCAACGCTTCTCACTATTCCCCATTTCTCCTCTTCTCCCGCGGCAATAATTTTACTTCAGTGCCTTAAGAATCAAATGCATTCAGAGAGTGAAAAATCCTTGTGTTGTTAATACACACATTCAGGAATTTCAAGTGTGGATTATTTCTTGTAATTTTGTGATTAATTTCTTGTAATCTTGGATAGGAACCACCCAACTTATTTATGTCACTAAAGAAGTTTTTGTGCTACTTACTCTTGGGGAAAAATATATTCTTATTGATTTTTACATTCTAAGGAAGATGGGGTATTGGTTTCTATTTAGTAGGCTTGAAGTAACAGGATTAGATTTAAAGAAGTGGCTGGTTTCTTGGTAGAGTATGCTCTCTGCAATTCTAGTGGCTGCCTCTTGGATGCCGAAGCTGAGCAGTTACATTTTCTTTCACTGTTAACAGATCTTACCCTTTGTCATCAAGGACTTTGCAGTCATTTATTATGACTTCCACTCTCCAATTTACATGCCACTGTTTAACGTTATTTTTAAAAATCTACCATTGATTGTGGTGATGGTGATATTATTACTATTGTTATTTTAAATCTTAGTTAGATTTACCAACATGTTTAGCAATGGCTTTGCTGATTACTTATTTTTCACCTCATTTCTTATTTCAGAATTCATTTCCCTTCTTTCTGTAGTATATCTTTTATCAATTTGTGCATTGGTGGATTGTAATAGGAAATTTGGGGGTCCCTTAGCTTTTTTTTTACTTTCTTTTTCATAATTTAGCTAGGTAGGGAATTCCAAGTTGACAGTTGTTTTCTTTCAGAACTTTAAAAAATATTTTTCCTTTTATCTTGTGGTTTTTATTGTGAAATCTTAACTCTGTCATATTGTTTTTCTATTATAAGAAATTTGTCTTGGTTTTTGGCTACTTTCAAGATTTCTTTCTTTCTGTAGTTCTGATAAAACTTTTTTTCATTGCAGCAAATGATTAAGAATAAAGAGGAACCCAGAACAAGATTGTGTAGGTTCAAATCTCAGCCTGTCCCATTTCTGCATTAGCTGTGTGGCCACGGGCAAGCTATTGGACTGCTCTGTGCCTTAGTTTCACCATCTGCAAAACAGGGACAATGACGGCACCTGCATCATAGGATCATTAGAAGGATTGCTAAGTTCATACGTGGGAAACATTAAAAGTGTTTATCAAAGTTTAGTATGTTAGCCTTGGCTGCTGTTGTTAATGCTACGATGATAGTGGCAATAATGACAATGGTGTCTAATGTGATACACAATCATTTAAAGAGCTTTTCCCTGACAATTTATCATAAATTTTTTTCAGACATACAGAAAAGTTGAAATAATTATATAGTAATATGTATGCCTGCCAGCTAGATTCTACAATTATCTTGTTTTATTTTCTTATCACATCTGCCCTTTATCCAACACTCTATCTACCCATCAATTCATCTTATATCTACGTTTCATTTCAAAATAAGTTGTAGATACTAGTAATCTTTATACTTAAACACTTTAATATTTTTATTTTAAAAGTTTTAGTTTTAATTGAAAAGTAAGAATTGTATATGTTTATGGTATACAACCTGATATTTTGATATATATATACACTGTAGAATGGCTAAATCGAACTATTTAGTATATGCCTCACATATCGTTTTTTGTGATAAGAATGTTTAAAATCTGCTTTCTTAGCAATTTTCAAAAATATGAACTGTAGTCACCATGATGTACGATAGATCTCTTGAACTTATTCTCCTAATTGAAATTTTGTGTCCTTTGACTAACATCTCCCTAAAACTCCTACCCACTGGTAACTACCATTTGACTGTTTACATGAGTTCAACTTTTTTATATTCTACATATAACTGAGATCATGCGGTATTTGTCTTTCTGTGTCTGCCTTATTTCACTTAGCATAATGTCCTCTAGGTTCATCTGTGTTGTGGCAAACGACAGAATTTCCTTCCTATTAAAGACTGAATTATATTCCACCATATACATGTACCACATTCTTTATCCATTCATCCATTGATGAACACTTATATTGATTCTGTAACATGGCTGTTATGAATAATGCTTCAGTGAATATGGGAGTGCAGATATCTCTTTGACATACTGGTTTCAATTCTTTTGTATATATATGCAATAGAGATTGCTGGATCATGTGGTAGTTCTATTTTTAAATTCTTCAAAAATCTTCATACTATTTTTCATAATGGCTATAATAACTTACATTCCCATCAACAGTGTACAAGGAGTCCCTTCTTAAACACTTCAATTTACATACTCATTTCATCAGTTTAATTTCAGTTATCATATCTCAATTTCCCAGAGTTCTTTTTGGCTCTTTAAAAATCAGTTTTATAATGATGTATCTTTTCATTGTGGTTTCTATTTTTATCTCATTAATTATTTCAAAGAGATGGATGTTTAATGGTTTTATTTAGATTGTTCTACTAACTTTAGTTCTTTAGACGCTGAATTTACTATTAAATTGAATTTGATTTTTGTGTTTTTCTAAGGTTATTTTTATCTATTTTTCCTATAGGAATTTCTACCCTGAATTAAGTGCATGTCCCTATAGTGTTTGTTTTCCCTTTTTCATGTCTCTATAAGTCTTGTAAGTTCTGGATTCACTTTGTGGTTAATTACTTAAGATTTCCTGATCACACGGGCAGGGTCGGTTTGGATGCCCCAGCTTCACGTGGCATAGACTTGAGATTTTTATTTGTTTTAAGGGACTTTTTCCCTGTCTAAGCCTCAAGATATTTCAAACTTTCATGTTGACTGTTGATCTGATAGGTAGAGTTTTTTAAACCCCTATTGGTCTGTAACACTTTGAGATCTCAGCTTTATGTCAACATCTCAGTTCCAACTCCCTGCCTTCTCAAGGGAGTGCAAGAGGCACAACAGAAATGGGAACGTGGTGGCTCACGCCTGCAATCCTAGCACTCTGGGAGGCCAAGGTGGGAGGATAGCTTGCGCCCAGGAGTTGAAGACCAGCCTAAGCAAGAGCAAGACCCCATCTCTACAAAAAATAGAATAATTAGCCAGGTATGGTGGCGTGCACCTGTAGTCCCAGCTACTTGGGAGGTTGAGGCAGGAGGATCACTTGAGCCCAGGAGTTTGAGGTTTCAGTGAGCTATGATGACACCACTGCACTCTAGGACAGGCAGCAGTAGGAAACTGTCTCCAAAAAAAAAAAAAAGGCTGCCATGGCATTAGCTTATTAACCATATTCTGCTTTGGCTTTGCCTTGGAGACATGTTCCTGTCATCAGAGAAGGTATCTCGCTCTGTCTCTGTCTCTCTCTCCCTGCCACTCCCTCCCTCTTTCTCAGTCTCTTCCACACCACCTGCCACCCCCATCTCTCTCTCCTCTCCCTTTCTACCTCTCTTGTTCGGCTATGTACTGTGCACTAGAGTATGTTTTGTTTTATTTAAAAATTTCCTTGTATTAATAAATCGTTCATGTCAGTTTAATCATATGTGGCAAGACCACTTATTATTGTCATCATCATCATTGGTAATACTGGCTGGTTAGGTTTTTTTATTTTTGACTCTCCATACTGCAGTAAACAGCCTTTATATACATGTTGCACATATTTTTTTTTCATTTCTTCAGGATAAATTTTCATATGTAGAATGTAGTTTATATGACCTTTGCTATGTCAAGGCCTTTGGAAGACAGTGCCAAATTTACCTTCCTGGTCAGTATTAGTATGTAAGAAGTGTCTACTCCCTCCCTTGTCAGCAACATTGGATTAGTTCTTCTTATTCTCATAAAGTTATTCATATCCCAGTAGCTTTGGCATATTCAGCTAATTAATGGAATTTAACTTTCTTCTCTCTTAAAAAATAGTTTTACAGTTTTCCACTCTGTTCAAGCATTAGATGCTGCTTCATTTTTCATGTTGGATAAGAAGTAGAGAAAGGGGACAGTGTGTGAAGAAAGCATTTATCTGCATAATTATGAAATACTTCTAGCATAAATTGAAATGTTTGACAAACCAGCCAAACAGATGCCTTCAACACAGTGTCTCAATGTTTAGACTGGTAGTAATGTGTATATTAGAGAAGGTAACGTTTGAATTCTAAAGAAAGCTGTGGTTTGGGTCATGAAAAGTGTGTGCATCTAAGTTAAAACCCTTTTAGTTTATTCCCTTTACAAATGGATGTAACCATCTGCTAGAGTGTGTTTTTAATTAAAATGACTCTAATACTGTGAGCAATTTTTTAAATGAACTTTAGTTGTTTAAAATAGCTTAATTTTAAAACTAAGATCAGAGTTGGGTATAACTGATGATTATAAGTAATTTACTTCCTTCTCACTTCTAAAATGTGGTGAGATAAATATACCAAGATAATAATTTTAAACTCTATTTTCCCCTTAGACTTGTTGTGATTGCATGTTAGATGGTGTCGGGATTAAAGGCAAAACTGCTGCATGTTGGATATATATGTCTGCCTTGTCAGAGTCTTTGAAAAAATGGCAAATATAATAAATGTAATTGCTCAGATTTGAAAATTGCTTGGTGAAAGTATTTTGTTTTAGAGGCTTGGGATCTGGTAAGAAAGTTTTTATGTTTCTCCTCGATTATTGAGCTGTGTAAAAAGCATCAGAAGAGAGATGGAGGCATTTTGGACTTTAAAAAATTAATCACTGTTGTGTGCTGGGACATTGCCCAGAAACTTTTGATAGTACTCAAGATAAACAATATGAAACTTTCCTCATGAACCATCTTCCCAACGCCCTCAACAAAGACTCAGAAATACTAGTATATGTGTAAGAAAGAGACCCTCAATTTGCTGCTTAAAGTTAATTTGGGTTTCACTTTTAGTCACTGATTGAGAAATTCTTTCAAAAGCAAGTTGGATTCAGTATTGGTGGTGGTCTTATTTTTTCTCATCCCAAGCCCCAATATATTTTGGACACAAGTGAGGTTTTTTTGTTTGTTTTTGTTTTTTATTTATTTATTTTTTTGCCTCTATGTAAAAATGTGATCTGATAGCCTCATGCTTTATAATCTAGCAGAAACTCACAAGACCATGAATAGAATACATACTCTCTACTTCCCCTCTCATCAGAAATTATATTGAATGACAGGTCAAGTATATGGAAAAAAATTCACATTATTCCTGGAAATACATGACCAGATAATTTGAGGAAAGCTGGGAACAGATGAAATTGACCTGATAAATAAGAGCAGAGAAAATCAGTCCAAACATACAAAAAAAAAAAAAAGAGAGAGAGAGAGAGAGCGCTATTTCAATGGTAAGCCTATTTTAACCCAGTGAAATTTCAAAGAAATTCTAAACTCAGATTTAATGAGTATAAAAAACATGTGGAGTTTAAAGTCAGTGATAAGGATTAAATGCAGAGGTAATGGACAATAGAACTCCTGTCCACTTTACAACCCAAGAGGTTATCAGTGGGGATGTTTTTCTCCAGGATAAAGCCCTGAGAAATACTGTGCAAGCAAAGTGAGCCATTTATAGAAGACTTCTGCCATGATTATGTCTTGATTCTGGAATAAGGATTGGCCAACTTTTTCTGTGAAGAATCAGATAGTAAATATTTCATCTCTGTGGGCCATATAGACTCTTCTGCAACTATACATCTCTGGTGTGGTGGTGGAAAAGAAGCCATAGATAATTTTTAGGTGAATAGCATATACCTGGCTTCCAATAATACTTTATTTATAAAAACAGGTGATGGGCCAGATTTGGCTCATGACCTAAAGTTTGCCACCACTGCTTTAGGGAAAGAAGCAGAACAGATGCTGAAGTAACCCAAGATGCCCACGATGACAGATGAAGACAAGACAAAAAGGGATTTGTTATGCATTTATGCCATGTAATTCTAATCTGATCCATTAACACAAGAGTTGGTTCTTTGAACAAACCAATAACACTGACAGATTTTTGTAGTTCAGAGAAGAAAGCAAAAACATACAATAAAAGGTTAGGGAAAGGAAACATAACCCCTATGAGGGAAATATTTTAAAACAACTATGTAAGTATGTGATATTTTTGCTGATAAGGTGAAAATCTAAAAGATTTAATTAAAATTAAGGTTTTTTTAATGACTACTTTTCCTAGAATTTATTGAAAATGATGTAGAAAACTCGAGTAGACCATTAACCACAGAAATCATTGAAATGGTAGCCATGGTCGTCAAAGATGTGTACTACCCCTTAAATAGAGCCCTGTTGCAATGACTTTATCAGACATTCAAGGAAAAGATAAACACCATATTGTATCAACTATTCTAGAGTATAAACAAAGACGTAAATATTTTCTACACCTTTTATAAAGTTCTAATAAACTTGATACAAAAAGCAGACAATGATAATATACAAAAGAAAATTCTATGGGCAGATCTCATAAATTAGCATATCTTCTTTTTTTGTCTGGATTTTTCACTTAACATAGTTGGGAGACAATCTTCAAGGCTCTCACATTTCTATACATCTTATGAGCAAAGGTAATGACTGCCCTTTGTTCTGGACTGTATTTTCAGGGGCATTTGTACAGTGAACATGCTTGAAGATGGAGACAATGTGTCTCTCCAGAGCAAAGGGCTGGTTGGCTTATTCTCCAGTATATTAAATATAGTATCTATTCCTGGGGCAAAGGTTAGATGGGCTTACTGTCTTCTATAAAATGTTTGTGCTCCCTAAACTCAGAATTTTTCTCTTGTAACACAACTCACTGCATGTGAGCACAAACTCACTCACAAATTATGCATTTATATTTATCAGGGATATATGTCTGTAATTTTATTATAGTATCTTTGCAAGGATTTGGAATCAGGGTATACTTAAAAGGATTTGGAGAGTAATCCATCTTCATCCTTTTTGAATTGCCTTTGAAAATTTGCTCTCAGAGAACTGGTGCAAATACTCAGAGTATATAGAAATATATTGATTTTTAAATATTCACCTTATATCTTGGGACTTTGCTAAATTTGCTTACCACATTTAGTAGTTGTTGTTTTCGTAGGTTCTATAGGGTTTCCTATGTACATAAACACTTTATTGTAAGTAATGACAATACTTCTTCTCTTCTATTTCTTTCTTCCTCCCCCCCTTTATTTTCTTGAGTTATTGAATTGGCTAGGAACTCCAGTACAAAGTTGAACAGAAGTAATGAGACATCCTTGCCTTATTAGCAGTCTTCAGAAAGAATAATTTACTGTTTCACCAATAAGTATGATATTAGTTATATGTTTCTAGAGATGCCCTTTATTAGATAGAGAAAAATTCCTTCCATTACTACATGCAGAGAGTTTTTATCTTGACAAGTCATTGAACCTTTTTAAATCTTTTGAGATGACCAGTTTGTCTCTTTTATTCTGTTGTGATAAATTTTTGAATGTTAAGCCAACTTTCCATTCCTAAATAATAAACTCCACTTGGTTGTGATAAATTATTCTTTATGTATTGTTTGCTGGATTTTATGTGCTACTATTTTACTAACAAATTATGCATTTATATTTATCAGGGATATATGTCTGTAATTTTCTTATAGTATCTTTGCCAGGATTTGGAATCAGGGTATACTTCTTAAAAGGATTTGGAGAGTAATCCATCTTCATCTATTTTGTGACAATGTTTATGACAGATACTGCTGATGATGCAGCTGGGCCTGGAGTTTTCTTTGCAGAACATTTTTTTATTATAAATTGATTTATACATATGCAGCTGTTTAGAGTTTTGGGCTTCTTTTCTTATGTCGGTTTTGGAGATTTGTATTTTTCAAGAGATTTACCCATTTTTTTCTGAGTCAGTGGTTGGCAAATTGCAGCCCTCTGGCTGAATCCGGCCCAGTGACTATTGTCTGTGGCTGCTCTCGTGCTATGATGTCCGAGTGGAATAGTCATAACAGAGACTCTTTGGCTGACAAAACCTAAAATATTAACTATCTAGCCCATTACAGAAAAATTTGTCTGTCTTTAATCTATGTTTTCCAATGTATTAGTGTGAGTTAGCCATGCTATTTCATTATTATCCTTAGAACATCTGGAAGATCTGGCCTGACATCCCACTTTCATTCCTGAGGTTGGTAATTTGTGTTTTATCTCCCTTTTTTTTTTTCTTAATTGGGCTTTCTAGGTGTTTATCAATTTTATTTCTGTTTTCAAAGAACTAACTTTTGACTTTGTTGGTTTTCTCTATCATTTGTTTTATGTTTCACTGATTTCTGCTTTTATGTTGATTTTCCTTCTTTGAGCTTCATTTGTCCCTTTTTTTCCAAGTTTCTTAAGGTGGGAGCTTAGATTATTGATTTTATACCTTTTTCTTTTCTAATATAAGTATTTAAAGGAACCTTTATACCTTGATGAAAAATATCTACCAGAAACCTGCAGAGAAAATCATACTTAATGGTGAAACATTAGAAATCATTTCCATTAGTGTCAAGAATGAGGCAATTATGCTCCCTATCTCTGACATTCGTTGCTCAATATTGTGCTGGTGGTTTTAGCAATATGATTAAAAGAGAAGTAGGAAGTGAACATTGGAAAGGAGGACGACAAATTGAGGTTCTGCAACACACGTCCTGAGAGTTTCAGAGAGTGTGGGACTTAGTCCTGTTGGCAATTTCCTTTGCTATGGCTGGTGCAAATGAAATTCATTGTTTCTAATGTGGCTGAAGTTGAACTATTGGTGGGTTTCGGGATTAGAGGTCCTTGATGCTATTGTTACGAAACATGAAGAATCTTAACATTTCTGCAGACTGACCTCTTCTACCTTCTGTGCCACCATGGCCTGGGTATCCCCAGATTAGGAAATCTACCATGGCTGATGCTAGTAAAACTGCCGTGCCTTTGCTGCAAGGACAACATTCTTTCTGTGTCGCCTTTCTATATTTAGGGACACAGCTCTTTAAGGTCACACGCGTGGCCTCTTTCTACCAAACTGCTACAGGAGCTGGGTCAGGGCAAAATTGAGGACCAGCCACCACTGTGTGGCAGGAACCACCACTTCTCTCTCTTGCTTTCTGTGCTTGACACCGTCTTTCAGGGTATGACCTCTGTCATTCCACAGACCAACCTGGCCCTCCTTGGGAACACTGCAGTCCCTTAGATATGTTTATCCTATAAACCTCAGTGGCAGTCAAGATCATGTCTTTTTCTTAGGAAGCATCTCTATGTTTGTCTAAACAAGAGAGCTCATAGATAGGGGATACCAGGTTCCCTCCCTCCACTCACCACAGTCACTGGAGGCCAGCTCCTGCCTGGCCAAGACACCCTGTTACTGTTCTCCCCACAGGAAGGTTTTGTATTTGTGAAATGTACAATGAGATCTTAGAATTGTGTATTAAACCCTGGCTCTACCATTTATAACTGTGCGATCTTGGACAAATTGCTTCATGTTCTCATATATAACATTGGAATTAATAATTGTTCCTTCTTCATGGGGTTGTTGTGATAATTAGAATATAGGTATACACACACAAAATACACATGCACACACACACACCACAATGCCTTGTCAGACAGTCAGTGCTTGGTAAAACGTTAGCTCTTATTGTCTGCTGACACCATCAGAGAGGAAGGGGAGCCATCACAGTCGGGCTGAAGTGCCTCCCTCTAGTTGGGATGGAAGGGTGGCCTCCAGCTGCCCACAGCCTTTTCTCCACCTTGCGCTGGCCTCGCTTAAGACTGCCCTGACTTCCTTTTCTGTTGTGTCTTTGGTTTCTCACTCTGGCTCATTCCCATCTGCAATTAAACATGCCCGGGTGTCTCATTGCTTAAAACAACAACCAAAAATTGTTCCTTGATGCCACATCTGTTTCCACATCTCCTTCCATGTCATGCCCTATCTCTGTAATCTTCATTATAATCAAGTTTGTTGACCTGATGTCTACTAGCTTTTTCCTTTTTTTTTTTTTTTTTTGACAGAGTCTCGCTCTGTCACCTGAGCTAGAGTGCCTTGGTGTCAGCCTAGCTCACAGCAACCTCAAATTCCTGGGCTCAAGTGATCCTATTGCCTCAGCCACTCAAGTAGCTGGGACTACAGGTGCATGCCACCATGCCTGGCTAATATTTTTTTTTCTATTTTTTGGTAGAGATGGGGTCTCCCTCTTGCTCAGACTGGTCTCGAACTCCTGACCTCAAGCAATCCGCCTGCATCAGCCTCCCAGAGTGCTAGGATTACAGGCATGAGCCACCATGCCAGGCCAAGCTCTTTCCTTTGTCTCATCCCCCGCTTTCTCCACAACCCATTTCTACCACTTGATTGAGTCTAGTTCTATTTTCTTTGTGTTAGAAGACACTGCCTCCTCCTTCCCATACTCTTTTCCCTTATGTTCATGTTTATTTGAATTCTAGTTTTCCACCTAGAAAACTTGGGCTGCTCTTCAATTTCCCTGGCTGCTTTTCCTCCTCCTGCCCCTTAAATATTTCTATTACTTATGACTGTATTCTGGGTTCCTTTTTTTTTCACCATGATGCATCCCTGGCTAATATTTTCCACTTTTGTGGCTGCTCAGTGTCCTTTATAACATGCTGATGACTTTGATCTCCAGCTCAGATCTCTGTCCTGAAACACAACCAGCCACACACAGGGATTTTTCACTCACAGTCACACCAAACCTAGAACACCCAAAATACACTCACTCTTCTTCTCAAACTTGCTCTCTGTGTTCCCAACTTTAGGAAAAAACACCAACATTCTTCACCAGTTGACTCTTCTTCCATCTGCTAGCCAGTCAACTACCAGATCTCTTTAGTTGACCCAAAGATCTCTATTCTTACTGTTTTTTCCCCACTGCTTTATTGACTTCCTAGTCCAGGCCACTCTGTGCTTTCACCTGGACAATTGTAGCATCCTTCTCTCTGGTCTTTTTCCTCCAGTCTTGTTTCCCTCCAATTCATTCTTCATGCAATGGCCAGAGAAATCTTTTAGACACAAATCTAATTGTCATCCTACCTCTTAGAACCCGTCAGCAACATCTCATTGCCCTAAATGAGCTGGCCATGCCCTGCATGTCTGGGCACTTGCTTTCCTCTGCAGTGTGTTCACGTGCCTGTCCCACCTCTGCCCTCTGCCCTGCCCTTCATTCGTGACCTCTTCAGCCCTTTCACAGGGCCACCTGCTCCATCTGGGTCCTCGAACAGGCTGTTTCCTGTGGCTCGAAGGCTGCCTCCCTGGTTGGCCAACCCCCGAATGCTCCACAGCCTAAATCCTGCTCATTCTTTAGGTCTTAGCATGGATACATTTTCCTTCAAAATCCCTTTCCAAGCCCTGGATTAGGCAAGGCCCTATTTCTGTGCTGTCAAAGTACTTTGTACTTGCTCCAGCAGAACAATTATAATTATTTGTATTCTTCACTGGCCTCTAGGTTCTGGAAACAGTAACCACATTTGTCGTCTTGTATGAATGAGAGAATGGACAAAATGTTCTGGTGTGTGTATTGTTCCTGTCATTCATGTTTTCATTTCTTCCTTCCTTCATTAAACAGCGTTGACTGGAGCACATGCAATATTTCATGCCGGCCACTTATGCTAGGTATGGAAACATCGTACAAAATAAGACAGATATGAGCCTTGCTCCTGCAGAGCTTATAGTAAAAGTGAAAGAGACAAACAAGGAAATAAGTGAATGGTAGGATCCTCGTAAATATCATAAAGAAAATAAAATAGAGACATATAGAATAATTGGGTAGGGTATAATGGTAAATAGAATGGCCAGGGAAGGCCAATTTGAGAGAGTACATTTAAACCAAGACCTTGAATGATGAGAAGATGCCAGCCGTACAAAGATCAGAGGGCAGGTGACTCAAGCAGATGAAACAGTTGCTGAGGACTTGAAGCAGTCATGCTGGGGGAACAGAGAGAAAGCCAGCATGGTTAGAGTGGGGCAAGACAGGAGGGGAGTGATATGAGGTCATGGAAGACTTTATGCTCCATAAGACTTTGGATTTTACTATAATTAGGCTTCTTTCTAGTTTAAGGTGTGTGCTGTGCTTACACTCCAGGAAAATAGTTGCTTGAGTTTCAGAAGGCTGTAGGTAATAGACTTGAGAAAATCATCCTTGGTCCAGTAGAAAATCAGGTAACACTGCTGTGATCAATGGCAAGAATAAGTACTAATTACATGACAGGGTGTATTTTTTTTAAAAAAAGCTGCCAAGGAATGTTTTCCATGTCACAGACCATAAACTTATATGCAATTATAGTATTGACCATAATAATTTCTACCTGATACCATTGCCCAAATAAATGGACATTTTATAACTATATATAACCAGGACTGCAGAATTTTATTACTTACAAAAGAGTATCATCAGGGAAGGTTTAATCTGGAGACGCAATATAAGATCCCCAACATACGATGCTGTGCAGATAATATTGACAAGCTGTAGTTTTAATCATCTTCCATTTGACTGCACGTCTGTGAAAAATGAATCAGTAATGTAGAAATCACAGGTTGTTGGGAGGCTCAGATAAGATAATGCATGTGAACACGCTTAAAATTATAAATGTTCTTACAAGGCATAAGATATTATTCCTGTTGTTATAATCAACCCCATTTTAACCAAATACTGACATTGGTGTAAGATTTGATACTGTAAAGACTGGATATCTTGACCCAAATGAGAAAATGTCCAATGCCAAAATACCTGTTTTCTAACTGACATGTATATACATTTTGTTTAGAAACTTACATGTGCATGGATGGTTATTGTACATTCATTCAACTATTTGGAAAATACTCATTGAGTACCCACTGTTTGGGAGTCAGATCTTCAGTGGCTCTGAGGATAAAGCCCTGAATAAGACAGACACTGTCCTTGCCTTTCTGGAATCTAAAATCTAGGGGATGATGAACATTGAACACATCATATGTGAAATAATGATCACATCTCCTTTGTTAAAATTTAGCTACTTTTTTTTAGAGGTAATAAAAGTACAGATATAATTCATTTTATTGTGCTTCACTTCATTGCACTTCACAGATAATGCATGTTTTACAAATTGAAGGTCTGTGGCAATCCTGCACCAAGCAAGTCCATCTGTGCCATTTTTCTAACAGTATATGTTCACTTCGTGTCTCAGTGTCACATTTTGGTGATACTTTCAGTATTTCAAACTTTTTCATTATTATATTTTATGGTGATCTTTGATGTTACCATTGTAATAGATTAATGCACATCCTTGCCAACATTTGTTGTCTTTTGACTTTTCCATAGAAGCCATCCTAAAGAGTGTGAGGTGGTATCTCATTGTGATTTTGATTTGCATTTCTCTAATGATTAGTGATGTTGAGCATTTCATATATCAGTTGACCATTTGTATGTCTTCTTTGGAAAAATTGTCTATTTAGGTCCTTTGCCCATTATCTAATGAGGTTATTTATTTATTCATTCATTTTGCTATTGAGTTTACAAGTTTCTTGTATATTTTGGATATTAACCCCTTACCAGATATATGTTTTGCAAATATTTTCTCCCATTCCATAGGTTGCATTTTAATTTTGTTGATTGTTTGCCATAGCAAACAGAAACTGTTTAGTTTTATATGATCCCACTTGTTTATTTTTGCTTTTGTTGCCTTGGCTTTTTAAATCCAAAAAATCATTGCCAAGACCAAAGTCATATAATTTTTCCCATGTGTTTTCTTCTAGGAGTTTTACAGTTTCAGGTCTTTTGTTTAAGTCTTTGATCCATTTTGAGTTGATTTTTGTATATGGCATAAGGGTTCAACTGTATTCTTTTGCATGTGATATTCAGTTTTCACAACACCATTTATTAAAGAGACTACCATCCTTTCTCATTGTGTATTTTTTGTGCCTGTGTTGAAACTTAGTTGAAAAATTTATTTCTGGACTCTCTCTTGTATTCCATTGGTCCATGTATCTGTTTTTATACAAATACCATACTGTTTTGATTACTATAGCTTCATAATATAATTTGAAATCAAGAGATGTGGTGCCTCCAGCTTTGTTCTTCTTGCTTAAGATTGCTTTAGCTATTCAAGGTCTTTTGTAATTTAATATAAGTTTTAAGATTTTTTTTCATATGTCTGCAAAAAATGCCATTGAAATTTTGATACAGGTCTATCAAATTACAGAAAACTTGTAGTATGGACATTTTAACAATATAAATTCTTCCAATCCATAGACATGGGATATCTTTCTATTTATTTGTCTTCTTCAATTTCTTTCATCAATGTTTTATAGTTTTCAGTGCACAGACCTTTCACCTTCTTGGTTATTGGTGGGAATGTAAATTAGCACAGCCATTATGAAAAACAGTATGGAAGTTTCTCAAAAAATTAAAAATAGCACTACCATATGATCTAACAGTCTCACTTCTGGGTATGTAGCCGAAGGAAATAAAATCACTATCTTGACAAGGTGTCTGCACTCCCATGTTCATCGCAGCAGCATTCACAATAGCCAAGATATGGAAACAACCTAAGTGTCTGTTGATAGATGGATAAAGAAAATATATACCTACATTTATACATACACACACGCATATATGGAGTATATATACACACGAAAAAGTGAAATACTATTCAGCCTTAAAAAAGAAGGAAATCCTACCATTTGAAACATGCTGGATGAATCTGAAGGACGTTATTGTATATAAAATAAGCTAGACACAGAAAGACAAATACTGTATGATCTCACTTGTAAATGGAATATTTTAAAGTCATTGAACACACGGTAACAGTAGAATGGTGGTTACTAGGGGCTGGGGAATGGGGGAAAGAAGATGTTGGTCAAAGGGTATAGATTTTCAGTCATAAGACGAGTAAGTTCAGAGACCTGAATATGGCAACTATAGTTAATAATAATGTATTCTTGAAATTTCCTGAGAGAGTAGATCTGAAGTGCTTTCACCAAGGAAAAGACTACAGGAGATGATATATATGATGATATATATGTCAGTTAATTTGATTGTGGTAATCATTTCACCATGTATACATGTATCAAAATATGCTATGTACCTTAAATATATACAATTTTTATTTTTCAATCATATCTCAATAAAGCAGGGGTGAGGGGAAAGTAGATTAAATGCTTATAAAGCTGTTGTATATTCTGAAAGTCTATTTTTTTTTTAAGCCAGGTTTCCTTTATGTTGAATTTTAAGTCTGTTCCGAATGCTCCTTGCACAGCCACCGTTTCTCAGACTGGAAGGTGGGTGGTGGGTAGGTCTCATGGAGGCAGATCCAGGGAGTCTATGCGATGTGACTGGCAAGACTCTGAAGGCAGACTCTCAGGGTTTGAATTCCCCTCTCCCGAGATCAGTTAAAGTGGTTAATATGTCTGTAACTCAATTTTCTGATCTGCAAAGTTAGGACGATAGTAGATTGTTACAAGATGAAATGAGATGATATCAGCAATATGCTTAATCAGTGCCTACAACGCTGTACATTCTCATTTCATGTAAATCGTGCACGTGATGGTTATCATTTTCCTTCCTTCCTTCTCCTTTCCTCCCACAGCTGTGTGACTTTCTCCATTCTCCAGCCGTACAGCAATCCCAGGGAAGTCTGCAGGGTTCCTTATTTTCTGGGACGTGATAATAGTGCAATAGGGAACCTGATTTGGATGGTAGGCTACAAAGGTTTGAAAGTCTCTGGTGATCTGTTGTATTCACTGACTACCAACTCTCTCAGGTGCCAGCAGTTTGGAATTGACTGTCCTTTACAGAACTGAAGAGGA
Organism: Cheirogaleus medius; assembly: GCA_008086735.1. NCBI lineage: Eukaryota > Metazoa > Chordata > Mammalia > Primates > Cheirogaleidae > Cheirogaleus > Cheirogaleus medius. The sequence continues at coordinate 28,389,905 of VBSM01002217.1, read as the reverse complement.
AAGGGGACCCATATTGTTTCACAGTATGGTACCTGGAATAAGGCAGAAATAATGTTTTTGTAAATAAGCCTTGAGTAAGGCAGGAATCTTTTTGTGTAAATAACCATACTAACAAAATAACCACCTAAGACAATACCTTTCAAACCTTTCTGACCACAATTCACCATAAGAAATATTTTATATCCGATTAGGTTCATGTGTGTATGTACACACTCAAAATGGAAATAAAGTTTCACAAAACAGTACATTCTCTTACTACTTGTAATGCACTATTTCTGTTCCATTCATTGCAATGAATTGTCATTCGTGTCATTCAATTTCATTCCTTTCCATTCTCTGAAAAAAGACCAGCAATTTGAAAAATATTTATCTAAGAGATCAATGGACCTAAACAAGAATAGGAATATATGAATAAGAATAAAGTAGGATATTCTTCAGTTCTACATTTTTAATATTTTTTCTGTAATCATTATCTTGTATTAAAAAAACAAAACAAACAAAAAATATTACTTGTTAGGTGACTTCCTTTCTAAAGAAAAAATCATGCATTACTTAGCTCTTACTATTTAAAAAGTTACTTTAATTTGACCTTTTTATTTTCTTTCTTTTCTTTTCTTTTTTTTAAGAGACAGGGTCTCACTCTGTCACCCAGGCTGGAGTACAGCAGCCCAATCATAGTTCACTGCAGCCTCCAACTCCTGGGCTCAAGCAATCCTCCTGCCTCAGCCTCCTGAGTAACTGGGACTACAGGCATGCGCCACCATGCCTGGCTAATTTTTTCTATATATTTTTAGTTGGCCAATTAATTGCTTTCTATTTTTAGTAGAGCCGGGGTCTCGCTCTTGCTCAGGCTGGTTTCGAACTCCTGACCTTGAGCAATCCACCCACCTCAGCCTCCCAGAGTACTAGGATTGCAGGCGTGAGCCACCGCGCCCAGCCCACACCTGTAGTTTTTAAATGTTTTGTAGATACAGGGTCTTGCTATGTTGCTCAGACTGGTCTAATTTGACCTTTTAAGATTTATAGTCATTTCTGATCCAACAAAGTTGTCATTAGAGTAGAGAGTCAGTTCAGTGCAGACAGGAAGCTCTGGGTCTGCCCCTGCCTTTATTGTTACTCACATATTCTCTTGTCCTTCATCTCATGAGACATGATAATATTTGTTGTTGACGATGAGCTGAAATAACATATTTGAAATTGTTTTGTAAACTAAAGCACCGCTTACAAATGTGAAGAATGTTGGGCTGTTAGATTCTATATTTGTAACCCTTTCCTCCTCTTTTTTTTTTTTTTTTTTTTTTTGTTAAAAAAATTCCTTCTAGCTTTCTCAGCTGAATACACTGATTACACTTTTGCTGGGAGAACTTCCACCTGGAGACAGGCAGAAGATCATGACAATTTGTACCATAGATGTCCATGCCAGAGATGTGGTGGCAAAACTTATTTCTCAGAAGGCAAGTTGTTTGTAGAAATTTTGTGTATTTGCTGTCACTTCCTGAAAGTAGTGTTTATTGTCAGAATAGTTCCAAGAAAGTTATTATCATTGTTGTTGTTGTTGTTGTTTTAAATTTGTATATTTTAATTAGTCTGAAAAGTTGTAGTTATTTTAGGTATGTTTGATTTGGGTTAGCTAATATGTCATCCTGGTAAGAGTCACCCCAAGTGATATTCCAAAGGGTTTTGCCAAGTTGGGAGCCTCAGATAATCCAAAAATTAACCCAGGTGGAAGAGCCATGAGAAGTCACCATGTCTACCTCTTGGTGCATAATCATCTTGGGCCATTGGCCTGTGAGTCTCACCCCTGTGACATATAGCCAACAGTAATAAGATCGTGTGTGTGTCACTTCACCCATCTCTATGTGCCTTTGATGCATTTCCCCTTGAAGAAAGAAATGTTGTAATTCTACATTGTTGCTTGGGTCATCCTCTGTCAAAAGACAGGAAAACCTTTCATGGCTAAAAATGTACTTTTTTAAAGAAACCAACTTTTAATCCTTTCGGTGTATTAATAACTTTCCTTCTCCATCTTTTAAAAAAGTCTGCATGTCTCTTAGATGCTGGCAATGTTTACTGTGAAAGGAGAATTTCCTTACCCTTCTTACCAAAATATATTCCTACTGACAAACGTCAGAAGTATGCATGTCTCCTGAACGACACTGATGCATCATGCCCGTCACCCACTTCCTCCAACCTTTTATGGAGGTTGGTGGTACCCAAGCAAGACAGTTGCTTTCACAATTCGAATGCATGCATGTATTGTGAAATAGTTTCTGTTGTTTTTCTACTTCTTTCTCAATTTATTAAAGTCAAAGTGAATTTTAATTCTCTCCATGAACTGCAAGAAAAGACTCGTTCATGTAAGCCATAAACATAAATATTCCTTGATCCAGCTTCGGGACCATTAGTGAGCCGTGTTCTTTCATTGCTAGTGTAAGACTAATATTTGCAAAACACCACATGTTCTCGTTTTGATAATACTCCTTGAATATGACCTTGCGTCTTCTTATATATTTTATTCTGTTTTGTCAGCCTGGTGATTTGCTTGCAGGAGGATGAATTATGATTTAAAATATGTCCTTTATTTTGTACTAAAATAATTTAGCTAATGTTCAACCATCTAAAATACATGAATATACAGTGCTGAAACTTATGTGGTCATCAGACAAATTAGTAGACAATAATTTTGATAACTTCAAGTGATTCCGCAGAAACCCTAGTGTCCATGTGTACCTTGAAAGAGATGGGGAAATTTTTTTTAAACTGGAAGAGGAATGGGTGAGATTGAATAAGATAGGAAAGAATAGCAATGAAAAAATATTGTTATATAATGTGATGAAAAATGAAGTGGAAAATCTCTATATTAAAAGCAGACTGGTTTTAGAATGAATTTGATCAAAAGTGCAGTTTATTTATGTCTCTGACGGGCAGAAATTATGGATTATGTGTCATTTTAATATAGATAGTGTCTTTTTCCATCTGACTTCAGTAACAGGAGTAGAAAGCCACAAAAATTATCTAATCCCCTGCGGTGATTCATAAGGGGGGAAAAAGCATCGCTTGAACAAATTGATATTATGTTACATAAAAGCCAGTTTAAAATGAAGACTTTCATTGCATATTTCTGATTAAGTATTCAACCATCTATATGCAGTTATAATTTGCAATTGCTTACAAGAGATTTCCTATTTGTGAGAATTTTAGAAATAAAATGTGTACCAATAGAATAGATTAATAAATGTGTTGCCTCAAAACTATCAGTGTCGTATGTGAAACAATTATGCCATGATTTTAGGTTGCCAGTCCCCAAGCTTTTGCTTGGCTGTCTCAACTTCGTCACCGGTGGGAAGACACCCAGAAACACTGCTTGGTTAATATTTGTGATGCCCAGTTCCAGTACTTCTATGAATACTTAGGAAACAGTCCTCGACTAGTGATCACTCCTCTGACTGACAGGTAACAATTATAAGTTTGAGCCCAATGGGAGAAACCAAGTGAAGAAAGTCCCCCAGCGTGGGCAGAGATGTGTGAGAATGGAAATGAAGGAATACGAGAAAACGATGAACAAATTGGGAAACTACCTGAAAGCAGTATGTAAATTAACTAATTTTGTAAATGTTGACTTTTTAGTTAGAGTCAGGGTAAATAGAACTGAATTAGAGAAACAGAATTACAGAAGCTATACAATATGCTGATGAAATCGTGAGTGGATTAATATGGCCTGTGGCAGGATTTTTGATCACTGAATCCATTCTGCCAGGTTATCTAGGGCTAGCATCCTGATAGCAGGATCTATCACCACCTCCTTCCACCCTCCGCTGCATCCCCTTATTGGAAGTGTGAAAATAACTAGGAATTGCCTGTGTTCAAATTCATTTTTGAAGAATTGCGTACAGTACAAGGAAGAGAAGAGGTAGAACATACAATCCATTAAATGATTCAACAAATACTTACAAGGTACTGTGCTAAGTAGTATTCCAGGGCTGAACAGACAAGGTTCTTGCTGACACGGAAATTGCTTTCTCTTATAGTTGAGTGGAACGTGAGTGGGGATGAACAAAAACAACAAGCAAATTAACAAAGTTATTTTAGGTGGTATACTATTATATGCTATAACAAAAATAGGGTGATATGTTAAAAATCATCTAGAAGGGAGAGTCTGCGATAAATTGGGTTAGAGGGCCTTTAAGCCAGGACCCAGCTGTGCACATATTGGGGCAGAATATTACAGGCAAAAGGAAGCACAGAGTTTCCAAGGTGGACAGGATCTTGACCAGTTCAAGGGATATAAAGAAATCCAGTGTGGCTCAAGTATATCAAGGAGGCGCAGAGGTTACTATTATTACAAGTTCATTGCCACGTGACTCCAAGTAAATACATACGCAGTCAGAATGTTGTAGAAGTAAGAATATTTCACATGGACATTAATTTCTTTGTTAGGTTTCCAACCTCTGCTGACTTATTTGATGGGAGAAAGCACATGGAATCTTTGGCATTTGTGAAAGAGAAATCACACCTCAAGATCCTGGCCATGTCCCTGGTTATCTGCTATCACCCAAGTATAGGCAGTTTCAAATATAAATCTATAAAGCTGGTTGTTATTGGTAGTTCTGAGAGATTGGTGGGATTCTCTTACTAGCTTTGTGATTGTTCTTGCACATATTAACCTGCTTATGATTGTATCATTTGTATATTGTACAGCTACAATTCTGTTTGTCTAATTCAGTTCTCTTTAACTTGTCTCTAACTAAAAGTTAGTATTCACTGTCTTCATTAGTTAATTTATGCATATTGCTTTCAAAGTGAGGGATTAAAATTTGTAGCTTGACAAAAATCACTTGAGTATAGTCAGAACTGCCAATGTTAAGCATCCACTGGATGCACACCATCGTGGATAGAGAATAGGGGAAGGGAGGCCCAGGGAATAGGAAAAAAAGTGAAGAGGTATTTTAAAGTTTATCAGTATGTGAGAACTGATGGCTTATTAACTTTTTTATTTATTTATTTTTTCAGCATAATATGGGGGTACAAATGTTAAGGTTACATACATTACTATTACATCCATTACTTCCCTCCCTCCTTGAGTCAGAGCTTCAAGTGTGTCCATCCCCCCGACAATGCATATCGCACTTATAATGTATATATATAAACCCATCCCCTCCCCCCCACCTGCCCGACACCCAGTGAATTTTTTTTATAACATTTTGGTCAGATTTTATAACTTTGCCTTTACCTAGCAAAGGTTAGAGGTATGCCCTTCCCCTCCACATTGCATCCCTCAGATGTGGGTCTATCCCCCCACCCCCGGAATCTCTGATGAACACCACCAGTCTTTGAGCACCATATTGATAATCGGTCAGTACCAATGTGACGGCGAGTACGTGTGGAGCCCATTTTTCTGATCTTGTGTCACCTCACTTTGGATAATGGGCTTAAGCTCAATCCAGGATAATATAAGCAATGCTAGCTCACTGTCGGTTCTTAGAATTGAGTAATTTAATTTTAAAAAATCACTATGTGGTTTATTTGTAAATTGAAAAAAAGATGAATGTTCATTTGATAGTGTGAATAGTGTTGTATACTGTGTTTACATTGTTTAGACTTCATTTCCATTTCATTCTTTGGATTATTTACTAATTATTTACATTAACATATGATGCCTTTGAAACACTTTTGCCAGGTCTTATTTGCTATTGGCCATTCCTCCATGAGTTAGGCAGACCCGATAGTGTCTCCTTCCATATGGGGGCAAGTTCAGAGACTTAGGTCAGCTAGCTTGTACCTGATAGACTTATGATGGAACACAGGTGTATTGGTTAGGAGGATGCAGCTAAGCTGCTGTTATAGAGAGACCCCGGAATATTACACAATGGCATCAATAACACAGAAGCAGATGTCTCACTTGGGTAACAGTAAAGAGATGAATGGTCCAGGAGTATAGGCTGGCAGGTGGCTGACATGCTAAACATGGCTTCACATTTGTTTCAGCCAGTGGAAAGGGAAAAATGAGAGCCCTGGTCAAATATCTATAAGGAGGTGACATAGGAATGGCACATATCATTTCTGCATATATCCCGTTGATTGGAATTTGGTCACTTGGCTACTCCTGCCTGGACAGGGCCTACAATTAGCCTCATTTTATGGAGGAGAAAACTGAGGCATGTTGATATCAAAATATTGGCTTCTGATGTTTGGCAAAGAAGACATTAGTCCCTGGTCTCCTGACCTCTTCACATATGTCTTTCGATTAGATTTGCTGTCTGTACTAAGACCAAAATAATTTATAAACCTGAACAAGCCCCAAATAAAAAATATAGCCATTTGAGGTCCTTGCAGTTTCTTTGTCTTTTCTTTTTTTTATAAGTATTAAATTCTGTCTTTTCATGATTTTCTAAGAACCTCTGAGTCATTCCTGCAAAAAGAAGTATTATGGTAATTTAGCTGCATGTAACATCACATTCAAAGTAAATTCCTAAAATAACATTTTAACATCATAAATTGTGCCTTTTTATGTTTACTTTATTCATTGAAATGGGTATGTATTATTTGCATACTTTATATTTATATAAATTTACATATCTCATCTTTTAATGTATTCATTAAGTAGCAGTTTAATGTAGTCAATGTTTAATTCATTCATCATCGAAGACTTCTATTTTTCTTTTATAAAAAATAGCTTGAAATGTTGTATTCCATATTAATAGTATCTTTACTTAGAAATATCAGAAATTCAATAGCATTGCAAGTCGAGTGTTATTTGTATTCAAATATACAGCTCTTAGGAAATGAGACCAATAAAAAAATAAAGCAATACATTATTTTCTATATTTTTACACAGAACCTAAAAATAAATTTGATGTAAAATATTCTGACTCGTTAATGCCATGAACAAATCAGAAGTATATCAATATTTTGTGCTAGTACCACGTTCTAGACCTTGGCTTCTTAAGCTTTGTTAAAAAAATTAGTTCCCCATAATGTTTTACAGAAATTTCCTATTAGACTATAATATCTGTGTTTTCCATTTGCTTCGAGGTGTTACATTACTTTAACCCAATCACTTCATCTGACTATGAGTGGGGCTCCTGCTGGCCCAGCAGGGACAGGGAAAACAGAAACCACCAAAGATCTTGGCCATGCCCTGGGCATGATGGTTTATGTGTTCAACTGCTCAGAGCAAATGGACTACAAGGTAAGAAAATGATGTATTCTAACGACGTTATTCCTGATGGGGCATGATTCGATGTACAAGCCCCTTCTGTTAAATTCTGAATGCTTCCTTCCGTCGTTTTAGTCCATAGGAAATATCTACAAGGGATTGGTGCAGACAGGGGCTTGGGGCTGCTTTGATGAGTTCAACCGAATCCCTGTGGAAGTCCTGTCAGTGGTGGCAGTACAAGTGAAAATGATTCATGATGCCATCAGAAATGGGAGAAAGAGGTGAGTGGTGTGTGCTTTTCTCCTGTTACAAGTAGAAAGAGTAACATGGAATGATGCAGGTAACCTTAACTTCATGGTCTATTGCTGCCTCTCCCTGTCATATGAAATGGATTAAATAAGAGTCCAGTTAATTCTGAAAAATTATTTTGAATATTCTCCCATTTTTTTATTAGTGGTTTTTAAGTGTTGAATACAACTAAGGTATATTAGATTACTTTAATTGCTTAAAAAACAAACAACTTCTATGATGCTAAATCCAGCAATCAATGCTCAGTCCTCATCTTTTTTGGCTTCTGACAGCCTCTGCACAGTTGGACACTCCCCGCTATAGGACATTATCCACTTTTCTCTCCCCTTAAGGCTGCTTCCTTGCTGGTTTCTCCTCCTGTATAAAATGGAGAAAACAAGAGTACCTACCTTATAGGTTACTGTGATGACAAGTGCCTGGTACCTGGTACCATGTCAGTGTTTGCTGTTTATTATTATTATATCCTAACCTAATATTAGATATCACAGGGCTCAGTTTTTAGACTCCATTTCTCTGTTTCTATTTTCGCCCTTGGTAGTTTCATCCAGTCCTATGGCTTTTAAAAGCCACATTCGTGCTTCTGACTGCCAGATGCCTTCACTTCTCTCCCTTCATCACTAGATTTACCTAAACAACTACCTGTTGGGGTATCTCACTCTACTTGATGCCTCAGTGGCTTCTCATACTTAGTATCTCCAAAATAAAAATCCTACTCTTTCCACCAACACCTGCTTTGTTAGTTGTCCCATCCCAGTAGATTATACCTTCATGTTCTTCTAGTAACTTGGGCCAAAAACTTTCAAAATATATCCGAAACCTAACTACTACTCAACATGATGCCATACTGCAAAAAGCAAAACACAGCTTGCACTTAGGGTTTGATGACTTGCTTTGAGAAATAAATGTTCTAGTACACAGCACAGTTCTGGTCCTCTTTGTAACTTTTTCTTTTTTTTTTTTTTTTTGTCTACAGTACAACCTCATTTATCTGGCCTACCCATTCTCCCCACTTTTCAGGGAATTGTGCTCAGCTGGCTCTCTTGTACATAGGAACATTTTCAGTCTGTCAGGGAAGGATTAGCCAAAGCCTCTTGGAATTGTGAACCTGTTGTAGAAATTTCCGGTTTATCAGTAGATATACCTGGTTGTTCCTGCCTTCTAAAAACCTCTCAGTCCCTCCACCACATTGGCCTGTGACACCAGTGTTTTATGGCCAGGTGTCTGTTGCCTGGCCTGCCCCTACTCTAATGTCATGTGAGAGAAATTCACTTCTTTCTTCTTGGATCCCCAACTATATTTTAACTTCTAGTCAAAATCTTATTATTTGATGTAGCCCAGATGTCATTTGAAGCCCTCTTTTCTTATGGAAATTTATGTAACTGATCCATTCAATGATTCTAAAAATTCCCAACCATACTTCTTGATAGTCTCCTCTGCATGTCTGAGTCCTGTCCCTTCATCCTTATGCTAACCCATATGCAGACAGCAAAACTCCTTCATGATTTTGAGAATTTATTAAATTCCTTTTACACTTGAGGATTTAAGAGATGGGACCATGGTTCAATCACAAAGCCTTCCAGCATTTTGCTGGCTCTACACCCTGAAGGTCCACATCTTTGACTGTGGCTGACCGTGCTACATACAGCAGGAGGGTAGACAGAAGCCACCACTCTTTCCAGAAGCAGCCTTGCCAGGCCTGTCTGTCTTCCCTAGCTGGACATTCTGGGGAATGAAGATTTCTCTGTTTTTTCATTTTGACTACAGAAAATCTAACTGCTCTTAATTACCTAGTGTCTAAGAAGCTCTTAGTCCTAAACATTGTGGTTTCTTTCTCAGTATCTTTTTCCCTCCCTATTTTGTGATACAGACCCAGATCCTTAACCACCTCTCCCCTTTCTTGACAAGAGGTCGGCCTTCTATCTTGCCTCATTTACCCTCATTTGAAAGTTTTCTTCTACTTGTGTCTTGGTTTGGCGTCTGTAGCACCTTACCATTCTCTTGCCCTGGTCATCAGCAGACTAATTGGACCATTGCAAACCTTTCTGAAAATCTTTCACTGCTTCTCCAATGTCTTCAAGTGATAATAACAGCAATAGTCACAGCTAACATTTAGCCATTTATCTTCATAATCTCTTAAATCCTCATATAATCCAATAAGGTGTGTAATATTATTATCTTTCTTTTTTTAACTAGATGAGGGAATTGAAACATAGAGAAGATTATTAACATGACAAAAGTGCTATCGCTGGACTCTGAACACTCATTGACTCCAGAGCTGCCTATAATAACCACCACGCTATTCTACCTCTCAGTAATACTCTGTAGATATATGTTGAATAAATGGGAGGAAGGGAGGAAAGGAGGAGAGAAAGAGAGGGCGAGTAAATAGGCAAAATAAAGACTGAACGGGGAATCCCATTCTTTTCTTAGCATGGGCGTTCTCTATCTGTGCAGTGTCCCATTCAAGGAATTGCAGTCCACACGGAAGGCAAAAATGCCATCACCTTTCATTAAATGTTAAAGTAGTCAAGTCCTCATTTCTGCATTCCAGGATACTATGGCTATGCTAAAATAAAAAAGAATGCTTCCCATATTTGTAATTCCTCTGGGGAGAGAAGAGGGTATTTTTAATAAACACACTTCAAAGCATATTCAGAATATGTAAGTTTATGAATTTTAAAGAAAATCACACAGAATAAACAGCTTCCTAATAATAATTTGCATTTTGCAGTGGTTTGCATTTGTCAATGTGCATTCATATTCAATGAACACATTTAATTTCATCAACATTCTTTTTATGGTAGATTTGTATTTCTTGGGGAAGCTATCACACTGAAGCCATCAGTTGGAATATTTATTACTATGAACCCGGGATATGCTGGTAGAACCGAATTACCGGAAAATCTCAAAGCTCTTTTCAGGCAAGTGTTATGCTCTGTGGCTTAGCATCTGGTACGCTCATGCCACCTAACGTTGTTGGTTTGCACTGTTATGTGATTTGTTTTTCCTCGAGAATTCCTAGGGAAAACTTTCCCTTATTATTTCTTTGGGATCTTTTTATAGACAGAACTTTTACCATGATAAGTAAGCCCTTTTGAATTATGAAACCAAAACTCAAAATCAGTGTTTAAAAGTTGCATGGCACATTTGAATATTTAATATTAGATCTTTTGTTATAATATTTTACTACAAACATAATTTTCATAAATTATGAAGGATTGGAAAGTATAGAAAAGAATAAAGAAAAAATTACTGTGTCACCGCCCAGAAACAATGATTACTGTATTTTTTCTGGTCTCTTTTATAATTAATATTTTATGGAGTTAAGATATGACAGTAGGCATAATTTTTGTTTAGTTATCTTCATTTAATATTTTGACATAGATATTTTGTCATATTATTAAAAATTCTTTGGAAATATCTTTATTTATTTATTTTTATTTCAGCATATTATGAGAGTACAAATGTTTAGGTTACATATATTGCCTTTGCCCCACCCGAGTTAGAGCTTCAAGCATGTCCATCCCCCAGACTGTGCGCACCACACCCATTCAGTGTGAATATACCCATCCTCTCCACCGCCTTCCCACCTGTCTGACACCCAATGAATGTTACTTCTATGTGTGCACATAAGTGTTGATCAGTTAATACCAATTTGATGGTGAGTACATGTGGTGCTTGTTTTTCCATTCTTGTGATATTTCACCTAGTAGAATGGGCCATAGCTCTGTCCAGGATAATACAAGAGGTACTAGATCACCATTGTTTTTTGTGGCTCAGTAGAACTCCATGGTATACATATACCACATTTTATTAATCTACTCATGTATTGATGGGCACTTGGGTTGATTCCACATCTTTGCGATTGTGAATTCTACTACTATAAACATTCAAATGCAAGTATGTTTTTGATAAAGTGACTTTTTTTCCTTTGGGTAGATGCCCAGTAATGGGATTGCTGGATAAAATGGTAGTTTTATTTGTAGCTCTTTAAGATATCTCCATATTACTTTCCACGGAGGTTGTACTAGTTTGCAGTCCCACCAGCAGTGTAGGAGTGTTCCTATGTCTCCGCATCCATGCCAGCATCTATTGTTTGGGGACTTTTTAATAAAAGCCACTCTAATTAGGAAAAGGTGATATCTCACTGTAGTTTTAATTTGTATTTCACTGATGATTAGTGATGTTGAGCATTTTTTCATATGTTTATTGGCCATTAATCTATCTTCTTTTGAAGTTTCTGTTTATGTCCTTTGCCCACTTTTTAATGGGGTGGTTTGATTTTTTTCTTGCTGATTTTCCTGAGTTCTATATAGATTCTAGTTATCAGCCCTTTATCAGCTGTGTAAAATTGGGAATATTTTCTCCCATTCTGTAGATTGTCAGTTTGCTCTCATGATAGTTTCCTTGGCTGTGCAGAAACTTTTTAATTTGATCAAGTCCCATTTATTTATTTTTGTTGTTGCTGTGATTGCTTTGGGGTCATCTTCATAAATTCTTCTCCTAGACCAATGTCTATAAGAGGTTTTCCAACATTTTCTTCTAGAATTTTTATAGTTTCATGCCTTAGGTTTAAGTCTGTTATCCACTGTGTTGATCTTTATGAGAGGTGCAGATCCTGTTTCAATCTTCTGCATGTGGCTATCCAATTTTCCCAGCACTATTTATACAATAGGGATTCTTTTCCCTAGTGTATATTGTTGTCTGCTTTGTCAAAGATCAAATGGCAATATGTGGATGGTTTTATATCTATGTTCTCTGTTCTGTTCCATTGGTCTATGTCTCTATTTTTGTGCCAGTAACATGCTCTTTTGGTTACTATAGCCTTGTAGTATAGCTTAAAGTCTGGTAAAGTGATGCCTTCCAACTTGTTCCTTTTGCTTAAGGTTGCATTGGCTGTTTGGGCTCTTTTCTGATTCCAAATAAAGCATAGAATTATTTTTTCTAATCTGCACAAAATGATGTTGCTATTTTGATAGAGATTGCATTGAATGTATAAATCACTTTGGGTAGTATGGACATTTGAACAACTTTGATTCTGCCCACCCATGAACATGATATGTTTTTCAATTTATTTACATTATCTGCAATTTCCTTCCTCAGTGATTTGTAGTTCTCTTTGTAGAGATCTTTCACCTCCTTGGCTAAATATATTCCTACATATTTTATTTTCTTTGTAGCTATTGTGAAAGGTATTGAGTCTTTGATTTGATTCTCAGCTTGACTGTTGTTGGCATATAGAAATGCTGTTTATTTGTGTACATTGATTTTGTAGCCTGAGACCTTGCTGAATTTATTTATCAATTCCAAGAGTCTCTTGGTGGAATCTTTGGGGTTTTCTAGATATGAGATTATATCATGTGAATTATCTTTTTGATGTGCTGTTGAATTCAGTTTGCTTGTATTTTGTTGAGGACTCTTGCATCTTTGTTCATGAGGGATATGGGCCTGTAGTTTTCTTTTTTTATTGTGTCCTTTCCTGGCTTTGGTAACAGGATGATACTGGCTTTGTAGAATGAGTTAGGGAGGATTCGGCTAATCCAGAATCTACAAAGAACTCAAACAAATCAGCAAGAAAAAAAAACAAACCATCAAAAAGTAGGCAAAAGACATGAACAGATTATTTTCAAAAGAAGATAGAAAAATGGCCTATAAACATATGAAAACATGCTCAGTATCACAAATCATCAGGAAAATGTACATTAAAACCACAATGTGATACCATCTTACCCCTATCAGAATGGCCATTATTGAAAAGTCAAAAAGCTGTAGATGTTGGTGCCAATGCAGTGAAAAGGTAATGTTTATACTGTTGATGGGAATATAAACTAGTATAACCTCTTTGGAAAACAGTAGGAAGATTCCTCAAAGAACTAAAAGTGGACCTACCATTTGATCCAGCAATCTCACTACTGGGTTATCTACCTAAAGGAAAAGAGGTCATTTTACAAAAAAGACACCTGCATCTGTATATTTATTGCAGCACAGCTCACAATTGAAAAGTTATAGAATCAGCCTAAGTGCTCATCAGCCCATCAACTGATAAGTGGATAAACAAAATGTGTATGTATGTGAGAGTGTGTGTGTGCATGTATAAGTAACGGAGTACTACTCAGCTATGGAAAGGAATAAAATAATATCTTTTACAGCAACTTGGATGGAACTGGGGACCATTACCTTAAGTGAAGTGTCTCATGAATAGAAAAACCAATACTATATTTTCTCCCTTTTAGTGTAAGCTAAATGAGGGGTATATATGCTCATAAAGTGATGTAATAGACATTGAAAACTAAGATAGGGGTAGGGTGGGAGATGGGTGAGGGATAAAAGTCTACTAGGTACAATATACACTATTCTGGTGAAGGGTATGCTTAAAACAAAAAAAGAAATAAATACAATTTATCAATTTGCTTTGGTTTTTTATTAATATATGCTACCCAAGAAAGTTTGCTTAGCCCAAGCTTACAAAGTTTCAACTATACTTTCTTCTACAAGTTTTGTTGCTTTATAGTTTTCATATGGGTTTTCTCCTTTATTCTGTTAATGTCCTGAATTATATTGATTTTCAAATGCTAAACAATCCTTTAATGTTATATTTCTGGAATAAACCCGTTTGATCAGGAGGTATTATTTTTTATAGTTATTGCTGGATTCAATATGCAACTGTTAAGGATTTTTTTTTTTATTTGTACCAAGAGGGGTATTGGTCTATAGTGTCCTTTCTTATAAAGTCTTTGTCTAATTGTGGTGTCAGAGTAATGCTGACATCATTAAATGAGTTAGCAAGTGTGTTCCCTTCTCTATGTTCTTAACAGTTGTGTATGATTGCTATTATTTACTCCTTAAGTATTTGCTAGAATTAATCAGTGATGCCATCTGGACTGAGAGTTTTCTTTATGGGAATCTTTTGAATAATGAATTCAATTTCTTTAATAGATATGGAGTTATTCTGATTTTTTATTTCCTTTTGAATTAGTTGTGATAACTAACATCTTTTAAGGAATTTATTTTATCTAGATTGTTGAAGCTATTGGCGTACATTTGTTCACTCCCTTATCTGCAGTGATGTCCTGAATTCCATGCCCGATATGGGTGATTTGCATCTTCTCTTTCTTTTTCCTTGATGATAAGCTAGAGGTTTATCAGTTTATTTTGGGAGTTCTTTAGTGTTCACAATGTGTACCTTTATTCAGTGTGCTTTCAAAATATAGTAATGTGCCACTTCACATATCACATAAGAATCTCTATAGTTTTTAGTGATTTCTTTTATTTCTTTTAAGCTTAAAATTTGCTTATCCATTTATCTAGATATTTAACCATATTTCATTTGTATTGTCTTCTAATTTAAGTATTACTTTTTAAATATAATTCATCTAATGAACATTTCTTTTGGCAGATAATATGAAATGAGTGTTTATACAATGCTTTTTCCTACTAGTTAATTATGTTAACATCCTGTATTGAATGTTTTCCTTTGCTCATAACAGCTTTCTTTAGCATAGTAATTTTATAATGTCTAATTTTCTTGAAAAAGTTCTAGATACAGAATAACTCTTCTAGAAATATAATGTACAGAATAATTTTGTTTGAGGATCATATACCTTCCCAGTATTTTTATGTCTGTGACTCGATTTATGTCAGACCTTTTTTCATTTGGGTTTTAAATTTGAAAGTGGTTTGTGATGTTTTCATACATTTTGTTTAATTATGTGAGGTATCATTTATGCCAAGTGTTACTATTAATACTTGTGTCAGCAAAGTTTGAATGAAAATTTGGGTGATGGAAGTATCATTCGTGAGTGGAGGCAGCATGCCTGGACCTTTGGAGTATCCTAATTCCATCACTTGCCAACCATGAGGCCTATGGCATGTGCTTGAACATCTGGGAGCATCAGTCTGCATTTTACAGAGATTGTGAGATTGGAGTTGTGAGAATTAAGTGAGAGAGTACAGAAAAAGCTTTTAGCACCCTATATGGCATGAAGCAAGCACTCAGTAAATATTTGTTATCTATGTTAACATAAGTATAAAATAAATAAATATGCTAGCCTTTTGTTTCCCCTATTTACTTTTCATCTTCTTCTGTCATATGATGAAGGATAATAAATGTGAGAAAAATATGGGGTCAGCCTAAATAAGAGAGGTATTCAAAACCTAGAGCCAAAGATACTTTGGGGAATATTTAAGATGAAAGCTAGATGTGCATGAAGTAGACTGTAATTATAATTACAAAAGCATGTGAGTATTATTGAAATGTATACTTTAAGGAGACTAACATAATGAATTTTGCTTATTTACTCTTGAACCTTCTTTGCATCTGACTTCAGTTGAGTAGAACTTTTTCAAACATTGCTGTCAATGACAACTGTCTTTGGGACAGAACCTTTTGTAAGTCCTCCAAAAGAAAGGAGATTTGAAGCTATGTTTTTCTGAATTTTTAGCTTAAAAGTCTATTCAAGTGGGCCCAAGGCAGTAGTGTGCTAGAGATGGCTTAAACAAGCTTTCAAGACCTGATGTTTGAATTTTCATGAATTTTGTGAGCTGGTTGTTAAGCACAGCCACTAATAAGAACTAAATTATATCAACTTTTGACTAGATAAATTGCATTATTTTGACTAAATTAAATTGCATTTATCACAAAGGTGATAAATACTCAAAACTTATCACTTCATAATTATTTTGCTAATCTTTATGCTCCTGTGGTTGTTTATGTCTATTGTGTCTGTATGGTTGTGTACTACAGCATGTCTCTTCCCAGCTCCACATTTAGTGATGTTGTGTTCATAGTTTAGCCGTGGTGAAAGGATTTATTCCATAGAAATCAGCAAATGCTATTTTCTAGACAGCTCGTCATTAAACATTTACCTGCATACCATTAGCCACAGGTAAAGGCTGGCCTCTAGCCCAAAACATCACCGTCCATCTTTTGGTAGTGACAACTTAAACTAGACGTTTACAGAATATATCTGTGGATTTTCCGTAAACTCCTATACCTGTGCGTCTGCCATTTCTGACTTTCCATCATTTCCTATGTGTAGTGAGTGGACATTTTCTAGTTGAAATGAAGGGTCTCATTAGCTGTGATTGACAGAGATAATTGTGACCTGCTTAGGAATGGTTAAAATGTTGGCACAAATTAATCACTCGATTTCAGCCATTTGTACTTACCACCTTATCACGTTTTAAGACTAAATTTCATATTTGCTTTTTAGACCCTGTGCCATGGTGGCCCCTGACATTGAGCTGATCTGTGAAATTATGTTAGTTGCTGAAGGTTTTGTGGACGCGCGCTCATTAGCCCGGAAGTTCATTACACTGTACACACTCTGCAAGGAGCTCCTCTCCAAGCAGGTGAGGGACTGTTTGTTACTTTTTCTTGGTTTTCACATCCCATTAAAACAGCTTTTGAAGTATGTGTGCTGGGTAATTGATGGCTCAAATGACACTTAGATATTAGGAATGTTTACCATAAATTTTGAAAATCTGTATTTTACAATTCTTAAGTTTTTCTGAAATAAAGTTTGAGACATTTTAGAGTTAATATTTTATTTGTATTAATATAATGTTTATACATGGGCTATGTGATTTTCTTTAAACTTTATCAATGTTGTAATTATAAATGGAATTTTATGTTGCCTCCTATTCTTGGTAAGAATATTATTTTCTAGTGCAAGAGGGCAAGGGTCTTCTTAAGAGTGAGGTAAGGCTGATTTTCTGAAGAACATCTCAAAGAATGTTAAATTAAAATTTTTCTCATTTGTTGGTAATCCTTTAATTGAATGTAGGGTTTGCTGGGGTTTTTTGTTGTTTTTTTTTTGTTTTGTTTTTTTTACTTTTTCTCTACAAGTTTGTCTCTGAAATGGGTCAAACTTATACACTCTCTACTCCCCAGTCATGAGCTCCTTGCAGATTCACTGAAGTTGCTGATGCACCACAACATTTACATATGTGTCAGCATCAGTATGTTTAAATTTAGCTTTGTGGTCACTTTTGACTTTTGGTCTTTTGATGACCTTTCATTATTTCCTGGTGACATTATTCTGCAGCTGTTCCACAGTGAAAGTATTAATATGCCACAGTTGCAACCACACGGTCACCTGCACTGCCTGACGTGTGTATTTTAACTTGCCCATTGTGAGGGTAAGATATGGAAGATAAAAGAAATTTATGTTGTCCTTTTAATAACTGTGAATTTACATTTGGAGGAGAGATGGTGATTTTTAACACTTTTCTCTGGATAGTAAGATTATGGGTATTGTTATTTTATTATTTTTATAAGCATTTTTTTTTAACTGAGCCCATTTTAATTTTATAATGGGAAAAGGTCAGAAGAAAAAATGTAATTGAGTCCAGGGAATGTGGGGTTGCAACTGTATTCATTCCCACTAGTAATATTTAAACACTTAGCATCTACTATATCCAAGTAATGTGCTTATTGCTGACCATGAAGAATGGGTAAAGACACAAAACAAATGAAGCAAACACCCAGACTTCTGACTTCAAAGAACTTAGGGGATTCAGTTTACATGAAAGAAAAATTGGACGAAAATGGAGGATGAAAAGATTACCAGAGTTTCAAGAAAGAAAGGAAACAATATTTATTGAACAGGCACCAGGAGTTACATATCTAAAATCTTCAGAAGTCTATGAGTTTGCTATTATTAGCCCTATTTTACAGATGGGGAAACTGAGTGAAACAACCTGTCCAAAGCCCATATAGCTAACAACTTGTGGGGGAAAGATTTGACTTTGGTTCTTTCCAATCCTTCTAGGACACCTGTAGCCAATTACAAGAGGATGGTGTTGGTAGTAAAGGCAGAACAGGGAAGGAAAGAGTTCATCAACTCAGAGAAGTGTCATGAATAATGAGATGATGGAAAAGAAATCTGGCCAGCACAGAAAAACTGAGCTAGGAACACAGTTCATTGATACCTTCCTGTGCTATAGGGATGGATTTGGGACAGAAATCAGTACATAGTTTTGACCAATGGAATGATACAATGAAAACAATGAAGATCATTTTGGCAGGTGTTTGCAATGTTTAAATGCTTAGAAGGTCATCAAGTCCTCTTAAATCTGTGTCCAGAATTTCTTCTGCATCGTCTCCTTGAATAGTCACTACAATGACTCACCCCCACCCCCTGTGCTCCTGGCCCTCCAAACTGTGGCTCTTCCCCCTCTCTTTCCCTCCTCAAGCCCCAGTCTACTTCTGCATCAGTGGCTTTCAAATGATTTTTGCCATGACCCACAGCAAAAGATACTTTTTCTACTGAGACTCAATACATACACACATGCACAAGCAAACCACACATTTTTGCCAAACACTTCTTACCCTTATTGTTTTTATCACACTTGGTGTTTTCCATTTCATTCAGCTCTATTTTATTACCAACAAAAATGGTCATGACCCACTAAATTGCCTTTATGATCCACTAATGGATTAAATGGCATGTTTATAGACGTAGATATTGTTTCACTGCCTACAAAGCATTTGCACTCACATTAACTCATTTTACTCCTACAACCACCTATCAAGTAGGTGGACGCTTTTATCTGCCTTTTTATAAATGATGATTCTGAGGCTCTGAAGAGGGAAGTGACTGCCCCACAGACACAGCTGAGAGACATTTGAGAGAAGGGTCACTGTGTGGATTGTAGATGGAAAGCAAAAGAGAGAAGGCCAGTCACATGTGAGCAATGAGTTCATTCACATTCCACACACCTGTACTGAGCACCTACCCCACTAGAACTGGAAGACAGAAGTGAGTAAGCTGCCGGAGCTGGGAGCCGTGGGAGTAGTCTTCATTAGGGATAATGGGGGAGTCTCTAAGAGGTACTGGTTTATAATTGAATTTTAATAATATGGCTTTTATTATATTAAGTGCCAGCATCAGGGCAGGAGTGTCTGAGTGATTAAGAGGTAGAGTAATTAGGGCAATTAGAGAGCGAAGCCTGGGAAGAGGTGGAAGACTACCAGGGCCCCAGGTGTACAACTGGAGAATGTGCTTCTGCTTGGAAGCAGTCGAGCTCCTGACTTTGCCGGTCTATTGAGAGAAAAGAACGGGAGGCAGATGGAGCCATGGGCAAAGGATGCGCTATATACTATGGATAGGAGAGACTTGCTGATGGGGGCAGAAAAACAGGCAAAAGAAGCAGGAGGACGCTACAGGGACATGATTGTCACAATTTTAAAGAGGAGAAGAAAATATGATTTTGAATCATTAAAGTGTGTATTTATCAACTCTTTTAACTTTCAGCTTTCACTCTTGAAATGAGAATCTTATTCCCTCATAAAATTCTTGAGAAAATAAACCCATGTTTTGATTTTAGGATCATTATGATTGGGGACTTCGTGCTATTAAATCTGTCTTGGTTGTAGCTGGCTCCCTGAAGCGAGGAGATAAAAATAGACCCGAAGATCAGGTACTGCAATGTTAATATGATTTTGTTGAGTGAGTAGCTAAACAGCTTCCTATAAGTTAAAATACATACCTGCGTAGTGGGGCACGTATAGGGTGACTTTGAAAAACCATAACATCTATTGTTAACGCAGAATATTTTGAGGACTGGTATTTCTTATGTTATTAGAGATCACAAGTGTTCTTGAGTACACAGATATGAATCTGGAAAAGAAAATGTGATTTAAGTACTTTTCAAATATCAGACACAAAAAGTATTTGGCAGTTATAATCAAATAATTCAGTAACCGTGGTTTGATTTCCTCTGATGAACATTTAGGAAATCTGATTAATTGAGTTTGGATGTTAATCATGAAGTCGGTGAAGATATAGCTTGATGGGAGAGAGTACATCTACTTCATGGGACCTGAGTTGGACGTGAAGGATGAAACAGGAGGGTGATTGGTTGCCTGACATGTGTGAAATGCCTGGTTGGTTGTTCAGAGCTACTAGGGAAATGTTCCACTCTCTCTCCTGGAAAGAAATGATAATAGCACATCATGCATTTTTTCCAATTAAATAAGTAGTGAGAGCAATGGATATGCCTCACTATATATACATGCAATATTTTGACTTAAGAAGTAGGAAAAAATTAGATCTATTCTGTGACTTTTTATATTAAGGGATATTTATTATGTGTTTTTCTACTTTTCTTTCTAGTATTTCTCTCTCTTCCTCTTAGCCACAACTTATGATTAGGTCAAGATTTTCTTTCATTTATTTGTTATCGTATAATTTTGTTATTGTTGTCGGAATGCATAGCTCTTTCTGTAAAAGTCATCCTGATGTTTGAATGGCTGCTTTTAAAGTTTAAAGCCGTCTTTAGTGTACAGCCAGTATGGAACAAAAACCCCAACTCAAAACTTTAAGATTATCATTCTGAGATTTTCAGAATACTTTGAAGAAAAGGATCTGATAGACTGGATTGATTTAAGTTCTGGAGTTTGAGCATTAAGGAGAGAAGGGCCTGAGACCCTTTCTGAAAATCAAAACAGATTATTGGCAGGGAGGGAAAAGGCCTCCTTGCTGACCTCATTCTGAGGTTTGTCCATGTTTCAGTTCAGCTTTCTCATGTTCTCCTATATTAACTTTAAACGTTTAACCTCCCATTAGATAGAATGCCATCCTAATAGAGAACAGTGCCAAAGCTCATGCTTTAGACATGAAGATTAAAAATAACATCTTTAATGGCTACAGTGTAGCTTACTGCAGTGACAGACACACTGAAAGCCCTGGCTTCACCACTGTGCAATATAGCCATGTAACAAAATTGCACTTGTACCCCATAAATGTATACAAATAAAAAAAGATATATAAAAAATATCATCTTTAGTTCTTTAAGTGTTTGTTAGACCTGGTATTAGCTTTTTAATGAAGTGTTTTCTGTTCTCCTTTCTAGGTTCTCATGAGAGCATTAAGGGATTTCAATATGCCTAAAATAGTGACTGACGACATCCCAGTGTTTCTGGGCCTGATTGGTGACCTGTTTCCAGCCCTGGATGTGCCCAGGAGTAGGAAGCTGCACTTTGAACAGATGGTCAGGCAGTCTACCCTGGAGCTCTGCCTGCAGCCGGAAGAGAGCTTTATTCTCAAAGTAAAAGCAGTGATTACTTTGCATGGCAGCCCTTGGGATTTGCAATGGAAATAACTGTGGTTAAGTGATACTAAACCAAGACATTAACTTATACTAATATTACAATGACCTTAGTAGGCTCTTAATATATGCTTTCAAGCCTTTTAACACGGCTGTATTAACTAAAGTAAATGTAGGTAAATATTTGAGTAGTCCCATTCTGTGAGAAGGTGAAAACATAGATATGCATGGTTTTAAGTGCAAGCATACTTCTAATTAGTTTTTAAAACGTCTTGGTTCTTCTTCATGACATGCACCAAAAATTCATTTTGTTTTCCTTTCCTTTTTAGAGAACATTGGAAGTAAAATCATTAGTGCATACTTTAAATGGGGGGAGGAATGTCAGCATGTATGAGAATAACTTCAGAAGATATTATCAAAGGCTTGTGCATATTAATGTTCAATTTGAGTTTAGTGAATGCATTAGGCATTAAAATACAAACATAATATCCATTTTAGATATTTGATAGAGTATGACTCAGTTGTAGATAGTGATTGGCCGTGTACGGTTTTTGTTCAAAACTTCATGAAGAGTCATTGATTTTTTTTGTAAGTAGCCCCTGCCAAGTACTACATAAAATAATGGTTTTACTTTATTCTCTGTGTCTTGTGTGGGAGATCTAGGCAAAACTATACTTTGCACTTGTGGTCTATTCTAACTTTCCCTGAACCTGCTGTTGTCAGTGGGGGCTGGCTTGAGCTGTAAGGAAAGAAGAATTGGGCAAAAATGGGTAGGTTGCCTTTTTGTCACCAACTTATTGAAAGAAACCGGTGACCGGCTGTTTGCTCTGCAGGTTGTTCAGCTGGAGGAACTGTTGGCTGTGCGGCACTCTGTCTTTGTGGTTGGAAACGCAGGCACAGGGAAGAGTAAGGTAGAGTAAATTGCTTAATAGTTTTCAGCCATGGAATGAACTTTTTTTTTTCTTTTTTGGTCTATTTTCCATCCTTTTTAAAATAGTTCCCTTCAGTGAAGCCCACCATAATTTTGGGTTAGAATCTGAGACAATAATATTGCTGTTTGATCAGCTGACATTATTTTTCTTTATACTGGGAAGAGAAACAAATAGAACATTGTATTCACACAGGAAAAGTAAGCCAGGATCAAGATTGGGCTTTCCACATGAGATATTTAGCATCCTTCTCATGCATTTACATGTATGCTATCCTACTCTGCGCACCTTGGATGTATAATTATGTAATTATACTTGGATTCTTTTATCAATGATAAACATATTACGAGACTGTGGAATAAGATATCTGGCTTGTAGGATTTGATTGGCTCTATCCACATTTATCAAAGCTACTTTCTTATCTTTTCTAAGTCATCCTAGTTCCCCCTCCCATATCATTAAGAAAAAATAATATATTTTCCTTCAGTACTCCCTCAGAAATATAGCTTTTATAGGGCCACAAAAAAACTTGCAAAGAACAGGAGATGGCAAAACCCACACTTTTTAGGTACCTATTATGTGCTGTGCTAGGTACATTATATATGATTTACTCTGCACAACAATGGTATGCTATGGGTATTATTATCCCCATTTTTAGTTCACTGCTTGATTTTGTTTGGTCTTACTGACAGTCCTGGCAACATACTTATTTTCTTGGTTGGCAGACGGTATATGCAGAACTGCATGCATTTTAATTCAGGATGCTTGGGTATAAACATATTTGGTAGCCAACAACTAAAAATAATCAGAATGGGCATATGAGATTTTAGAGCATGGGTGTATATAGAACATGCCAGTATTTAGATCAAAACCCAAAGTGGTACAATTTTAAAGGGAGTCTCTATCTAGATATTTTTCTAGTGAAAAATATAATAATTGAAATATTAAAGTAGATAACTGATAGACCTGTAATTATTTCGTTAGAGTAAGTTTCAGATGTAGGCCATGGTTCAAGGAAGGATAAAATTAAATTCTATAATTTCCAGTAGATTAATGGTTTCTAAAAATATAAGCTTAATATTCCTAAGGCATTTAATTTCTTTCATCTAGTCTTCACCATTTTTGTTCTATTCAGCATGTACTTAAGCTGATACAACTAGAGCATGGAAGCTCAGGGCCATGTCATTTAGTACCTTATCATTCCAAAGTATTTAACAATTATTTATCAGTCCTTCAAATCCTCTGTGAGTAGATCAGGATGTTAAATATCTAAAACAAAAGCTGTGGCTTTTCAGAGAAAGCCAAAGGGAGCCTTCAGGCAGATATTTGGGTTAAGGTGTTGATGAATTAAACAAACATATACTGAATTCCCACTCCTCAGTTCTCATCCTCAGGGCTTCTTTTCTCCAATTATCTAGATCAGGGTTTCTCAGTCTCAGCACTATTGACATTCTAGACTGGATAAGTCTGTTGTAGGTGGCTGTCCTGTGCTCTGTAAGATATTTAGCAGCCTCTTTGGCCTCTACCCATTAGGTGCCCAGAAGCACATCCCCTATTCCCCCAAGTCAAGACAGTCTCCTGCTGAGAAGCACTGCTCTCAGTCACTTGGTCTGGAAACATGTCCCAAGCAGCATCATTGGCATCCCCTGGGCCCTCGTTGGAAATGCAGATTACCAGTCCCTTGCATCCCCCACCTACTTAATTAAAGACTCCGGGATTGGGCCCAGAAATGTGCGTTTTAACACCCTCCATCCAGACAGTTCTGGTGTAGGAGAGAACAACTGATCTTAATAATTCAGGCAGAGTGGATTTTATAAGCGTGAACATGAACGTTTATTTAAATATAGTCCTTCATTTTGCACACATGGTTAAAAATTCCAAATGAGAGAGTAACTTTCTTTAGTCTAAATGGTTCAAAGAATCAGGAGAAATGATTGTGTCTCCCTAAGGGTTTGCGGGATTAAACTTTTCAAGATGGTAATGGAAATGCACATACGTATATTTTTCCCCTTCTCAATCTTAGTACACACAGAATATCTAGGAACATATAATGAATAAGGAAATTCCTTCAGAAATCTTTTCCTTTCCATTTGACTTACATTAGTATTAATTTTTTTTTTTTTTTTTTTTTTGGCTCGCTCTTTCTTCCTCTCAGATTTTGAGAACACTGAACCGAACATATGTTAACATGAAACAGAAACCCGTTTGGAATGACTTAAACCCTAAAGCTGTGACAACAGATGAACTCTTTGGTTTCATACATCACGCTACCCGAGAATGGAAAGACGGCAAGTAGTAGTTCCCTTTTGAAGTGCTAAAAATTTCTTTTTTCCTATCCAGAAAGCTGTTTTTCAGTACAAGCCAATTTTAGTCATAGTCACAGATTTACTGTTTGTGTGTTGGCATTATTGGAAATATAGCAGATCACAACAGCATTTATAATGTATAAATTAAAGCTAGATTTGAATAAGTACCTGATTTGCATTCAGCAGATCTGTACTCAGAGCTGTGTATTTTATCCCACATCAATTATGCCGGGGCTCCCTGTAAATCAGGAGAGAATCAGCATGAATGCCTCAGGAAACGGTTATAAAGTACCTGATACGAGACACTGAAGTGCAGGCAGGTGTTATTCTAGATGCCAGCGACAAAAGTCCAATAGGGCATGTTTCCTGCCTTCGAAGTATCTGTAGACAAAGAGATCCCTTTGTTACAATCTGTTACGACTTCCTATTTCGATAGATACCTTCAGCTTGGCCTCATCCTTGAGGCTTCTCTCCCTGTCACACCCTACATCCAACCTCACAGCAAACCCTATAGGCTTTACCTTTAACATATGTATTGAATTCCAGTCCTTCTCACCTTTTTCATGGATACCACATCAGTCCAAGCCACCATCACCTCCTGCCTGGGTACCGCAGTCGTATCTCCTTCTGCTGGTTTCCCTGCTGTTCATTTTCCATACAGCCCTCAGAGGGCTCCTTTCAGATGTTACCTCTGTGCTTTCAGTTTTCATTGGGTTCCCAGCACCCTTAGAAGCCAGCCTTTTTCCATGGCCTGTAAGGCTCTATGTAATTGTAACCCCCACACCCACCAATCACCACCACTACCATCTCTAACTTAGTTTCTTGAACTCTGCCCTTCACTGACTATAATCCATCGTCTGGCCTCCTTGCTCTTCCTTAAACTTGCCAAACATCTTCCAATCACGAGGCCTTGGCACTTGACATTCCTGCTGTGGGCAACACTCTTTCTCCGGATGCCTTCATGGCTTACGTTATTTAAATGTCTGGTCAAATGTCACATCAGAGAAGACTTCCCTGATGACTAGATCTAAGGTAGGACACCCTTCATCCTTGTCCATCCTCTCATCTTGTGTACACTCTTTCCTCTATCTGTGGGACAGTTTTTACACTCTCAGCCCAGCTTCTGTCTTTTTATAAAACACTATGGCATGGAGAAAACCATATCTGTTTATGCCTCAAATCTTTGGAAGCTGTTCAAATCAGTGACCATTAGAAAATGGTGCTGGCTTGTTTATGAATCATGATGGTAGGTTCCACTAGATACTCTTGCTTACTTTGGGCACAAAATACTTCCAAAAGGAAATATTCCACATATATGTATTGAAACAGTGTTGCTCACTATGGTGTTATATACTTGAGTTTGAAAAATCAACTATTTAAGTACTCCCTGTAACACACACAATACTTAGGAATGTAGTAATAGAAAAAACGACCATGGATTTAAAATGTTTTTGTCTATACATCTTGTTAAGTAATGATGACTTAATATCCCCATGACCAAATTTCTGTAAGAGATGTGTATAATGCTTGTGGGTACTTTAGCTTTAGGATTATAGCCCTTGAAAATTGTTATAGAAAAATGGAGAAAGGTGAAATAAAATATTATTTGATCTAAAATAGATACTGAACATATGTGCGTGAAGAAAGAATAATGTATTCATTTGGTGTAAGTTTTGAGTTTTATGTACATTACCTTGTGTAAATCCCCACAACTGTTCATTAAAGAAGGTGTGATTATCTCTGTTTGACATACAGGGGAGCTCGGTCAGGGAAGTTAAAGATTGTTCTCAGGGAGAGGACTCTTGCTTGTTGGTAAATGATAGAGCTGAATCTGGAGCTCACATGTAGATCTAAAGGTGTTACACACTACCCACGAGAAAGAGGCAGCGAAATTGCTTTTATTTAGTTAATAAAAGAGCTTTCAGGAAGAATAATACAAATTCATTTTAGAAATAAAACACTCAACTCCATTATATATAAGGATTGTTTACTCTTATTTTATAGGTCTCTTCTCATTCATTCTGCGAGAACAAGCAAATCTTGTGCATGATGGACCAAAATGGATAGTTCTGGATGGAGACATTGATCCCATGTGGATTGAATCACTAAATACCGTCATGGATGATAACAAGGTGAATAATACTTCAGGGCTAGATGTTAAGCATAACATCTTGAGTGCTTCAAGAGCTCCATTCTTTCATTGATGTTAATGCTAATTTCTACTCATTAACCTGGTATTCTTTATGTAATCACTATTTTGATAAGTGCCACTTTCCTGATAATTCTCTTAATTTCACCATTAAAAAATGTAAGGGAATATATTCTCCTCACCTGTATAAATGTGACTACCTTTAATGAGGGTCAAGTACATATCTAAGAATTTAGTTTACACATCTTACCATTTTCTAAGAGCTGGACTTGAATTATTACATCTCATATCATCTTTGATTACATATGGAATACTTAGACACTAAAAGAACAAGTTTGTGCCATGTGATAATTGGTGAAATTTAGCTATTTAAATTAACCAGTTCTTATAGCTACAGATTGAGTTTAAATATTTTCTCAAGCATTCTGCCGTGATTAATCCAGCATTCCTGGTGGATGGTACAGGTCTGTAAGATAGCATTTGCAACACAGGGTCTGTTGTTGGGGTCAGGAGAGAGAAATCAGTAATCATCATTACTCCAGGATAGATTTAGTAATCACCTTAAATTAACAGTAATTACTACTTTCTGAACCAAGACCATTGTTCATCATAAAATACAGGTTTGAGATCTTTATCCTTGCATGAGTCTCTATAGGACAATTGATAATTGTGGTATTTCAGATT
Organism: Cheirogaleus medius; assembly: GCA_008086735.1. NCBI lineage: Eukaryota > Metazoa > Chordata > Mammalia > Primates > Cheirogaleidae > Cheirogaleus > Cheirogaleus medius. Next base: position 28,362,320 of record VBSM01002217.1, on the reverse strand, counting down.
CCAAAGAGAGTTTATTTTTTGTGGTCTTCAGGCCTTTTCATGTAATCAACTTTTAGAATGAATGTCTTATATTTGGCTTAGTAATAATTGCCACAGTTATTAAAAGGTTGGCCTTCAGGAGCCCATTTAGGGGAATGTGTTCCTCAAGGGTCAGTCAGGTTGTCTTGGGGGTGAACTTAGATCAGGGGTCCTCAAACTTTTTAAACAGGGGGCCAGTTCACTGTCCCTC
>VBSM01002217.1:28303553-28361991 GCA_008086735.1 Cheirogaleus medius | reverse complement strand
AAAAAAAAAAAAAAGTCTTGTTTATTGCAGTAAAATATATATAACATCAAATTTACCATTTTAACCATTTTTGCGTGTACAATTGAGTGGCAGTAAGTGCATTCACATGGTTGTGCAACCATCACCACCATCTGTCTCCAGAACTTTATCTTCCCAAACTGAAACTCTGTACCTATGAAACAATAATCCTCCTTTTCTCCCTCCAGCTCCTAGCAACCTTCATTCTACTGTCTATTTCTATGAATTTGACTGCTCTAGGTAGTAGATTCCACAAATGGAATCATACAGTATTTGTCCTTTTGTGACAGGCTTGTTTCACTTAGCATAATATCTTCAGAGTTCATCCATGCTGTAGCATATTGCAGGATTCCCTTTCTTTTTAAGGCTGGATTGTATTCTATCGTATGTATGTACCATATTTTATTTATCCATTCAGCCATCAGTGGACAGTTCGGTTGCTTCCACCTCTTGGCTATTATGAATGATGCTGCTGTGAACATGGGTGTACAAACATCTCTTTGAGATCCTGCTTTCAATTCTTTTGACGTTTCTACCCAGAAGTAGAATTGCTGGATCATATGTTAATTCTACTTTTAATTTTTTGAGAAACTGCCACACTGTTTTCCACAGCAGCTACACCATTTTATATTCCTACTAATGGTGTACAAGGGTTCCAGTCTTTCTATATCCTCACCAACACTTGTTATCTTCTTGTTTTTGTTTTGTTTATGATAGTAGCCATGCTAATGGGTGTGAGGTGGTATCACAAGGTAGCTGTGATTTGCATTTCTCTAATGACACGTGATGTTGAACATCTTTTCATGTGCTTATTGGTCATTTATATATCTTCTTTGGAAAAATGTCTATATAAGTCCTTTGCTCACTTTTTAATCAGATTGTTTTTATTGTGAATAGTTCTTTTTTATCTTAGTTTTAAAAAGCTAAATATTTATATGATCGTCTGAGGAAGATATTAGCAATTAATTAAATTTAAGGCTCATCAGGCTGATTCTAAAATAATTAAATTAGCACCTGGATGCCTTTGTCATTTTTACTCAGACATTACCTTGTTCATGCATCTTTAACATTTTAAGAATTCAGTAAAAATTTGTTGGATAAGTGAATAAATAATACTAAAAGCTTATATGGCACACAAAGATATAAATATATCATTTAATGAGAATATGTATATTTTTATATGTGTGTGTGTATATATATATATATGCATACATAACAATTGCAATGCTTTGATTTAGAGCAAGTTTATTGTACCCACTCATTCTTCAAATGCTTATACTTTCTGGTCACTTGTCACAGCTAGCATTTCCACTCTGAACCGCAGGAAACTCTGAGCTCTGCAGGTGAACACGTGCTTATGCCTGGCATGCTGCTTATGTCAGAAATCTATTTATCCCTCCAGACGCAATCTCTGTCCTTGTCACTCTTCTCTCTGCCCTAGGAGCTGGTCTGTAAGGACTGCATCAGTGGGCTCCTTGCCCTCTGGCTTCTGGTTGGCTTAACCAATGCCTAGTCCTGGCAGGAAATGGGAGGGAGAGAGCAGAGTGAGGTCGGGCTACTTATTCCCTGGCTCCCTCCCAGCAGGATCACTTCAGGATGGCTCCGTTCCTCAACCGCAGGTGACAGCACCTCTGAAGTCTCTTCCTAAGATTCTTTCCTTCCAGGTTCTAGTAGTCCTTCATTTTCTTGTCCCTGCAGGCATAGGAGCAAGAACCATTCCTTGTTATTACCCAAGGCATGGCACTTTCTCTACTCCCTGCCAGCACCTTTGTAACTAGTCCTCTTAGTGATCCATCCCTGTTATCCTAATTGGAGGATGACATCCATTTCCCGCCAGACACCTGGCTGATGCTTCTCCTCCGTGTACTGATGTGCTCGCTACAAGGCTCATCCCTTAACTCTGCAGCAAAATAGAAATGTGCCCAGGTTCTTGTCAACTTTAACAAAGCTTTATTGGATTTGCCTGGGAGAAGGAGTGATTTTTAGAAGTCTAAAATGGAGAGTTCTTTTGGGTCTAATAGCGCCTTTCCCCAGCTAGGATTCTGACTATCTCCTGTTTGCTTCTGTTGGTTGGGGGCAAGTTGAAAAAGTCTCTCCAATATCCCTGGATTCCCCTGTCCAGGGAGCACAGGCAGCCCAGTGTGAGTGACAGCATTCATTTTCTTCATTGGACTCCTCACCCCTCCTGGGTGTGGTCTGATTTCAGTAGCAAACTTCACAGCTCCCAAGGGCTATGTAATTCAATCTCAATCCCATCCTTTGGAGATTTGTGCTAACAAGAACTTGATCTAAATCCCTACAGAAAGACTTTTATCCAATACATCAAAGGTCAGAAGTTGGCTAAAGAGACACCCAATTTATATTCCTAGGAGAGTTAAACAGCTCTGTTTTCACCATTAGATTTTACTTTCATGAAGGTTTTTGTTTTATCTAAGATAGATGAGTAGGTGTTAATTTTCATGTGTTTGACTAAAGGGTCCATCCAGGTCATTTTCCAAAACGGAATCTTCTCTAAAGGATATTTTTATATTTTCACCTCCTATTGCCAGAAACTTTCAGTAAGTCACAAATAAATTGGCTATTTCGGGTTAAGGGGTATTTTCTTTTTTTACTGTGTCATTATGGGATACTTTACTACCTTTAATGTCATAATATTAATAATGTGATAACTTTACATGTATTGATCCATTTAATACCCAGTTACTTTTTGAGATCCATGTAATTATTAACCTTATTTTCCAAACCAGTATCTTAGGTCTCCATTTTCCCCAAGTCTTTATTTCAAAGTGTTCAACACTATGGAAAAGTTGAAAAGGTAGTAAAAGTACAGTCATGGCCCCTTTTCCTACAATACCAATTGTTACCATTTTTTTACATTTACTTTGTGTCTGCCCTGTTGACCTGAAAGGAAGAAGCTGAAGTACAAATTATGATTTGAAGAGTTTACTTGAGCTAAAGTGAGGACAGCTACTGGGAAGACTCAGACCCAAGTAAACTTGGATATGAGCTCCATGTGGCCTTTGTCACAAGCAGGTTTTTAAAGGCAAAAAAAATGAGGGAGGTTGGGGGACAGGGAGTGGGCTGATAAAAAGTTGTTTGTCAGGAATTCTTATTGGTTTACAGAAATAATATTGATTAGTGATTGGCTATACCTTGTTAAGCTATGGGGTGTCAGTTACAGTGTCCTGGTGAGGCATTATTAGGTTAATTTATGGCTACTTGTGGCAAAGGCAAGCAGTTTCAAGAGTTGAATGCAGAGCTCAAAGGGTGGGTGTAGGTTGTGAATGCTGTCTTATTTTAGTGCCTCTCTGGGCCTGATCATTTAAAAGGGCTTGCATTCCTCAGATAAAAGTTCTTTTCTCAGGCTATATATTTCTTTCTCTCTCTCTCTCTCTCTCTCTCTCTCTCTCTCACACACACACACACACACACACAGGCGCACATTTTCTACTCTTATTAATTTTTGCTGCAGTTTCTGAAAGTAAGTTGGAGACTTTGACACTTCATCCCTAAGTACTTCAGCATTTATCTCCTAAGAACTAGAATGTTCTGCTATGTGAATGCAATATAATTACCACACTGAAGAAATTTATCCTTGATACAAGATTATCTAATAAGCAGTCATTTTTCAAGTTTTGCCAGTTATCCCAGTAATTTCTTTTGTATCTTTTTAGAAAATCCAGCATCCAGACAAGATCATGCATTACATTTGTCTCTGTCGTTTTCTTTAATCTATAACACTCCCCTGCCTTATCCTTTCATGACATTCACTGTTTTAAAGAGAACAGGCCAGCTATCTCAAAGAATGGCCTATTGGTAATTGCCAAGTAGTGATTTCCTAATTCAGTACTTCTATCTACATATATTAGGTGACCTTTTTCTGTCATGAACTTTTTCTCCTCTTTTCTCCCTCCTCCCTCTCTCCTACCCTTCCTGTTAGAGCATCATTTTCTTTTCTTCCAGTTCAATGGGTTATAATCGATTACTAACATTCTTTTGGAAGTTCAAATTGTCCTAAATTTTGCCAGCAAGAGCCCTTTCTTCTGTGTTCTTTTTTGTTTGTCCTCCTGAGTCTTTAAGCATTGTGCTTTCTGGCTAAACAAGATGCTCCTGGTTCACCTCAGACTTTCCTTACCTGAGAACTAAATCAGTCATTTCTCCCAGGAGCCAGAAGGAACAAATTTTGCTATGAGGAATAATGATATTTAGAGTTTAAGACAGGGATGTGTGGTGGGCTTGTTGCTTATAGTGCATCATAGCTTCTAGGCCCCTTCAGTGAACAGAACTAGGAAATCTACTTTACTACCATTGGCAGTTAACAGGACAACAAAAAGGGTGGAGAGGCAGCCTGTGCCAGTGTGCTGGCAGTGACCTTGATGTTTGAACCATTGATTGTGTTACAAACACAGCCAAGATAAGGGCCACATGTGCATTATTAACAAGGAAGTGATTTACTGCAGCTTGAGTAGAGAGAGAGAGGGCTAAGCATAGAAAAGTCTTAAAATAAACACCACAGTGCTCAGCAAAACCGTCATGATCTTGTTGTTTGTTTCCATCCACTGTGTGCTTGTTTAGCTTTTACCCAGCAGAGGGATGGACACTTCCTGGTTCTCTCTTGCATCCTTAAAGGGCCTGAGTTTCCCCATGACTGGCATCCATACTTGTGCTATCTTACCACTCTTGCCCACATTGATTGTAGAACCAACATCATGTGAAGTGGCTTGAAACAACCAACATACACAAATAAAAGTGTACATCATAAAGTAGTCCAAAGATGGCTATTTTAAAAGAAGGCATTTAGAAAGGAGATTTTAGAAGACATATTGAAAGAAGAGGCTTTATAAGATTATTATGCTTAAGACTTTAAGAGTGTCATTGGATAGCTGTGAATTTTGAGAAAGACTTAATAGCAAGTTCAAAAGAACACTGGTAATTTTACTCTATGTAAATCTTTAAAGAGTGAATAATATTAGAATTCAACAATAGAGATGTACCTATTTTCAGTTCAACTGGAGAAATATATTTTATTCATTCACATTAGGTCACTCTCACAGGGCAAGAGAGTTCTTTTAAAAATTATGTTTTCCCAAGACCAATTGTTTATAGATAATCTTCAATGACCTGAAGACATTTCTGAGAAATTATCACTTAAAAAATGTGATCTATACTCATTGTTTCCACCGATTCCAGTATTAATACTTACAATGCGGTCCTTTAGAAAATATTTTGTTCACAAGAAATAATAAAGTATGATGATTTGTTCCACCAAAACCAAATAAATAAATAAATTTATTATTGGAAAACCCTTAAGATGTGAGAGATTATGAAATGATGTCCATAGTATCTCTGTGGGGTGCTGTTTAAGGACTAAAGATAGTGCCATTATCACTTAAGTTTCTTAGAATGTTTTTGTTAAAATTCACCAAGCTGTTTTAAAAAATAATTTTATGTTCATTCTTTATAGATATGAACCATATAAGGTTAAAACAACATCCTTAAAATTATATTAACCTGTGACTAGCTGTAGAAATCAAATACCTTTTTATTTTAATACTGAGTTTTGAGTAAGTTTACTGGAAGAGTCTGGTACAGATCAGGTATGTCTGTTGAGATCTTGAGAAATAAAGAGCAGGAATTGGGAAAAAAATTCTGAAGATTTTGATCATTGACAATTTTTTTTCTAGTAGAGAGGGATGAGAATATATGGAAAGGGAAAAGCATACAATAAATTTTAAAAATTCATTTATAATTATTTAAGTTAAAATTGTTTAAAAGTGAGCATAACGCTGAACATAGGATCTACCAAATTGTATGTTATTTAGCTTGTAAGGAAAAGGGGGAGTATATCTGGAATTTAGTCTGATTCCAAAAGAGTAGATAGGTAGGTAACGCTTGGAAGGTACAGCTTTGGATCATGCCCTTTCCTCGATTACTTTTATCGGGTTTGGCAGTCTCATTCTGTGTTCTCAGTTCTTGGTGTGCTCTTGGCTGAGGAATGACAGACACACCAAAGTAAGGCACATACAAGGTGAAATTTATTGAGGGGGGGAGCAAGGTAGCTTTATAGAGCAAGAGCAAGAAATAGGTTTACAGAGCAAGATACATAGGCTGCAGATGACTACCTGACCCTTTGTCATAGCAATAAAAGGGGTTGGTTATGGTTTGGGTCTTGTTTTATAGTGTCTGGATTGGACCCTCCTTGTGGCTCAGATGTCACCATGGAACCACTTTGATGGTCAGTTCGGAGTTATATGACCTGAGTCTTACTGTGCCTGTGGATCTCCCATGAGCCTCTCTGAAAGCCTGTTGTTCTAGGTCACTTTCCAGACTCTATTGTACCTATGCTGCTTGGCCCATGGGCTAGAGTCCTCTGCATTCTTTTCCAGTTGGCACACTAAGTTCTGACTGGCAGATTCATGGAGTGTTCCCTCCTCTCCCAGGTGTGTCAGCCACCCACCTTGTGCCAGGAGGGGCCACAGGTCCCTAGCTATCTACCTAACACTTTAGCTTAAAATACTCTTTTGGCTTTGTATCACTAATTCTCTCTTCTGCATTGGATGAACTTGTTATCTTTTACCCCTGCAATCTCATTATCTCACCTTTGAATATTATATATGCTTGTAAGCATACAGATTCAGAAATAATCAGCATACATTGCTAATCAGCATGTCCTGCTAACTTCTGCCATTTTTCCAGGCCACCATGAATGACAGAGAACCTGAAGCTTGCATGAGGGCACACTATGAGTCTGAGGAATTCCTGCTATCCTATATGACAGGATCCAAATCCAGAGGATAAAGTAATAATAAAAGAGTTTTCAGAAGCCTGAAAACTTTGGCTACCTAGATAGCTTCCAAACCACAGGGTTTTAGACTTCATGTGATAAACCTGGAGCACTTCTGGAGGAAACAACAGCAACATAGCTGATGATGTGGACTCCTTTACAAATTCAGAAAAGCTAAAACTCTGTTAGTGACCTAGATATTGCCATTAAATTAAGACAATGCATTAGAGCATCACAGTGCGGCTACTCCCTGAGGCAGGGCACCGATGTGGGTGATATCTTACGTGGGCAAGGAATACATGTGCCAGTTCAGTATGTCATCTTCAACTGCATGCCGTATGATAGCAGTATGTTCCATTTGGTCATGCTCAAATCTGTAGCGTCTTTTAAAAATAAGGAACTTGTTTGCGAAGGGAGGCGAAAAGAATTGCAAACAAATACAGATCTGTATCTTCAGTGTTTGTCATTGCTGAAGATTATAGTTTCTCCTTCGATATTTGACATCTTTTAATGTCTATATTTATTCTAAGCTATGAACATTTAGCAATTATTTCTACATAAAATTTTAAACTGTCCATATTTATCAATTTAGACATTTTTACTCCCTATGCTATATGGTATGCTTGCTCCCTAGTACAGGTCATTTGTTGGCCTTGGTGGGGAAGGACGGTGTGTAGCATCAGCTCTTACCATGTTTCCTAGTTTGATTGTGCTTTTTTTCTGGAGCAGCTCCTTCTTGGAGGTGATTGTGCAGTAGCATTGTGGCTAGTGTGCCTGCTAGGTTTTCTCTGAGACTTTAGCCACTGCTGCTGTGGCTCAGTGAGGTAGCTCTTCCCTGGCCCCTAAGTGCAAAGCCCATTTCCTCTTTCTGGGGCTACTTTTGAGGGTGTTGCTCCTAGTTATCTTTGAAGTGGCCTTGTCCCATAGACACCTGGCAGAGACTTTGTAGGGAGGGAGGGTGTGGAATTTGTTATACACAACAAGACACTGGTGCCTTTAGGAGATGCACAGAGAGGCAGGCCCAGGATCAGAGCTCAGGTCTTCCTATGCCACCAACTTTGTACTAATGAGTAACATTTATTGAGACTTTTTTATTTGTCAGATATTAATCTAAGTAATTTATACATGCAAACTTGTTTAATCCTTATTACTCTTGCTGCCCAACCAGATTCATTTGCCCGCTGCCCAAGAACAAGCCAATACATTGAGACAGCAGGATTTGCAGCAGGGAAAGAGTTTATTCTGAATAGTGCTAAGAGAAGAGATGGGAGAAATTTCTCAAATTTCCCAAGAATTTGGGAAATGAGGCTCTTAAAGACAGTTTGGCGTAGACAATTGAGTCTGCTAATTGACTGAGTTCGAGTTGGAACCATAGGGTTGTAGAAATTGTCCTCTTAGCTGACCAGGTTCTTGGGTGGGATCACAAGACCAGTTGAGTCAGTTCCTCAGTATGGGCTCCTGGTCTGGGTGGGTCAACTGTTCCATTGGAATGTGAGACCTGGAAGATATCTCAGAAACTAACCCCATGGTTTCAAAAAGGTGATGTTATCTACAGAGAAAACTAATACTCTTTGTGACCACCAGCTATGTGGCTCTAGAGTGGCAATTATAGAGAAGCAAACAGGGGGACAGTGGCAAATTATCATCATTATTTTTGGCTCAGCCTGTGCCTTATTTTTAGCTAGGCCCTTACCATAACTCTCACCTTGCACCCCTTTATCAATTTGTAAAGGTGGTTTCACTACAACCCTATGAGGTCTATATTATCATCTCCATTTACAGATAAGAAAATTGAGGCACAGGGAGATTAAGTACCTCGCCCAAGATAACACAGTTAAAAAACATGGTGGAGCTAGGCTTGCAGATATAGGTAGTCAGAATTTAGAGTTCTGTCTCCCTGAGCAATCTTTTTTTTTTTTTTCCTTGCTAAACTCTAGATGCAAAGATTCCACTTCTGGCAGATGATATGCAATAAAATCAGTAGCTAAGGAGTAGGTGTGGCCTTCATGCCTTTGTCCCCAGTCATTAACACCAGCTTTCCATTGTCCCATGATGCCCACTGTCACTACCACCCAGAGATGCTCTACTGCATAACTCTCATGCAATCGGATTTCCACAGAAAACCATTCCTCTTAGACCCGAAAAAGTTGTAAATCTAACCATAGTGTAACAGATTTGATTATTTAATAAAACCCTATTGTAAAGCCTTGTGAAAAGCAAAAGGAGCCTCTTAGGAGATAATTATCTTGCCTTAATTTCTTGCGATAGTCAGAATATGAACTCTGATTTGCTTAAAGCAAGGTCTAGCTGTAATTGGTCTGTGGTCACGCTGCTTCCCAGCCGGTTGCCAAATGTATTTATTGCCCCTGCTTCCTAAGAGAACTTTCTGAGTGATTTTTTTTTTGTTTAACATCATACATTTTCACCTCAGAAACTACTAAGTCATATTCTGTTTTATTGATAAGTGTTGTTTTAATACATTAGAGATATTTAACATATCAAATTGACATTTTACATATAGAGATTTAGATATATCTCTCCCTATATATACCCAAGCATAAAATACCATTTAAGAGTCACTTATTGGAAATACATTATCAGCTATCAGGTTGGAGTTACATTCAGTCTAGTGGAAAAGCAAAGCTTTGAAATAGCCCCTATGGAATTTTTACCTTTTTATTTGTAACTGATTTCTCATTACTAAATAATTGATGCCAAGATTAATCAAGAAAAATCCCAAGCTGTTTTCATAAATAAGGCCTACACTATGGGAATAGTTTCAACCCTTCAGGAAATGACATATGGCACTTCCTTATAAATGCTCAGTAATGGCCTTACTTATACTCCATTATGTTTGGCTTCTAAGTGCTATTAGGAGTTTCTTTTACAGTCTTTTTATTAAGGTAAAAATGGCCATTAAAACAAGTTTTTAAAGGGCCATTTTAAAATATTTGCAGTTTGAGAAATAGAATGAACTCACTAAACATGTCCCTGAAGTGTTGCACCAAGCTGTGTTGGAGGGGGAAGCTTTTGACTTGGTGAAATTCTGCTTTTCAAGCCTCGCATTCGATAAAAGCTTTTCTATGTTCCTTTTCAGGTATGTGGCCAGTTGGATAGACAGAAGGAGGCATCAATCAGAAAAGGCCAATTTAACTATTCTTTTTGATAATTATGTTCCCGCATGCTTGGATAAGCTGAGAACAAGCTTTAAAACCATCACTTCAATTCCAGAGAGTAGCCTGGTGCAGGTTTGTCTTTGGTTGCGACGTTTTACATTCTAGTCCTTGGGTGGTAGTCTGTGTGGATCAAGATAGCAGAGATTTTTGCTTGCCCAAGAGGATGGGAAAATTTCCAGAATTGTTTGGTTTTGGCAGTCCTCCTGCCCCAGTCCCTGTGTTCCCTGGAGCTTTTTACAAACCCCTATCATACGCTATCGCACTCTCCTGGCATTTGGGTTTGTGGTCTGTTTCTTTTCACAATCCTGTGAAGGAAGGCTGACACCATGTTTTATTCATTTTTATATCCCCAGAGATTTATGTGGTTCCTAGTACAGAGTAGGTGGCCAAATATATGTTTATTGCATCTTTGTGTTCCTCCCAAGTGTATTTTCTCAGAATCAGAAAAACAAAGTGGCAAGAGCCTTATTTATTTTTCTAGCTCCTAAGTATCTTGCCCAGAGAAGGTGTTCAGTATGTTTTTTGAATAAAATAAATCTGTGCAATTAAAGATGCCAGCCAGTGAGTAAGAGGAAGCATCTGGATTCTACCACATAGATGCCACCACCCATAGAGTGTCCCCTCCCAGAAATATTCCTTAAAGGCATGTCAATCTGGATGAAGAGTTCGTAATATTCCAGGGATACATTTCTTCTGATCCTCATTGTGAAACAGCTGGTAAGAGTGAAGGGGACATATAATATGTTGTCATGGAAGCTAATGAAAATAATTTACAGCCACACAGAAATGAAGGTTGTGATCTTAATCTCAGCATGAAGAAAAACTATCCCCAGCCCTTACTAGTAAAAAACTTCATAAAGTATTTACAATTCTAAACCTTTTCTTTTTTCCTATAGGAGCAAAATTGCTTTCTAAGTACTTTGTTACCACTAAGTTACTATGTTACCAAATTTGTAACATAGTAAGCTAAATTAGAAATAGTCACAAGCATAATAAGAAGAGAAAGTTCAGGTTTTTGGATAATTCACACACCAATTAAATAAACGATAGTCTTCAACAGTAATTATCTGAGGTATAATTTATTTCTGAAAGCAGGTCTGAATTTATTCATAATGAATTAATTATGTAGTTAGCCTAATTAGACTTCCTCTGGTGTAATACTTGCAAAAAGCATGATCATGTTCTTTCTCAAGTTGACTTGTGTATTTGTGTGATTCTCTGTGGTGTGAACTTTTTCATTCAAGAGTAGTGTGAAAATAGGTCAGTAGGAATTAATATGACTTTTGCTTTATTTCCTCCTTTTGTAGTATTCAGAAATGGCATTTAATCCTTAGTTCCTTTTAAGCTATTTTATAGTTTCTTTTCTGTGGTTAGTTATAAGTACAGGAATTTGAGATAAAAGTGGGTATAGAAAGAGAATAGTTTGAAATGGCTGTCTTAAGAAATGAATGCACTCCTGTTTTCCAATGTATGAAACTTCTTTAAGTTTGGTAAAGTGTATTAACTCTTTCAGAATATGCATCAAAGTGTGATTTTATTAATTGCTAAAACAGAGCTCAAAATGTTTTTCAAGTACTGTGTTTGGGGAAAAAGCAGAAAAATCATATGAGTTTATTAGAATGTTCTCCTGGATGGATAAAATCACATGAAGACCCTTCAGTCTTTTTTGGTTTGATTTTAATAGTTCCTTAGAACAACATGGTTTCTACTCAGAAATAGCAAAGCCACGCAGTCTGACACTATTTTCTTAATAACAAATTGGTAGGTTTTAGTCTGTTACAATATTATTTCTAATTGCCAAATGTGGCACACTATAAATTGATAAAAATCAAGAAAGAAGATTTTAAAATAGAACAGGTGCTCAACTACCTGAATGTAAACCATTTCCCCATCTTTCATTGCTGGAAAGTAAAAGCACACACATCATACTGACTTGGTTTGTCATAGCTTGCGTTGCTGGATGCGTGATAGCAATAAAAATCTGTTGCTGCCTCCCAAACTGGGGGAAAAGTATCTTGAGGTTTTGGGGTCTGTGACAATGCTAATTAATGACAGCTATGTATGCGCTTTGGAGAACTAGCCCCAAAATGTGTTCATTATTGGTCATCATTTCATGTGGTAAAGGCCTTTGTAGCAGCCACATTCCTCTCTTGGCTGACGTGATTGCCCTGAACATGAGGTATGTTAGGACCAACAGCGCACATTGCTGGTTTACCTGGTGTGTATAAAGAACAAGTTCCTGAACAGCATTTCTTCCAAAGCTAAATTTAGTTTGGTTTCCAAAATAATGCCGCAGGCTAAGGCTGCCAGTCCACATTCTAAATTTATGACAACATGTGGGAAAAAAGGCTGCCAAAGCATTAAAGGAAAGTGGGTTATCTAAATGTCCAACAAGGGAAATAGTTACATAGATGCCTGTCCACCCAATGGAATCTTACACATCCATTCCAATGATGTGGTAGAGTAACACTTATTGATAAGGAAAGATTTCCTTAGTATGTTTTTAAGTGAGAAAGTGGGTTATAGAATACCATGTGTCGTGTGATTCTCTATTTACCAAAAAAAAAAAAAAAGCCTATATAAATGTATACTCATTTTTTTTCTTTTTGCTTGTATGTATTTTTGGTTTGTACAGTGATTACTAATACGGTCATTTAATATTTTATTTTTTAAAATAGTTTATTATTCCCTAGAAGATCATTTTGGTTAAAAGTGATAAAAGTTTTCTACCACTGGCTTAGACACCCAAGGTAGTAATTTTTGTCTCTCCCAATGTAGCAAATCACAGAGTTGGGAAAAATGATATAATCTTTTAAGGATAAAGTAGAGTTGTAAAAACATTCTTTGAACTTGACTATTTAAAAAATGTTGCCCTAAGTAAATGGCTATTTCTTTTTCTTTAGACTATTTGTACTCTTTTGGAGTGTTTGTTGACTTCTGAAAATGTACCTTCTGACAGCCCAAAAGAAGTTTATGAAGTCTATTTTGCCTTTGCTTGTATCTGGGCATTCGGTGGCACCCTGCTACAAGATCAGGTATATTTAGAAATGGTTTATGATACCATCTTTTTTTTTGCAGGGGGTGGAGGATTTTAATATGTCATCGATATCTTTTTGTCATATTATGATAAATCTATACTCTTTGCCCTATTCTCTCCTAAGTCCGTGCTTTCTCTGGGAAATCCTATCCAGGCTGATAGCTCTAGCCTCTGCTGATAATGCCATATCTAGGGCCTTCAGCCTGACTCTCCCTTCTGAACTCCAGGTTCTATGTTTCTGACTGCCTCAGGGGCCTCACCTGCAGTGTGCTGTTCTGCAGGCAAGTCACACTTAGTGTGCCTGAGACACACCTCCTCCTCTGCCCCACTCCCAAATGTGCTTTTCTTTTTTCTCTCTCAGTGATATATTCCTCCCAAGTTGCTGCAGTTAAAAACCCAGGAGACATCCCTCTTCCTTATTTCTACATCACAGGATCTCAGACCATTTCAGTTTTACTTACAAAATAGCTGCTGAGTCTGTCCTCTCTTCTCCATCCCCACAGCTCTAATTCAGGAGTGGCTCGATCATCTTTTGATTTCTCTGGGCTGCCATAGTGTCTTAGTCTGCTCAGGCTGCCATAACAAAGTGCCATGGACTGGGTGGCTTAAACAACAGAAATGTGCTCCTCACAGTTATGAGGGCTTGGAAGTCTGAGATCAGGGTGCCAGCATGGTTGGGTTCTGGTGAAGACTCTCTGGCTTGCAGGCGGCTATCTTCTCACTGTGTCTCCATGTGGCAGAGAGAGAGAAGACAGCAATATCTCTTGTGTCTCTTCTTGTAAGGGCACTAGGGTCCCATCGCATCCTCATCTAAACCTAATTATGTCCCAAAGGTCTTATCTCCAAATACCATCACATTGGGAGTTAGGGCTTCAACATGAATTTAGGGCGTTGGGGGATCACAATTCAGTTTGCAGCATAGGGTAACCTTTAAATTGGTTTATCTGTCTCCAGTCTCTTTCTTTTAACCAGTCTTACATGCTATTCCCAGGGTAGTCATTTGTGAACCATAGTCAACTCCGGACCAATTCCTTTTCATTGGTCTTTCCTTCAGCTGGAAGGGAAGTTATCACACCTGCACAGTTTCCTTATATAGACCTTTTGTGGCTTCTGATGTCCTCTAGAAATCACTTGAGATAAGAATTTGCATAGGCACATGCACTGCATACATACAAACTCCTTAGATTTACCAAATCTTTACACTAATTCTCTACGCTCTCCTCATTGCATAGATAAAGTAAAGCTCAGGGTGAAGAAATAACTTACCTAAAATTACACTGATAACCCACAGCAATCTACATATTCAATGCAATCCCCATCAAAATTCCAAGGATATTCTTCACAAAAAAATAGAAAAAAAATCCTAAAATTTATATGGAACCAAAAATGACCCAGAATAACCAAAGCCAGCCTGAGTAAAAAGAACAAAACTGGAGGAATCACATTACCTGACTTCAAATTATACTTCAGAGCTACAGTAACCCAAACAGCATGGTATTGGCCTAAAAACAGATATACAGACCAATGAAACAGAATAGAGAATGCAGAGATAAATCCACATACTTATAGCCAACTGATTTTCAACAAAGGCACCAAGAACACACATGTGGAAAGGACAGTTTCTTCAATGAATGGTGCTGGGATAACTGGATATGCATGTGCAGAAAAATGAAACTAGATCCCTTTCTCTCATCATATACAAAAATCAACTCAAAATGGATTAAAGACTTAAATCTAAGACCTGAAACTGTGAAACTACTAAGAGAAAACATGGGGAAATTCTCTAAGACATTTGTCTGGGCAAGGACTTCTTTTTTTTATTATTTATTTATTTTTTAATTTCAGCATATTATGGGGGTATGAATGTTAAGGTCATGTATATTGCCCATGCTCCCCCTCCCCCCTCCAGTCAGAGCTTCGAGCGTGACCATTCCCCAGACGGTGCACATCTCACTCATTATTTAGTGATACCCCCAAAGCATAGCCTGCCAAAGCAAAATTGGACAAATGGAATCACATCAAGCTAAAAAGCTTCAGTACAACAAAGGAAATAGTCAACACAGTGAAAAGAGAACCCACAGAATGGGAGAAAATATTTGCAAACTACCCATATGACAAGGGATTAACGAGAATATATAAGGAGCTCCAACAACTCAATAGGAAAAAATCAAATAATCCAATTTTAAAATGGGCAAAGGATCTGAATAGATATTTCTCCAAAGAATACATACAAATGGCCGACTGGTATATGAAAAAATGCTCAACATCATTAATCATCGGAGAAATGCAAATCAAAACTATAAGGAGATATCTCACCCCAGTTAAAATGGCTTTTATCAAAATGAGAGGTGATGGCCAGGCATGGTGGCTCACGCCTGTAATCCTAGCACTCTGGGAGGCCGAGGTGGGAGGATTGCTCAAGGTCAGGAGTTCAAAACCAGCCTGAGCAAGAGTGAGACCCCTGTCTCTACTATAAATAGAAAGAAATTAATTAGCCAACTAAAAATATATAGAAAAAATTAGCCATGCAGGGTGGCGCATGCCTGTAGTCCCAGCTACTTGGGAGCCTGAGGCAGAAGGATTACTTGAGCCCAAGAGTTTGAGGTTGCTGTGAGCTAGGCTGATGCCACGGCACTCTAGCCAGGGCAACAGAGTGAGACTCTCTCTCAAAAAAAAAATAATAATGACAGGTGATAACGCTAGCAAGGATGTGGAACCCTTGCACACTGTTGGTGTGAATGTACATTAGTGCAACCACTATGGAGTACAGTATGGAGATTCCCCAAAAACCTAAAAATAAGGCTACCATATGACCCAGCAATCCCACTGCTTGGTATATATCCAAAGGAGGGGAATTTCAGTATATTGAAAAGATATCTCTGCTCCCATGTGTATTGCAGCACTACTCACAATAGCCAAGATATGGAATCAACTTAAGTGTCCATTAACAGATGAATGGATAAAGAAATTGTGGTACATATACATAATGGAATATTATATAGCCACAAAATAATGAAATTCTACCATTTGCAACAACATGGATGGAACTGGAGAACATTATGTTCAGCGAAATAAGTCAAGCACAGAAAGACAAATCTCGCATGTTCTCACTCATATGTGGGAGCTATATTAAAGCAATTAATCTCATGGAGACAGAGAGTAGAATGATGGTTACCAGAGGCTGGGAAGTGTAGTGGGGAGAGGGAGATAAGTGGGGATGGTTAATGGCTACAAAAATATAGTTAGTTAGTTAGAATGAACATTTGATAGCACAACAAAGTAACTATTATCAGCAATAGGTTGGGGTGTACTTTAAAATAACTAGAAGAGTGGAACTGGAATGTTCTTAACACAAAGAAATGTTAAATGCCTGAGGTGATGGATACCCCAATTACCCTGATTTGATTAATTCACATTGTATGCCTATATCAAAGCATCACACGTACCCTATAAAGATATACAGCTACTATGTATCCATAATAATTTTTGTTAAATATTTTTTTAAAAAAAGATGAATTTAAAAATCAGACTGATAGGAAATGGCAATGTCAGGATTCCTACCCAAGTTTGTCTGTCTTCAAAGGCCATGCCTTTCATGGTACCTCCAGACCTCTGTCGTCATAGTGCTTCTATGAGTGCCCCTGCATCTTACACTGAAAATGGATGCACACATTTTCCAGGCTTCCTGAATCTTTCCAGGTGTAGACAGGGGATTTGCATAGCCATGAGTGGCCATATTTCTGTTGGTTTACTGGCTGTTGATCCTAAAGTGAGCAGTTTATATAACCTGTGGACCAGTTCCTCTTCCCCTCACTAGGTTACCATAACTCCTATCTATAAATAAATTTTGTGTTCACTTGGCCTCCTAGAACTTACTGCAACCATTTTCAGAAGCCAAGTTTCCTTCTGTAATCTCCAAGTGCTTTCTAACGAATAGCAGCCCATACTGCTTTGAGTGAGAGAGTACTGGTGTCGGAGACTTTGTGCAGCTTTCTCAAAGACAGTTTAGAACACATGTGGGCTTCTTGCTCATGGTGGCTATGTGCAGGCAAGGTACAGCCTCCCTCTCCCAACCGGGTTTTCCTTTCCATGTTTTCCACAGAGTTTCTGTTTTTCCAGGACTGTAAAATCAGGTGGGATGTTGCCAGCTGGGATCTTTCCACTTCTGAGCATAAAGCTGCACAGTCCTCTTTTAATCTTTCCAATTACCAGACATGGCATCCTTCCCCCCAGTTCTTTAAACCAGAAGTTGGGCATCATTGGTCACCTGCCCTTCCCCAAATCATAGTCAACAGCATCAACATCTTAAAATTTTTAAAAGGGCTCTAACTACAAAGCATTCAAAAGGGAGGCTATGAGGCTGGGGACACGAGTGAAACAGACACAGGAAATGTTTTTAGGATAGCTATTTGTTAGCTCAGCAAACTAAGTGCCTGTTACATGTCAGGGAATGTGCAAAAGGCTCTTCGTAGGCCATCCCACTTAATCTTCAAAACAATAGAAACCTATATGGATAAGTATGACTATTCTTTTACAAATAAGGAACTGAAGCTTAGGGAGGTAAGTTAATCTGCTTACGGGCACGAAGCTAAGCCATGCCTGAGCCAGGTTCAAACTATAGCAGACTGACCCAGGACTTGTGCTCTTAACTTAGTGCATTGCAAACAACTTCCAAAATGGTCTCTCTCTGTTGCCATGGCTAGAGTGTAGTGGCATCATCATAACTCACTACAACCTCAAACTCCTGGCCTCAAGCACTCCTCCCTCCTAGGCCTCTCAAAGTGTCAAATCAGCTCTTTCTGAATCCCCATCATTTCTCACTTGGCTTCTGAAGTAGCCTCCTCACTGGGCTTTCTGCTTATGCTTGGCCCGTAGTTCATTATCCACACAGCAGTCAGAGTGATGTTTTAAAATGTAAATTAAATGGTATAATATCCTCCAGAGTTTAAAACACTTTAGTGGACTCCTATTACCTTTAGGATAAGATTTTAAACTTTTAATTCAATTCGCAAGGCCATTGGATATAGCCCTGCCTGTCTCTCCCTGTTTTTTCCTCTGCCATTTCATCCCTCCTCCCCAAACCCCAGCTGCATGGGCCAGTTTCTTGAACACACCAAGTTCTTTCATACCACAGGATCTTTGCACATGCTGGATTCTTCCCGAAATGATCTTTCCCTTAATCTGTGTTTGTTCTCAAAGATGCCTTCCCCGAACATCCAATTAAAAAGATCACCCCTGTTACTCTCATGTGTAGCGAACTTTACTTTCAAGACACCTATTTATTTCTGCATTTATTGGCTTAGCCTCTGCTTCCCCCCTGCATCCCTGTGTCTCTCCCTCTATCTCCCCCATCAACTCTGTGAGGGCAGAGACCCTGTTTGTTTTCTTCTCTAATGTAGAGCAAATACATTTTAGTTGAATGAATAAGTCAAAGATCGTCACCAAAGTCATTTTCCCAATGCAGTGGTTAGGTGAAGCAAATTTTGATGTAAAGTAGAAGTCGTATGTAATCTGCCTACTGAGAATGGTGCCGGGTAAGTAATATCCTCTGCACTGACCTGGTGTAAGTTCAATTTTTGTAGGGTGATAAAATACCATATGCCTCACTCTGAAAATAATTTAAATGAACCTGAACTTGTTAACACATGAATGGTGGTGGGTAGAAGGTGAGCTCAGCTGGTTCCGAAAATGATGAGGGAAGCTATTCCTGAAAAGACAGATCACCCCTCTTAGCCCTGTTAGGGGGCCATAGTCCAGGGACATAGGGCAATCAAAATAAAAGCAAATTTAAAAATTTCTCTGGTGAAAAATGGGAGTTGAGGTCTTAGATAAGGATGAGATTTTTGAAAGCAGTAAACATACATAGTGTTTTTAGAGTTCAGCAAACTCACTAGCTCATATCATGCTATGGATATAGAAATCATTGGGCCAGGTCATTTTATGGTTATAAGAGTTACTGGGCCAGATCATTCTATGGATATAAGATTAGCAGAAATCAACACCAGTGTTTGAAAACCACTGCCTAGCATGGTAATTTGCATGATAGCTCATTGTTATATGGCATAACTGAGGGGTAATCTAATGTTTGCCTAATTCTACCTTGCTTTTGAAGTTAATAATTATTCCACGAATTTGTAACTGATGGATTTTTGGCAATTATAGCTTTCTACCTCTTTAATAGTACCACTCATTATAGCTTATTCCTAGTTATTTATTTTATAACTTTTATTATCTTTAAGTCCACAATAAAGATTTCTCTTCTTCTCCTTAGATTTCTGATTATCAAGCTGACTTCAGTCGGTGGTGGCATAAAGAGATGAAAGCAGTGAAGTTTCCATCCCAGGGAACAATCTTTGATTATTATCTAGACCACAAAACTAAGAAATTCTTGCCCTGGACTGACAAAATCCCTCAATTTACTATGGATCCAGATGTACCTCTGCAGGTAGGTGTGTAGAACAGCAATATTCAAATGACAATGTACTGGCTTGATTCCTTTTTTAAAAAGCGTTTTTTCTTTCTTCCTCGCCTGATGGATACATTATTGTGTTGATTTGCTCAGCATATAACATATTCCACTGGGAGAGAAGAATCTCAGCTACAGGAATGATTAATGAGAGGACTAGTATATTTCTGCAACATCTTTTTTTGTAAAAAAAATTTCAACTTAATTCTGTGGTAACTAAGCTTTCTTTTTATTTTCCTAGAACCTTCATGAGTTTTATAAAAATTGAAGGTGTATTTCTGTTAGTTCAGTGATTCTTATTTCTGACTTTATGGTAAATTTCTTAGACAACACTTTTCACATATAACTTTCTGTTCCACGCCCCCAGCCAATAAATGAGTATGTTCAGTCTCCTCAACTCAGGTGTTTCAAAGTCACATGGCAGCAGACAACACCAAATGAATCTTTCCGTTTTCTTTGTTGTTTTTATTTTCATAGATTGCCCTTCTACATTTCCTTTAGGTCAAGTTATTCATTGACCATCTTCCTATTCTGCCTCAATCTGTATTCCTTTTCATTGTATTTCTTTCTCAAAATCCTGTCATTCTGATTCATTCTGGAGCTTATTATTTTAAGTACTGCTGTATAACTAGAATGTAGGTGGTTTCTGCTGCATCAGTTAGGGGGCAGTTAGTGTCAAATAATAGAAAACCCAATGCATTAGTCTCCCCCTCTGAAACCAAGGAGAAGGTAACATCATCCCCCAGGCCTGTTCCTTTTGGGCCCATGGGGACAGTGGAAGCTCTGCTCATATCTGAATTGCCCTCAGGGTCATTTTCCCCTTTTCTTAATGGATAATACAGAAGGCTCAAATATCTTGTCCTGTAGAATCCAAGAAGTTCCACAGCCTTTCTTCATTTTGTCCTGTCTCCATTCTCTTTAGCCCAAGCTGGAGGTATTTCTGCTGCTACAACCCCATCTCTAGTCCTGGCTTCTGCTGAGCTGGCCAATGAGATCCAAGGGTCACACCCATAATTTCTTTATGGAGTAATTGGTCATGCCTTTGTGTTCTTTCCAAAACATACTTTATTTTTTACAATATGGGTAGGCTGAGGACTTTCCAAAATCTTCAAGTTCTGGTTCCTTTTTGTTTAACAATTCCTTCTTCAATTTATCTTTCTCCTCTCTCATCTTACTGGCAATAAGAAGATACCAGGTATAGCTTCGGTAGTTTTTCTTAGAAATCTCCTGAATTAATATTTGAGTTTATCACTTAAAGATTCTACCTTCCATAAAATAGTAGAACACAATTCAGCCACAGGTTCCTTGCCACTTTATAACAAGAATTGCTTTTCCTCCATTGTCTAATAACATGTTCCTCATTTCTATCTGAAGCCTCACCAGAAGCATCTTTAATGTCCATATTCATACCAACAATCTCTTCAAGGCAATCTGGGCTTTTTCTAACATGCACCTCAGAACTCTTCTAGCCTCTTCCCTACCCAGTTTCAAAGTCACTTTCATGTTTTTAGGTACCTGTTACAAGAGTGCCCTACTTCTCAGTGCCAAAATCTGTGTTACCCACAATGAGATATCACCACATACCTGTTAGAATGGCCATTATGAAAAAGATGGAAGATCATAAGTGTTGGGGAGGGTGAGGAGAAAAGCAAACCCTTACACACTGTTGGTGAGAATATAGGGTACAGCCATTATAGAAAACAGTGTGGACGCTCCTCAAAAAATTAAAAATAGAGCTATCGTGTGATCTCGCAACCCCAGTTTGGGGTATATATCCAAAGGAAATGAAATCAATATGTCAAAGAGATATCTGCACTTACATAGTCATGGCAGCATTATTTATAGTAGCTAATATATGGAATCAGCCTACATGTCCATTAACACATGAATAGACAAAGAAAATGTGGTATGTATACACAGGAATACAGGTTAAGCATCTCTAATCCAAAAATTCAAAATCTGAAATGCTCCAAAATTCAAAACATTTGGAGTGCCAGCATGATGCTCATAGGAAATGCTTATTGGAGCATTTTGGATTTCAGATTTTTGGATTAGGGACATTAAACTAATAAGTATAATGCAAATATTCCAAAATAAAAAAGAAAATTGAAACCCAAAACATGTTTGGTCCCAAGCATTTCAGATAAGAGATATCAATCTGTACTATTCGGCCTTTTAAAAGGAGGAAATCCTGTCCTTTGCAAGAACACAGATGAACCTGGAGGACGTTATGTTAAGTGAAATAAACCAGACCCAGAAAGACAAGTACTGCATGATCTCACTTATTTGTGGAATCTAAAAAGTTGAACTCATAGAAGCAGAGAGTAGAATGGTAGTTACCAGGGGCTGGGTTTGGGGAGGGTTGGGGAGATGTTGGTCAAAGGATACAAAATTTCAGTTACACAGGAGGAATAAGTTCAAGAGAACTATTGTACAACATAGTGACTATAGTTAATAACAATGCATTATAGTTTTGAAAATTGATAAGCAAATAGATTTTAAAGTGCTCTTGCCATAAAAAATGGTAAGTGTGTGAATTGTGAGCATATGTTAATTTGCTCAATTTAGCCATTCCACAATGTATACGTATTTTAAAACATCATGTTGTACATGATAAATATATGTAATTTTTGGCAATTAAAATTAATTTTATAAAAGAAAAGTATATTTTAGCACTGTAATCCAAAATTCCAATTATAAGGGTAACCTAGAGAAACCTCACTGTATATACAATGGAGATCACGGCCACATTGTACCTACCAGTAATTTTAAAAAGGGAAATTGAAGACTAAGTTGTAGTATATTACTAGAATGGAAATTTGCACAGTAGTAAGAAAAATTACCTAGACCTTGATGCATATCAGTATGAACAGATCTCAAAAATATAATGTTGATTCAAAAAAAGCAAATTGCAGAATAATTTGTACATTTGGAAACTGGTTGCCTAAATTTACAAATAAAAGTTCGAAAAAAAATCGGTACAGTAATCCCCCCATCTGTCTTGCTTTGTGGAGTTTCAGTTACTCGTGGTCAACCATGGAGTGAAAATATTCAATGGAAAATTCCAGAAATCAGCAATTTATAAGTTTTAAATTGTACACTGCTCTGAGTAGCATAATGAAATCTCACACCATCCCTCTTAATCCCACCCAGGATGTGAATCATCCCTTTGTTAGCATATCTATGAAGTCGACGCTACCTGCACATTAGTTACTTAGTAGCTGTCTGTGATCAGATCCACTGGGGCATATTGCAGTGCTTGTGTTCAAGTAATCCTTAGTTTACTTAACAATGACCCCAAAAAGTGCAAGAGTAGTGATGCTGGCACATTGGTATAATTGTACTATTTTATTGTTAATCTCTTACTGGGCCTAATTTATAAATTAAACTTTATCATAGGTATGTATGTATAAGACATACCAGAGTATGTATAGGGTGCTGTACTATCTGTGGTTTCAGACATCCACTTATTTTTTTAGCTTGCTAGTGTTACCATAACAAAATACTGCAGACTAGATGACTTAAATGACACAGATTTATTTTCTCACAGTTCTGGAGGCTGGAAGTTTGGTTTTCCATGAGGCTTTTCCTTTAGCCTTACAAATAGCCACCTTCTCTCTCTGTCCTCATGTGGGTTTTTTTCTGTGCACATGCATCCCTGATGTCTCCGTGTGTGTACAAATTTCCTCTTCTTGGCCAGGCATGGTGGTTCACACCTGTAATCTCAGTACTTTGGGAGGCTGAGGCAGGAGGATTGCTTGAGGCCAGGAGTTCGAGACTAGCCTGGGCAACATAGGTAAACCCTGTCTCTAAAAAGATAAAAAAATTAGTCGGGCGTGGTGATTCATGCCTGCAATTCCAGCTACTAGGGAGGCTGAGGCAGGAGGATCACTTAGGTCAGGAGTTCCAGTCTGAGTGGCAGAGCAAGACCCTGTCTCTAGTTTAAAAAAAAAAAAAATTCTCTTGTTAAAAGGACACCAATCAGATTGGTTTAGGGCATGCCTGAACAGCCTCATTTTAACTTAATCACCTCTGTAGAGGCCCTGTCTCCAAATACAATCATATTCCGAGGTTCAGTGGTTAGGACTTCAACACATGAATGTTGAGGGGAACACAACATTATCACCCTATAATGTCACCAGCCTACCCTATGACATCATTCCAGTCTGACCTCATTTTATCTGCAACAACCCCATTTCCAAACAAGGTACTGAGGTACTGGGGACTAGGACTTCAACATATAAATTTTTGGAGGACACAGTACAACCCATAACACCCAACAATGAGGAAACTTATTTCACCAACAGGAATTCAGAGGTAAGGTTAATTCTGAGACAGATTAATTCTGTGACTTGGTTAAGTCACTGAGGATTCTGATCTCCCCATCTCTCTGCTCTCCTTTTCTTAACACTGGCTGCATTTTAAGACTGATGTCTCTTCTGGTCTCAAGAAGACTCCACTGCTCCTAGGAGTCACTTTCAGAGGGAACAGGGACTTTATCATACCTTTTTATTAAGAGCAAGGAAACCTTTCTCAGGAGCCCTGACTGCCTCCTGCATCCAATCCCAGACGGGGCCACGTGCCTCCCTAATTCAGTCTCTGTTCTGGGTAGTGGGGTTGTCCTGATCGGCTTTGATGAGTGGTCAGTCCCCTGCAGGAGCCAAGATGAGCTTCTAAAGCACATGGCTGTGTGGAGGAGGCGTGGGGACTTGGGCAAAGGGGGGGCTCTGCCAGAACAGAAGTGGAGATGCAAGTGTTGGGAGGCAGCCGGCAACTTCTGCTATATCTGCTTTATCTATTTGGAAATCTCTTTTTGTTCAACCTACCTAGAAGTCAGCTACCTGCCAATATGACCTAGTCGTGGAAAGCTGAGAACTCATAATCTACCGAAAAATATCGAAGACCTAAAGAGTGCTATCACAAGTTGATGCACCTTTTCGTGGATAATATCTTTTATTCAACAGAAAACCTATGAGAACTTTGTAGTCTAACTTTACATACAGTTGTACCAGATGTGGTTATTTGATTAACAGCCTCTTAACATAGTGGGAAGAACCATAGCGAGTCGGCAATAATAACAGATAGTAATATTCTCTTATATGTCAGACCCTTTTCTAAGTTCTGTCCATAGATTAACTAATTTAATTCTTACAACAACCTTCTAAGGCCTGGACTGTTACTAGCCCTTTTTTTAAAATATGGAGAAACAGAGACACATAGAGATAAGAAATGTAGCCACGCTTATGCTGGTAGCAACCATAGGACAACCAGTGGTTCTGGTTTGTCAGGGACTGAGGGAATTTCTGGAACACTAGCCAGGAATTTTAAAATCATGAAATCATGGACAAACTAAAAAGAGTTGGTCACACTAAAACCAATACAGCAGGATGCAAACCCAGGCAGCCTGGCTCTAACGTCCACGCTCTGACAGCATTCTGTGTGGTCTATAGGACAGAGCTCAGACTCTAGACAGGCTTGGGTGTGAATCCAAATGCCACCACTTGCTAGCTGGCTGTGACCATGGCCAAGTTATTTATGCTCCCTACACTTTCGTTTCACCATCTCTGAAATGAGAAGGGTGACAAAGCTCTCCTCATGGGTTTGTCATGTGTCTTATGACATAATGCATGGAGAGTCCTTACCATAGTACCTGCCACATACTCTGCACTCAGTAAGTGTTAATTATTGGTGTCAATGTGGAGAAAAGAGCCAGTAGCCAAATTAAAACTCAAATAATGAAAATTTACAGCAAGAAAAAAAGAAAAAATACAAAATGTAGCGATGATTTTTTTAAAGTAGTCTAGGACTGTTTAATGTAGCACAAAATAGTCTCTTTTAATAGCCCCTAAGGGCATCACTGAATTACAACAAAGTTCTAGAGTAAATGTTCTCATCACAGCAATGACCCTGAGTGATCTGTAAAATATTCAGTTGTGTTCAGCATTTGTTAACCAGGTAGAGAAGAACTTTATCCATTATAGAATTTATGTGTATTTCTTATGAGCAATATGAATCCTGCAATTATTTTTTTCCCCCTTTTAAATTTGGGCACCAAGAAATGCAACCAGATTGTCAACTGTCTTTTTCTTTGTCTTTTTTTTTTTTTTTTTGTGGTGCCAATACCCAGGATCAACTAGCTTGTAATTAGTGTGCAGAATTCTATTTCCTGCATGTCTACATCTACTATCCCTTGTCTTGATCTTATATTTTAATCTGTGTTCCCTGAGTCTCATTTTTATTGATTTGTGTTCTTTATTATATTCTGTAAGCCACTTCACAGTCTTTGTGAAGCAACATGGTATGTAAATAAATAAATAGCAATTTTTAAAACACAAAAATTAAGCTTTAATTTTTAACAAAGTAATGCATAATAAATTTCAAAGGTGCTTTGGATTTGTGAATATTCTACTTAAAAGCCACTGTTTCTCCCTAAACCTGTCTCTCCCTACACTGAACTCCTTTGCCATGGGTTATGCTGAATCATTTTGCCATTTAATCTAACCAAGCCAAGGTGTTGGTTCCAATTCTTATTTGTGTGTGGCTTGACTTTTCAAATGGTTTTGTCAACTCCTGAAGAGTAGTGGACTATTTCTTATATGTTTACTATATTCCCTTTCATGCCTAACACCAGGTTGGGCAGAAAGTAGGTATTCTGGGATAAGGAACCTTGGGGGCAAGTACTTAATTTGGAAAAGGTAAATCTGTTGTTTATGCTGTGACACTTTGATGGCCTTATCCAATTGCTGTCCTCAAGCTACAGTGTCTGAACTCTGCCAATTCAAAACTACTCAATCTCTCCTACTGGGTGTTAACTTGAACTAAAAATTCTTTGGTTCTCAATTCTAAACTGACTATGTTGGGTCAGATATAAAATTTAGGAATGCGCCTCTCTCTGACTTTTGTCTCATTCTACATTTTTCCCCCAGACAGTTCTGGTTCATACATCAGAGACAACTCGTCTTAGATATTTCACGGAGCTGTTGCTTGAGAAAGGAAGACCAGTAATGCTAGTAGGCAATGCGGGAGTGGGAAAAACAGTCTTTGTAGGAGACACACTGGCAAGTCTCTCTGAGGATTACATAGTATCCCGTGTGCCTTTCAACTACTACACGACGTCGGCATCTCTGCAAAGTAAGTGCTTCTCCTGTTTGTATTCTAGAAGCAAGAGAGCAAAAAACTGTTAAGGCTGGGCTAATATGTTTCCCTAGGATTTAGAGATTTTGCTCAGGCCTCAGGTAAATTTTTGCTTATCATCATGCATAAATGTACTTGGTTTAACTATTGTTGTTGTGGCTTTTTATATCACTCATGGTTTTATTTGGGTTATTACTCTTTAGAACAGCAAGAATTTGTATTAATGGTATTATTCATGTTGCCTCAAAACCATTTGGTTACCTTTAATTAATTGCATGTAGCCCTGGCAATTTAAGAGTATACTCCAGGAAGGATGCTCTGGTTACTTTTTCAAGTCAGGGGTTAACTTAGGAGAAATTTATTAAAACTATATTGAGGAAATGACAGACCATGAGCCATTAATTAAATCCTAATAGAACCATGAGAATAATTTTGAACTATTGAATAACTATATCAATGTAATGAAGAGAACCACACAGACTTGGGGCATTCCTAGAGTCAGGAAGGGCAAGCAAAGTAGGCCTGGAAAGTAGAAGGGAGATGATAACGAGCCGATGTGGGAAGGCTTGTCACTGTGTAATAGGGGAACAGGGTTCCATTGTGGGGGCAGCAAAACACTCTATTGTTTAGTCGTTTATTAAAACTGTTGAGTTGGCCTGAATTTGAGTTTGTGGGGTGTATATATTCATACGTGTGTGTTGTTGTTTTCTAGCTGTATCACTGAAGACTTAACAGTAAATTTTCTTGTCCACTGACATCAGTAACTTAGCCAATAGTGATTTTTCTGTAATCTCTTTCTTAATCAGTTTGGCTTACTTGTCTTTATGAATGGAACAGTCAGAAAACCAGCTCAACACTATTTCATTCATTTCTTCATCAAATTCATATTATTTACCCACTTTTTCTTAGGCATTGCATGGGGTATGATTTTCATTCAGTCATGAAGAAAAGACTCTCTTTATGACTTACGAATGGAGGATGAGGCTACAATTCAGTAGCTGAACAAATTGCTTGACTATCATGGGAGGAGTGCATTTTGCTAATTCCTAAAAGGAATACAGGCATGAATAAGATTTAGTGATGGCCTGTTAGCATTGAAAGAGCTGTAGGTGTCAGTGTACTTTGAAAGAAAGTTAGGATTTCAAACATTTGAGATGGGGTAACAAATGGGCCAGGAAGGAGATTGGGATAGAAGAATTAGCTTAAGCAAAGACATGGAAGAGAGAAAATTGTGGGACACATTCAGTGAGTTGAATCTCTACAAAGACTGAAGCATAGTTGCTCAGGTAGAAGATGGGGAAAAGGCTGAAGTGCTGGGTTGGGGTTATACTGCAGCTAGAGTGACCAACTATCCAATCTGCCAAAGGCCAAGGAGTTTTCTGAGATGTGGGAATTTTAGTGTTGAAACTAGGACAGTCCCAGGCAACCTGGAATAATTGATCACTCTAATTATAGGGAATGCTGAGGTACAAGCTGAGGAAACTGTATGTCATTTGGTAGGAAGTGGTGAACCATTGATGGGGAGCAAGGAACTGGGAAGATACGAGCTGTCTTTTGGGGGTAGAGATCTGAGGGGAGACCAGTCCTCAGGTAGTGCACTAGCTGAGTGTAATGTGGCCCTGGAATAAAGCTATAGAAGAGGAAGTGGCAAGTTGAGAACATAAGCAAATGGCATGAGGTACCATTTACAGACTGTGGTTGGGTGGACAGGGAGCTAGGAGAGCAAGATTCCTGGGAGTCCTTGCATCCGGCTGACTAGGAGAGCATTAACTCCATGAGCAGGAGCACAGAGGCAAATGGAAAGAGCTTGGTTGTGAGTGGGGAAGACATGATGTTCAACTGAGTTGGGAAAGGAGTGGATTTAGTGTTGGCCAAACATCTGGGCGCCAGTGGCTAATAGGAACTGATGTCCAGCAAGCATTTGGAAATTTGGCATTTGTGGGTCTGCTACTTGGAAAAGTGTTTATTCATTGTATACTTCTTTGTTCATTCATTCATCCATTTATTCATTGGTTCATTTAACAAATTATTTGTTGTGGTCATCAAAAATGCAGCAATGAATATGAGGTAGGTCCTTGGCCTCAAGGTATTTATAGTCTGGAGAGTCAATAAGTAATTAGCTACTATGTCTCAGATATGTCCAGTGTTTTCTACACCCGTGACTCTCAAAACATATCAACACAAAGTCACATAGGCACATGAAGAAATGTAACTTTATGTACACACGGATAAGTGTCTACATACATTTTCCCTTGTGCTTCTGCACTTCGGTGACCTAAGAAGAGAGGCGTGGGGGGCTTTCTTGAACTGCTCCGAGATATTCCTGCCAGAGCAATGGAGAAGGACCAGGAGGCATGGTCGTGGCTGGACTGGCAGGGGGTATAAATCAGAGCGGGTACAGAGGAGGAAAGCGCTCAGATGAGTAATGGTGTTGTCTCAGTTGTGATGGGCACTGTGATGTCATGCTGCGTAGGTCGAGGTCTCCAGAAAAGAAGAGGTGGAGTGACCTCTGGCAACAGGAGGGAGGTTGACAGGAGAGCATGACATAAGAGGAGGTGGCCGGAGACACATCACTGGTGTCTTAACCTGTGAACAGGTGACACCTGAAGCCACAGTGTGGCTGTAACCAACAGAATAGAGGAAGAATTAAGGAAAAAAGGGCTAAGGATAGAAAGTTTACATTCTATCAGTGATTGGTGGACAGAATTATATATTTATTTCAGAAATTCTTGAGAAACCTCTGGAGAAAAAAGCCGGTCGTAACTATGGTCCAGGAGGAAACAAAAAGTTGGTTTATTTTATTGATGACATGAACATGCCCGAAGTGGACTTATATGGCACTGTTCAGCCTCACACCCTGATCCGACAGCATATTGATTATGGACATTGGTAAGCAATTCCCTGCATTTTATTCTCCACCAAAATTTGATTGTGATTATTATTATGGATACACATTTTTAAATGGAATTATCCCCAATTTCTTATTCTTCTGAAGAACATTTTCTGTAATACCTTTTGGGTGTACTGTGTTGTACATCCCTTTTTGTCATGTTAAATGGAATAGTTGCCCTTGTGAATTTGGAAAATTGGACTAAAAAGTATCCTAGGAACATGAAGACTGTCCAGAAATCATGTCCTCTTTAAGAATCAACTCACTCTGAATTATTTAAGAGAAGCTTGACCTTATTCGAGAGGATGTAAATATTTGGAAATACCTGGGCACTGCAGTCTGCAGTCCCTAACATTAACTGCAAGGAGAGTCCCAGCCCATCCAAGGAGTCTTGCTGTGGGGAGGTGATAGCTTCTAGCCAGAAATAGAGTTCCATAAGAATCAGTAAGCAGTGAGCGTTTATATTGATTCAGCTCCAGATCTGGATTTGGGCGTCAAAGGAGCTATGTCGCCTTCAGTTTTCTGAGCTTCAGTTTTGATGTCTCTCCGGTGAAGCTAACAAGGTCAATCTCAACAGAGCGATTGTAAAGATAAGGAGACAATTTGTGATGAAGTCCTTTATGAACTGCCAGATTCTGTTGTTTTGGCATCTCCAGGTTTGGGATTTAAGGTTCTATTTTCTGTCTTTCAGGTATGATAGACAGAAGGTGATGCTTAAAGAAATCCACAACTGTCAGTATGTAGCCTGCATGAACCCAATGGTGGGCAGTTTCACGGTCAATCCTAGACTACAGGTAGGGTGTTGAATACCACTCTCAAAAATTGTAGGTCTTGATTCATGGTGCTTGTGAGTGCAAATTAAAATTCCTGTGGGACATTTGGTTAAGCATATTCTTATATGCTTAATTTTTGTTTAATTAGTAGACTTCATTTTTTTAATTTAAAGTTTACAACAAAATGAGCCGAAAGTATAGAGACTTCCCATATACTCTCTGACTCCCCCCTCCACTTTGTTTTATCCTGATATTAACATCTTGTATCTGTTATAACTGATGAGCCAATGCTGGTTCCTTAGTATTAACTAAAGTCCAGAGATTGCATTAGAGTTCATTCTTTGTATTGTACATTCTGTGGGTTTTGACAAATGTATAATGGTAAAGTATCCACCATTATAATATCACACAGAATAGTTTCACTGCCACCAAAATCCCCGTGCTTTGCCTGTTCCTCTCTCCCTCCCTCTCCTCTGAATCCCTGGCAACAACTGATCTTTTGTTTTTCAAATTTTTTTTATTGTGGTAAAATACATGTTACATAAAATTTACCACCTTAACCGTTTTAGGTGTACAGTTAAGTGGTATTAAATACATTCATAATGTCGTTCAACCATCACCACCATCCAGCTCCATAACTCTTTTCACCTTGTAAACCTGAAGCTCTATAACCCATTAGCAATAACTCCCCGTTGTCTCCTGCCCCCACCCCTGGCAACCATCATTCTGCTTTGTTTCTCTATTATTTTGACTGCTCTAAGTACCTCATATAAGTAGAATCTTACAGTATTATTCTTTTTGTGACTGGCTTATTTCCCTGAGAACAATGTCCTCAAGGTTCATCCATGGTGTAGTATATTTAAGAATTTATTTTCTATTTAAGGTTGAGTCATATTCTATTACATGTATGCACCACATTTTTCTTGGCCATTCATTCATTGATGGACACATGGGTGGCTTCTGCATTTTAGCTGATGTCAATAATACTGTGAACATGAGTGTACAGATATCTCTTCGAGACCCTGCTTTCAGTTCTTTTGGGTATATACCCAGAGTGGAATTATTGAACCACATGGGAATTCTGTTTTTAATTTTTTGAGGAACCACCATACTATTTTCCACGACAGTTGTACCATATTTTATTCCCACCAACAGTGCACAAAGGGTTCCAATTTCTCCACATCCTTGCAAACATTTATTTTCTGTTTTTGTTGTTGATAGCAGTTATGCTAATAGGTATGAGGTGGTATCTCATTGTAGTTTTGATTTACATCTCCCTAATGATTAGTGATGTTTAACATCTTTTTATGTGCTTATTGGCCATTGTTATAGCTTCTTTGGGGAAACATCTGTTCAAATCTTTTGCTCATTTTGTTTGTTTTTGTTGTTGTTGAGACAGGGTCTTGATCTATTGCCCAGTCTGGAGGACAGTGGTGCATTCATAGCTCACTGCAGCCTCAAACTCCTGGGCTCAAATAATCTTCTTGCCTCACCTTCCTGAGTAGCTAGGACTACAGGTGTATACCATTATGCCTGGCTAATTTTTCTTATTTTTTTGTAGAGATTGGGTCTCACTATGTTGCCCAGGCTTGTCTCAGACTCCTGGCTTCCAACAATCCTCCCACCTCAGCCTCCCAAAGTACTGGGATTATAGGTGTGAGCCACCATACCTGGCCCTTTTGCCCATTTTTGAATTGGGTTTTCTTGTAGTTGTGTTTTAGGAGTTCTTTATGTATTCTGAGTAGCATACTCCTCTTTTTACTGTCTTCATAATTGCCTTTTTCAGAATGTCATAGTTGGGATCATATGTATGTAATCTTTTCAGATTGGCATTTTAAACTTAGCCTAGTAATATGTATTTAAGGTTCCTCCATGTCTTTTTATGGCTCAATAGCTCATTTCTTTTTATCACCAAATAATAGTCATTGTATAAATGTCCCATAGTTTGTTTATCCACTCACCTATCGAAGGACACCTTGGTTGCATTCAAGTTTTGGCAATTATGAGCGAAGCTGTTATAAACATTTGTGTGTAGGGTTTTGTGTGTGCATATAAGCCTTTTAATAATAATAACAACAACAGACACCACCAACATACAAAAACAGCATGTGGTGGTTGCTAATCTGGAGTCAGCTGGGAGTGAGCTAGGTGGCCGCTGGGCTTGTTTGTGAATGTCTGGGGATGGACTCACCTAGCATGGATTTGGCTGAGTGATTGGGACAGTGGGGCTCTGTTTTTTGTATCTCTCATCCTTTAGCAACTTGTAGAATTCATGACAAAGTCAGAGGTTTAACAGAGCAAGTGCAAACACACAAGCTTCCGGCACAACTAGGATACTTGTCACTTCCTCCTCATTCTGTTCACTCAAGCAAGTCACATGATGAAGCCCAGAATCAGCGTGGAAGGCACTAAAATGTTATGTGGCAGTGGGCCTGGATACAGGGAGGAGTAAAAAAATCAGTCCATTTTTATAATTTTCTGGTACAATTATACTCCCTATTTTATGTTCTTACATTTGTTTTTCTTTTCAGAGACATTTCACAGTGTTTGCTTTCAACTTTCCATCCTTGGATGCACTAAACACCATCTATGGCCAGATCTTTAGTTTCCACTTCCAGCAGCAAGCATGTGGTCCATCAGTCCTCAGGAGTGGCCCCGCTTTGATCCAGGCAACGATAGCATTCCACGAGATAATGACGCGTAGCTTTTTACCCACCGCTATTAAGTTCCACTACATCTTTAATCTGAGAGACCTATCCAACATCTTCCAGGTACCTTGACTGGTCTGCGTTATTCTTCTGGAGTAGAGGAATAATTATAGTACTATTAATGGTGTTCATTTATAGAACTCAGCTTAACGTACATACTTTTATATGTCTTCTTTCATTTTATACTCATAAACTTCTCTATGAGGTAAATATGGTAAGTTTATCATTCCCATGTTATCAATATGAATAGTGGTTTTCCTCAGGTCATATAGTGTCTTCATCCATTTAGCTGCTATAACAAAGTACCTCAGACTAGGTAATTCATAAATAATGGAAATCGATTTCTCGCAGTTCTGGAGGAAGATTTGGTGTTTGGTGAGGGCCTGGCCTTTGCTTCCAAGATGGCGCCCTGAGTGCTTTATCCTCCCATGGCAAAGGGACAGAAGACAAAAGGGACACATGACTAGTACCTCTTTTCTAGGGTCATGCCACCCTGCTGACTTAATCACCTCCTAAAGGCCTCATCTCTTAACACTGTGACATCGCGATTAAGTTTTGACACTTATGTTATGGGGCCATTCAGATCACGGCACACAGTAACTCAGCAATGGGAGCAAAGGTAGAAATCTGGACTCTCTCAAGAGATTGAGTGAGTGACTGAGTCAGTGAGTGCTTATTTTATTTGAGTGCCAAGTAATAGGGATAATTGTTCATGTTCTTGCATAAAACATTTATGTGTGATTTTTATACATATTTTAATAGAAATTATAATTTTTTAAATCACTAGATTATTTTAATCTGATATTGAAAATTACCTTGCTTACTTGGTAAAAGGACAGTGTGTTTACATATTTGATTTAGAAAGGAAATTCTGAAGAGGGAATTGAAAGTCTGGAATTTTTAAAAAATCCAACTAATATAGTCTACCTCGTCCAGTATGATTTAAAGTTCTTCTGTGAGAGAGGTAGTGTAGGGTTAAATATGAAAACTTCATAGGACTTCTTTACATTTTTTATAACCCTCTTTTCAAAATCACTCCACAACTGCCTCAAAACCGTAACACAGCATTAGACAACGGCTTCTTAATAGCATGGACCATTTCTTTTTATGCCTATATTTCTTGTACCTGCCAGAAAGACTATGCTTAATAAAGTGTTGTTTAAAAGAAAAAGGGAGAGAGGCCATAGGTGAAATGGGGCACGAGACCTACCTGCTCACCCCTCATACCCAGTCTGTCAGTGGCACCTGACACCACCAAGTAATTCTTTAGCCTTTTGCAGCTTAATTCTCTGCAATTCCCTTGCTGTTCTCCTTTGATTCCAGGATAGGAAGACTCTCTCCGTGAGGAGCGGGTGTATATGAATCCAAGATAGCGAGGCAGTGTTGAGGGGGCGTGGGAGTCACTGTGTTTTGGCGCTAGACCCGGATCTACCCACAAGCTGCAAATTTGGGCAATTTAGTTATGGTCTCCTATTCTTCATCTGTGAAGCGAAGGGGTTAGACTGATGGATCTCAATAGATTTTAGAGTAAAAAAGGTTAAGATTTTGTGGATTTCGTGTTAGCTGTTTGTACTTTAGTTTTGTAAACTTAATCTAGTGGAGGGACTCAGTAACTCAGGCACAAGTACTCAGTTGGGGTATGTCAGCTCCTGGGCTGGCTCTTGAAATATGGTCTTAGATGCATTCCTAAAAATGGATATAATGAAATTAAATTTTCAAAATGTTGTTTATCAGAGGGTAAACCTCTTTTTATACATGTATCCACACACACGAATATATTACCATTTATATTTCTTTTAACTTAATTTGCTAAATTCAGATTATAGTTATAAAAGTGTTTGAGAAAAACTTATTTGGAATGTCATCAGCTTCTGAATGAATTCTTGCCTTGTAGGGCATTTTATTTGCTTCTCCTGAATGTTTACAAGGTCCAAATGATTTAATTCGCCTGTGGCTTCACGAATCTTCCCGTGTTTATGGAGACAAACTGATAGACACAGAAGATTGTGATTTGTTTCAGAAAAAAATACTGGAAACAGCTTATAAATATTTTGAAGTAAGTGTATGAATGTCAGAGGTCACTGGGGCTGAAGTTAGATAAGGGCGTGAGCGAAGCGTACAAGGGCTTACCTTTCTGCAACCACTGTGAGTCCAGAATACTTGGTCTGTGCTTAGGAACATTTCACCTACCGTGTTTCTCCGAAAATAAGACCTATCCATAAAATAAGCCCTAGCAGGATTTCTAAGCATTTGCGTAATATAAGCCCTACCCCGAAAATAAGACCTAGTGATGTGCGTGGCTACGCAGCGCATCTGCACAACCCATGCATTTCGTCGTGGAGCGGTAAAGAAGACAAGCAGCCCTTCTCATCTGCCCCATCGTGACAGCTACTATCCCAGTGGTGACCAAAAAGGTGCGGGCAGGCCCACCAACAAGGTCGGCTCCCCCTGTCAGGTCCCGGCCATCCTGTGCGTGCTGTAAGCTGAGGCTTTGAGGGGAAAATAACACATCCCCTGAAAATAAGCCCTAGGGTGTCTTCTTGAGGAAAAATAAATATAAGACCCTGTCTTATTTGGGGGGAAACATGGTACCTACCCACAGTTCAATCTACAAGCTTTTCCTTTAATAGGCCACTCTGCCCCCAGATGAAGCTTTCTGGCTGGTTGACACACCGTGTTTTTCTCTTTCTCCTCCTGCAGGGTGTGGACAGTCATGTGCTGCTTCAACGGCCCCTCATTTATTGCCACTTTGCTAGTGGCAGGGAGGACCCATGTTACATGCCAGTGAAGGACTGGGAAGTGCTGAAGACGATTCTTACAGAAACCTTAGACAACTACAATGAACTAAATGCTACCATGCACCTGGTTTTATTTGAAGATGCCATGCAACATGTGTGAGTTGACTAGTCGTGATGCTTTTTCGCCAAAGTAAGAATGACTGGTATCCACAATTGTTATTTTTCACTAGATCATTCGAAGCACTCTGAACTCTCCCAGTTTTATACATTGTCATGTAATATAAAAAGATAAAAGGGTTGCTATTAATTACATCACAATTTAATACTGTCTTACATGGACATACTACTTTCCGAAGTACCGTCACATCCATTATTTCACTTAAATATTAAGAAAGAGGAACATAAGTGACTTGTTCTAAATCACATAGTTTGTAAGTGGCAGAGTCAGGAATCAAACTGATTTTCATTGATTAAGCAGGTTTTGTTGAGTGTCTACCGAGTGCCAGATATGAACATTGCCAGCCTTTTTGGTACCTTTGGGCAAATTAGAAGAAAGGGGGAGGCAGAGACATGTTTTCTTGGCAGAATATTAGGAAAAAGTACCTGTCCTCAGGTAGAATTTGGCTGACACAGCTCTTGCTCACCCCCTAGACCGGACACCTTGTGCAGTACGCAGACCATGCAACTATCTGCAGCCCACCTCCAGCGGGACATTTCTCTGGGTGGTGGGATATAGCAGCAAACAACACGGTCCAGTCCCTTCTCTAATCAACCTTATGTGTTATTGATGCACACGTTATAAGGACCTAAACAGATAACCAAACCAATAAGCAAAATAAAAATGTCAGAAGGTGATGTGTCATGCTGAGGATAAAATAGGTTGATTCTGAGAAATAAACTATGTGGATTCCAAGGAGGGACTGGACATCTATGTGAAAAGGTGACATTTAAAGTGAGATCTAAATGATAAGCAAGAGCTAGGTATGGAAAGATATGGAGGAAGCACATTCTAGACAGAGGGCATATTTCATGTGGCCCCGAGGCAGGAATGTTTGCGAAACAGAAGATCAGGATGGCCGCAGCACAGAGGAAAATATGACAGCTACAGAGAGTCAGGAACGGATCTTCCTTAGGCAGGATGTTTCCTTGTAACCAGGGTAAGGAGTCTTGATTTTATTCTAAGTGCAGTGAGGAGCCGTCAGATGGATTTTAGCGTGGGGATGACGTGGCGTGTCGTACAGTCTAAATAGCTCACTGTTGCCTCTGCTGTGTAGTGAGTCGATCACATCTTTGCATCCAGCACTGCTCTGGATCCAGTCTGAGCTACCATCACCTCTCGTGGGCTTTTCTAATAAGAGGAAATGCGCAAAATTTTTTTTAAAAAGAAAAAGATAAAGAAATCATCATTAAAAACAAAAAAGAGGACCGAAGGGAATCCCAACAGTGGGGGAAAAATGTAGAGAATTCAATTTTTAGAAGAATTACTCTTTAAAATGTTTAGCCCCAGAGCCTAGGGAAATTTTGGAGTCCTCCCAGTCATCCCTTGTTAACAGCCTACTAAGTATTGATAGTTTTATTGATCTCTTTGCAGTTGTGACACTTCCTCTGATTAATAGACAGAGGAAGCATTAGTGGTGTTAGAAGAATTGTTAGCTACACTGTTTCTGGGTGTGTTAAAATACACTGACTGTGTGCCCTGGGGCTCACGTGAAATACCTCCCCCATGGACACCAAGGGAAAGAGTTTCCCATGTAATCCCTCTGTGTGGAATTCTCCGTGGCTGAAAGGTAAGGCTGCTTCCTTGATCGGGGATTATCGGCTAGAAGCTGATTTACACAGCATTAGGGGTGATTTAAGAGCGTGTCCTTGAGTGGTGTAGGAAGGGACTTTGCCACTTAGAGAATCTTGTGGGGTAAAAACCTCAAAGCATACATTAAAACGAAATGAAAACCCTGCTTTATAGCTTGGGGTTTCTCGCATGTCAGAGTCAGTTTATAGCTTTCCCCAAGGTGGTTTTGTTATGTGGTTATGTAAAGTAAAATTTAATGAGATGACTGAGCTTGTGAAAATAACCTGTGTTTTCACTTATTGGAGGTTTTCAGGAAATGTCCACACAGGCTGGTCCTATTATAAGTGACCCTAACTTTATTATTATTTTTTTAAAATCTCTACTTTAAAAAAAGAAAAGAAAATCTGTGTGGCTCACTCAGAACCTGTTTATATCAGAAAAGCAACCTACAGCAAACACAATGGCATGGAACTTTTGGCATTTGGGTATCTCTTTGCTTACATTTTGCTTTGTTGTTTTCTTAATTTTTTTTTTTTTTTTTGAGACAGGGTCTCGCTCTGTCAGCCTAGCTCACAGCAAACTCAAACTCCTGACCTCAAGCAATCCTCCCACCTCGGCCTCCCAGAGTGCTAAGATCACAGGCATGAGCCACCACGCCTGGCCAGCTTTCTTAATATTTATAACAATTATGACCTGTTTCTTCAAGTGAACCCGTATTTTCTAATGTTAAAGCCAATTTATTCATAACTGTAAAATGTAGCAAATAACATCAATAGATTAAGCATTCAGAATCTCTTGGATACTATAAAACAAGGAATTAGTTGGCCTTTCTGGAAATTTAACTTTATGGCACTGAATGGCTTCAGTAAATTATTCTAGAATGGTATCGGCACAAGGAAGGCTTTAGTGTGAAGGAAGTAAAAATCATATTAAGGGGCAAGTGTTTAATCTACGGAGTAAATCACATGGAGATATTTGTTAGTCTAAACAAATCCATTCTTTCCAAAGTGATTCTACAGCAAAGATTTCTGGCACAAGGACCTTCCCCCTTGGATATCCTCATACTTGGATGCTGATGGAGAATTGGGATCTTTGTTGTTAATCAAAACATCTTGAAGTTTAGACACGAGGCCTTGTGTGTATTTTCTTTTTTTGAATTTTGGTGGTGAGTAATAAGCCTTAAGAGAGTCCAAAATGTTATTAGCACAGGCAAGTTTGTTAGGCAAATGGTTCCAGGGCAAAGATGCAGGCAGCATCTGTTTGGGGAAGCATGTGAACAAGGACTAAAGGTTTCCAATAAAAATGGGAAATTGGTCTCCAAATATTTATTTTGAAAATAAGCAACACACACACAGCCCCAGGGCACTTTGGATTTCATGCTGCCATGGGCTGCTTGTTCCTTCTTTCACCAGGTGTCGTATCAGCCGGATCTTACGAACCCCTCAGGGTTACGCCCTCCTGGTTGGAGTGGGGGGCAGTGGCAAGCAGAGCCTGTCTCGTCTGGCAGCTTACATCTGCAGCCTGGACGTCTTTCAGGTGACTCTTACTCAAGGCTACGGAATCCAAGAACTTCAGGTGAGTAACTGAGCTAGGCAGTACTTCTAACCCTTCTGTCTGGCGGATAAAGCGTACACTGACAGTGCGCCCATGTCACCTGTGACTCCAGCTTTGGCCAAGGCCTCCCTGTGGTACTTGTGGGAGAGGGAGGCTCTTTAGAGTAATTACTTACCTTTGGCTGTTTTGTCTTTATGATCAAATTATTAATAATAAATTCCTATAAATTTTATAGGTTTAATAACACATAAACTTGGCTCAGAAAATACTTTATTAAATACTTGATGGCACAAATATATTTTTACTTTGCATTAACCAAACCTGATACTCATCACTATTAGCGTTCCTATCTGACAGATGGTGGAGGGGGGTGGGAATGATGCTTTCTTTGCAAGTACAAATAGATTTCTTCCACCTCAGATAAGAATATGAGAATAAAATGCAATGAGAATAAGAAATTCAAGAAACTTGCATATATTTTTACAACTTTGCTTTTTAATCACAATAATACTTACAAAATGGGCCTGATAGTTGGTGGCAAGTGCTATTTTAAATTAGAAAAATCACTTGCTTTTAATATTACTAACCAAATAAATAAACGAAAACAATTTTCAGTGCAATAGACAATTGTTGAAATGAATAGAAGACTTCCCTTTGCTATGTTGCTTGACAAAGGCATCACTGAATTCATTTTCACTCTATTACAAGGGAGTTTTTCACCACCAGCCTATTTTCATCCCTATGCTCCATTAAACCACAAGCATGACACTCATCATTATATGCCAGAAAAGGAGGTGATGTCATGCTGTTTTCCCCTATCCCCGGGTCCCCGAGAGGAGAGAATATGTAAACAGAGGACAGGCACCCCACGCTGCTATCGCGTGATAGTTACTCATTTCTTCCTAGCACTCACACACATCCTCCCAACGCCACATCAGCATTTTAGCAAAGCATGAATGATGGCCTCCTCTCCTTACAGGTAGATCTTGCCAATTTGTACATCAGAACTGGAGCCAAGAACATGCCCACTGTGTTCCTGCTGACAGATGCCCAGGTTCTAGATGAGAGCTTTCTTGTGCTGATTAATGACTTGCTGGCATCAGGTGATTAAACCAACACATTCCTTGAAAGATCTTCCCCAATGACAAATTATCTGTAGTTTCAGTGAACTTTAAGGAGAGATAATTTGTCTTTGAGATGTTTGCTGGGGAGTCTTTGGGGAGAAACCTATAAACCTAACTAATTTGAGGTGTATTGCTTTCTTAGTCTGCTTACGGATGAGAAGGCCTTCACGGAAGTAAATGTTATTCCTACATGTACGGGTTTAGTAGGTGTGTTCGTCGTCACTTGTCCTTAATGTGCTGTGTGTCCTATAAATGCAAAAAGAAAAAAAGTGACATTTCTGATTTCAAACTCGTATCATTTAAGCTGAATTTTGACTTATAAAGCATTTTGAACATTAAAAAGTCATATTTAAAATTTAAATAGATGCTATCCTTCAATAATTCTCATTCCTTTGGGGGCAGGAGAAATCCTGGATCTGTTCAGTGATGAAGATGTGGACAAGATAATTTCTGGAATTCATAATGAAGTTCGTGGCCTGGGTATGGTGGACTCCAGAGAAAACTGTTGGAAATTTTTTCTGGCCAGAGTACGACTACAGCTCAAAGTAAGAAACGCTTGCTGTCTTTGCATATTATTTAAAACTTGCTGTTGGAACTATGATATGGTTCTATTTCAGGTTTCACATTATGGGTTTGAATTTCAGTGATTCATTTGGAAAAGACATGGGCATTTTTACATGCCTGTGTCTGGGTGTGCCTTGCTAAGTTCTCCCATGTTGCCGGGCTCCTACAAAGCATCGTGCTGCATGCGTGTACAGTCCTCAATCGAGCTGCACGTGATCTCTGTACTCAAGGAGCTTACACTGTTACAGGAGGCAGGAGACACCGCAAGTATAATTGTCATACAAGACAAATGTAAATAGTGTTGTGGGATTGCAGAGGAGTGAAGCATCCTTCCCAACTGGAGTAGCACATCCTGGAGAAAGTGATGTGCCGCGTGTCAAGCATGGATCAGAATTCAGGGGAACAGGAAATAGCACTTACGCAAGGGTGGACTGACTGTATAGTACATATTTGGAGAAACCTGAGATACCTTGAAAGACCTGGAACGTAGATCACTTGTAGGGAGAATGAGGTCGATAAGTCTGGAAAAGTTAATGGGGAAGAGGTTAGGAGTTTGTAAATCATGAAGTGAGCAGTGGGGAAGGTTTTGAATTAAGGAAGTGACTGTGATGTCAGTACTTCAGGGAAAGTAATTTAGAATCTTCTGAAGGATTAACCTAATGTTCTTCCCCATGGGCTGTTCTATGCTTTAGTGCTGTGGTCCCCAACCCGAGGCTGTGAACCAATCAATATGGGTCTGTGGCCTGTTAGGAACTGGGCCACACAGCAGAACGTGAGCGACAGACAAGCAAAGCTTCATCTGTATTTACAGCTGCTCCCCATGGCTCACATCACCTCCTGAGCTCCTCTTACCCACCCACCCCCACTCCGTGAAAACTTGTCTTCCATGAAACCGGACCCTGATGCCAAAATGTTTGGGGACCGCTGCTTTAGCGTATTACATAGGGATATAATATAAGCAAATAACAGTATCAGTAAAGATCAAGTATCATTAGAAAACAAGAAATGTCTCCAAACTCATGGCAGGAAGGCAATTGAAGAATGCTGTCAGAGAAAATTCAGGCTTCCTAGTATAGAAACGGTTAGTAACCTAGAAAAGCCACTACTTTGCTACTTCTTCAAGTATTGCTATGCCTGTCAAGTTAGTAACAGGCTCTGTGGGGGCTATAGAGCCAGGAGCATAAGAAAAGGAGATAGGGGTTTGGCATTTGCCATAAATGTACCTATGCATGGAGGTTAAAGAGCAGAATAACTAAGTTTCTCTAATATTCTATCTCAAATTTTGCAATAATCTTCCTGAGCAATTCTGGGCTGAGGTTAAAACTTAAGGTTCAATTGCTCTCAAAGAGTTTTCTCCCCATCAAAAATGTGCCTAAGAGTGGGTTTACCAGGTAGTAACAAGGCCAGGGATTTCTTTCTGTTCCAATGTGGTATATTTGAGTCAAATTTTCTTTATGGAATGGGAAAGCAAATACAATAATAAAATTTGAGGTAGCAATGTTATAAATCAGTGGTTCTCCAAGTCTGTTTCTCAGAGCTACAGAATCTACATCACCTAGTAACATTTAAAAAATATAAATTCTTCATCCCTACTCTAGACCTGCTGAATCAAGAGCTCTGTGGGTAGCACCTAGAAATCTGTTTTAATAAGCCCACCAGACGATTTGGAGGCATGATAAAATTTGAGAGCCATTGTTATATAATAAACAATGCTCAAATGAGCATCCTTTACATACATCGTGTTTGCTCAACTCTGCTTGCTTCTACAGGATCAAGTCCTAGAAGGGGAACTGTTAGGTTCCATAGATACAGCAAGTGGTTTTAAAACATCTCTGCAAATTATCTGATGCTCTTCTTACTGACAAGAAGGCATCTAGAATCCCCTCTCTTTGAATCCGGGTGGGCTTATGACTGTATTAGTGTGATAGAGTGATGCTGAGTAATTCCTGAGGTCAGGTCATAAAGGGCCCCGTTTTCTGTTGAATTGTGCATATTTTTGTTTATAAGAGCTCTATGTATTAAGCAGTTAGCCTTATATGTGTCTCGTATTTTCCCTGTTCTTTTGTCTGTCTTTTTAATGTACATATGGTGCATGTTTGTTTATTGGTTTATAACTTTCCATTTTTTTAAGGTTTATATATTAATCAGGGGTTTCTTGCAAGTTTAGAAAGATATTTTACTCTCCAAGATTATCTTCACTAGAAGCAGTTGGAACTCAGCTGGGCTACAAACAAGAAAATACAACAGTTTCTTAAAGCCTCTTACATCAGTAAGTCCAGACTGGCTCTGTAACATCCTTAGAGACCTCTTGGAAGAGATGCTCTTCTTGTCTTCCCTTCTGCCAGCTTTCATCCTGAAGCCTCTGTCTACTGATCACAGACAGCAGGTTAATATTCCAGGCAGGAGGAAGGATGGGGAAGAGGACCTGGAAGCTATCTGTATCAGGAAACCAAATTTCCCCTCAAAACCCTAAGTCGATGTCTTACTGGCCCCAGCTGCCTCCAGCTCCCAGATAGTCTGGGGGGTGGAAGGGGTATGAATATTTGATTTTGACACATTGCCTTTATGAGTAAAATTGGAAATAGATTTTGGAATAATTTAAAAAGCAACAATATCAGTTATTTCAGTGCCTATATGCTTTTAGGCTCTATGTTTAAAACTTTTCTACCCCTGGAATATATTTCTTATTATATATGGTTAAGAATGAGCTGAAAGGTTGCAGGTTATTTTTCAAAAAAAGCTATCTTTTTGTCTCAATATCATGTATTTCTCTCTTACCGGTTTCAAGTACCACCTTTAGTACTCACCAGAAAGCCATATTACTTGGGTCTATTTACAAATTCTCTCTTCACTTTTCTTGCTAAACCTCTCTACTACTGATATGAGCTTTGCCCTGTGTAAATTAGTAAAGCTTTATTATATATTTTAATTTCCAGTTGCTCTTTCTTGTCAAATTTCTCCTGTTCTCACATGTTTATATGTCTGGATAAGCATTAGAATCATTTTGTCAAATTCTAAGCACTCTCCATTTTAATATTGATTGAAATCACGCTGAATGCTTATTTTATATTGGGGAGAATTTAATCTTTATGATATAAAGTCTTATCACTTTTATAGAAGGAATATTTCTTTCATAAAGTTTTGTAATGGCATATTATTTGTACATAGGGATATTGATTTTAAAATTCATAACCAGCTATATTACTGCCTTTCTTATAGTTTTTAATAGTTGATCGATATCATATAACTTGTAGGTGAAGATATTTTGTCTTTCCTACTATTCTATGTT
The DNA here is from genome assembly GCA_008086735.1 of Cheirogaleus medius. Taxonomy (NCBI): domain Eukaryota; kingdom Metazoa; phylum Chordata; class Mammalia; order Primates; family Cheirogaleidae; genus Cheirogaleus; species Cheirogaleus medius. Next base: position 28,317,947 of record VBSM01002217.1, on the reverse strand, counting down.
ATCTATTCTCATCCCTCATTGCGCTGGTAGATACTGCAGAACGATGTTAAATAATAATGGTGATAGTGGGAATTTGGTCTTGATTGTTATTTTAATGGGAATGTTTCTAATGTTTTCACTGTTATGTCTTATGTTGGCTTTTGTTCAGAATATATATCTTGTCAAAGAAGTACCTACCTAGTAAATTCCTTTCCAGTATCTATTGAGATAATTATATGGTTTTCTACTTGGACTTACTAATATTCATATAACATAAAATGATATACAGAAGTTTTACATTTTTATATTTTACATCCATCAGTCTTTTCCTTCATGTGTTTTCTTTGAATCTATGTGTAGGCAGGCCTTACCAAAACTGAGATCAGTTTCATATTCATGTCTACTATTTAATCCTTTTTATAGTCTCATTTTTATTATTTAACTCAGTACAAGCTGGAATTTATTTGGGAGTTGGAAATGGATCATGTGTCCCCCATTGTCACATGTCTATTAATTGAATAGTCTATCTCTTCCCTACTAAAATGAGTAGGAGGTTGTTTTGTTTTGTTTTTTTTTTAATGCTAAGGAGTAGTAGAATATCTCCCTTAGAAGAAGGGACCCCACTTCTGACCCATTTGGCTTTGTTACTTAGTTTGATGCATCATGAGAAAGATTAATGATCAGTGAGTGCCATGACCTCTTTACCCTGATGGAGCACTATTATGGCAAAAAAATGGGTTGTCCTTTAGCCTGAAAATGGCAGCTTCTTTCTTTTCAGTTTATATATATAACCCCTAAATCCTTGGAATTTTAAAATAGAATTCCAGATCACTCTATGTTCACCAGCATACCAAAGACTGAGAATTTCTGACGAGCCCGTATCTCCTTTGCAATGTGTTCCAAGCTGGGCAACATGGGAAGCTAACTGTGTTAGAGAGGCTGGTGAGCACACCTGGCGGGTCAGGCTAAATGATGTGAAGTTGCCACCCCATTACCCATGCTCACCACCCAGACTTGGCTCCCATTTGGAATGCAGGGACAGTGAGAACCTGTTGGCATGCAAAATGTGACCTCTGAATCCCACAGGGCAGTTCCCATTAACAATAATCAGATGTGTGTCCTTGGATTACCTCAAATAAGCTGATGAATAATAATGCCAAATGCTTTCTCTCCTTCATTTGTATATGTGCATCTTTTCCTACACAGTTCTTGTCTTACAACTAGAGCATATAGCACTTTCATCTTCTCTCCTGTGGACTTTAGTTAACTAAATATCTTTTTTCTTGTTTTCCTTCCTGGCCGTCTGATTCTATAGCGCAAAGGACACTTGATTTATGCAGCAGCACCTGATTCTTTCCCAAGACTTTAGATATCTGTCTGTGTCAATATATATCTTTCTATTTAGGTATATACAGAGAAATTCATTTCTGATAATATAAGAAATATATGCTCATTTAAGAATTTAAAAGTACAGAACCATATGAAAAAAATTTTTAAACTACCCTTAATTATATTGTCTAGAGATAACATATTGGTACTTTTCTCCCAGCTTTCTGAGTGTATATAAACACATTCAAAGTATATATTCAGAACTAAAAAAATTTTTGGTCATATTTCACACTGTTTTCTTTAATTACCTTCCTTTTTGCCTTTTTGATTAGAATGCTTTCATGGAAAATAAAATCAAATGATTCAAGAATTTGGCATAGAGAGTGAACTATTTAGCTCAAGTGTACTTTTTATTCTAAACAACTATTTACATAAAGTAGTCTTTATGCACGTATACCCTTTGCCAAATTTGCTACTGGTTCATTACAATTTTTTATTGATTTATAGGCATTTCCTATATGATGAATCATATTCACTTGTCCATAACATCCTTGTCTGTTTTACATGTTGCCAATTTTTATCAAAGTTTATCATAATTCTGCTAACTTTATGACTTTGTTTTACATTCATATGCATTAAAAATGTCAAATTTTTTCTTTATGGCTTTTGTGTGTTAAAGATTTTTGAAGAAACATTTTTATACTGCATCATTATAAAAATATTATTCTGAATTTTCTTTAAATTAATTTGTAATATTTTTAATGTTCAGCCTTGGATTTTTGTGTAGCGTATAAGCTTTTCTACTTTTCCACTCCTTAATAGTCTCAACATCATTCATCATATAATCTCTCTTTCCCCACTGATTTGAAATGCTACCTACCTCATATATTAAATGTCTAAATATGTGGCGTTCTATTTTGGGGCACTTTATTGTGTCCCATTAATCTGTTCATTTATGCCTGCATAAATGCCACATGGCTTTGTTTACTGTAGCTCTATCTTATATTCTGGAATCTAGTAGAGCAAAATCCCTTTCCTTTTCTACATTTACTTAACTGTTTGCATCTTTAACTTTGCAGATTAACTATGAAATAAATTTGACACTTTTTTAAAAATTTAATAAAATAGACTGATTTGGGAATAATGGATATCTCTATAATATTGAATATTTCCATTCATTCACCTACACTGTTTTATTTATTATAACTTAAGGTTTATTTCCTGGTAATGTGAATTCTTTATCAATATTCTCTTTTTCCTTTGATGTTCTTACTCATTTTTATTCCATATGAACTTTAAAATCACTTTTCTAAGTTCTGCTAATCCTATTGGGAATTATTAGAATTGCCTAAAATTTGTTAATGAACGTGGGAAAGATTAGCATCTTTATCATAATTCACCTTCTCCAGGAATGTAGCACATCTCTTCCTTTAGTCAAAATTTCTTTAAGTGACCTTTGATAAAGCAACTAATTATCTTCATATTCATTTTACACATTTCTCACTAAGTTCTTTTCTCAATATTTTATAGAAGTTTTGACTCCTACCACGTTTCTAACTGATCATTGTGGACATGTAAGAAAGCTATTGGATGGAAGGAAGGAGAGATGGATGGATATTTATTCATGTGTTTGTTTTACCAGTCAATTCATTGAACACTCGTTAATTTCAGTAGGTCTTACATTTTGCTTTTTAGAGTTTGCTGAGTAGACAGTAGGTCAATTTGAATTCTTATTCCTGCTTTTTAATAATCACTTTTCTGTATTTTATGATAGCCATACTTTCTGAACAATATTTAAAACTTCTAAGTGACCATAGTGGACATCTTCATCTTATTTTTTATCTTAATTGGATGGCATCAGCTTTCCTCATTAAGTATTAGATGAAATGTTGGCTTGGGATAGCTTTAATTTCTAAATATTATTGCTAGGAAGAGATGTTGTGGTTTACCATATCTGTTCTCATTTAAACCCCCTTCTTTTATCTCCTTTCTTCATCTTGGCCTGTTCTCTTACTAAGAATTTCTACTATTTTCTTTCCTTCCATCTGCTTGAGACTGCCATGAAAGTTTTTCTTCTTTGCTTCAGGTTCCTGTAGTAAGTTGACTTCAGAGGAATTATCTCCCTTTCAATATGCAGGGTGCTTTTTAAATTTTTCCTTGGTTTCATAGTATTTTTTCCTTAGGTCCCATGTAGGCTTCTTTCCTCTTCCTCTTCCTTCTTGAATGAAAGAGAGAGAAATTCATATCTGGAGTTTGGTGACAGACAGGGTGGATGATTTGATCCTAGCTCACACTGTATCACGTCTAGGGGACCTGAGAGTCTCAACAGAAATGCTGAGCAGCACTCATATCCAAGCAGCGGATCAACATAGTCACAAATGGCATAAGCCAAGAGGCTTGGTAGTAACACAAGTAATTTTCATGCTACATTTTTCATTTTGTATAAAAAGCTCAAACACTCACCTGTCCAGCAGAAAATCGGATATCACAGGACCTTACCTTTGCCAGATTAGAAAGTCAAGTCTCTCCAAATCTACCTCTGGTTGAGCAGCAGAGCATTCGACTTTTTCCCCTTGTGTGGATGGCCGTCTAGGCTGGCTTCATCAGTGACAGAGGCAGTCTGTATCCCTCCTGCCCCTCACACTGACACCTGCATTGATGGGGACCAGACACACTTTAATGGCCCGCTTGCCAGCGCTGGTTCCGGGGCTCTGTGACTCTCCTTGCCGCAAGTTATGTTTTGCTTTTCGGGACCATGCCTCTGAATACAGTGCTCTAGCCTCTGCCCCCCACTTTCTGGTATTATTTGACATAAGTAGAATGAAAAGAACTTTAGAGGGAGACAATGCTGCAAGCTTGTACTCTGTATCTGAGGTCCACCACCTTTGAGATGAAATACAACAACAAAACCTCAAATTAGGATGCAAATATCAATATATTGTTCTGCCCAGAAGAATTTGTTCAAACTGCCATCTATTTACCCACTCATTTAGCCATTCATCATTGAACAAGTATTTATTGAGTGCCTGTGACATGCTGGGTCCTGGGAATGGGACAGAGAGCAAGAGCCAACCCAGCCCCTGCCCACCTAGAGCCTCCTCATTGGTGGGAAGACAAACGTCAATCCAATAATTACACACACAAAGTAAAATTACAGCTTTGTATGTGTGAGGTATAGGTTACACAAGATAGCAGAAGACAGGACAATAAAAAATTGCATGAGGAAAATAATGATTAGGAAGAGTCCCAAAGAGTGAGTAGAAATCTTCTCCATTATATTGTACAAAAAAAAAAAAACCCCAAAAAATATTTAACAGTAGACATCAAAAGCTTAATCCTAGAATAAAGGATATCACACTTTATGGCGAATTAAACATTGCGTTTTGAGAAGCATGTCCACATCTATCTCATTTTGTTAGCATTCTGCTCTGGGATTTGCCGGCAGAGTACGAGACTTGTTCTAGCCCACGTGGGTAGAGTTATCACATAGTGTCAGCAGAAATGCCGTCTGCTCTGCTAGCAGAGCAGCACTGATCAGAAACCAGAAACTTGGAATGACACGGCTCAAATACAGATCTATCCATTAAAAAAATATGTATCTGGTTTTCTTCAGGGGAAGAAAAAAAACCTGTTATATGTAGTTATGGGCTGAAGACTGGCCTGGAAACAACATGTGAGCATTGCAGCCAAGATGAGGGCTCTCCCCACTGCGCTTCCCCCTCGGAACAGCTTTGCTCTTTGCTGTCTGTTGGGGCTCCACATACAGTTTCCTTTGTGACTAGAAGAGCTTTGCTGTTTAAAGAAAGAAAGAGAGATATTAAAACTCCCTGACATCAAATGTTACCTCTAGCAAAAATCTGTAATGTCCGATATTTACAAGTAGAAGGTCTTGGGAATGATTTATTTCATTGTGTGCTATCTAAAAAGGAAATAAGTATTAAAATATATCGAATGTGTGTATGTTGAAGATGCTGTTGGATCCTTCAAAAATAATTGAAATTAAAAGCTTATTAGATGGGAGGAATAAAGGAATATAAGAGGATGATGATAAAGTGAGACTAAAAGAATCGAACTGGGAATATTTTCTGCACTGAACTTCCATTCCTAGGAGGGTTCTCTCAGTAAGATTCAGACCTTATTATTCTTGGAAAATACTGAGGCTTTTGAGGATAAATGCAAACATAAGTTATGGATAGAAGCTTCTAAAGTAAGTATATGGGAGGGTTACTACTGTCTGAGAATAAACTATATCAACTGGAAAAAAATAAAAAGTGACTGTAGCAAATCACATTTTCATTACAAGATGAACTGGACTGAGTCCTGTTAGCGACAGACAAATAGATATGTACTTACTGTGGCATCTTATCTAGAAGAAATTGAAACATTATGAAACACAGTGAAAAGTGGGTTATTATAAATGAGTCATAACACCTGTGTGGGGAAAAGGAAAAAAAAAGAATAGAAAATTCTATGGTATGGATTCCAAAAGCAAGTTCCTGACACCCAAATGTTAGAGCTGCAGGAAGTACATAGATGGTGATTTCAGGGTTTGCTTTTTACGTGTGAGAATTTGCTTTTAGAATAGAGCACAGCTGCCGGAGGCATTTTTAACTTTATTTTATTCACTGACTTTCCTTTCCCTCCCCACTGTTTGAAACTTACTTAAGCCAATTTGGTCATTTGCAATTGTCAGGAGCTTTTGGGGGTTGGGAGTATAGTTTAGTGGATTTCAGTGCTTCAAGGTAGATGACACCTGTTCGGGTGAAGGTGGGGCTCTTGCCCCCAAACCCCCAACTCAAGGTATGCATCCCGGAAAGGAAGTCCCAGACTAAGGCTTGCTACACAGAGTGTATTGATTAACAAGGAGGCTTACACATTCGAGACTCAGGAACTGCTCTGAAAGCTTGTTGCGGTCCCAGCTCTGTTCTTTTGGCGACCTGACTAGCTCTTACTTGGATGGTTCCTTTGGGGCAGATGTGGCAATATTTCCATGGGAGGAGTCTGCTGACCTTCGCATTGGTATCACATCAAAGGACAGACTCTTTCCATACACTGTTTTACCATAAAACTAGTCAAGATCTAGTCTGAAGAGCCACTCTAAGAATATAATTACTAGGATACCTAGATCTTTAAATTTTGCCCATCCAGCAGTGGATGTATGCATGCATTTTTCTGTTTTACCTCAGATATCTTGAACACTGCTCATTTTATCGATGAAAAATCATGTCTGTCAGCTATGATGCTGCCCAGTCAGCCATTTATGTTGATGAGAAAAGAAGTTAGTGGAGAGCTTCCGGTAGCTGCTTCTGCAATGTGGGCTTCCATTAGAGTCTGTGGAATGCTGGTTAACTGGCCTGTGTGGACCCTGGTGGTCACTTCAGACATTAACCAACAGTGCCCATGGTGTAGAATAAAATGAGTATGCACCTGTATATCATACTAGCAAGAAATTATAAACAACACTCTTTTTCAATCATTTATTTTGTTTTTTTATTTTCTACACATCGTTTGCTATGCTAATCTCTCATGAAATTAAGGGCAATATAACAGGAAAATTTTTCAGGATGATTTTCACCCCACAGTAATGTTCCTTGTGACAACCAGGGTTTTACTGCAGGTTATTTGTAAAGCTATGGAAACTATTTTTGAAAAGAACAGAATAACCAAGGGTTTCCAACTATTAGCGTGGGTTTCTGGAAAAATCTCACATGAGACTTCTTCCATGTGCTTGATTCTAGCAAAACTAGAAATTATCGAGCAGTGAATTGGGTCCATAATTGCCCTCCTCAAGGCTAGTGTGATACGACCCTTTCCCTTCTTAGGAACTACTAAAGATCAAGTGTATTCCTAAAATTTAGTTCTTAAAGTCTAGTTTGGACAATAGAATTTAGATTATTTGTGATTATTTTATTAATTTAAAATTCTCTAAATTTTCCATTTCACTCTGTTTGTAGAGACCTAGATCCTATGTTTCATGAACTGCAAAAACATTGAAAAAGTAAATGTTTCATTTACCCATAGGAAATGTAAAGCTATTAAGCTATGGCTGTGGGTATCAGAATCACCTAAGAGGGCTCATTGTAAGCACAGATTGCTGAGTCCTCTCCCCAGAGTTTCTGGTTTCTTATGTCTGGAGTGAGTCCAGGGACTACATTTCTAACCAGCTCCAGACAGTCCCTTGAGAACCACTGGTCTTCCTGCTGCCCTCTTCCATGTGAAATTTTAAATAACATTGGGAAGATCCTTATTTAAGCAATAATAAATAACATAGGAGAAAATATCTTCAATTATAAAATTATAAAAAAGAAAAATGGTTCTTTAAAAGACCGTTATCATTTTTAATAAATAATGAAGGCATATCATTAAAGTAACTCAGGGAAATCATTTTTTTCTGAAGCTAAGCAAACATGGTTCAGCTACATTATTTTCTAACACGTTCTTAAGACCTGCTATTATGCCAATTACAAGTGTAGAAATAAATTAAGTGTAGAAATCATAGAAATATTTGGGATCTCAAAGGATGCTTTTTTTCCCTCTGTCTTTGCTATAATTATGTGTAAATTAAGTTTCTAAAATTGGTACAAATGAGAGATGAGTTGGGTGTGGAAAACAAAATTCTTGGAAAGAAAAGAGAAATTTTCAAATATGGGGGAAAATAAAGACTGGTAAGAGAAATCTAAGAACTGAGATATAAGTGAAAATTATGCATTGTAACTGAGGCTTGTTAACACATGCAACATTAGAGCAATTATTTAGTTTGTAACTAGAACTTTGAATATAATGAAAAAAATGATCAATCAGTTTATGCACCATTAAAAACAGTTTACCCATGCAAAAAAGCGAAATTGGGCCTTCTCTAACAACCCATGCAAGAATCAACTCAAAACAGATTAAAGACTTCAATGTTCATCAGCAAACAAATGTATAAAGCAATTGTAGTATATACACAGAATTAGAATATTATTCAACCATAAAAAGAAGGAAGTCCTGTCGTATCCCACAGCAAGAATAAACATTGAGGACATCGTGCTAAGTGAAATAAGCCAGTCAGAGAAGGACAATTCCTGCATGATTCCATTTCTCTGAGGTATCTAGAGTAGTCCAACTTGTAGAAACAGAAAGTAGAATGGTGACCGCCAGAGACTGGAAGGAAGAAGAAATAGAGAGTTGCTGTTTAATGGGTAAAGAGTTTCAGCATGCAAGATGGAGAAGTTCTACAGATCTGCCTTGCAAAACTGTGTTTGTATTAACAATACCGTACTTACACTTAATTAGTTAAGAGGGTAGATCTCTGGGTGTGTTTTTGTCACAATAAAAGAAAACATTTAGATCTTAGTATTGACACAGTTTGAGTTGTTGAATACACATGGTATATAAAATAAACACAGTAAAATGCCTGTGAAATGAGATATTATATGGGTTCATGTATGCTGGAATTTTTTATGATGTGGATTGAAAAAAACACTAGAAATGAATGATTTCATTCATTGCCTGATCTCGAAGTATTAGGGACCCAGAGAGAGAGCTGCAAAACTTTGTCGTATGTCCTCAAGTCTGAGCTATTTCTAGAGAAGAAGAAACCAAGCCTCTCCCTGTCAGATCTTACCCCAGCTGGTATTTCTCCCCCAGTGTCCTCAAGTCCACAGGGATTTGGGAAGGAAAACAGAGGAAGAAAGGAGGCTCCCTGAACACCTCTTTTGTTTTAGCACTCTACACAGGTATCTCCTCTGATGCAGGGAAGCACAGCAAGGACCCTCAGGAAGGGACAGAAATGGGGTCGCATCCAGCCCACCTGGCTTCAGGCTCTTTCTCGCTGAGTTTCTGTGGCACATGGTCATAGCCAAACTCGGACACTCCTGACAGGATCTCTTGTGTAGTATATTCAGATTTAAATGAACTTTTAAATCATTAAATAGCTACCAAAAACTTCAGATTTACAGCAGAAACTTAAAATTTTCTCAGCAGGAGAATGTTTAAACCTCATTTTTTTATTCCTTTACAAATCTGAAGCGAGAACTCAAGCAGATATTTTATTTTAAATGGAGACATAAATAGTAAGCATTCAATATGATAAAACATTTTTTAAAGTATATTATTACACAGTTTTATAGAGCCTGATGAATTACAGAATGAAAGGAAACAGATGATGGAAGTATTGGTATTGTGTCACAGTGATTTCTTTTTTATTTTTTATTGTTACAGTGTTATTTATGCAATTGAAATGAGTAAAATTTCCCACTATTTTTGACGATAATCATCAAAAAGTTTTAAGAGAAGAGGGACAAATTTTAAGGGAAGCACACAGCAGTGTTTCTGTGTGTCCAGTGGAGCAGCCGCTTTGGACAGGTTTATACTTTGATTAGCAAGGAGGTTAATGTTGCTGTCCACTCTGTAGTGCTTTAGGGTCGTTTAATGTCACAGTTGGCTGCGCTCCTTTCTTTCATTGTCTAAGATTGCAATGTAATTCTCTGCTCACTCATCACCCTCCTGTTTCTGCCCTGCCCCATGTCTCCACAGATCATTTTGTGTTTCTCTCCAGTTGGTCACACGCTGAGAGTCAGAGCTCGGAAGTTCCCAGCCATAGTTAACTGCACGGCTATTGACTGGTTTCATGCATGGCCGCAGGAGGCTCTGGTCTCAGTCAGCAGGAGGTTCATTGAGGAAACCGAGGGAATTGAGGTATGCCGTGTCAGCCTGAGTCTCACACACACACAGATACACACACACACACGTGTGCACGCACACTGTTCAGTAAATAAGTACTTTCCAAAATACACCTCCTATTGGAAAGTTGTCCTTATTTATTTCAGATAATAAACTCATCTGTTAGTTTACATTCCATGGATTATGATGGCTCACCGTTTTTCCCACCAGGTTGAGATGGGTGTGCACATGCACATGCACACACACAAAAAAAACACTTGAGCATTTTCTCACTCATGTGCTGACCCACCAGAAGGCCAGGAACATTACTTCCTTAAAACATAATGGGGCATACTGAAAATAAATCCTTCAAGTCCACAACTAAAAACCCAAACAAAAATGGTCGTTGCCCATAGCCATGCAATGCGTGCTTCTTAACAAAGTAAAGCAACTGATTGAGATTATTCTCAGAACAGTATTGACAAGTGAAAAATCAGCCTCCATAAATTGCACGGCCACTAAGTCAAATAGTGTAGCTGCTTATTTGTTTTATGGGTTTATGTTTCATGAGTTATGTTTGTCATTTCTTCAGGATGAAATTTGTACCTCCTATTACATTTTAAAACGGTTGCATGAAACGAAAAAACCCATCAAGCATTCAGGTTCAAAGGGTAAAAGGACTTAAATATGAAGTTATCATTTAGATTTCCTGGGTAGGAAGTTGTATTTGTCTCTAGTGCCTTTCTGATTATATAGTTTGGAAAGGTGGTGATTGTGAACATTCCCCAGAGAACTTTGTCTTCTCATTTCACCGCATAAGGTGAAAGGTATATAGAGTAGGTCAAACATTGAAAGTGATTCTCAGAGCCAAAAACAGAATAGGGGATAGATGAGGAACAATGTCTGTTCCTAGTTGAAAGTTTATCATGAACAGGAACAAGCCACCATAGCCTCCTTCACTCCAAAAGGCATAACTGCCACCTTTCCAAAGTAATCCTTTTATATTTTGTTGCATATTATATCTTTTGGTGGCTAGATGTTTAGAAATCTGGGCATATTTGCATATTTAATTAATTTTTGGTGTGCAGCTAGCTTTATTGTTCACAATACTATATTTCCTTTGCTTCTACTTTTTTAAAAAAGCAGCTATATAAGTAAGCACACAGGCCAGTATTCACTTATGCCTACAGAATTTTGTAGGGGGAAATCTCTTTTCCTTTAGTCTTTTGCTAAAATGTCTGTTAATCCAATTATTTAGTACTGGCTTGCTAGGGAAGAACTGTCAAGCAACATCTAACTTGGAAGATATGTATAGGGTAGAGGCTTTAGAATATCCTACTACTTCTGTCTTCTCCACACACACTTAAAACATCTCCACAAATAAATGAAAATGAGAAATTATCTCTTCTAAAGCCTGCCAGAAATATTTTATACTTTAAAATCTGGACAACTATCAAATGCGACAAATAATAGGCATATATATTAACACAAATTCCATTGCATTACTGGAATTCTGTGGGGTATTTTTCTGTCTTTTAATAGTTACTGATTTGGTAAGGAAGAGAAAGGACTTAAATGAGAACACTTTGTTTCTGAATGTTACTTTCTGAAATGGTAGAAAGTATTACAAGAGCTAGTAGCATGGTTTAATTAGCATTTGGCACAATACTTTTTTAAGTTCTTGCCATTTGCTGCTCTGCAGGCTTTCTCTTATGGAGGTAGCTGAGAACAGTGACGCTGAAGGAGCTTTGATATGCCAGTGACCATTGACATCTGCTGGTTGAGGCGGGACTTGCATCATTTTAAGTCCAGAGGGTTCTGTCAGGTGCTAAGCTCTATCAGATGGTATCATGACGCCTCCTATAGGATACCAAGCGCCAAATAGGAATTTTAAAAGCACTTTACCATTTCTGTTCAGCTAAATTTATGCCTCGAAACAAATTAGCCAGGCGATTTCATTTCAGTACAAGGTGCTTATTTAACTTTCCCACCTTCCTAATTTGTTACTCAGGAGCAATAATTATAATTCAGAGTGCAATGTGTCCATGTTCTTCTAGAAACATGTGGTCTCTTTTCTGTAGAGGTCAAAAGCAGCTTTTAAATTTTGTGAATGAGCACTAATTTGATCACTTTCTTAGTTTTAATTTCCGCTATTCAGACTGAAAGTTATCAGCATAATTTAGGCACTTCTTAATTATTCACCTCATTTGCTGAGTGTAAGGTGCTTATACAAGGTGACCCCCTTTGGCCACAGAGAAAGGATTCATTAAAGGCTAGCGGTTTTGTGTGTGTCGACATATAATTTTCCATCAGTACACACTCAGCACCCAGGGATATGGGTTGACTACATCTAAATAAATGTTTGTGCTATTTTTCTGTTACCTGATATTGAGCTAAATGACAGCTGACAAAAAATGACCGAAACAGTTTGACACTTAAGTATCACCTGGTATTTATCTGAAGACTTTATGTCAACACACACTACTTCTCACAGGAGATTTGGAACTAGACAGGAGAGGAGGCAGTGTAAGGAGAGAAGGAAAAGTCCTCTGGGTATCCTTGGGAATGGGGTTGAAAGGCTATGGCAAGCATGTTGGAGAAATAGTTGGGTGAAGACCTTACTGATTTGTGCATGGGTTCCAAGTAGGAACAGTCAAGGCAAAAAGCAAGAGAAACTAAAATGATAAAAGATAAGTAGTGGTTTTGCTTTTCAAGGAAAAAATGAATCATTATACATATTTGAAAGCAGAACCAGATAAAAGGAGAAATGATTAAATGAAAATGAAATAGCTGTCTGATGAAAGGGTGAGATTTGTGTTGGATGGTATAGAATCTGAGCAAAGTGAAAGAGCCTATCTTTTTCAGGCATGTTGACCAACTGGCGAGTTAAAATCCTCCGCCCGTCTGATGTGATGCCGTTTAAAAGCAATGACAAAAGCTCCATGTCATCAGGTTTTTCAGTGAAATGAGTTTATTCGTCACGCTACCAACTCTTTAATCCAGAACTTGTTGTGGAGTTTTATAGCCTATGAATGATGTGTTTTACTACCATTTTCCAAAATGGATCGTGAGAAATGTCCACTCAAATAAGAAAGTTGTTTTACTGCTATCTTTAAAGATTTGTTTTTCCAGTGGTCTGGAAAAATTCATTTTTAAAATATTGTGCCAAACACAAAGCAATTTTTTTTTTCAATGACTGCACACTCATCTGGAAGATTTTTGGCTTATGCTGGACTTGGTCTTGCCTTTGACTTGTAGTCAAGCTCCAGAATTAAAGACAAAAAATGAAAAGCATAAGCAACCTAACAGCAAAACACATTCACCAGACAAAGTAACAAACCAGCATCAAATTTAGAAAACTCTGTTTGGTTCTGCATTTTTAACACTTGTTGCTGTACGGTGTAGTGACAGTCATCTCACTGCAACTACTGCTGGTGCTACTACCGCCACCATAGCAGGACTAATGCAGCTTGAGTATCCCTTGTTCAAACTGCTTGGGATCAGAGGTGTTTCAGATTCTTTTGTATTTTGGAATATTTGCATTTACATAATTAGATATCTTGGGGACAGGACCCAAGTCTAAACAGAAAATTCATTTATGTTTCACATACACATTATACACATAGCCTGAAGGTCATTTTATAAAATATTTTTAACAATTTTGTAGATGAAGCATAGTTCTGACCACATTTTGACCGCAACCCATCACATGAAGTCAGATGTGGAATTTTCCACTTGCAGCATGATCGTGTTGGCACTCAAAAAGTTTCAGATTTTGGAACAGTTTAGATTTTGGATTTTCGGATTAGGGATACTCACAGGACCTGCTGTGGGTTTGCATTGCTTACCACCTCTAATCACCAACCTCATGAAGAGGGAACACTGGTTTCCTCACCACCATCCCCCCCACCACTGAACCACACGTGGAGGCCTGTGCACAAGATAACACCACTGGTCAGGGGCCCGTGTGTAGTTTGACATCAGAGCCCATATTCTTAAGTCCATCTCTTGACTGTTGCACAAATGTTTGACTATTTTGAAAGTAGTAAAAGAAGAAAAGAAACAGAATATAAAAGAGTAATTTTGTGGGCAGGAGGAAGTATATGAGACTTCAGTAACTTACCCAGTTTTTCAGAACTGGAAATCTGGCCAAGTACTAGGGTTCAACCCCTGTGTGCTTAGCTGCCTCCAGAAACTTCTCAGAGTGAATCAGCACTGTGAGGCTCTCAGGAGAGGTGCTAACATGCAAGACTGCTTATTTTATGCATTATTAAGTTTTCTGTATTTAATAAACCACCATCCAGCAACAAATATCTAATTAACATATTCTCTTTTACCAGTCCCTCCCAAAAACACAAATAATAGATCGGTATAGCTCAGCAGTTTGGCATGTTTAAAAATCAACACAGAAATAATTTCTTAGAAAATCTTTCAAGACTTACT
>VBSM01002217.1:28254365-28303453 GCA_008086735.1 Cheirogaleus medius | reverse complement strand
ACAACCTGCTGGCCTTGGGCAGGTATGAAATCCCCAAAACAAGGTATTTGACTTAGTGCTGGCCTTTACATTCGACTCTGCTGTCTGGCATTTTCAACAAGGGGCATGTACTCAGCACTTGGCTTGACGAGCCAGGCGGCTAGAGCGTTTAGGGTGGCAGAGACTGCCACTGCCGAGAACTGTCATACCGAATAGCAGAGACTTGTTTATGTTTTTGTGTTTACAGTGAGCCACCGGAGAGAGTTGAAATTAAACACTTTCTCTTAATGTGAGGAAAAGCAGTTTCATCTTTGCATTTAATTATGCGCCGGAGATAGCATTGCTTTCCAAAGCATCTTAGTGGGGAAACCACGGGGTCTATAATCATTTGATACCGGCACTCTGCTTATTTTTATTTTTGCCTTCACTATGATTGGCTGCTAAATGACTACAAAATGGTTATCAACTGGTTTTTATGAAAGGGCCAAATCTAGCAGGAATGATTTTCTTCCCTCACGTCTCTCAAAGTGAGAAATACAGCACTGCGCTGTCGTCACTGCGCTAGCAGGCTCTCCTCCCCACTCACCCCCCCCCAAAGAAAACTGGAGATAAATGAATGGCAGAATAAATAATTTATGCTAATGAAATTACTGCAATTAGTAGTTCTACAATGACCCTTTTAAAAGCCACAGCTGTTAATGTCAGGAAGTGCTGTCACTACTGACCTTATCATAAGAGAAAGTGACAAATTGAGAATGCAGGGAAGACCAGTCATCAAAGAGGTCTGTTCTGGAACGATTAGAGTTTTCTGAAAAACAGTGTGAATTACAACCAGCTGCTCCCTGGCTCCGCGAGTCTCCCATGCTGTGCCATTTTGTTAAGCCCGATAACAATAGTTATTTTGCCCCATTGAGACAAGTTGTCTCGGGCCACTTCCAGCTCTACCGGAAACCACTTCTTCCATCGCCGATTTACAAATGAAACCGTTGTTAAAGAGAGCTTTCAGCGCCTCCAAGGAGCCTCCCCATCAGGATCATGGTTGGGCAGAGGCCAGGGTTTGTTTTTTTTTTTCCCCTGAAAGGAAGTTATACTTGGCCAAGGAAGTATTTATCCATATTGTAGAAAGGTATGTGTGCATTTTTAGTTCCCATGAATACAAGACAGGACAGGAGTGAATCTCTGCACGTGTTTGTATTGAAGTCAGGCTCTTTTAAAAATAAAGTCCCTGAGAGGCTATGATTTCTACGAAATGTATATAAACTTCCTTATAAATTTTCTTTCTCTGAGCCCACAATTTAGTAATATACATGTGTCTTGGGTCTACTAGAAAAAAAGACTATTCAGAACTTGCATCACTTTATATTTACCTTTGGCTTTAAAAATACATTATTTAAGTTACTAGTAAAATGGATTTTTAATATACAGCACAGTCCAATGTGTCCTATGTTAAACCCACTCAGGAATTTGTCATGTGTTGGAAAGCAAGGTGTTTAAAGACATAGCACAGGAGCAGTTGTTTTTCACCGACAAGAATTGGCCCATCTCTCCTCGCACCTCTGGCTGTAATATTAATGATGCAGGTTGGAAACGTTTAACTGCATCACCAGCCACTTGTGCACAATTTTCCTAAAGATGTCTGAGCATTATTGACAACACTGGTTGGTAAATTATGTGTGACTTTCCTAAGAGTTGGTGTAGCTCATTTAATTCATATTAATTGATTTTTAGGCTTCCCTTGATTAATTGAACCTGGTTCATCTTGTACAGAATGCAATAAATAATCATTAAAATGAGGGAGATGTGACTCCACAAATTAAAAAGTTAACTACTTCAGAAGTCACAGAGGACAAAATAGAAAGTATAGTGAGGGGGTGGTGGAGGGGGACAATTGTTCTCCAGTAGATCTTGAAAGGAGGGTTGTTTGTTTTTGTGGATTTTTTTCCCAAATGAGAATAGAGATGATCTTGCTATTTTTCTTCCAGAAGCAGTGATTTTTATACCCTACCTATCCAGTTTGTTGTTACACAGGTTCTCATAAAATTGTGAATTTCTCAGTTTCAGCTTTTTTTTTTCAGTGACTTTGCAAGGTTGTTGCTTCTCTTGGTCTAAGTTAGTTTGAAAGCAACATCAAAAAATATCTATCAGGATACTGTGACTCAATTTCTCTACTTTCTCTTTTGTACCCTTGGTAGATAAAAATCAAGCTGTGAAGAGCAGTGCTTGTATTCTATGTTGGCTTTTGGCTTTGGCATGTAGAACACATAAAAATCTTTTGTCCTGCTTGGCAAGAAGAGGGTTAGTAAGGCTGAATGCTTTATTGTAATCTCTCTCATTCTGAGGCTCTCTCGTAAAGATTAAGGAAGTTTTCCTAGATTCCACTATAATTCATTCTTTTGGTAAAAAAAATATTGTATAGTTTTGTTGATTTTTCTTCTATTTTTTAGTCATATCTTTAACTTGAGAGGATTTCATATGGATTGCCACGTTTATGTTTTCAGCCACTGCACAAAGATTCTGTCAGCCTTTTCATGGCACATGTTCACACCAGTGTAAACGAGATGAGTGCCAGGTATCACCAGAACGAGAGAAGACACAACTATACCACCCCAAAGAGTTTTCTAGAACAAATATTGCTGTTTAAGAACTTGTTGAAGAAGAGACAAAACGAGGTGTCTCAGAAGAAAGAGCACTTGGTGAATGGCATTCAGAAGCTACAGACCACGGCCTCTCAGGTATGACCAGGATGTAATTACTGAGTGTAATCTATGCTTTTTACTAGAAAAACATATCTCCTTTTGAAGCACTGCTGAACCCCTTTATATAAGATGCTAACTGCTAAAATTGACAGTTTGGTGACACAGAGAACACACTGTTACTGCTTTCCTAAGCCTAGAAAGGGATTGGCCAATTCCTCTGTCCCAGCCAGTCTGGGACGATGCCTTGTCATCTTGGCCCAGCCCTGTGCAAGGCCGCGTCGGGGTGTTGAACGGAGCAGACACGGCGCTTTCCCCTCTCTTGTGTCTGGTTTCTTTGGTGCATGAGGCTTGTTGTGAGGAATTTTGTCATCCTAGGATGGAACCAGTATCCTTCTCGGTCTTAGATTCTCAACCTCCAACAAGGGCATCATATTCTGGCTGATGATTGTGGTGAGGTCACAAAATAGACCTTTTAGTCCCCAGCTCTCTTAAATAAAGTGTCCAGTGTTGTCTTTGTCCTCAGTCATAAGGCCCCTGCTGTCTCCAAGGACTTTATCTCCAACTTGCTGGAGTAAATGAGGAGAGCATTAGCACAGGATGCTACTCGTGTGTAGGTCTGTACACATATCCTCTCCTCCAGTGTTAAAAACCAAGTGAGTTTATGAAGCATGTGTTATGACTCTATTTTTATATATGAGGCTTAAAGTGTTTAAAGCCAGAGGGCCAGTGAGGATGGGGTTTGAACCCACGTCTATACTGCTCTCTTTGTGACTGGTAATGAAAGATTCCAGTGCAAGATGATGGAGATTTTGGAGCATGGCCCAGCATTTCTCTGAGCCAGCAGGGCCCTAGAGCTGGAGGAAAAACCAAAATTCTCAGAAATGCTAGTGGCCTTCTCAGAGTGTTGTCACCACATCACACTCTTACATGCTTTTCAAGGGATTGGGCCAGTGTTTTCCCCAAGAGTTTAGGGTAGCCCATCTGTGCCTAGGCTAGAAATAAACCACATCCCCCGTGGGGGAGCATACAGTGGCTCCTTTTCACTGAGAAGGGCTCTCTGGCCAAGTCCTTCGATCACTCTGTAGGCCACTGCACCACTTGCCTCTTTCCCCCTTAGTTTTATGTACCAGGAATGGCTGTTTCGTGAAACACCGTGATCTGTGTTCAGCGAGTAGATAGACCACAACTGGGAAAGAGAAACCTGAGTGAGGAGGTTTCCAGGACAGTTGGGATCAAGTGATATAAAGAACAGTTGCTAGGAAGCTCCTAAAAGCATGTCCACATTTGTACACCTTCTCCTTCCCTTTCAAATAATGTCTGTCTTTTCCCTTCCTTTTAATATTCGCCTTATCTTACTCTCTTCTCTTTCCCCCTCTCTCTTTCCTTTTTCTTCCCTCTGTCTATCCTCTTCTATCTAACTTAAATCAAGACCCTGTATGACTTTCATAGGAGTCCTGTTGAGCTAAAGAAGATGAGCAGGGAGCGCTGTGTTGTGGCACTTGCATCCCTTTGAGTGATGTCCCAAACTGATCCTGTTGACCTTGCCCCAGGAAGTGATAGTGTTGTCACTTCCCAAACTGAGCTGTCAATACTGGTGGGCAGCCCTTGGCAAAGAAAAAAAAATGCCTCTGTCAAACTTAAAGAGTTGTGACAAAGCTAAAAGCAAGTGTGGTGGCATCCAGGACTGTCCCAGCATCTCAGACATAGGGAACAAGAAGGGAGAGTGTCTGTGGTCTCTTAATAATCATCTCAGTTATATATTGATGAGTCAGAGGGCGGGAATGGGAGAATAGGGAAAACCAATTCACTGTGTTTGGCAAGTCCTGGGCTGCTTGGGGTCTCCTTATTCCCCCTTGGCTTAAAAACTGCATACAGAAAGTCTGTGAAGATAGATGAAGTCTTGCTTGAAAGACTACGGGTGATTTCTTTTCTTTAGGTGTTTGTGCATGGCATGCTTTTAATATCAGGAGAATGGCTGTAATATTTAATAGCTACTTGATAGTTTTAAAAATAAATTTATTATGAAAAGGAAGCATGATCTCCTATGTGGAGAGTTGGAGAGGCTTAGAGTGAAAGATCGGGTTGTATGTGGAACGTAACCCCTCCATGTTGGAGCATGTGTCCTCTCCGGGGCTGCCGCAAGCAACGGCACAGAGCTGGACAGCCAAGCCATTTGAAAACCTTAGTAATGTTCATTCTTTACAATAAAGCTGAAATAAAGCCCTTTTTATAGCCAAATAACCCCTTCCCAGATGACATTTTAGATCATCACAGATAGCCATGGTGACCTTTCTTCATAGCTAAAGCCTGACTTCCAGGGCTTGAGTCACTTTGGATATTTCAGAGCTAACAGCTTTCTTAGAAACTGAAATTAGAGCTTGAAATAACATAGTTTCCTCCTAGTCTCTGGGTGACATTTTTCTTGTTTTTGTTGTTGTTGTTGTTAGTTTTTTGGTGTTTTTTTTTTTTGCTTTATTTTTATTTTGAAATGATTATCGATTCAGAAGAAGTTGCAAAATAGTACAGAAATGTCCATGTCACATCTTATAGTTCATGGTAGCATCTTGCATAACTATAGTACAATGTCAAAACCAGAAAGGTGGCATTGGTATAATCCACAGACTTTATTCAGATTTCCAGTTTTACTTGTACTCATCTGTGTGTGTGTGTGTATGTGTGTGTGTTTAGTGCTAGGCAGTTTTAGCACATGCATAGGTCAGGTTACTCTCCGCCATAGTGAAGACACAGAACAGTTCCATCAACATGAAGATTCCTTATGTTGCTGTTTTATAACCACACACACCTCTTTCCATCCTCCCCACTACCCGAATCCCTAGTCCCTGGCCACCACTAATCTTACTCTCTATTTCTATGATTTTGTTATTTCAAGAATGTTGTATAAATGGAGTCATACAATATGTAACCTTTGGGTATTGGTTTTCACTCAGCATAATTCTCTTGAATTAGTGGATGTATCAATAATGTGTCTTTTTTAAATTGTTGAGTAGTATTCCACAGTATGAATATACTACAGTTTGTTTTACCATTCTACCATTGAAGGACATCTAGGTTATTTCTGTGTTTTGGCTACAAATAAAGCTGTTATGAACATTCATGTGCAGGTTTCTGTGTGAACATAAATTCATTTCCCTGGATAAGTGATCAAGAGTAAAATTATTGAATTGTATGGTAACTGCATGTTTATACTTATAAAAAACAGGCAAATATTTTCCAGAATGGCTGTTGCATGATATATTACAACTAGCAATGTATGAGAGATCCAATTTCTCAGCTTCCTTGCTGGAATTTGGTGTTATCAGTAATTTTTATTTTAACCATTCTAATAGGTGTGTAGTGATAGGGTGGTTTTATTCGCATTTTCCTAATGGAAGATTCTTTTGACTATGGCCTAACATAGAACTACTTTCACATGGCTAAAAAGAACAGAAAAGTAAATGTCACTGTGGAAGTTTACCCTGGATTCATAGCAAGGCTAAAATATTAGTCTTAGCTTATACTATAATAGTATAAGCAACAGTCATAGTAGTAATCATGCTTTTTAGGTAAAGTGTAAATAAACTGTGTTGAGTAGGGATTACTTGAATATAGTAATGGGTTGTTGTTCCACAAGATAAAACCACTGAAATGTCTTTAGCAATTGTGTCACGATAAATATGATTGTTCTTTGCTTCAGTGATTTTTAAAAAGAATAATACTTATACTTTTGGAAAATAAATGGAAGGGAGAGTTAATTATCAAGATGTATAGAGCTACTTCCAGATATTTCGGAGAATTGAGTCATGTTTTCTCTCTAACACTTCACTTCTACCTGTATTTACATAATCTTCACACTTGGGAACCTAGTGGTACCTTCTGAACCTAGTGAAATCCCAACTGAGAAATGAGCAAAATCATTCTTTTCACCAGATGGATTTGTTGATGCCTAAGAAAGACTGAGTTCCACAAGTGCTGAGTGGGGTTCCTTAGTGGTGTGGTGGGTGGCGGGAGACACACACATCTACAACACTCACTGGGCTTTTGGCCGCACCGTACCGATACCCACAGAGCACATCTAGTTTGCCCTTCTTAGCAGGTAGTAGCTGAATTTTGGGTTAGCTGCATGATCATAAATTAAATGTCATATGAGGTGAAAAAAATCAAGAGGGCCATTTCATGTTTTATGGAAAGAGATATAACCTGGCAGAGGGCATTTCAACATGCAACCAATTTATCTGCAAACAGGCAAAGAGTATTCACGTCTTCAACTTACCTGCATCCTCCAGCAGTCTTCTGTTGGAGAGTTCAAGGCATGATTCTTCCAGCCCATCCCCAAGTGTGCCATCCCATGGCCTCTGCTGCCTAGGACTGGAAGGCAGAGGGGCATGGGGGGCGTGTGCTCACATAGAGACCTCTCTTGGTGTTTCCCTGACTGCACAGATTGAGTAGCAAAGAGAAACTTCTAGTTGGTACTGGTAGTGACGCAATAATTCTATTTCCCACAAAACCATTGGAAAATATTATTCTGTTCATTCTCATGTGGAAAAAAAGTTGGGGGGGGGCTGCAATTTTGCAATTGAGACTCTAGTAAAATCCGGGGAGAAACAGATGCAAGATACAAATTGTTAAGGATCCCTGAACCGTTCTCAACATTAAGCTATATCTGGAATTGATTGTTACCAATGCAATTTTACATCAGAATAATGACTTTTCCTTTTAGGTGGGAGATCTAAAAGCCAGACTCGCCTCTCAGGAAGCCGAGTTGCAACTGAGAAATCATGATGCTGAAGCTCTGATCTCAAAGATCGGGCTTCAGACGGAGAAAGTGAGCCGGGAAAAGGCCATCGCCGACACCGAGGAGCAAAAGGTCAGGCTAATTCCACCATTTAGAGTGCTGAGCTATATTTAGCACAAAATAAACCTTTGTAGGTGAACAATTTTGAACAACTTCCTCTCCAGGGAGCATGAAGTCTAAAGAATTATTATAGTTACACATGTAACAGCATTTCACACCATGATTACCACTTGACCTTTCTTTGCATTATGCATTTCCCCAACCTTTTAGCTCTTTTAATGATATGAAAGAACAATAAATACTGAGCTCATTCAAGCATATAATGGATGTGGATCTTGAACATCAGGCCTATTTGTAATACAGTAAAGGTCAGGAAGTCACCTCTGAGGTTTCTAGAGGTTTCTAAAGGTTTCCAGTTTTTAGGCAAATTGAACAACTCAATTGTTAACAAAGCCCATTCCGTCACTTTGCAAGATGGTTTTCAAATTTTGCATTTTAATAATACAATTGGAGTTTATTATTAAGTCCTAAGCTAAATTTATTCTTTTTTATTCGATTGAGGCTCTGGCATTCTGTATTATGTTTTATTGTTGGAAATAATTACTTTTAAGAATAGCTAGATTCTGGTTTCTTTCTGCTCAGGTTTCCAGTAATTCTGAAACAAATACAACTTCTTTTGCCATCTTCTTTTACCAAAACTTCAGTTACAAATGGAAGATATTATTTTGTGTGTCTTATTTACTAAAAGAAGGCACAGTAAACAGATAATTAATAGTTATTTGTTTAAAAATTGAATTAAATTGTGGGGTAAAAATTTCTTAGGTAGACAAAAGGTTATAATCAATAAAATAAAAAATTACAAATTGCTAACACTCTCATAACCATTAAATCAGTAGCCTTTCTGTCATTATTCTTGTATTTTAGTATACCAGAAAATATATGAGTTTTTCCAATGGTGTTGCCAGTCATGCATATACAGTGGGTTGTTTTTCTTTTTTTCTTAATATATATTGAGCATGTTTTTCTTTATCTTACACAACTGAAGACTTGAAAAGTATACTGAAAATCAAAATTCCAAACAGTTTTAAGAAATAAGATACAGCATGTCTGAAGATGAAGATAAGGCACATTTGGCATAGCCAGTGTACATATAATTCCTAATTCTGGTCACAAATGTTTCCGCTGAGCTCCGGTTAAGTGGAGAATGTCCTTAAGAGTACATTACATTGCTTAATATAATAACTTATATTAGGTATCACACGTGGTGTGATTTATCATAAGCTAATTCTACCTAGGGAATATTTTTTAGGTATTACATAAATGTGTGATGTTCTAGAATTATTATATCATTACCTATCACCACAAATATGTTTTGGAGACCTTAAAATTTAACAAGTACTCAAAAGATATTTTTACATGTGAATTCCTAAGGCAAAATTATCTCCATAGAAGGGGGGAAAAGGTTTTAGCAAATTAGAACTCATCTAACAGGTGGTTTCGTGAAGTTCATCGAACATAAAAAAAAGACACATACTATGTTTATGTTTAATCCATATCAAGAAATAAAAATAATATAAACATTTTCTCCATGGAGATTATTTAATTACAAATAAAAAATATTAACCACCTGTTTTTTTGCATAGCACTCTTCTAGGTTATTGGGGATATTTGACAGGCAAGGTGGCCTCGTGTAGCTGACATTGTAAAGGAAAAGACTGACAGGAGACAAGTAACACATTGAGGAACAAGTGCACATTGAGTTAGTAATAAGTGCTGTGATGAAAATCAAATAGATGTGATGGTGGAAGGAACTATTTGGAATTGGGTGGTCATGGAAGGAAGGTCTATTTGTAATGAAACTGCATAACATCTTATAAATTAACCAATGCCTGAGTCCATGCTGTGGGCTCACATTTGTCCTGTGTTCAGCAACTTGCTAGGTGATATAAAGGGGGTGAATATGGACTCTTTCTGGTGCTATGAAATTGGAGTCTCAAAGATTAATACATGAACAGTAATTAAAAAGTAGTGCTGTGTAGCTCACGAAGTACATTGCCACATTTAAAATGACTAAACATATGTTGGGATTTAGAGACTGCTTTGCTGTGCATCTTGACAGCCCATGTAGAAAAGCAGGTTGAAATCATTGCTTCAAATTTATAAAATAATCAAGGGCCACTCACACCACTGGCACATTGCCAGCAATGACGTCCAACACAAGCACCATTAAGCCTGAGAAAATTGGTTCTTCTTCCATCTTTAACTTCTCAGCCCCAAATTCTAAAATTCTAAGACTCTTACAATCACTTTCAAATTGTTTTCTCCCTTGAGAGGAGTGTAATCCTCATGAGTGGAAATACCTTCTAAATTGAATTACTAATCCCTTTAAAATCTGAACATTTTCCTTCATTCGGAATGGCTGTCAATTTTTGTGTTTCTTTTCTAAATGTGGGTGGGTTTGAGTTTTGGAGGCCCATCAGGAATTTCTTAACAGTCTACAGGCAGGCAGGAGCAGTGTGGCAGTTTGCTAGGGCCACCATAACAAAATACCACAGACTGAGGGGCTTAAACAACAGAAACTTATTTTCTCACAGTTCTGCAGGCTGGAAGTCCAAGATCAAGGTGTCAGCAGGTCTGGTTTCTTCTGAGGCCCCTTTCCGGGGCTTGTAAGTGGCTGCTTTCTTCCTGTGTCCGCACTTTGTCATTCATCTATAAACACTCTCCCCTGGTATCTCTTTGTGTGTCCAAACTTCCTCTTCTTGTGAGGACGTCAATCCAATTGGATTAGGGCCTACCTAAGACATCAGTTTAACTTAGTCACCTCTCTAAAGGCCCTATCCTCAAATATAGTCACATTCTGAGGTGCTAGGGGTAAGGGCTTCAACATATGAATTTTGACTGCACGTAATTTAGCTCATACCAAGCAATTATTGGGACTTTATTCTCTCCCTGTGATCACCACTAGATCTTATGAACATCTGCAAGGAGCTGTTGACTAATAGAGGGCAGAGAATTTCCTTGGGTGTACCTAAGGACAGGACAATTGCCAAATCTCCGCTTTAACATGTGGCGGTAGAGGGAAAGCACACACTGTAGGTGAGCCATGTTGCTCTTCCTCCCTCAGTAGGTTGAGCCTTGCTGACCATCACTCAGGAGCCACCAGGCAGACGAAATTGCACACTGTGGCTTTCCATGTTGCTGAGATATGGAGTTTTCACTCCCCTGGTATTTTTGCACCTTAAGGTAAGAGGTATTGGGAATTAGAAATAAGTTGACCAACCCAGAGTATTTTCCTCATTTGTATTTGTGGGTTTTTATCCAGTATTCAAGATTGCTTTGCTTTAAGGCCGGGTGTGGTGGCTCACACCTGTAATCCTAGCTCTCTGGGAGGCCGAGGCGGGTGGATCACTCAAGGTCAGGAGTTTGAAACCAACTTGAGCAAGAGTGAGACCCTGTCTCCACTAAAAATAGAAAGAAATTAATTGGCCAACTAAAAATATATAGAAAAAATTAGCCAGGCATGGTGGCACATGCCTGTAGTCCCAGGTACTTGGGAGGCTGAGGCAGAAGGGTTGCTTGAGCCCAGGAGTTTGAGGTTGCTGTGAACTAGGCTGACGCCACGGCACTCTAGCCAGGGCAACAGAGTGAGACTCTGCCTCAAAAAAAAAAAAAAAAGATTGCTTTGTTTATAAAAATTACCCAAAGGAAAAACACTCCAATAAGAGTAAAGGAGTGAAAAGGAGAAGGGTAGCAACTCCCAAGCTTATAGAAATAGCACTTAAAAGAAATACTTTTTAAGATTTTTACCTAGTCCTAAAAATCTTTGATCCTGAGTCTAATTTAAAATGTTTTCAAGATGATGCTGTTATAAATGGCAACACACAGCATTTGTAGGTTCACCATATCCTTATGAAAATAAATAAACCTGAGTTAATAACTCACTCACATACACTCTTTCATCTCAAACAGTATTCTCTAGCACACTGAAAATATAGGATTCTTAGAATGTTCATGGTCCATTCCTGGCAGTTTTTGAGGGCCGTGGTTTTGGCGGAGCTCTCAGTAAGCATGCAGGGTTTTCTTATTTACATTAACAGTCGCTGTGTGTGCAGGAGGCACATATCTACCCCGAGCCAATTATGTTCATAAAAGGTGCAGTACACAGCAAAATAATGGTTAATCAGGAGAAGGGTAATTAAGGCTAATAAAGCTGTAGTAGACAACATAATTTGTTGTGAGCAGTGTTTAATTTTATGGTGCAGTTAAACCTGTTCATTCCAAACACATCTGAAGAAATACACTTTTGTTCACACTTTATATTCCACAATCACCGTCACCACAAGAACTGTCCCCTGTGGTGATTAGATCCTGGTTGCCCAGTGTCACAGCTTTGAAACTCAAATTTTCCACTGAGGACTAAAAATTCACTCTTCCTGGTCATTTTAATCCTGTAAGTATCCTAAGAGGAGGCGGATAACCTCCCCCCAGCTTCTCATTTTGTTTTGTTTCACATTTACCAAAGTGGCTTCCCTCTATCCACATTGTATGTCATGTTTGGAGGCTGGCGCAGCACCCTCTTTGGCCTGTAAAGAGGTCCCACTGGACTCAGAGTAGGATAGTGGGCATCAATGTCATTGTTTCATTAGCAAAGACAGATCCGGAGTCTTGCATCTATGGTTTCTTACCAGGTCCTTGGAGAAACCAGTAATTACTCTTTATAAAAATACTGTCTATAGTTAAGCATGCAATCTATGATCATAGAATAGAATATCTTCTAACCAGTTAATAGAGCTTCAAATCTGTTTTTAAGAAATAGCCAAAAAGATGCATTAATATCTTTTGCAACAATCAGGATGGAACTGGAGACCATTCTCCTAAGTAAAGTATCTCAAGAGTGGACAAACGAATACCACATGTACTCACCATTAAATTGGAACTAACTTACGAGCACATATATGCACAGAGTGAAGTAAAACTTAATGGAAATCAACCAGGGGGGAGGGAAGAAGGAGGAGAAGGGGAGGGGTAAAAACCTACCTAATGGGTACAATGAACAGTATGTGGGTGAGGGGCACACTTATAGCCGGGACTCAAGCATTACAAAAGTGATCCGCGTAAACTAAAACATTGGTACCCCCTTAATACTCTGAAATTTTAAAAATTCCCTAAAATATATAAGGTGTTAAGATATAATAATAATGATAACACTGGGTTCCATAAAGAAATACCAAATATATCTTCTAAGCAAAAGTTAGAGAATTCTAGCAAGGATATTTTGTGGTCTAAGTTACTGGGCTAGCTGAGATTTTCACTTGTCCAGGACTCACTGAAAAAGAAAATTAAAGAACAGAGAAATCAATCTTGCATTTATTATTAATTTTTATTAAT
Source organism: Cheirogaleus medius (assembly GCA_008086735.1). Classification (NCBI taxonomy): domain Eukaryota; kingdom Metazoa; phylum Chordata; class Mammalia; order Primates; family Cheirogaleidae; genus Cheirogaleus; species Cheirogaleus medius. The sequence goes on along the minus strand of VBSM01002217.1, from coordinate 28,290,598 downwards.
TTATAATTTAAAAAAATCAAAGGCCTTCTTAGAGCATTTTGATTCTTGAATCCATTTGTGTTGGGATTTGTCATTGTGTATTTTGCACATTTACAAAACTTTGCATACTGTTCCTGGAGGAAAATTAGTCTTTATGACAAATTCCTCACCTGTTCAAGTATAGAGAAATGAATTATTTAACAGTGCATCTGAGTCAAGCTCCATTTTTCAGTAGAGATACCTAAGATAATAATTTGTGTACATGGATTTGTGTGTTTTTCCTCTCTAATTAGGTGACAGCCATTCAGACTGAAGTGTCCCAGAAGCAGAGAGAATGTGAGGCTGACTTAGTCAAGGCCGAGCCTGCGCTGGTGGCTGCTACAGCTGCACTCAATACACTCAACAGGGTAAAGATGATTTCGTGGTTTGCAGGTTTCCTCAAAATCATATTCAGAGTTTATTAGAGTTTGAATAACTAAGCTGAGGAGTATGGCCTATGCAGCCAAAAGGGGTTTTTATTAAGGGAAGAAAGACTCATAAAATATTAAAGTTGAAACAGACCTTGAAACAGAACTTGGGATCATTATAGTTCAACTTCTTTTACTATCCAGGATTCTGACCCACTTCACCCCAATAAACACTATGGGGTTTATGTTCTTATGAAAGGCAATTGGATTGTTAGCAACTGGATTTGGCCCAATTCCAGTTTTTCACAGTATGTGTTACTTTAAGAACTAGGCAAGGAATTCTTTATTTCCTCTGGAATATAAAGAGTAGCATTGATGAGAGACGCTCATGGAAAGAACAACGGTAACAAAGACACCTAGGTTTGGTCCCCCCATTTCTTCTAGCTTTATGTTATTAGTAAAACCTCATTGAGCATTCGCATTCCCATAAGAGAAAGTAATCTGTGTTCATCACAAGTATAGTGTAAGGAAAACTGAAATTGTGGGTAACATTTATATTAAGAGCCTACAGCTAATCTTGCCCTGGGGTTCTTCCAGCCTCTAGGAGAAATCCCAGGAAATCACCAGGTGTGAGGTTCTTAAGATTCAACTTCCAAGTGTACTACTAGATTTTTCACTGCTCTTCAAAGAAATGCTCGATTCCTTTTCTGAGTATTTTTTTGGAAGAAAATAATCTTGACTGTGAGCAAAGAATTACCTACATGGATGTTTCTTATAGTGTTTCCATAAAACTGAAAAATTTAAAAGAATATAAATATACCATGATAGAAGATTGGTTATTATACCTTCAAATACTCTACTACCATTAAAATAATATTGTTGAATACTAGTTAGCAACATGAGAAAATGTTCATGACATATTGAGTGGATGAAGCAGATTATAAAATAGGATATATCATATGACTAATATTTTTTTTTGGTAAGAGCATTCATCTGCATAGAAAAAGATTAGAAAAAAATAAAAGAAATCTGATTATCTCTGAGTAATAGAATGTTTATTTCCTCTTTGTGTTTCTCTAAATTTGCAAATTTTCTCTGAATACTCTTTACCCAGACAAAATAAATTAATGTCACTTAAAATATAGAGCTGAGAATATTTATAGATGATAAAAGAGTCTTGGTTAGCCAGCTCTCAATTATCATTAGCATATTTTAAGTCTTTGTTTTTGCTCTTACTGTCACACCCTTTCCATTCTTTGCAATCATTAAGCAAATACATAGGCAGTTTCTGGCGAGGGAGCAGAATAAGGTTTAACATTTGACAAAGTTTTATAAGCAAGAGTGTATTATGTTACACATAAGATATCACAAGAAATAGCTGATTGGCTGTTTTTGCTTTTTAAATCACATACCATGAATCTACGTGTACTTCTTATATGTTCTAACTAATTCCTGCCCAAAAGTATTTGCCCTGATACTTGCAATTTACACCATTAATTCCATCTGTTGGGTAAATCACTGACCTGACCTGAGGGGTTTAAGGAGTAGGGAAGAAGGTTCAGGATATCTTGACCCCCTCCCAGTTGAGAGTCCCCGCTGTGTAACGGAAAATGTTTCTTACCTTGTGTGTAATACACAGAAACAAAACTAAGAGACTGAACTAAAGAATTATGATTCTGGGAGGGCTCTGCTTAAAATACAAATATATTACATAGCAGGATAGAACCCATACATATCTTACAACCTATGTGTTTATAATATTTCCTGTCCTCAGTGAGCAGGACTCTGCAGGACTGGTATACCAGATGGGTAATTTCTCTTGGAGGCAAAAAAAAAGGGGTGGTGATGTTTCTAGAGTATCAGAGAGGTGCTCAGCAAGCAATGAACCTCCTGGGTCCCAAGGTAGAGTCCCTGGGCAGCAAAGACCTGCCAAATGGGGACTGATGTGATAAGGAGAGGTGGGTGGCCACTAACAAAACCAGCTTGGCACCTTAACAGTGCTTCTCCAGACCTTGCTGAGCCTGAGTATGTGTCTGTATGCTTGTCTTCAGGTCAACCTCACTGAGCTGAAAGCTTTTCCCAACCCCCCAAATGCGGTTACCAATGTTACTGCAGCTGTGATGGTCCTCCTGGCTCCTCGGGGCAGGGTGCCCAAAGACCGAAGTTGGAAAGCAGCTAAAGTCTTCATGGGAAAGGTACCAGCCAGCCCAACAAGATGAAAATCCCAGCAATTTCCATACTGTTTTCAGTACTGTGGTTATGCTTTATAGCAAAAGATGTTCAAGTCCACAGAAATCATCTTCATAGTTGCTGAACGTAATCTGCTATATGTTCTCTAGAGTTAGTTTTTGTTTGCCAAGTTGGAGGTTAGCTTGGGGTTATGGCATACCAAAATCAATGCCAGCAGCAGGTGGAAGGTTGCTAATTATTTGTGAAATTATGAAAGCCGTTGAGTGTAGGAGGGAGAAAATTACATGGATTTCTTAGGCTGGAAAAACGTTACTAATGTACAAAAAGGTGAAGCAAAGGGGCTTTTTGGTGTGTTTTGCTTTTCCTTTTATGCCTTTCTTTTCTTTAAAATGTGAATACCTCCTGTGCTGGGACTGAATATTTTACCCTGGGATAGAAGAGGTTTTAAAAGTGTCCATTGCTAATTCTAACTTCATACTATAAAGACTGAAAAAGTCAAACAGTAGGATAAATGCAGCTTGCCAATTTTGCTTTTGTAATGTTAGTCCTAAAAGCTGATTTTAACTTTTGATCTTGGAATTTTCTCTGCAGCCAAAATGGGTTCATTGCAATAAGTCTTTTTGCTTTGCAGGTTGATGATTTTTTGCAAGCGTTAATTAACTATGACAAAGAGCACATTCCAGAGAACTGTCTAAAAGTGGTGAATGAACAGTATTTGAAAGACCCAGAGTTTAATCCAAACCTGATTCGGACCAAATCTTTTGCAGCAGCTGGTCTCTGTGCCTGGGTCATCAACATCGTTAAATTCTATGAGGTATCAGTCCTAATCCGAGGGTTTGCAGGTATTATCCACGAAGGGCCATAAACATATCAATTTCTAGGTCAGCAAAAAAGGTGAAATAATTTGATATTTAGTTTTCTGAATAAGGATATGTAGTTCTAAGAATAAGACATGAATGTGTCAGAATAAACAATTCTATACAGGAGAATATTTGAAACGTTATCTTTTGAGGGGAGTAGAGTGATTAGCTACTTTAGATAAAAGCATAATAATTTGATTTAGTTAGATGAACACTTGTTACATATATGAATTATACTTATTTACATTTAAATACCCAATTCATATTGACTTGAAACAACTGCAAATTTGAATTCACATTAAATTCCATGTAATCTCTGCTCTCAAAGCAAAAATTCATACCATCTCTATTGTAGATGTAATACTAGTTAGATGAGAAAATAACCATTTCTTTGCTTTAGTATTTTAATGACAGATAAATGTTTTCCTATATATGATCTAATCTAACATTTGTACTTTGGGCAGTATAGAGATTAGCATTTATTAGCAAATATTTATTGCCTGGAACTATGTCCCAAGCACTTTGCAGAGTAGTGGATATAAAAAGAAAGCAATGCATGACCTTTGACTCTAAAGAACTCTCATTTTTGTCTTGGAGGGTTGTATGTTATATTCAAGTATGGAATTACTGAGAAAAACCTAATTATAGTCAATGCCAGTCCCAAAATAATTTTCATAAAACCAGGTTATATTCTTTATACTTTATACCATTCAAAGAACATATGCTTAAGGTGGTCAGGAACTTGGAAAAGAAAGTGAAAATGTGGTTAATATTGTGTGAGGACATCTCCCACTGTCCTTTCTGCATTCAGAGAATTCCTCCACTCTTATTTTCTGCCTTAAAGGCTAGACTGATCTCAACTTTAGTTCCTGCACATCGCAGTTTCTAGTGATATGAGGATTATCTCCATGATTTATGACAAGCCAATTTTAGTATCCTAATGGTGTTTGACCTATATAGAATTTTAAGCAAGTACTCGTAACTGTAAGGTCCAGAGTAAATAAGTAATTAGTGGCGAACCAGAGAGAACGTGGAAAGCTCTGTGGATTTTGCTCTGCCTTTAGGTGGGACCATGGCTAAGGAATAGACAACAAGTTACCAGGTGAATTAGAGATTTTGATTGTAAAGCTTCCAGGGTAGGTAGAATTGAACAATTACTTATCCTCTTTGCATCTTTCTTATCTCATGAATTTTCAGGTCTACTGTGATGTGGAGCCCAAACGCCAAGCATTAGCCCAAGCAAACTTGGAGTTGGCTGCAGCCACTGAAAAACTAGAGGCTATCAGGAAAAAGCTTGTGGTAAGTGCAAGCTATAACCTGAAGAAGTTCCCAAGAGGTGGTCCCTGCCTCCACCTTAGGATCCCACCTGCAGACAGGGCAGTATCTGAGCCCTACCAAACAGAGAGGAATTCGATCTGTCATGAATGTATTTATAAACTCATTGAGTAGGTATTTCTCACTTGCTGTATGCTAGACACTGAACTAGAAAAGTGCAACTGGTCATGGCTAGCACTTAAGAAACATTCACAGTCTGATAGTAGAATGAGGAGGGCAGCACGTGGTGATTACAGGCAAGGCTTTTAGGGCCAGACTGCCTGCTTTATATCCTGGCTCTCCTCCTCACTGTTTCACCCTCCATAAGTTAATTAACTTCTCTGAGCCTGTTTCCTCATCTGTGAAATAGGTATTATAATAGCATCCACTTCTTAGGTAGGATTATGAAGACTAAATAAGAGTAATTCATATTAAGAATTTAGTATGGTACTTGGCACATTGTAAGTGCTTAAAGAATACTAGCTGCAAATATTATCATCATTACTATTTTTACAAATATGTAAACTAATCATTCTAGTCCAGCATGATAATCATACACGTGACTATATACCGAATGCAACAGGAGCACTAAAAAAGTACCGAGCCTAGAGAAATTACAGGAAGTGAAGGTGTACTTGACATGGGCTTTGAACATTGCTTAGGAGTCACCAGAATGACCAGGATGGGAAAGGTATCCCTGGCGGAGAACAAGGAGAGGAGAGAAGAAGTGGCTGGGACACTTGAAGAGTCCAGTAGGCCAGAGCCCTGCAGTGGATGTTTTGGGGAAGATTGGGAATAGCAGGGAACAGTGAAAGGTACATTTGCAAAGGTGGGCAAAGGCATTCTTTGCCTTTCGTGCTACGGTATTCAAATTTTATCCAACTAGTGACATTGAACCTTTGAAAGATTTTCATCAAACTAGCTTTTCGGCAACTGAATGGACACTGGAGGAAGAGAAGGGTCTAGAAGCAGAAAGACAATTTGGAAGGCCGCTGCAGTGGGTCCCAGTAGGGCCTCAGCTCAGGCGGGAGCAATCGTGATGGAGGGGGCAAGATGCAGTCAAGGCTGGCTGACAGCACACGGGGAGAGGGCAGGGACACAGGTGCCTGGAAAGGCAGATGGAACAGTGCACACGGAGTGAAGAGGCAGCATTACACTGGCAACTTAGAGAAACCCTCGGAGCTTCAGCTTCTCATCTAAGTAGTGATGATAACAACTACCTCTCAAGGTGTGCATGTGTGATTTTGGGCTACCCAGCATCCAGTCCACCAGTGATAACAGTCTGATTTTCTTTGAGGAATAATTTCTGCTTATTGGACACACTCAGGTGGGCCTTTTAGCTGGAGTGCCCTTCGCTTTTCTAGCTAAGGGCTGCTATATGATGCCAGCTTTGCCAATTTGATCCCCGTCATCTCTAGAATTTGAGTCATGAGCAAAACGAATGAAAGAGTGCAAACAGAGCTCATGCATTCCAGAGATAGTGTCTTGATACAGATTTTAAGCAGCTCTTGCCTGCAAGATCGTCTGGAGCTCATGGGTACCTGTATGTGGTCCTCTGCCTTTCTTTCCCTCCTGAGACTTCCCCCAACCCCTTTCAATAATTTCCCTTCAGCTTAAATTAGCTAGAGGTGGTTTCTGTCATTCCCACCTATGGATTCTGATGTATTGAGATGCTATTTAGTGTACAGCTCATAGTAGACACTTCACAAACCTGAGTTCCTACCCTCTTCTTGTAGAAAACTCATATGTGTGTGTTCAGCAGTGAGGACTGGAGTTGGAGAGAGAAGACTGGCTTAGGAATGTGGATTCAGGAGTGGTTGGCATTGAGATTACCTGTGTAGAGATTGTCCGGCAGGAGTGTGAAGAACGAGGAGTGCTGAGGGCTGGGGGTAGACCTCAGGGAGGATGTTCCTCAGCCTCACAGAGTGCTAGGATTACAGGCATGAGCCACCACGCGCGGCCTAGCCATCAATGTAGAGGCAAGATTCCCCATCAGCAAAAAGATTATAACTCACTGAAGGCTTGGATGGTCATTAGCATTTTTTAGCAATAAAGTATTTTTACTTTTTATTTTGATTTTTTTAGACTATGTTGCCCAGGCTGGTCTTTAACTCCTGGCCTCAAACGATCCTTCCGCCTTAGCCTCCCAAAGTGCTAGGATTACAGGCATGAGCCACCATACCCAGTCAATAAAGCATTTTTGAATTTAAAAAATAAAAAAAAATAAAAAAAATAAATAAAAGCAGTTGATTACCTCTGAGTTTCAATCCCCAATTGCCAGAAGAAAAAAACTGTGATTAGCCAAGGTGGATCTAAAGGGGCCCAGTAATGAACACCCCTCTTCATTGCCTGAGGTGTGAACCAAATGAGGAAAGAGTCAGTAGGTGAAGACCCAAAAGATCCCCCTTATCATTAATAAAGCTGGTTTGGGAGGATGAGACTTGGGTCTGAGTAAAGGGGGACAGTGCACCCACAATTGTGTTCAAGGTACCTCCTTCACCCCAGTCGCTCCCTGCATTCTGCCCAGTGGAGAAGGAAGGCAAGAAGACCACGTGGTGAACTGTTAGTCTATGGTGCAACAGTGCATTTATCACTATATCCTCCTCCTCTTTCTTCCCTAAAATATGTTTGGCACAGGGGCAAAGGGCAAAGGAAGGAAAGAGATTTGTTTCATTTACCTTAAGGTAACAGATGTTTTAAGATAATTGTACTATTTCTGTTTTAACTAAAAATGACTCAAATTAATTTCAACTCTTAATTCAGGATCTGGATCGAAATCTGAGCAGACTCACAGCTTCGTTTGAAAAAGCAATAGCTGAGAAAGTCCGGTGTCAAGAAGAGGTGAATCAAACCAGCAAAACTATTGAACTAGCTAACAGACTTGTCAAGGAACTTGAGGCAAGTTAAACCTTTTCTTTCAGAATTCTAGCTAAAATATTCTGACCAATTTTTTTGGATTTTGTTGTTATTTTACCATCAATAATAATTTAATAAACATGGAATTAACAACAAATGAGAATACTTACTCATCATTCATGCTGTGGGTCTAACTTACCAAAAGGAAGAAATGAGCAGTTATGTGTTTTTTAGTACAGCTGTGAACTCACTGTGACATCACACTCATCTCAAACTAAAACAGGAAAGACATACATTGCCCGAATTTAGTTTTGTATCCACTTTAAGAAAATGGAGTACACCAGCTGTGTGGGGGCTAACTACTTATTTTTTCTTCCTCCCTTCTTCCCTTCCTCCCTTTATTATCACTTTTTGAAATTCTTTAAAAGCAAACATGAAGCTTATTTTTCTTAAGATATGTTATAAAACTCAGAATAGCTGCTAGATAACTGCTATTGAACTGTTGTCTGATCTTTTTAATACACATTTGCCATTGAATTCTACCAGCAGACCATTCCTTTCAAGCTAAACCTGATTGGTTTATATTTTTGTTGTTATATCTTTTTATAGGCGAGTGACATGCTAATGTTAATAGTTATTCCATTAGATAAAGGGTTTTTATAATTCTTATTAACTTTCTCCTGCTTGAACATGACTAGAACATATGTCCTTTGACATCAGTATTCACTGATTTTATTTGCTCTACCATGTGGCATTAAACAGATGGGGCAAATCTCTGCACCTCTTGAACTTTGTTTTTTTGTCTCTAAAGTGGGAGTGTGGATAATACCTACCTTACAAGGTTGTGATAATGCTCAAAAGATATAATGTGTGTTCAAGCGTTTTCTAACAAAAGTCAAAGAGATAAATAAATAACCCAATTTAAAAAATGGGCAAAGGACTCGAATAGATGTTTATCCATAGAAGATATACAAATGGCCAATAAGCACATGATAAGATACTCAGCATCATTAGTCATTGGGGAAATGCAAATCAAAACCACAATGAGACACCACTTCACACTCTCCAGGAGGACTATAATAAAAAATAAAGACAATAACAGTATTGGCAAGGATGTGCAGAAATTGGAATCTTCACACATTGCTGGTTGGTATGTAAAAATGGTTCCACCTCTTTGGAAAACAGTTTGGCAGTTCCTCAAAATGTTAAGCATGATGTTACCACATGACCCAACAATTCCACTCATGGGTATATCCCCAAAAGAAATTAAATGTCCACACAGAAATTTGTATGCAAATGTTCCTAGCAACATTATTCATAATAGGCAAAAGTAGAAACAACCCAACTGTCCATCAACTGATGCATGGACAAATAAAATGTAGTAAATCTATACAAGGTAATAGTATTCAGCCATAAAAAGGAATGAAGTACTGATGCATGCTACAACTTGGATGACTCACTGAAAATATCACGCTTAACAAATAAAGCCAGACACACAAAGCCACATACTATATAATTCCAAGTATATGAAATGCCCAGAAATATATAGAGACACAAAGTAGTTTAGTGGTTGCCAGGGGCTGGACAAAATGGTGGGGTTTGGGGAGTGATTACTAATGGGTAATTTCTCTTTGGGGTAAGGAAAATGTTCTAAAATTAGATAGTAGGGATGATTGTGCAAGTCTGTGATTATACTAAAAACCACTCAATTGTATACTTCAAAAGGTGAATTTTATGATACGTGAATTACATCTCAAGAAAGCTGTTATTTTTTAAGTATGAAGTATGTAACTGAACTGTCAGAAAGTGTATTTAGAAAGTATATAACTGAAAAAGTAATGACGAAGTATACAACTAAAAAGTGTATAACTTCATTAGAAATGCATTCAGCTGGTAAGTATATAACTGCACTAAAAATAGGCAACTGTGCTATTAGAAGTACATTTAGCTAGAGGTGATATTAATAGACAACTTGATTTACACTGTCTTAAACAAATGAGAGTTTATTTTTCACGTGTTACAAGGAATGCTAGAGCTAGACCGTTACCAGTGTTGACTTAGGTGACTAGTGACCAGTCCCCCGGTCTCTTTGCTCCCCCTCGACCCCTGCCTTTGCATACGTAGCAGGTGGACATTCACCTGCATGGTTCCTAGATGGCCACTGTACCTTCAGACTTAGGCAATGGTGTCTCAGCTGAGTTTTTCTCCTTTTATAAGAAAAACTGAAGTTTTCCTAGAAACTTCTCTGGCAGACTCTCACTTCAGTTTCTTTAGCCAGAACTAGACTGCTCTTAACTGCAAAAAAGGGTGGAAGAGTGGGAAACAGGGTTATTGTGATTGGCTTAGCCAGCTGCAGCCCATCTCACGGGGCTGGACACATTACCACCCTATGCAAAATCGGGCTTCTCTTAGCAAGAAAGGAGGGAGAACTGTGTGTTGGGATGGGTGGGCTAAGCAGTAGCCTCATTTCTTATAGTAGATTTTTTAAAATCTACCTTAAATTTGCCACAAAGTTCAATCTACCATTTCTCTGAAATTCATAGTTTATTATGCATAAACTCATAATTCATCCTGCAAAATCCACTCCCTCTATGCCATCTCAGGAAGTGCAATTCTATTCTTTTAGTTTTTCTGGCCAAAAGCTTTTGAATCTTCCTTCAATTTTTGCTGTCGTTTCTCACATCCCATAGGCAATCCATCCACGTGTTCCATTGGGTCTGCCTTTAAAGCCCATTCCGCATCCCAGCACTTGACATTCCCTTTGCCTTGCCACATGGGGTCCAGGCTGCTAGTGCCCCTTCCCTGGAATACCCCGCAGCCTCCACCACTACCCCCTGAAGTCCATTCCTCTCATTGTAGCTGGGGGATGTTTTGAAAACTTAAGTCCATTCACATCACCACCTTGCTCAGAACTCTCCAACAACTAATTGTCTTACTCACAGTAAGGTCTAATGGCTTTACTTGATCCTAAGGCCCAATGTGATCTGACTGCTGGACACCTTCTGTCCTCACCTCTGCCACCTGCCCCCTTGCCCTGTCTTCACTGGCCTTGAGACTCTTCATACTGCCAGTCACTCCCCTGCCTTGTGGCCTTTGGATTCTTCCTCCACAGCGCTCTCCCTTTCCAATACAACCACATCCCTGGCTCTTCACCTCATCAGGGCGCTGCTAAAAGTTCTCCCAATCATTTGGGTTCCTCTGACCTCCCTACATAAAAGAGCCCTCATCCTGCCCCCTACACTCACACACAGCTCTCTATAGCTCTCTTCACACTCACTCTGCTTTATTTTTCATAGCACCCATCACCACCTGACACAGTTATATATCTATAGTACATATATACATATGCACAAACCGTTTTTTTTTTAGTATTTTCCCCCAGCTAGAATATGAGCCTCACAAGGATAGGGACTTCATCTGTTTTATGCACTGCTTAATCCCAAGCATATAGAATAGCCCCCAGCATGCCACAAGCATCAGTAGATATTTATTGAATGAATGAATGAATGAATGGGGAAATTGGGGGACCCTCCTGCGTTTAAAAAAAATTCTAGAGCTCTTTGAAGACTCATTCTTCTTAGGTCAGTTGAGACATTTCACCACTGCTAGTATTTACAACTACTTCCATTTAAAGTGGTAAGATTTAAACAGTCTGAAGTGTTCACCATTCGTGAGGTACCCAAGAAAAAGTGTCTTGTAATTAGACTGTTTTCCTGGAGTAGTTATAGAATGTCTGAAAGTTTTATCAAGGGAAAAGCAGGCCTTACCATGTGTCTCTAACAAACAGCAATATTTCCAAAGGCTTTCCTTACTCAGGATGGTTTAGATGAGGAAAGGAAAAAAAAGATTGTGTAATGTTAACTAGGAAAAAAATATATATTTTTTAAAAGGATTAATTGAAGATGTCAGATCTTTTCCTTTGAGGATAAATTCTTTCTGACTAGAACAGGAGACAGTTAACTTCTGAAAAACATCAAGACTGATGATTTTGTCTATATAGCATTGACCTGGAAGCTCAACCATTCAGACTAATAAATCAGGCAATTTATATTTAATCATTAACTAACTCCTGAGCTGAACAGCTGTTTAAAATTAGAAATGGGTCACCCCAGCCAGGATGACATTACAGGCAATCTATAATGCATTAGAATAAAATTATAGTGATTTTTAACTGTCTAGAAATTTATTACAGGACATGTTCCAACTCTTAAACCCTTGTTAGCCAGTGTCAGTAATGATTTATGTTACATGGGTGGTAGGGTAAAATTATTGACGATTTCAATAGTAAGTCTGTGTTTAGTAAATCTTCAAATTTCAAAGCTGTTTTGGAGAATGAGGTGGGTGCTCTTTATTGTTTATCATTTATAAACCAAAAACAACAAAGATGGAGGGTAGGCAAATGAGAGATTTCTCTTGAAAATTAATGGATATGTTGTTTGTGGCTGAGGAAGGAGAGTAATAAATTCTATAAAGAGGGCTAGAGAGCCAAAGTTCTTTAGCATTTAATTACATAGCTAACTTGGGGTGATCTTTATCAAGCAAAGCAAGAAGACAATCTTAAGACAGCTTTGATAACCATTTTCACATGCTAATTTCATGACCTCAGTGTTATGGGCATTAAGATGGCTTGAAGGAATCTGGCATTCCAATCTGTTCTTACGTATGTCATTTTTGTTTTCTGTAGTGTTTCTTCTTTCATGAGGAAAATGCAATTCCACAGAATGCTCCTTTGCTTGTACTTTCAAATTGTGGTTTGTATTTTTTTTCAGGTCCCATTAATTTGCATGTTCTTAGAATGTTGTGTTAATTTTTAGCATGCATTAAAACAAAGTAAATTAGCGAACTATCCTGTAATTCAGACAATCCATACACATTTATTGCAGTTTTATTCAAATCCAATATTAAGGGCTCCCCATACTTAACCTGTAAATCAGATTTTAAATGGCCATCCAGGTAGATATAAGGATTTCGGAGGAATTCTTTGAGAGTATTGTCTTCAAGCCTAGTGAAGTCCTGATTGTCATCTTTTTATTTACGTCATAGTTTCCTCCACCAATTTAATGATTATATTAGAAAAATAACCTAAGTTGAGTAACTACTGGCACTATGCTTTAATTAATAGATTCCAGGATAGATGGCTTTATGTTTTAATTAATTGAGTGGTGTTTGTCGTTTTCCTTTGTCTGTAATCAGCCCATCACCAGCCTGTTAAAAACAAATAGATAAATACAAAGTTTGCCTAGGGCAGCGTAGGGAAAAGTGGGAAGAATGAAGAATGGCCAGGCTGACATTAAGTATCCTCATGTCGCTCATTCTTGGCCACAGCTCTTGGTCTTCCACTCCAGAGGGACAGGGGAGAGATCGTCAGCCTTTCGAGAAGGACCTCAGTCATAATTAAAGAGTTAGCATGTCTGGCAGGAAGGAGATGTTAAAGAACTAATGTCACATTGTAGTAAACTCCACTGAGAGAGTCTGAGAACTCCTTCATGATGATGGGTTTCAAACACATGAAAGATTATAACAGTCACGCCAACTAGTAACGTTCTGTTCCTTCTAGAGGCTGTGCAGAAGGACACAGGCTTACACTGTGCTATATGGTAATTTGCATTTGTTGAGTTGATGCTCACCCTGCAATCACATCTGAGTAATTTTATCTTTCAGTCAGAGAAGATTCGCTGGGGCCAGTCTATTAAGTCCTTCGAAGCTCAAGAGAAGACCCTCTGTGGAGATGTTCTCCTTACCGCAGCATTCGTGTCTTATGTTGGACCCTTCACAAGGCCGTATCGCCAGGAGCTGGTGAACTGCAAATGGGTTCCCTTTCTTCAACAGAAGGTAAGTTCAATGTCTTACCTTGTCAACACATGGCACCATCCTGTTGAAATTTCAGTAGTAAAAACCATGTATATTCTAGGTACTTTTGTACCACAGTAACAATAACTGACTGGAAATTCTGTTCTGAAGGAGATGGTTCTTGGGTGTTGCACAGTTTTTCTTATTTTGAATGATGGTTTCAAACAGGGAGGTAACAATTAACCATGTAAATAAATGATAGAGTTGTGGTTGGAAAAGCGCCTTGAACAAAACCGATAACCAAAAATCAAATTTGGACCACTGTGTTATAGAAGAGCATGAAACTTCTTGTTTTCTTAATAATATTATGGCTTATTGGTTAAAGATGTTTTAAGACTACTTGCAGATTAAACATGTAGCATTTTGAATATAAGCATAAAAGTAGCTTATCATAAATTTGAAAATTCAAACCCATACGCAAAGTGAAATAATAGATTTGGAAGATTTGTAATCGTTTAGTGTAAGACCCTCCTTGTACAAATGAGAAAACTGAGGCAGGAAGTTTAAGTCATATAGGGTAGGAAATCAGACCTACTCACTTCCAGGCCTCTGTTTGTGAGGCGACACTGTCATCGCAGTTGTCTGGAACAGACAGACTCTTAGTTTACACATCCAGTCCTTCTAGTGTATATTTAAAGACACCCTAACTATCTCTGTATATTAATGTTCCATATTGGTAATAATAAATGCCTCAGTATTTACAGTGGTTGTTTTTATGACCTAAGTACTTGTCAATGGAATTTTTGCAAATTAAATAAAATTAGATGTTTTAAGGAAAGCTCATTTTTTTTTTTTTTGGAAAGCTCATTTTTAAAGGCATCCCATCATTAATCATTTTCAAAGGAAAATCCTTTTGTAACTGAGTTATTTGATATATTTGTAGCGTCAAGCCTTGGTTTTATATTAAACATTTCTTAAAGGAGATTGTATTACTCTCTGGAAGTTCTAATATTTTATTTATTCATTTATAATGGTTAATATCTGTCCCCTAACCTGACTAGAATGTAAAATCCAGCAAAAATGTTATGTTTTGTTCACTGCTCTATCCTAGAATGGAGTCTGGAACACTGTGAATGTGCAGTACTTCTTTTTATGGAAATATAATTTACATGCCATGTAATTCACTCATTTAAAGTATGCAATTCAATAGTTTTTAGTATATTCACAGAGCTGTGCAACCATTACCATAGTCAATTCTAGAATATTTTTATCACCTCCAAAATAAATTATATATACATTAGATATCTTACCCCCCCATCACCCCAACCCCCAGGCCTAGGCAACCACTAATCTATTGTACAAGGCTGTAGATTTGCCTATTCTGGATATGTTATGTAAATGAACTCATACAATATGTATGAGGTACGTTATGACTAACATTTCGTTTAGCCTGTTTTCAAGGTTCATCCATGTTGTAGCCTGTATCAGTATCTTATTCCTTTTTATTCCTGAATAGTATTCCCTTATATGGATATACTACATTTTATTTATACATCCATCAGTTGATGTGTATTTGAGTTGTTACCACATCTTTGGTTATTATAAATAGTGCTATGAAAGTTTGACTCTTCATGTACAAGGTTTTTTTGTGTGTGTGAACCCAGATTTCATTTCTCTTGGGTTTATATTTAGAGTGGAATTTGCTGGGTCATATGGGATCTCTATGTCTAATCTTAGAGGAACTGCCGGAGGGTCAAGACATACTTTTAAAATAAATGAATATATGCTAAAATATACATTGCATATCAGTGGGGGAAGTAATGGATTAATCAATGGTGAGATAATAATTGATTAACCACTTGAGGAAAGTACAATTAGGGTACTTTTTCATAGCTTCGTAGCAAATAAAAGAGTTTCAGGTGATTTAAGTATTAGAATGTTAGATGAATTAAAATGTAGACTTACTGACATGTCATTATAATGTGCAGGTTATAATACTGCCCCCTACTAATTCTGTAATGTTCATCTCTGTTACAGAATTAGTAAGGGGGCCTTGTTATAACATCCATATTTTACACTAAGAAGAAGAGTTTGAATTTCATCCAAAGCATGGAGAGTCATCAAAGGCTTTTAAGCATGTCTGTAACATGGTCTGAATCACACATTTGAAAGCTCACTCTGGCCACACAGGAAACTGACTTGGAGGGGGACGAACTATTGCTACTAAGGTGATCTGTTACAGGTGTCCTCAAACTACGGCCCACGGGCCACATGCGGGGGTTTTTGCCCATTTGTGTTTTTACTTCAAAATAAGATATGTGCAGTATGCATAAGAATTTGTTCATAGTTTTTTTCAAACTATAGTTGGGCCCTCCAATGGTCTGAGGGACAGTGAACTGGCCCCCTGTTTAAAAAGTTTGAGGACCCCTGTTAGGATAACAATACAGAAGACAATGAGCTAAACAAAGCAATGACAATAGACATGGCAAGCCAGGCAGTGATTCCAGACGGGGGGCAGGGAAAAAGTTGGTAAAACAATGCAATGGATTGAACATGGGAACTATGGGAAGAACATAAGTATATGAGGTATTATTCCCTGAGACTAAAATTGGTTTGGGAGAAAAGAGAAAGAGTTTGGTTTTAGGAACATTGAATTTAAGTTATCTCTAAAACATTCAAGTGCCATCAACTAGTACAGAGCTGGACAAGAAGTTACTGGGTCGTTGTTAGAAGTACAGGTGGGGATGAGGTCATTTGAGAAGAGGTTTAGAAGCACAGGGAGCTAATTCCATGCTTCCATGTCAATAGGGAGTAGAGAGAGAAGAAGAAGGAGCAGTGAAAGATTGGAGAACCCCCAGGCAACAGTGGTGTCATGGGAGAAAAGAGTATAAAGATGGGAATGGTTCGAAACATCAAAGTCATAAGACGAGTGGGAGGCAAACTCAAAGTGTCATCGATTCATAAATGAGAAGGTCTGTTGTAACCACAGTGGTGTTGTGAACCAGAAGCCACCTTGCGCCGTCACACAGCAAGTGGGAAGTGAGAATAGAGAGGCAGAAGAGATAGATTCTTCTCTTAGGAACTGGCCGATGAAGGGAAGAAGATAAAGAGAGGTGCCTACTAGGAGACAGGGGGCCAAGTGAGGGGTCTGTTTTCTCATTGTGGGTGAAACTAGAGCATGTTTCTGTGCTTCTGGAGAAAAGCTAAAATAGGAATTGCTGATGAAAGGAGAAAGAAGGGAAGAACTGGAAGAGTATAGGATCCTGAATGGGGACAAGGGAATGACTCTCAGGTAGGAGAAGCAAGAGCCTTTCAACTTGGTTGGGAGGGAAGGAGACAAAGGTGGACACAGGCACAGATACTGACAGAAAGAAAGAAAGTTGAAGCAGTCACAACTGCTGGTCTCTCTTCCCTCAGGGAAGCAGGAAAATGCAATTCTAACTAGCCAAAGATAAGAAAATTGGAATTAGGAAAATGGCTTCAAGGAGAGTGGTAAAAACATCAGAAATCCCCATGGAGGGCAATAGGAGAACAGACAGTAAGTGTTGCCAAGCAGCTTTAAGAAACCCAAGACGTATTTGGGAAAGATGAATTTACAGTCCCAATAATAAAGCTTTCATCAGTGATACTCAAAGTCTGGGAGTAAAAAGAAAGGACAGAGAGTGTCAAACCCAGCCAAGTGCAAGGTTTATAGGCAGATAAGCCGGAAGGAAAAGGAGGCAGGGAAGATCATGGGACCAGCAAAAGAACAGTCAGAAAATGGGAGGTTGAGTTTAGGCTGGATAGAGATGTGCATGTAGCCAGAAGTTAAAATATAATACGATTCCTCAAAAAAAAAAAAATTAAACATAGAATTACCATATGATCCAGAAATTCTACTTCTGCGTATATATCCCGAAGAAGTAAAAGTAGGAACTTAAACAGATCTTTGTATGCTCATGTTCATAGCAGCATTATTCATGGTAGCCAAAAGGTGGAAGCAACCCAAGTAGCCACGGACAGAAGAATGGATTTTTTTAAACATGCTACATACACACAATGACATGTTATTCAATCTTAAAAATGAAGGATACGTGCTTCAATGTAGATGAGCCTTGTTGACATTGTGTTAACTGAAAAAGGCCATTCACAAAAGGACAAATATTGCATGATTCCATTTTTATGAGGTACCTAGAGTAGTCAAACTCATAGGGACAGAAGGTAGAATGGTGGTTCCCAGCCACAGGGGGAGGAAGGAACATGGAGAGTTCTTATTTAATAGATACAAAGTTTCAGTTTGGGAAGATGAAGAGATTCTGGAGATGGATAATGGTGATGGTTGTATAACAATGGGAATATACTTAATGCCACTTCAACTGTACACTTAACAGTGCTTAAAATGGGAAATTTTATGTTTATTTTACCACAATATAAAAATGTGGTAGGGTAAAGGCCTAGGTCTCTTAATATTGTTCAAATAAGTATTAATTTTAAAGATGTGAGAGCTACAGATAAGCGTGATCAAAGGATTGGGAATTGGAGTTTTGAATTTCAATGATGAAATAATTTCAAATTATTGCAAGGTCTGGGACAACATTTCTCCTTGAAGGCAGGAGATACTATTAATATAATAGAGTGGAAAGGAAATGTAACACTTTGACATGAAGGATGTTAAGGCATCCTTGAGTGGATTCATCATCCTTGTGGTCATTGAGGTTGTCAAGGATTGAAAGCAAAACTTGGAGAGAAGCAAGAAGGACTGGTAGCTACGTCGCTCGTAAGGTGAGGTGATGCATAGAGGATTGTACAGCTGGCCTCATGCATCTCTAAAGTGGCATGTTGACCTAAGGATGGAGGAACAATGGTTTGGGATGACTTGAAGGGAAGAGAGAAGAGTGGCAACTCTTTCCCACATCCATTTTTTCAGTAATGGAGTATTGAGAAAATGCACTGTCACCACTTGAGAACGCCCTTAAGTAAAGTAAGACCCTGGGACAGTGGTTCTTGCACCCCAGCATCATGTTCAAATCACATGAGAGAGAACTTTTCAAATGCACTGATGCCAGTTGAAGCGAATTGTGGGTGGGGCAGGGGGGGAGGGTAAGGTACCTATTGGCAGCTTTTTCAAGTTCCCATGGGATTCTAATATGCAGCCTATGGTTAAAAGCCACTACCCTAGGGGGAGAGCCTGGTTTGGGTTAAGACAGGCAGGTAGAGAGTGAGGGAATTGGTCCAAACAGCACTAGGGTGCTAAAGGGCATGTGGGAAGAGTTGTCAGAAAGTGTAGACATAGGGGCATGAGTTTGAGGGTTGAGACAGGAATGAACCAGTAGCACGGAAGGTGGTCACTGAAAAGGACGGGGCTGGGGGAACACATGGCCTTGAGAGTTCAGATTACTCTGTTATCAAAAGGCGTTTCCATCCAAAGTTGTCTGCTGGGCAGACAGAGCCATAGGCAAGTTCAAGGCAGCCTTTGTACTCTGCTCATTACTCTGACCTAGCAATTTATAGACAGAGCAAATACACAGAGTTATCACTGCTGTTAACCTTTCTAAGCCTCTGTGACCTAAGCAATACAATAGGGAGATCTACCTTGCAGAACACTTGTTTAAATGAGAAAATGAAAAGAGAAAGAGAAATGAAATGAAAATGAAAGAGAATATATATATGAATAAATTTTGTGAGCATATAAAGCCTTACATAAATATTAGCCACTAGGTTACCATAACATTAGGAGAAACTGGGAACATTACTTGCACAGAAAATTTCCCCTTTTTTTTTTTTAAGGAATGTGCCAGTTCAGTTTTTAGAAGACTCTGATATGCATTTGGTGTTAGGACTGATTTCACTTTGGCTCATGGCATGTACCCCCAGCCTTCTCTTTTCTCTCTAGCAAAATTTTTTTTTTCCAAAGGAGGAGCCTCCTTTTTTCCCCCAGCTCCACCTCTTAGTAGCATCGTGAATCACAACACATTAATAAAGTGATTAAATGAAGCGTTGCAACACATTGACTTTTAGAAGCAGGCTTTGGACTTAAAGGGCTCTCTCTTTGCACTTGGTTTCCAAACTCATTTTCCTTGCTGCAGACTCCTTCAAGAAATTCTGGAAAGAAACAGTAATAAGAAGATATGTTGTTACATGTCACATAACCATGGCGATATGTTCTGAGAAATTGTCATTAGGGATTTTGTCATTATGCAAACATCATAGAATATGCTTACACAAACCTCGATGGTATAGCCTACTACACACTCAGGCCATGTGGCATAGCCTATTGCTCCTAGTCTGCACATCTGCACAGCATGTTACTGTACTGAAAACTGTGGACAATTGTAACACAATAGTATTTGTGTATCTGAATATATCTAAACATAGAAAAAGTACAGTGTACAGTTATAAAAGATAAAAAATGGCATGCCTATATAGGGCACTGACCATGAATGGAGCTTGCGGGACTAGAAGTTGCTCTGGGTGAGTCAGTGAATGTAGAAGGCCTAGGACATTACTGCACACTTCAGTAGACTTTGTAAACACTGTACACGTATGCTAACTAAATTTATTTTAAAAATTAAATAATTGTACTATAACATTATGACAGCTATAGCTGTCACTTAAGCATTAGGAATTTTTCAATTCCATTATAATCTTATGGGACCATGGTTGTATCCGAAGTCAATTATTGACTGAAATGTTATGCAGTGCATGAATATATATGAAATGAAGTTTATTTTCTTCAGCCTCTCCTTAGGTTAAAATTTATTGTGAATATGATGCCCGTATTATAACTATCAAAAAATGTTTTGATGAAAAAATTTCTGTATGTAGTCATGCAACTAGCTATTTCATAATACTATTATTTGAAAAATCCTAAAAGTTGTTTTCTAAAAATTTGAGTTTCAAAGTAGTCATAATATTTATGATATTCCTTAATGTGGGTTACCTCATTTATACTGAAATGGGCTTTTATTTCCCCTACTAGATTAAATTGACCAGAAAAAAGAGGGGGGAGGTTGGTATTCTCTTTGATCCCTGGCATTCTACTCTGCACAGAGCATGTACTCAAATAATTCCAACTATTGAACTGGGTTACAAGAGCTATAGGTGCCCCTTTGGTTAGTCCTTTTACCTTCAGAAATCGAAGTTATTCAGAGTCTCCAATTGTTTTAAGCTGTGTGTATTAAGTAGAAAATTATAAGTAGGAAATATTATAAGTAGGAAAATTATAAGTAGGAAATTAAAGTGACACATCCTTTGCTAATGGAAGGATGGTTATTTTAAAAGATACCAAATTGCTTGTGTCTCTAAGGAAACTTTATATCAAGTCAGCTACCAAAACTTGGTTATATGACTAGCAGATAGGGTTTGATTCATTTTTAAGAGAACATTGCAGTCAGGGGTAATAGGAATATTGTGCCACTTATCCTGTATTGATATCGAATTGCATCCCAGCCTTAATGTGGAAATGCTCTCAGCATTCTGTTTGTTGAGGCTTTCTGAGCGACCAATAGACCAAACTCTTACCGCTGATACAGCCTCCCCTACCTCCTACAGGTAAGGTTCACAGTGCTCTCCCTCGTGGAGGCCCGTTTCCATGTTAGCCACCCTACCAAGCCATGGAATATTCTTTCCATTTTGTTGTTTCCAGAAAGTATACAGCAGGCACTCAATAAATGTTTGAGAATTGATGACTAAAGGAGTGAACAGATGAATTCCTTAATACATTTTTTACCACAATCTAGTTTATTTTTTGTTGTCAGTCTGTTTTCATAACAAATGATCCTTATTCTTTAAAATAGGTTTCTCTCTCTATCCCTCCTTCTCTCTCCATCTTAAAGGAGACACCTCCTCACTTCACAATGCAGTCAAGGCATAGGCCATTTCCTCTCAGGGTAGAGGTTGCATTCTAAGATCCTAAGGACCACCAAGGAGCTGATGGAGTTCCAGCAGACTGAATACGTCTCACTAACCCATCCTAGAATGAGAAGTCATCTCTTTGTAGTGTTTGCCCGCACAAAAATATGAAGTGCCTAAGCAAGGTGTACTACCTTTCAGCATTGCTTATGTGGGCCAATCGCTCCATGGGCGAGGTAATTTCTGATGTCCTGCCATTCTTCCTGGTGTCTAAATTACTCTCCTCTTGTTGGAATAGCTATAGATATAAGTACAAGGCAAAGGCCCTCTCTGTTAAAGCCAGGTAGATGGCAGTTAATAAGCCAGATGTTCAATCCCAGGGTTGACAGGACTCTGAGAGGTAAATACTGGGTTTATCAGATCAAATTGTATTTCACAGTGAGGGATTGTATTTGGCTTCTGAGAGTCCACAAAATTTGCATGTGTTCCCGTGGAGTCACTTCTTGGCGTTGTTATCTTGTTTTCTTGTATGGTGTGCCAACTCTTCCTGCTCTGCCACCTTGGCAGTTCATTGCATTCTACTCTGATTTTAAAGGTTTCCATTCCAATAACCAAAGGCCTGGACTTAATTTCCATGTTGACGGATGATGCTACGATTGCTTCCTGGAACAACGAAGGGCTGCCCAGTGACAGAATGTCCACCGAGAATGCCACGATCCTAATGCACTGTGAGCGCTGGCCCTTGGTGATAGATCCCCAGCAACAGGGAATTAAGTGGATCAAGAATAAGTATGGACCTGACCTGAAAGTCACACATTTGGGCCAGAAAGGGTACGTGAAATCTGAAGGGATTGGCTATCTGTTTAGCCGCTATAAAGTGGGTCTGATTTTTGTAAAGGCTTGGCATTTGTTAGACTTCTCTACCACTTTGAAATATTACAGTTTGGTGCTGTTTGTTTACCTGCCTGCTCTTGTTTCCTATAAAATGTCTCTGTAGAAAGGGCATTTATGTTGGGGAGCATCCAGTTATCTGAAGAAGAAACCACATTGAAAGTTAGAACAAACATGGTATCTGAGAAGAGAAATATGTAGATTCCTTAAGGCCAAGAATGGAAATAGGATATATTATATTCTTTTTCTTGAGTGTTTGATATGTGGTGACGCAATGACTGCCAACTATACCTGCAGGCTGTTTACAGTTGTATTCCTAAGTATATACTCTGCCTATAGTAGGATCTTAACATGCCTACAAGTCCCAACATTGAATGCCTGAGGATATAATTTCTTAGTCAGGTTTTACATGTCACTTTGAGAACTAAATCTACTCTGACGCTTTCTGTCACTAGGTCCTTGTAACAATACTGCCTGATAAGTAGAAAGGTGTCTTGTATGTAGTTGGTGCTCAGTTAATGTTGAATAAATTATTGTAGACCTACTAGTACTTGACCCTTCCATATTCTTTTCACATGAAACGTGAAATAAGGAATTTCTGTGGTTGTGTAGATAAATTTGGTCCTCGCTTATCTGAATACTTGGAGAAAATTATTTTGGGTGGGGAGAGAATTTTTTTGGAGCATGGGACTGAAATAAAATGATAGTTCATCATTTTACATGACTGAACTTAAAGATTTAAAAACTGAAAGTTTGATAAAACCAGTAAGCAATTAATATAACTTGGATTTTCATTTAAAAAGGACTTATCAAATAAATTCAAATTTATGAAATTTGGGTCAGTTACACTCATTTCAAATATGGTTGTAAAAGCAACTAATTTACACGTGGACTTATTAATTTAAACTATTGAATTTTACTTGGAAAATGTGACTAGAATTTATCTCACAATCTGATCTTTAATTTCTGTGCAATCTAGTTAAAGGAGAATACTACATTATAAAATAGTTTTTACTAAGTTATTTTGTCCCATTCAAAATATCTACCTGAAATATAACTTAATCATATAAATAATTTTTAACATTTTCCCTGTGCTTATTTCCTCAATTATTTCCATTAATTCCCTGTGCTTATTACCTCAATTCTGACTGAATCTTAAGGTTTTTGAATACCATTGAAACTGCTTTGGCCTTTGGTGATGTCATCTTAATTGAAAACCTTGAGGAAACGATAGATCCAGTTCTTGATCCACTGCTTGGCAGGAACACGATTAAAAAAGGAAAGTAAGTATTGCTGAGTTTTTAACATATATTTTATGCTAAATGGGTTTCATCAACAGCATCTATTTCTTAGCCTCATTATCAAGCACAATCTCTTGAAATCTTGGTGCTATTTCTGAATTTCCATTTCATGTACCTATACTGAGACCAAAGCAACCTCAGCATGATCCAGACTTCCAGACTATTTGTTTGCTGAATTTAGATTTGTTTTACCCAATTTCTGATTTACAGACCAAAAAAAAAAAAATGCATTGTCACAGATCTCGTGACAGAATAGTTGCCCTTTTAAAAATTTATACTGATGTTTCTATAACTTCAGTAATTCACAAAACGCCTTGAGTATGGTTTCCTACCTCTGTATCACTCATATCCTTATGTACTTAATATTTTACTTTAAATAAATGCTAAATCCATTCACTATTTTTAAAAAATCAGCTTCTCACTAGTAATAGCATCCACAAAAATCATAGGTTTAATGTACTAGCTCTTTTTTTCTAATATACTTAAGATATATATAACCATTCAAAAAAACAGAGTTTATTAGTGGGTTCCTGAAATTGTTCCTTATACCAACAGTGTTGGATTACCAACAACAGGGACCCCCACCCCCACCCGATGAACTATATGTGACTTTCCAAGTGGCTGCCATTCCCCCAGGGAGCCTTTCAAACTAAATCACACTACACTTTCTAGAACATTCTCCACGGGTCACTGAAGCCATTTCTAAGGAGTCGTCATGTCACTTTTCTATAAATGTATGAAAGGTCAGATACAGCAGTTGTGTCGCTAATCAAGCCTGCATGGGCCCAGGGGAGACCATCATTACAAAGGCTCCTTGTGCCCCTTGACTCAAGAAACAACTTTTACTAGACCTACTTCACTAGATTTCCTCCTCTCTTTGTTTCTATCTTCCCAGAGGTATAATTTCAGAACTTCCTTAAACCTGTTCTTCCTTAACACCCACTCTCTGCCTCTAAGGTATCTGTTTTCTTGTTACCACCAGCCTATTCTGTCAATTTTAAGTGGAAATAGGCTTGCTTAAGGGTGACTAACTTCCTAGTCCCTAACCGATTAGGATGGTATTTATTATACAACTCACCAAGTAAATTCACTTAGAGTGACTGACAACTCGTAATTGTTTAATAAACCAGAATTTACCCAGACACACATTTAGAACAATCTAATAAACCACTTGACAAACTGCAACTCTTAATATAAATATAATTGTAGCTGTGTCTGATGTGTTAAAAATATAGTGTAAAATCTTGAATGTCACTAAAGTAAAATCCTGGTTATTAAGGTTCTGACTCTATTATGAAGACCTAAAATTTTTGTCAGTGAAATGCATATTCTCTGAGCTTTAACTTGGAATTTCAATAGCACAATTTAGATGTATAAAATTCAATGACTGTCATTACATATATATTTGGATAATCTGAAATTCCCCAAAACTAATAAATTTGAGTCATAATTTTTCCTCAGTATGGATATAGTTGAGAGTCAGTGAGAATTCCAGAGGTCTTTGATTTTAGAAACAAATTTTATAGAGATCCTTAAGTCTTTATCCCAAAATATCAGGCCAGAACAATTTATTCCAAATTAATAGTATTTACTGTGTATGTACTCTCTGTTAGGCCTTATAGAACTAATCATGTTATTCCAGCATTTTTTAAAGGGCCAAGAAAATTTAAAATGATCTATAAGAGTATAACAAATTGTAAAGATTGCATGTAATTATTACCTTAATAATCCTGACTCCTAAATTCTCATGTATGGGAATAACCACTTTTTTGAGGGTGAATTTCAAGTCTGTATCTCCAGTTTTTCCTACTTCCCTCTTCCATGCAGATGTTTTTAGAGTATCTTTACCCAGAGACTATAAGTGCTAGTGGAATCCTTATATATCGTGTCAGTCTTTGAGTAAATCTTCTCTGAGCACTACTATATGCCAGGTACTGAACTGGGGGCTGCAGATTTAAAGTATGATAAGGTACAGACCCTGCACTTCTTAAGGAAGCTACATTTCCTTAGGAGAAGACAGATCTATAAAAGGCAAAGCAGAGCCATTGGTGTGATGATAGAAGCATACATGGCAGGGAGCTGCTACTTCCATAGTGGAGACTTGAAAAGGCTTTATGAGAAAAATTACATTTTATTACATTTATATTTAATGCAAGGATCAAAAAATAAGCGTACATTTGTGAGGGAGAAAAGTGAGAGAAGAGAATCCTAGACAGAGAGCCCTGATACTAAAATAAAACACGTGAACAGCTTTGGTGAATTGCAGATAGAATCCAAATGGGTGCAGAGTCTGTGCTGGGGAGGAAGAGGGGGGGCGTGGACTGGAAGAGACGAGACCGGACAAGAGAATAGGACCCAGAGCATGGACTTCCTTGGCTGACCTGTAGGTTGGCCTTTACCTGTAGGTCGGTAATTTCCCATCCTCCCTAAACACACTCAGGGTGCCTGTTCCTATCAGTTACACTGGTTGATAATAGCAATTGTTTTTGACTGAAGCACCATACTTTCCTGAAGTCTCCATATTGTCACTTGAGAATCATGAGCATAACTCAGTAGGGAAGCTAGTAAGGACTCTTAAGCACATTGGAAGTAATGTGATCAGATTTCTGTTTCTGAAAGGTCACGCTGTCAGCAGTGTGACGCCTTGACTGAGGAAGGGGCGTAGACCTAGAGCCAGGGTCTAGTTAGCCGGCCATCGCTGTAGTCACATTGAGACGTGACGGGAGCCTTTCAACTAAGGCGGTGATGGTGGAGATAGAGGAGAGGACAAATCAAAGAGATATTAAGGCATTAATCTCATCAGTACATGATTATTAATTGGATATTATTGGAAGGGAATAAGGAAGGATTAAGGGTGATTTCCAGCTTTCTGCCATGTAAATGATGGTGTGATTTATGGAGAGATGAGTTAGAAGAATAGGAGTAAGTGTAGAGAAGAAAAGGAAATTTCTCTTATTAGACATTCAATGATTGGTGTACTTCTTTAACACTTTTTCCTAAAAGAGAAGTCTAAGAAGCAGTTGGGCATGAGAGTATGGAGCTTAATATTAATAAGGTGATCTTAGCTGAACTTATAGATTGAGGAACGTGTGTATAGAGAAGTAGTTAAGCGCTCATGGTGGATGTGATTATCTAGGGAGATGCTATATAGTCAAAAGAGCAGAGAGTGCCTTTTCTTCACGGATGAGAAAAGTGGGAACCAAGAAAGCTTAATGTCCTCTTGGATGCCCTGTAACTATATGAAGTTTATTATATGAAAACCCAGTTTCTCAACCAGCTCTTCAAATAAATAGGCACTACCATCTTTCAGTAGAGTTTCTGTGAGTGCTACTTTGCTAGTCTCTTCCTCCTCTACCTCTTTGAATCAGTTTTTTACTAAACCTTGTTTATTTTCCCATCAGTGTTTTGGAATCTATGTTTTTCATATCTACACCTTCCATTTCTTCATGCTAACTGAAGTGATCTCTTTGCATCCTTTGTCTTCTCACAGTTCTCCAACCTAGGCAGTGACTAAAATAATCTTTTTCTCACATTGCTTCTATCATCCTCCCCTGCTCCAGAACCCATTAAGAATTCTCTATCGCCTTTTACATGAATTCAATTGAAGCTTTTCTTTCAAGCCTACGAGATGCTTTGCTTGTTTGCTACTTGAAATTTCCTTTTACCAATCTCATTTTTCATTATTTCTTCACACAGGTAATCTCTACTCCTATCGTGTGCTATTTTACTTAACTTTTGTTTGCAAAATCTCAAATTTACTTTATTCAGGATTTAACTCAATAGGAATTAAATGTTAAAATCAAATGGATAATTATCCATATTTAATGCCACTTATACATAGTGCATTCTACCCTGTTTCATTTTGTCATTTTTTCTCCCCCTTGTAATATGCTTAATTTTTTTCACTCATAATTATTCTTAATTGATTACAAGTTCTTTATGGATAATAATCACACACCATATGCCTTTTAAAAGATGGTTAACCAAAATAAAAACAGAATAATAAAAGCATAGACTTTTATTTCTTGTACTATGGCAGATTAGATACATGAATACTGAAAAACAACTAAATATTTCAGTTAAAATATTAAGAAAAAATATCTTTTGAAATGTATCAACTGAGTTGACCAAAAAAAAAAGAAATGCAACCCAAGAGCAGAAACTTGGAGGGACGAAGAATACCAAAGCTGATTTTCTTCCTGAAGGTACCTGCTAAAATCTGAAGACCCTGGGTTCTACTCTGATGGACGTACAAACTTTGGACAAGCCCAGGGCCTATTCAGGGTGTGCAGTCTGCTGAGAGATTCCTATATAGAGCTAGAGGACACACCTTCTGTTTAAGGGTAAATATGTTAAAAATTAATAAGCAAAACCCAATGCTGTATCAAGGAACCTTTCCTATTTTTATGTTGGCACTGGAAAGAGACAGAAAAATATCCTCTGAGAATTCCTAACCAGAAACCATCCCTTGTATGAGTGTAGAGGATGAATTTTTACTATTTATTTACCCTAAAATCCTTCTATCAATAACATATTTTAAAGTGGCCTTGCATTGATCATACCCCAATGAACTTGGTAGAAGCAAATAACGTTCCTATCTGGAATAATCATAAATCCAGACCTTAAAGGGTTGCCAAAGATAGAATTCCAAAGAACATAAGCTCACAGGCAAAAATCACAACATGAAGGAAACCAGGCACCATAAGCAAGAGCCAATAGAATAGAATCTTTTCTCATTGCTGCTTTACTTTATATTTCTTTTATTATTAATAAAAATATATTTATTAGTCACTTATAGTTCCCCTTGTGCAAATTGTCTGTTGTTTATCTTTGCTAATGTTTTTCTGTTTCTTATTACTTCCTTTAGTTCCTCAATCTTTCTCTTCTACTCATTCTACTTTTGTTTTCCAGCATGATTTTGATTCATTCTTTCTTTAAATGTGTATCTTTCCACCATTTCTATAGGATTTGGCATGGGAAGAAAGGTTAATACAAGGTTCAACCCACTGTCTTGAACCAGGTACATGTACATTTTCAAGAGAGGCTTCTAGGACTGTAAGGTGGGGCTTATGCAGTAGGTTCTTGTTAGAAAAGAGAATTGGAATACAGTAAGATGAAACTTGGCTCAAATCTTAGGCTACTACATTCTAGTTTGGTGATTTGGGGTAAGTTGGTTAGCCTGTTTTTCTGTGACTAAGTTTTTCCTTTTTTTTTTTTTTAAAAAACAGGGTCTTGCTCTGTCACCTGGGCTAGAGTATAGTGGAACTGTCATAGCTCACTGCAACCTCTCACTCCTGGGCTCAAGCATTCCTCCTGCCTCAGCCTCCCAAGTAGCTGGGACTACAGGCAGGTACCACCATGCCCAGCTAACTTTTTTTTATTTTTTGTAGAAACAAGTCCACTCTATGTTGTCCAGGCAGGTCTTGAATTCCTGGCCTCAAGCTGTCCTCCTGCCTCAGTCTCCCAAAGTGCTGGGATTATAGGCATGAGCCACTGCACTCAGCCATGTGTTTGAAAGACAATGCAAACTGCTTTCCAAAGTTTTTACAAATTTACATGCTCAGTAGTATGGAAGAGTTGTGAAGACTTTCAAAGAACTGAGTTAGGGACTTTCTCTCTTCTGCTGTTTTTTTAATCCAAAAGATTCCTACATTTAATACTATTAATATTAGCTACCTCTTCCTATGAGGAACAATTCCCACCTCCTACTTTTTTCCTCAACTTTTATTTTTGAATGAAAAAATTGAGGAAACTCTAAGTTTTCAAAATAGTTTTGTTTATAAAAGCATAAAAAGTACTTTGAATAAGTTTTGATATTTCGGTGATTGTATTACTTTCACCTGACAAAAAGGATCTTTAAAACAAAGTAAATGTTTCATTGTTTCTTCGTTTAACTCTTTTAAAAAAAAGAGAAAAAAAATAAAAAATATCCACATATATGCAAACTATTAATAGAAGGGGATATGGAGAAATAAAAATAGCTTGGTAAAAATAGAAATTACTTTTTCTTTTTTAATGCAATAAACAAAAATTGGGTAAAATGTAAGAGAAAATCAATGGAGAAATGTTGATGTGGCTTTGTTTAACAATGGACATACACCTATTTGCAATGTTATAACAGGAACAGAAAATTTTTTACTTGACCTTGGCCACATCTCAAATTAACATGTTTATAAATTTTCTAATAGGTCTTCCTTGTCTGATCTCTAGCAATGAACATTTTACTAAGTTTTCAATCCTCTTTTATTATTTTTGTGTGACACTAAACATGTGAGTACCTGTGGTGTTACAAATGTTTTCCTTTGTGTTGTAAAGACAAGATAGCATTGAAAACAAGACAGAGCGGGGAAATCAGCCCAGAGGGATTGTGGAGCTGGTGCATCTTTATTCTACCATATCCTCACATGCAGGTGGGATAACTTTCATGATACTAGGGGAAAGTCTCATTCCTCAGAAAGTTTTCAGCCATTAATAGTGTTTTTGTTTATTTTAGTTCTGTTTGTTTTGGGGGCCTTTTTAAAACGAGTATTAGTTTATTCTTCCCAGTAATGAATGTCTGAGAAATGCTTGTGATAGATATAGCATAATCCAAAAGTTGAAGTTCATTAATAATTGGAATGTTGTGGAGTATGTAGTAATGAATACTAATTACTCCTTTCATGTCTGACAGCTCCCTGTAGACCAATACATCAACCCAGACTTTAATTTGGTTCGAGTAATGGTTTCATCGATAGCACATTAAATCTGTGTTTGAGAAGATATACAGTTGAACCTGACCCACACGGTAGATACCACTGTCATAAAATGGCCATAGGCTGACAACAGCTGGGTAATTACAAATAATTAAATCTACCAAACTCCAGACAATCCTAATTTTAAATAAAATATATCTTATTGTATCAATCGACAGGAAACATATCTGGAAAGATTTATCAACATGTAATTTTTCCAAAGCAAATTTACTGGCTTACATATTAGAGAAGTTTCTGATCTGTGAAGCATCTTCATAAAATTGTATCTCTTTAATCCTTCGAATCCCTCCAAATAGTATTGAAATCATTTTTGAACTTTAATCTTAACTGGAGTAGCTTTACTATAAAATGGATTTCAGCTTGTTTCTGAGCATATAAATATGTTTGAAAAAGACATTTTATACTTCATTCTGTATTTACTTTTCATACAATTAATCTTTTAACAAGAGTCTTTAAGTAGCATGCCCTAGAATGGAAATTAGAATTGGCTAATAGAAATATTAGCTATATGATATAAATTTTTATTTTTATAGAAATAATATAGAAGGGAGGCAGTATTTTTATATATATTTTATAATGACTAGGTTTCTTGAAACTTATGCTAAGATTAATAAGAAGAGTTGCTTTCAGTTAGCAGGTTTTCAGTTTATTAAACATTATTATGTTGCTGCTCTTGGAGTTGATTCCATACAATTGTATTATAGTTCATTATAGATCTATTCGAATGTCATCTTGGGTAGGATTTAAGGTAGAATCTTGTTAAATTAAATCCCACACTGTAGTAGAATGTAACTCTTGAGCTACAAGCTTAAGGATTTTAAATAAACTCTGGAGTTATGTAGTTCTCTCATTATGTCCCTTGTGAGTAAGAATAGTTTTATTTTCAAGTTCACTCATGCCTTCCTATAATAGAATTCAGCATTGTGGTCTCTCCTCATTTCTAAATTCAAAATAAAGTTTAATTGCCAACAAAACCTCTGACAGTTTTTCTATTCCAAAATTCAGTCAAAGGTGGTTGGTTTTTTTTTAATAGTATAATTAGAGTCAGAGTCTACAGATAGTGCATCTCACATTTACAGTCATCTTGGTAGTAGCTGATTAACTTTATCTGAAAATAAATATCAGCCAAGCCTTCAGATAAAGAATCTTCAGAGTCTTGTCTTTTCTTTAAAAAAGCAATCTTCCAAAAAAAAAAAACATTAATGGAACCAAACTTTCTTTATTTTTGATGTCATGTTATAAATTTAAATGTGGATTTGCACAAGTATGTGTGTGTATCAAAAGGGAAATAATCTGCTATGATATTCTTTGTTAGCTTTCTTTTTTTTCTGTACAATGTTACCTGGACACCTGAAACATCAATTTTTAAAAAAATCCTAATTGAAGTTTGCTTTTATCCTAAAAGGACATGTTGGTTATATTAACTGTATGAAGCAGCAAGACAATTAACTCATTTGTATTCAGGACTTCCTTTCCTTGAACGTCTTGCCAGCGGTGTGGCTTTCAGCCAAAACCTTTCTTCAGGAAACGGGTTTGACCAACTTGCACAGCCCTTCCTGCTGGGGTTGCTAAGTAACAACTTCCCTCTTGCCGTTTGCTACACCTGATCTTTTCGGCTACACTCTGGGCTGTAACTGTTGGAGCTCACAAGTCTAATCTAGAAGCTTTTAATTTTAAACTGCAGGACATGCAGTAAGGCTTTTAGATGTCCATTGAAAAGTTTATTTCTTCTCCAAAGTGTGTATTTCCCCCCAACTAGTGGAACTATATTATTTACTTATCTTAAAACCCACCTACTATCTATTTACCTTGACAAAAATGGCTCTGATGAGGTCTCCAGAATGGAATTCCTCTCATCCAGAGAACTTGTGAACTATCTGAATTGTCCATCTTCTAGTGAGAACCTTCGATATAATAATATATCTTTGGAAATTTTTCTCCAAACAGCAAGTTTTGCAAATCTTTTTTAAAAAGTTCTGTAGCCATTTCTAGCAAAGACTTTGATCTGCTACAGTAGTCTTTATTCTAAACTAATTACGTTGCTTTCCATGTTGGGTTTTAGATAGCAAAGAAAAATAGTGGTGGTGTCTGTTCAGATACCCAGAATATCTGATTGCTAAAAAAATGCATTTAGATATTTATAATGCAAGACTGGTGGCATTTTCTATAGTAACTACACTATATCTTGAGAACAGTTCCAATAAAAGTAAAAGGGACTTCCTTAGTTTTCAGATGTACATTTTAGAAATAAGAATTCCAGATGATAACCTTCAAATTGAAATTCTCATCTTGGTTATATTGAAATAATGGTGCATCTCCCAGCTCACAGAGATTCTGGTTTGGGGGATAATTGGGATCGGTTCATATTGATCTGTCGCAGAAGTGCTGTGAAAATTAGTCAAGAAATCATTTCCAAGTGGTTTTAATGTAATTTGCATAGCCATCTTCAGTAACAGTAATGACCTTCCATGACTTGAAGAAGTTAGATATATTTTCATCCTAGGATATTTATATTTTTGGCTGGGTTTTGAATAAACTTTGAAAGAATTTTGATAGTCCCAGTGTAACAGACTTTTATGCAAATCTAACATGTAAAAGCTTAATTTATAGTTAATATATATTTGCAGATGATTTTCATTATTAGAAAATTCTGCTAACTAGTGAGTATTTTGCCATACTTAATATATTTCCTTTCCCTGAAAGCCAGAAAATAGAAAATTTTTATATAAAAATTGGATATTTTAGCTGATTTATTTTACAAATTTCATGAATTAAGTAATTCATTTTATAAATATATTGACCTGAAACTATAGATCTTAGATTAGAATCAGGCACCTTGATAATCAGTGCTATTCTCCTTCATGAACAAGGGCAGAATTTCTAACCAAAGATGAGCAGGGCATGTGCTCTGAGCTGTGTCTCTGTGTTTTCTCCCTAGTGGCCACAGATTGGTATTGAGTCAATCATATGCTCTCAGTACCCTCTTGTGATCAACAGTCAGAGAGGCTGACAGACTGACATTACAGGCTGTCACTGCCAGAGCAAATTATTGCAATGTGATGCAGTGCAATGAACTTTATACTAGGAGTCTAGAGACACAGGTTCTAGTCCCAGCTCTGCCACTAAGCTGTGTGACCTTGGCCAAGTCATAAACTCTTTGGGTCCATAAAAAGGAATCAGTTGAATGATCTCTAGGGGTCCTTCTTGGTCTAAAATTAAGACTCTGCTCGGTGAAACAGCATGATTTTTACTCACCCCATGTCCTAGCCAAGTAAACCATGGTATTTGTACTGGGGAAAATAATTTTATTTCCATTCTGAGATCACATAATCAGTCTCTCACCTCCAATCCAGCAAATCTCTGCCAGTGGAAAGAGAGGGAAGAGGAGAGGAAGGAGGAGCTTAATTCCCTTAGAAAGAAGTATGAAGATCCTCTGGAAGCAGTTTCTCGCCCTATTTGGAGATCCCACTCCCTTCTTACTGTGACACAGTTAGGGGATCAATGTGTCCTCCTTGGGAGGCATAGGGTTGGAAAATGGATTAAGAACCTATGTTTTCAGAAGCTGCCACACTTCCAGATTTTATGTTGTGCCTCACACCTGCAGTTGTTCCTCCTTGAAGTTTAAGTCCAAGAGCTTCAGTGAAGTCATAACCTCTGGATTCATTTCTTTCACAGAAACAACAAAGTGATTCTGTTTGCTTTTCCCACCCCTCTGGTTAACTCCGTTGTTTTTTTGATCCTTCAAATCACGAGAGAGCATTAGCAGTCTGTTTGATTTTCCCAGATAGGAGATTAACCCAAAATTAATTTCGCAGCAATGATAAAACCCACTGAGTCATTATATAATTTTTGTCTTTCATAGATCATAAACACCCCAATTGAGGATAATTTACTATCCCTGGGAAATCTAAACCCATCAAATAATGTTTCAGAGCAAGATGTAAAACCCAATTTTATAGGCAGACAACCTTCTCTTTTCCATTAGCATGGCAGAGTCCTCGTCCTCTCCATTAACTCCATCTCTTCACAGAGAAAATCAGACCTGTTCCTCAAGCAAATACATTTCCGGTTCTCAAACTGGAGTATGTGAATGCCTCAGGGTATATGTAGGTGTGCAAGGGAGGTATGGAACCACTGAGCCATTCATGAGACACCTTATGGGGCATTGTTTACCTCAGATATTTGCTTAAATATTTAACCAGTTAAAAGCATCTGTTACCTGCCCCCAGAAGCAAAATTGTCAGAACCTTATACTTCATGTTGGCCAGACTCACACTTTTATTCTTGAAAGCCAACAGAGAGGAATGTGGTTATATATATAGTAGAAAAATTAGCCACTATCACTTTGAGAGGAAATTACACTAATTCCCCTAGTTGATATGATCCTCTATAGCAGGAATAGGCAAACAGCCTGTCCTGGTGTGACCCATAAGCTAAGAATGGCTTTTAAACATTGTAAACAAGAATATATGACAGAAATGTATGTGACCCACAAAGATTGAAATATTTATCCTCTGACACTTTTACAGAAAGTTTCATAACCCCCTGCTCTAGTGGGTTTTCTCACTGAGACCTGAAGACCTACTGCTTTCAGAAATAAGTTAGTCATCTTGCCGGTGATTTGTTTTGCTTTTCATGCACATGTGAGAACACACACAAACACATCATGCACATCAGATAAATTCCAAAATTAATTTGACTTCTTACCACAGTTCCTAATCCTGCCATGGTGAGCTGTATCACTGGGTAGCAGTAATGAAAATGCTAGATGTGTTTGTTTCAATTTCTTAATTTAAAAAATTTTTAAGTGTAAAAATGTTTAAATTCTCAGTTTCATCTGGGAATATAGATCAGTGGTTAAAACAGTAAATCTATGAATTATGAACTTAAACCCAGTGAAAAGTCTTAAGTGAGGGAAAATTCAAACAATCTGAAGCAGTAGAAAGTTGTGATAGCCTGGAATGTCTCTGAGACTCTCCACAAGGGAGGAATGAATTCAATCCAAGATCAAGCAGCAATCAAAAAAGTCACAGCATGTACACAGAAGTTTCTTGAAAATATGGGTTTTACCATGGAGATGCAAATGAGTATAAATGTTGGTGTCTCTTATGCAGAAGAACCCTAGACAGTAATTACAGGAAACTTTAGTCTAGAAATTTCATTGAAAACCCAATCATACACCAATACAATAATAGTTGGGGACCACAACACCTTATGTTTGGCAATAGAACATCCAGACTGAAAATCAACAAAGAAACTATACTTTGGAACTTTTAAAACTATATAAATACATGGAAATCAAACCTCATTCTTCTAAACAATGAGTCAAAGAAAAAATTAAAAAGGAAATTAAAATATTTCTTGAGACAAATGAGAATGGAAACACAACATATGAAAACCTATGGATACAGTAAAAGCAGTTCCAAGAGGGAAGTTTATACAATAAATGCCTACATCAAAGACTTGGAAAGATCTCACATAAACTACCTAAGGTTAAATCTCAAGGAACTAAAAAAACAAGAACAAACTAAACCCAAATTAGTAGGAGGAAAGAATAAAGATCAGAGCAGATGAAACCAAAAAAATACAAGAGGTCAATGAAACAAAGAGTTGGTTTTTTTAAAAGATAAATAAGATTGACAAACCTGTCTCTATACTAACTAAAAAGAAGTTTTCAAATAAAATCAGAGATGAAAAAGACATTATAACTGATATCACAAAAATACGAAGGATTAAGAAACTATTAACTATATGCCAACAAATTGGAAAACAGAAGAACTGGATAAATTCCTAGACACATAAAACCTATCAAAGTTGAATCATGAAAAAACAGAAAATCTGAACAGACTAATAATAATGAGATTGAATCACTAATGAAAAGTGTCCCATCAAAGAAAAGCTAAGGACCTGATGGCTTCACTGCTGAATTCTACCAAATATTTAAACTAATACCAATCCTTTTCAAATTAGTCCATAAAATTGAAGAAGAGAGAATTCTTCCAAACTTACTCTATATGGCCAGCATTTCCCTGATACCAAAACCAGATAAAGACACAAAAAAAA
>VBSM01002217.1:28170698-28254265 GCA_008086735.1 Cheirogaleus medius | reverse complement strand
TCCCAGTCAGCGGCAGGCCCCCACGGTTGTGCCTGTCTTAGGTTGCCCCCCTCCCCCATGGGAGGTCGTTACCCGTCTCTGGCTAACCATCTTGCAGGGCCAGACCTTGGGAATGTTCTTCTTATCTTATGGCCTCCAGACTCCCATCACCGGAGCCCACCGTGTGGGAGCTGGGCAGCATTTGCTTACGTGCAGAAACTGAAGCCTCTTGTTATGTCCCAAGACAGTAACTGGGTCTGAAGAGAATACTGGTTACCACTGCATCATGCAGCACACGTACATTACAGGCTATAGTGAATGATTAGTATAAGGCAGGCAATCGCCAGAATCAGCCCCCTACACACCATGAACAAGTGGGATTCATTCCAGGGAGACAAGTATGGTTCAACATACGCAAATCTATAAATGTGATACAACACATTAACAGAATCAAGGGAGGGGGAAAACCCTGTGATTATTTCAATAGATACAGAAAAAGCTTTGATAAAATTCAAGGTCCCTTCATGATAAAAATTCTCAACAAATTAGAAAATAAAGGCCATATATGACAAACCCACAGCTAACATCATGCTCAACCAGGAAAAACTGAAAGCTTTTCCTGTAAGATCTGAAACAAGACAAAGATGCCCATTTTCACCACTTATATTCAACATAGTACTGGAAGTTCTAGAAAGAACAAGCAAGCAAGAGAAAGAAATAAAGGGCATCTAAACTGGAAAGGAGAAAGTCAAATTATCCTTGTTTGCAGATGACATGATTGTGTATGTAGAAAACACTAAAGACTCCACTAAAAAACTGTTAGAACTAATACAAGAATTCAGTAAAGTTGCAGGATACCAAATCAACATACAAAAATCAGTAGCACTTATTTGCTTAAAGTGAACTATATGAAAAATCAAGAAAATCCTATTTACAGTAGCTACCAAAAAAATAAAATACCTAAGAATAAATTTAACGTGGTAAAAGATCTCTGCAATGAAAACTATAAAACAGTGATAAAAGCAATTGAAAAGGATACAAATAAATAGATATTTCGTGTTCATGGCTTGGAATAATTAATACTGTTAAAATGTCCGTACCACCCAAAGTGATATAAAAATTCAGTGTAAATCCCTATCAAAATGCCAAGGACATTTTCACAGAAATAGAAAAAAAAACTAAAATTTATATGGAAACACAAAAGACCCCAAATAGCCAAAGCAATCCTAAGCAAAAAGAACATCACACTACCTGACTTTAAAATACTTTACTAAAGTTATAGTAACCAAAACAAGAGATTAGCATAAAAATAGGTTCATAAACTAATGGAACAGAATAGAGAAACCAGAAATAAATTCACACACTTATGAGCAAACTGATTTTCAACAAAGGCACCAAGAACACACATTGTGGAAAGGACAGTCTTTTATCTAAATGATGCTGGGATAACTGGATATGCACTTGTAGAAAAATAAAACTAGACCTTTCTCT
Source organism: Cheirogaleus medius (assembly GCA_008086735.1). Classification (NCBI taxonomy): domain Eukaryota; kingdom Metazoa; phylum Chordata; class Mammalia; order Primates; family Cheirogaleidae; genus Cheirogaleus; species Cheirogaleus medius. Next base: position 28,252,795 of record VBSM01002217.1, on the reverse strand, counting down.
CTCACCATATACAAAAATAAACTCAAAATGCATTAAAGACTTAAATCTAAGACCTGAAACTATAAAACTACTAGAAGAAAACATGAGGGAAATGCTTCGTGACATTAGTCTGGTTAAGGATTCTTTGGGTAAGACCTCAGGAACACAGGCAACAAAGCAAAAATAGATAAATTGGATTACATTGAAAATGATAATGCTTCTGCACAACAAAGGAAATAATCGGTTGAAGAGACAAACTATAGAATGGGAGAAAATATCTGCAAACGATGCATCTGACAAGGGGCTAATATCCAGAATGTATAAGGAACTCAACTCCATAGCAAAAAAGCAAACAATTCGATTTTAAAATGAACAAAGGACTTGAATAGATATTTCTCAGAAGATGTCATACAAATGACCAACAGGTATGTGAGAAAATGTTCAACATCACTAATCATCAGGGAAATGTAAATCAAAACCACAGTGAGATATCACTTCATCCCAATTAGAATGGCTATTATCATAGAGACAAAAAATAACAATTGTTGATGTGGATATAGAGAAAAGGGAACCCTTATACACGGTTGGTGGGGATATAAATTGATAGAGCCATTATGGAAAACAGTATAGAGGTTCCTCAAAAAATTAAAAATAGAACTATATGATCCAGCAATTCTTCTAGTGAGTATTTATCCAAAGGAAATTAAATAAGTATGCCAAAGATCTGTCCTTGTATGTTTATTGTAGCACTATTCACAATAGACAAAATCTGGACTCAACCTAAGAGTCCATCAGTGGACAAATGAATAATGAAAATTTGGTGTATACACACACACACACTATGAAATGCTACTCACCTATAAAAGAATAAAATCCTATTATTTGCAGCAACATGGATGAACCTATAGGACATCATGTTAAGTAAGTCAACTACAAAAAGACAAATATCACATGTTCTTTCTCATTTGTGGAATCTAAAAAAGCTGATCTCATTGAAGTACAGAGCAGAATAGTGGTTGCCAGAGGCTGGGGTGGGGAAAATGGATAGCCCAGAAGTTTCTCTGACATCCTGGCATGGGATAGGTGTTCTACTGTTGATTGAGTGAATAAATGTTTGGTTGCAATGTGTTTCATGATAACACAAATAACTGAAGTTATCAATAAGATATGAATATTTAATTAGCGTGATATGAACTGGAAAATATGTGAATAGATGATGTCAAATCCATGACCTGTAAAACAAGAGCCCATGCCCACCACACCTGTTGGATATACTGGTGGCTACTGCCTGGGTCACTTATAACACTTGGCATGTGATCCATTCACCTCTTAATGTTCTCAGTGCTTATTTTCAATGGTGATGTCAATACTCATCTTTTAAAAATCGTCTTTTTTTAAAGAGGGAAGTAGGTACTGCACAGATATATACTGGCTTAGAAGAGGGTTGCTAGCCAAATTGCTCATTTTCCTCTTGGAAAGGACTTTTGGGTCCTTTTATTTTTTAGAAGCTTGGTGATGTTTTTGTGACCAGAACAATATGCCATCAGAACTTAACTCTTGTATCAGTTAGTCTGTGGTAAAATGGGTTTCGTTATATGTCGTTTCGCTTATAGTCACAGTTTCCGAAAACCTACCGATGGTGTTAAGTGAGGACTTACTATATAAGTATAAAAGCTAACATTTTTTGTTATAGGTCCTTTACAAGATCATTGTATTTAATTGTTACGGTGACACTATGAGCTGAGTACCATATTGTCACCATTTCACAAATGAGGAAACTTAATCATATAGAGATTTAGCGGATGATTCCTAATACTCCTATATTTGGGGAAAACTGGGAGTAGCTGAAAAATCCTGTATCGCCTGGTCTTCTACCCAGTGTGCATTATCAGAACACAGGAATGAAATGACACTTTAGTATCAGTTATGGCTCATGGGAATTTCCTAAAAGTCTGTGTTATGCTCCCTTTAGGTATATCAGGATTGGAGATAAAGAATGTGAATTTAACAAGAACTTCCGCCTTATCCTTCACACAAAACTGGCAAATCCTCACTATAAGCCAGAGTTACAAGCTCAGACAACCCTCCTCAATTTCACAGTCACAGAAGATGGTCTAGAAGCTCAGCTGCTAGCAGAGGTTGTCAGTATTGAAAGGCCAGATTTGGAGAAGCTTAAGGTAAAATGATTAAATCATCTACCAACACTTGAATTGCTTTTGCTCCTTGTCAAAGATGAGTTGGCCAGATTACTGTGGATCTGTTTCTGGGTTCTCCATTCTGTTCCGTTGATCTATTTGTCTCTCCCTTCATCAATACCACACTGTTTTGATTTCCGTAGTTTTATAGTAAGTCTTAAAGACAGTCTCCAACGTTGTTGCTGTTCCATATAGTGATGGTGATTCTGGATCTTATGCATTTTAATATAAACTTTAGAATTAGATTTTCAGTATCCACAAAATAATGTGCTAGTATTTTTATTAATATTATATTGACTTCCAGAAAGGGATACTGTTAATGATACTGAGTCTTCTTGTCCATGAATATGGAATATCTCTCCATTTTTTAAATCTTTGCTTTCTTTCATCAGAGTTGATTTGTACATATTTCAATTTTATGGTGCTAATGTAAAAATGGTAATATGTTTTAAATTTCAGATTACAGTTGTTCAATGTTGGTACACAGAAAAAAACAATTGGATTTTGTATATTAATCTGTATCTTGCAAACTTACTATAATTGCTTATTAGTTACAGGAAGCCTTGTGTCAATTCTTGGGGATTTTCTACAAAACAATCATGTCATGTGTGAACAAAGACAGTTTTCTATTTCTTTCTTCCCATTCTGTTTACATTTTATTTTATTTTATTGTCTTACTGTATTAGTTAGGACTTCCAGTACAATGTTGAATAGTAGTGGTGAAAGGGGACAGTCTTGCCTTTTTCCTGATGCTAGGGCAAAAGTATCTAACTTCTCACCATTAAGTATAGTATTAGCTGTGAGTCTCTTTTTTAGATGTTCTTTATCAAGTTGAGGAAGTTCCCCTCAATTTGTGGAGAATTTTTAATCATGAATAAGTGTTGGATTTTATTAAATTTTTTGTACATCTATTGATATGACCATATTTTTCTTTTTTAGCCTTTTATGTAGTGGATTACTTTACTTGACTTTTGAATGTTGAACCAGACTTGCATGTCTAGGATAAATCCTACTTGGTCATGGTGTATGATTCTTTTTATACATTGTTGGATTTGATATGCTGATATTTTGTTGAAGATTTTTATATCTGTGTGCATGGGAGATACTGGTATATAGTTTTCCTTTCTTGTGATGGCTTTATCTGGTTTTGGTATTAGGGTAATGCTGGACTTACGGAATGAGTTAGGAAGTGTCCCCTCTGCTTCTGTTTTCTATAAGAAATTATAGAGAATTGATATTTTTTCTTTAACTCTTTTCTGTCAATGAAATCATCTGGACCTGATGCTTTCTCTTTTGGAAGATTATTAATTGTTGAGTCAACTTCTTTAATAAATATAAGCCTATTCAGATTATCTGTTTGTCCTTGTGCAAGTTTTTGGTAGATTCTGTCTCCCAAGGTATTGGTCCACTTCATCTAAGTTATTACATTTGTGGGCAGAGAATTGTTTATGATATTCTTTTATTATCCTTTAATGTTCATGGAATCAGTAGTGATGCCCCTCTTTCATTCCTGATATTAGTAACTGGTGCTTTCTCTTTTTTTCTTGTTTAGCCTCCCTAGAGGATTATAAATTTTATTGCTTCTTTCAAAGAACTAGCCTTTGGTTTTGTTGAAAATCTATTGGTTTTCTGTTTAAAATTTAGTGGATTTCTGCTCTAATTTTTATTATTTATTTTCACCTGCTTGCTTTAGGTTTATATTTCTCTTCTTTCTCTAGTTTCCTAAAGTGAAAGCTTGGATAAATAACTTTAGATCTTTCTCTCTACTTTTCTAATATATGCATTTGATATTACAAATTTTCCTCTAAGTACTGATTTTGATGTATCTCACAAATTTTTATATGTTGTATTTTTGTTTTCATTTATTTCAAAGTATTTGTAAATTTCTCTTGAGACCTCTTTGATCCATGTGGTTATTTAGAAATGTGTTATTTACTCTCCAAATATTTTGAGATTTTCCAGCTATCTTTCTGTTATTGATTTCTTATTTAATTTTGTTGGGGTCTAGGAGCATATTTTGATTTCTGTTCTTTTAAACTTTTTCAGGTGTGTTTTATGGCCCACTATTTGGTCCATCCTGGTGAATATTCCATGTGAACTTGCAAAAAATGTATATTCTGCTGTAGTTAGATGAAATATTATATAAATGTCATTCAATCCAGTTGATTGATGATGTTGTTCAGTTCAACTATATCCTTACTGATTTTCTGCCTGCAAGATCTGTCAATTATGGATACAGGGGTTTTGAATTCTTCAACTGTAATAGTGGGCTTGTCTATTTCTCCTTGTAGTTCTATTAGTTTTTGATACTTTCTTGTTAGGTGTGTACACATTAAAGATTGTTATGCTTTCTTGCAAAGTTGGCCCCTTTGTTATATAACGCACTTTGTTCTCAGTAATTTTCTTTGTTCTGATATCTTCTTTTTCTCAAATTAATATAGCTTCTCCAGCTTTCTTTTGATTAGTACTGGCATGGTATATCTTTCTCCGTCCCTCTACCTTTAATTTTTATATTTAAAGTGGACATTTTTGGCTGGGTGCGGTGGCTCATGCCTGTAATCCTAGCACTGTGGGAGTCCAAGGTGGGAGAATCACTTGAGATCAGGAGTTCAAGACCACCCTGAACAAGAGCAAGACCCCATCTCTACCAAAAATAGAAAAAATTAGCTGGGCATGCTGGCAGGTGCCTGTAGTCCCAGCTACTCAGGAAACTGAGGCAGAAGGATCGCTTGAGCCCAGGACTTTGAGGTTGCAGTGAGCTATGATGAAGCCACTGCACTCTACATGGGGCAATGGAGTGAGACTATGTATGCATGTATGTATGTATGTATGAACAAACAAATGAGCTTTTGTAGAAAGCAGATAGTTGGGTCTTGTTTTTTATCACTCTACCAGTCTCTTTTCATTGATTTATTTAGATAATTCACATTTAAAGAGATTATTGATATGGATTAATATCTACCATATTTTTTACTATTTTTATTCACTATACTTGTTTCTTGTTATTTTTGTTTCTTTGTTTATCTTTTCCTCTTTTTCTGCCTTACCTGGTTTTAATTGAGCATTTTATATGATGCCATTATTTCTTCTATCTTAGCATATATAATTATAATTCTTTTTTAAAAAGTAATGGTTGCCTTAGCATTTGCAATATACAGTTATAACTAATCTGATTCCATTTTCAGATAAAACTACCATCTCATTTGTAGTGCAAGATTCTCATTAAATCCCTCTTATTTTTTATAATATTGCTGTCATTCATTTTATTTATCCATAAGATATGATAACCAAATACATTGCTGCTATAATTAAACAGGTCAATTAAGAGTAAAATAAAATATTTTACCTTCATTTATTCTTTTCCTAGTGCTCTTTCTTACATAGATATGAGTTTCTGACCAATATCATTTTCCTTCTCCATGAAGAAATTTTTTAACATTTCTTGTAAGGCAGGTGTACTAACAACAAAATCCTTCAGTTCTTGTTTGTCTAAGAAAATCTTTATTTCTCCTTCACTTTTGAAGGATAATTTTGTAGAATATAGAATCCTTAGTTATTTTTTGTTCAATATTTTAAATATTTTACTTTACTCTTGCTTGCATATTGTCTCAAGAGAAGTTCCACGTCATTCTTATCCTTGTTCCAACATAGGTAAAATGTTTTCTTTTTTTTTTTTTTTGTGGATTCTTTCAAGATGTTTTACTTATCGTTGATTTTCTGCGGATTGAACGTGATGTTCCTAGGAGGTGATTTTTGGTATTTATCCTGCTTAATGTGCTGCATCCTGGATCTGTGATTTAATGTCTGTCACTAATTTTGAAAAATTCTTAGCTATTATTACTTTCACTGTTTCTTCTGCTTTTTGCCCCTCTTTCTTCTCCTTGTAATTATCTCACAGTTCTTGGATATTCTTTTCATTTTTTAATTATTCTTTTTGATTTTCAGTTGGAGAAGCCTCTGTTGACATATCTTCAGTGTCACTAATTCTTCCCTTGACTATGTCTGCCCTACTGATGAGCCCATCAAAAGTGGCTTCATTTCTGTCATAGTTGTTTTGATTTCTAGCATTTCCTTTTGATTCCTTCTCAGAGTTTTTATCTCCCTGCTTACATTGCCCATGTATTCTGGCATACTGTCCACTTTTTCCAGTGAAGTCCTTAGCATATTCAGCAGTTATTTTTAATTCCTAGTCTGATAATTCCAAAATCTTTGCCATACCTGAGTCTTGTTCAGAGGTTTGCTTTGTCTCTTCAGACTGGGTTTTGTTTGGTTTTGTTTGGTCTGGTTTGGTTTTTTTTTTTTGCCTTTTAGCATACCTTGTACTTATTTCAAAAGCCAGGCGTGATATGGGTAAATGGAACTAAGGTAAATAGTGCTACTTTAGTGTGAGGTATTATGTTTATTTGGGTAGGAGTTAGGCTGTATTTAATGTTTGCTGTAGTTGTAGGTGTCATGGACTTCAATTTAATCTCATGTTCTTGTTTTTGTTTCCCCTGTTGTCTTTGGGTTTCCCTAAACACTCCTTCTTAAATAGAGTCTGTGTTTTATAGCTCTCTCAGTTGTAATACAATGATATTATACTGAAGTCTGTTGCTGTGTTGGTAAGGTATTGGGGAGGGGAAGCATTCTTTAATCTTATGATTAAATCTCAGAGTTTTTTAGTAGGCCCAAGTCACTAGGATGTGACCTTCAGAAGAGCTACTTAGCCTTTCTGTGTGGACAGGGAGTGTGGAGGGGGTTGAGTTGTCTAGCTGCCCTTCCCCTAAGGCAGATTAGGCACTGGCCCAGTAGTTTCTTTTGTGGGCAGACTTTTGTTAAGGAGAACAGAAAGCTTTCATATTTATTAATAAAATGGCTACTTTTCCCCTGGGCTTATTTCAGAATGGTTACTTTTCTTCTCTTCAGCCCAAAGCAGAAGTGGATTTTCTTTGGTCTTCACTTTGAGTACCTGAACTCCTGGAGGTAAAACTCACAAAAGTATGGAGAGCCCCCTAACAGCAGCCCCCCAGGAGTTTTTAACTCTCAAGCTCTGCCTCCAGCAATTAGCCAATGATTGTTTAAGCATTCCCAATACGTTGTGATTCTCCGTATCTGCCTGTTTTCAGGAGGCAGTTTGCTGTGTAATTTCAGTTCTCTGATATATGTATGAAGAATTGTTGATTAGCTTTTTTCTTGTTGTGAGGACAGAAATGAGACTTCCAAGCTCTTTACGCGTCTGGGCAGAAACCAGAAGTTTCTGATGTTTTCTTAAACAGATTCTTCCTATAGGTTCATGATGATAAATGATTATGATAAGTGTTCATACTCTACACCCTGGAGTACAACCAGATCTTAACATACATTCTGAATTTTTTTAAGGAATTTTTAAAAATTATTAGTATGGTTTTACTGTTAAATGTGTTTCATTATATACTGATTCCATGAAGTTTGTGATTAAGTAAACTCTACTTAAAGAACATGTATTTAACCACTATTTCTCATGCTTTTCTTGGCTTGTATTAGTTGGTTTTGACAAAGCACCAAAATGATTTTAAGATTGAGCTGAAATATCTGGAGGACGACCTCCTTCTTCGTCTTTCTGCGGCAGAAGGAAGCTTTCTGGATGACACCAAACTGGTGGAGAGATTGGAGGAGACAAAGGCCACTGCAGCAGAGATAGAACGCAAGGTAGGGAACGGCAGATGACACCTAGGAATTTTAATACTCTGAATGCAATGCTTGAGGTAACAGTGTAATCAGGCTTGGTAATTCCTTTAAGAGGACTGACTTGTGGAATTCAGGTCATTTAATAAACTACCCTTAAAAATTAGACTATGGGATTCTGAATGGAGATGGGACAATTAAACATGTGCATCTCCTAATTCCATAAAGCTCCAATCATTCAAATTAGACTGTCAGGCTACTAATATTCCAGGACCAAATTTTAAGAAAATTACAGCCTGCTGGCTTATATGGTCAAAAATCTAAAAAGGCTTAGTTAGCATCTGCTTCCGGCAAACTAACATCCTGTAGTCTCTCTGCAGGGTCCCCAGTCTGTTGGACATTTTAGAGAAATGCTTAGAGCTGAAGTTTTGTTTACAGGCCTGCAGTGGTGGGAGACTGAGCAGTGGATGGTCTCCTGCTGTACTCAAATGCATTATTCACCCTGGGAAAATGACATTTCCTAAAAGCCAGTAAAAATTTTCATTGAGCAGGCTTCCTGCTAATGTCCAACATGAATCCCAATATGCCTTATGTGTGGTGTGCACTTTGGACTTTCACAAGTGGCTGTTAACCCTTAACATTGTTTCAAAGTCAGAATCAGACCCTTGTTTGCTTTCTGAAATGTCCTCATTACTAAGTAATCTATTAATTACCCAGCAGAGGTTGTGTTGTCACTACACATCCAATATATTTGTCTTAAATTAAGCAAGGAAATGGAATCCCAAATTACTCCAGCCTTTTAAGTAAGTGAATTCTAGGTGGCTCCTAAGATGGTAAAGATTAGGGCAATTAAGTAAATTAGGTCTTAGCTTGGAAGTTAACTTCTAATTGTCTCTTAAAATGTCTCTTCCTATCTTCTTAATATATCACCGTGTAGTGACTTCCCTCTCTGCCCTACACTTTATTTCCTTTTATATACAAATATTATGAATCGAGTCTATAGAAAAGTTTGGGGAAAATATTGTATCTTATAAAAGTATCAGACCTACTTTTATTTAGGTAGCCCTAAATAAAAGAAATAGGTATTTGAGCTTTGAATAAAAATTAATATGTTGGTTGATGATGGTGGTGGTGTTTTAAAAGTTTTCACTCTGAATGTACCCAGAAGCTAATAGTAATGTAAATATACGAGCATATGGATGACCTGGTGCAAAGTCAGAATTAGACATGAGAGTCTACATGTAAAGTCCTTTTAGTAAGCATTGCTATTGGATGTATTATTCACCTTGACCACTTTTGTATACCTTGTTGCCTAATAAAGTTATTGGCATTGAATTGGCCCAGCAGACCTGTAAGAGCCATCCCTGAGAGGCGATATAGCTGGGTTATTAAGCCTTGAAAGAGAGAGGGGAGGCAGGAAGGTGACATTACTCAGAAACAAATTCTGTAGAACCAAACACAGTTACGTTTGTTTAATCTGCAACCTATAAAACAGCTAGAGTTATGTCCATTCTCACCGCAACTCAGTTTATGAAAAAAATTATTTAAAAATCAGAATTTAATGATTTTGGAAAAGCTCCAGCACATAGATGCCATGCATGTTGTTTGTTTTAATATTCATGATTTGTCATTTCAGATATGTTCTTGCATTACGTGGATAGGTACAGAGACTGTGAAGAGTAAGTCACTTATTTTGTTTTATCCCACCATAGGTGATTGAAGCCAAAGAAAATGAAAGGAAAATCAACGAGGCCCGAGAATGTTACAGACCAGTGGCAGCAAGAGCATCTCTTCTTTATTTTGTTATTAATGACCTCAGAAAAATCAACCCCATCTATCAATTCTCTCTGAAGGTAATGCTGAATAATTGAAAAATTGAAAACTTCAGGAGTTCCAGTTGTTTCTGGAAATTTGGAATTTATTTTTAAGTAATCAGTGTACCTGGGTAAGGAGTCATGAGGATCTAGTTAACAACAACAAACAAAATCCTCATTCTCATTCAGGAACTTTCATTTATAATTTTCAGCTAGATAATTTTGAAGTAATTGAACTATCACTATGGTGTCATACTGTATTTGTGTATTGTTCCTAAAAAGACTCTTAAAGGGGTTATTAAATATAAGGGAATTTTTTGGGGGGCTCCGATTTTGTCTTTGTGAAATGTGATCTGGAAAGAGCTTGCTCAATATTTCTTTGGTAAAGAGAGAAAAAGAAAGAGAACAACTATTTATTAAGCTGCTATTCCAGGCAAGGCACATTTATACTTTGGCTCATATTTTAATCCCTGCTACATCCCCAAAAAGTATATAACTTTATCCTCATTAAAAAAATAAATGAAACTAATATTTTTTAGATTTCAAATAGCCCAAGAATTTATATTTTATAATTGTAAGAGCTGGGATTTCAACTTAAGCTGCTTGATTTCAAAGTCTATATTCTATACATTCTGTTCCATTCTGCCTCTGGGCAGTATTCATTCATTTCGTTCATCGGTTTTTAGACAAATATTTACTGAGATCAATCATCATGCCAAATGCTTGTCACTAGGGTACACTCTTGGAAAAATATATATGGGTGGAGATATATATCTCTATCTATAGATAATCTATGTCAGTAGATATACAAGTATATGTCCACTTTTATAAATAGATCCATGTTTATAAAGTAAGTTATATCCATGTTATAAAAGTGATATGTACAGTGAGAGAGAGTAGGGATGGAGGAGCTGCTTTACTGGGAACTGAGGGAAGGCCACCCAGAGGAAGTAATATTTTAGCTGATTCCAGAAGGATAAGTAGGATTTAACCATGTGAAGAGCGTTTGGGAGAAAACAGGGATGTGGGAAGTATGGAAGAATTTGGGATGCCACGTAGTGAATGGATCTCAGTGGCTGGAGGGTAATGAGTGATAGGAAGGTGGCAGGAGACAAATCAAGAGAAATGGGAAGATGTTGATCACACAGAACCTCACAGGCCACGTTAGGGATCATGGATCATATCCTGTGTGCAACGAGAAGCCAGTGAAAGGTTTCAGGCGATGACTGATGTGATGACACGAGACTCAGAGATTTCAGATATGATTTGAAGCCAGGATCATCAGTTCTTGGAGATGGGCTAGACGTGGGCAATGAAGAAGAAGAAAGGGTCAAGCACAGCTAGCAGGTTTCCTAGTAGAATGCGACTAGTATGCAAAAATCCTGACAAGCACCATGTAGTTGAAATATGGAACAGCAACAGTGTATTAGGGGAGTACTAAAACTAAATCAGTAGTGTCAGCCGAGAATTACCCAAATGCCAAAACTAGACTAAGGCATTACAAGAAAAAAAACTACAGAGCAGTTCCCCTGGTGAACATATTGCAAGATTCCTCCAAAAAAGACTGATAATTGAATCCAACCAAATATATAAATAAAAAGCATAATACATTATGACCAAGTAGAATTTATTCCAAGAGTGCAAGTTGGTTTAACATTCAAAAATCACACAATGTAATTCATCATATCAGAATGAAAGAAGAAAACCATATGATCCTTTCAGTTAATGCAAAGAGCTTGACAAATGTCAACACATGTTTTAAAAAAGGAAAAAAACTCTCAACTAATGAGGAAGAGATGGTAACTTCTCAATGTAATAAAAGGCATCTACAAAAATCTGTGCCTAACATTTTACTTAATGTTGAAAAATGGAATGATTTGCCCTAAGATGAGGAACAAGACAAGGATATCTTTCTCTTAGCACTTCTATTCAACACTGCACTAGAAGTTATAACCAGTGCCATAAGACAATAAAAGGCACAGAGATTTAAAGAGAAGAAAAAAAACTTTTTTTTTTACAGGTTAACCTGATCACATATATAGAAAATCCTAAGAAATCTACAAAGAAAGGTACTTAGAGTAAGAAGTATGTTTTTAGCAATATTGCAACATATAAAGTCAATATACAAATACTTTGTATTTCTATATATAAGGAAGAAATAATTAGAAAATAAAATTAATAACTCAGCACTTCTTACAATGGCTTCCAAAGCCATGAAACTCTTAGGGATAATTATAATAAAATGCATGCAAGGTTTATATACTAAAAACTATAAAATATTGTTGAGAAAAACTAAAGAAGGCCTAATTAAATAGGGAGATATACCAATTCTCACTTGTAACACTCAGTATTGTTAAGACCATGTGGAATAAAACAAACCTCATCTATTATATCACGTTATACAAAATTAATTCAAAATGAATTGGCTAAGCTATAAAATTTCTAAAAGAAAAAATAAGACAAAAGCTTTGGACTTTGAGTTAGGCAAATATTTCTTAGGACACAATGGAAAGCAAAAAATTGATAAAGTGAACTTTATCAAATTTAAAAGCTTATGGTTTTCAAAAGACACTTAAAAAAATAAGGTAAGCCACAGACTAGAAAAAACAATATTCCTAATACATGTATCTAACAAGGAATTTGTATGAGGATATATAAAAGACTCATCCAACTCAGTAAGGAATTGAACAGACATTTATAATATGGTATATGTATTGTCTATAAGCATATTAAAAAATGTTCATCAGTCATAAGAAAAATGCAAAATGAAGCAAAATTTTACTATATACTCAGTAAAGTGGCTAAAATTTTACAAGACTGTCAGTACCAAGCATAGCACAGGTAAGGGTATGGCATTTATCTCAGATTGCTGCAAGGAATGCAATGGTAAAACCATTTTGGAAAACAGTTTGACAATTTCTTATAAAGGTAAATATACATTGGCAGTATGATATTGCATTTTTACTATACATATTTACCTAAGAGAAATAAAAACACATGTCCATAAAAAATTGTTAACAAATGTTCATACTTTATTCGTAATAGCCACAATTTAGAAATAACCCAAAATTTGCATAACCACTCACTAGCAGATGAATGCCACAAGTAGAAAATTCCACACCTGACCTCATATGTTTCATGTACAAAATTATTAAAAAGTATTATATAAAATCATCTGCAGGCTATGTGTATAAGGTATATATGAAACATAAATGAATTTCGTGTTTAGACTGGGTCTCATCCCCAAGATATCTCGTTATGTATATTCATGTATTCCAAAATCCAAAAAAAAAAAAATCCAAAACATTTCTAGTCCCAAGCATTTTGGATAAGGGACACTCAACCCTGTACTTTGTTAATACCTCCTTACCAATATGTGTTGAGTGTATCTGTCATTGCAGGGTTTTACTTTCACTCAAATATATATATTTCAAGGCAAATTAGTCTGTAGTCTGTGGTCCCTGTCCACCAGCCAAAAATAAATATTTTATATTTATAGCTATGTATATATAGATATATTTATATGTATTTAAATTCATGTCCATATGTAGAGACAAAGATATAAAAATCCTACAGCCCCATTATTACTAAGGCATGAAATAGAGTAATAAATATCAAGAGTGTCTTTAAAAGGAAGAAGAGGCCAAGCCCAATGGCTCATGCCTGTAATCCTAGCACTGTGGGAGGCTGAGGCAGAAGGATTGCTTGAGGTAAGGTGTTTGAGACCAGCCTGAGAAAGAACAAGACCCTGTCTCTACAAAAAATAGAAATATTAGCCAGGCATGGCTTCAGGTGCCTTTAGTCCCAGCTACTCAGGAGGCTGAGGCAGAAGGATCACCTGAGCCCAGGAGTCTGAGGTTGCTGTGAGCTCTGATGATGCCACTGCACTCTAGTCAGGGCAACAGAGAAAGATTCTGTCTCAAAAAAAAAAAAGAGAGATAAGCAAGGAGCATCCCAAAAGTGCATGGGTAGAACAATAAAACAAAAATAACAATGAGATTAAACAATAGGCTAAGGACTTAAGTAGACATCTCTCCAAAGAAGATATACAAATGACTAACAACCATATGAAGAAATGTTCAACATAATGAATTATTAGGGAGATGCAAATCAAAACCACAATGAGATAGCACCCATTAGGATGGCTACTATCAAAAAATAACAAGTGTTGATGAGGACATGGAAAAATTGGAACCCTTGTGCACTGTTTTTGCGAATGTAAAATGGTGCAGCTGCTAAGGAAAACAGTATAGCAGTTTCTCAAAAACTAAAAATAGAATTACCATATGATCCAGCACTTCTGCGTCTGGCTATATATCCAAAAGAATTGAAAGAGGGTCTCGAAGAGATATCTGAACATCCATATTCATAGCAGCATTGTTTACAACCCAAATGTCCATAAATGGATGAATGGATTAACCAAATGTGGTATATACATGCAATGGAATATTATTTAACCTTAAGAATGAAGGAAATTCTAACACATGCTACATACAACATTTATGAACCTTAAGTACATTGTCCTAAGTGAAATAAGCTAGTAACAAAAAGACTGTATGATTCCACTTACATGAGCTACCTAGAGTAGTCAAACTCATAGAAACAGAAAGTAGAATGGGGGTTGCTAGAGACAGGGGGTGGGGAGGAGAGGAGAATGGACAGTTGTTTAATGGGTACAGAGTTTCAGTTTTGCAAGATGAAAAATTATGGATATTGGTTGCACAACAATGTGAAGATATTTAACACTACTGAATTGAATGTATGTATACTTAAAATTGTTAAGATGGTAAATTTTATGTGTATTTTACCACAATTAAAAATAAAACCTATTTTTAAAAAAGTATATGAGCAGAAGGAGAGAGGACGGTGCAGTTCAGTTGCTAGGAAGGAGATGTGGGTCGATTTCATGGAATCGTATTAATGACAGTAATGACAGTAGACACTTAATGAGCATGTACCATGTGACAGAAACTGTTTCAAGAGCTTGTATTGTCCTCCTAAAAATCCTCCTCTCCCTATAGATGAACTTTAAACTGTCGCCCCATGTGTCTGGGGCTAGTTAGACATCCAGGCATCAATTGTCACCCTTTAATGGTTGCATTAACTTTCCCAGGCTTTTAACGTGCTGTTCCACAGAGCGATCGAGCAGGCTGACAAGGTAGAAGATGTGCAGGGGCGCATCTCCGTCCTGACGGAGAGCATCACCCACGCCATCTTCCTATACACCAGCCAGGCGCTGTTTGAGAAGGACAAACTCACCTTCCTGTCCCAGATGGCTTTTCAGGTAAGGAGATCAGTTGCTCAAAAGCATCCCCAGAGCCAAAGGCAGATGCCTCTGCTTATTATGTATTTTACTCCTGTAGGAAAGCACAGACACCTTTTTTGGAAGCCCTTGGTGGCTTGCAAAGAGTCTGTGTTTATCTTACAGGGAGCTTGGGCGTGTGACAGCTTTCTCCTAGGTCCTAGTGCTTTGGTTTGGGTGGGTGTGCACATTAAGCTCCCACCACAGCCGTCATCCTGAAAAACACCAATGAGACAATCTCTTCACCTTCTTGGGTCCTATAAAGAACTGTGCAGGTAGTACCAGGAAGATTCTTTGAGATCGAGGTTATATGTCCAGATCTGAGTAGTCCTGGGAGTTTCTCAGAGTCTTTTTAGAAAACAGTGAAGGGGGCTGGGCATGGTGGCTCACACTTGTAATCCCAGCACTTTGGGAGGCCGAGGTGGGGGGATCACTTGAGGGCAGGAGTTTGAGACCAGCCTGAGCAACATAGCAAGACCCTATTGATACAAAAATTTTTTTAAAAAATGAGCCAGGTGTGGTGGTGTATGTGTAGTCCCAGCTACTCGGGAGACTGAGGCAGGAGGCTGGCTTGAGCTCAGGAGTTTGAGGTTGCTGTGAGCTATGATGATGTCATTATTGCACTCCAGCCCTGGCAGCAGAGGAGACCCTATCTCAAAAAAAAAAAAAAAAAAAAAAAAAAAAAAAACAGTGAATGGGTTCATCATCCATGCTGTAGCAGATGACAGAATTTCTTTCTTTTTAAAGGTTGAATAGTAGTCCATTCTGTATAGTTAATGTATTTTTCAAAATTTGTCACAGTAGATTTTCAATGTTCTCACCATAAAAAAAAATGATATCTGGGGTGATGGATGTGTTAATTAGCTTGATTTAACCAATCCACAATATAAACATATATCAAAGCATCACATTGTGCTCCATAAATATGTATAAAATTATTTGTCAATTAAAAATAAAATTAAAAAAAAAACACAACAGTTAATGAATGCGTACAGAGAGGAACTCCAGGGTTCTCACCCCACCTTCAGTGAGACCTGCTTCTCTTTTACCCTTTTTCATATGGACTTGTAAAAAAGACTTTGTTTAAATAAAGATGTCTGTGATATGGGAAAAAAAACTTAAGGACTACAGTTATGGATAATATAAAAATGTCCTTTCATTCGCTAGTTTGCTACATGGCATTTTCCATTAGTTCAAACCTTAAAGTCTGTGTCTTACCTATTTTGTATCCTCCAAAATGCCTTGCCCAAAGGCACTTTATAAACACCTGCAGTTGATAATGATAAACTATGACTTCTCTTTCAATATTGTTTGTATTCATGGATTCCTTTGGATTCTATAAGAATATATGAGTATGGGTGTTTTAGAATGTATGTGATAAACAGGAGCCAGGCATTATAAAATGAAATGCTTGTTTTTACACACACCTCTTATTAACAGGAAAAGGCCAGGGGTGATAATACATGGCATGCACATCCATTGGAAGCTTCCCTTTGGAAGCTATAGATAAATTATAATCTATCCCAAATGCTGACAGTCTAGTAAATCAAAGCTTCTATATTAATGATTACTTATTTATTGAAATAAATTGAATGAAGAAAAATTAATTATCCAATAAAATATTATTTTAATGCATCCATGATGCATTTTGAAACATCTAGAATTTTAAAATAGAATAAACAAAAAATTTTACCTGTTTAACTTTGTGTTATAGTTTCCAGATGGGAATTAGGAATACTTCATTTGTACCCTCCAAAAGGTACTATGGTCTTTTTATCAATTCTATAATCAGAATGTCTAAAGTTTATTCCAATTCATTATGTGTTTCAGTTGTGCCTATAAAACAATTTCTCATTTTTTTCAATTATAATCTCACATATAAGAAAAATCTTTCACATATCTCAGTTTATTGATTATAATTTCTATACCAGAATTGACTTATAATATTAATATTAGTTCTACCTTCTGTTTAGTAGTTTAGTTCATTGTCACCAGTTCATTTTGTATGAATTTTAAGACAGGTTTGATCTATCAGCAGAAGACTAAATAGGAAAGCATATTTCAAATATGTTGCTCATAGGGATAGGTGTTAGGATTGGAATAAATCAGCCATTTTAATTATTTTCTATTAGATTTCCAATCATGGTTTTGAGATCATGGACATAATCTAAGATTCCCTATTTCACCTATAGGACAGATATCGGCCAGAATTGTTAGCAGACTTGCTTCTGCCCTTTTAATCGTGTCTGTTAAATGGTAACTGCTTGCTGTGCCATGATTTTGATGTAAACCAAATAATCCTTTTCAATTCTGTCTGTCAAGATTTTGCTGAGAAAGAAAGAGATTGACCCCCTTGAACTAGATTTCCTACTTCGATTCACAGTTGAACATACTTATCCAAGTCCTGTTGACTTCTTAACGACTCAGTCATGGAGTGCTATCAAGGTATGTTAGGAACATGGTTTCTCAATTTCTAAATCTTATTTCTAATATTAGGCCTTTCTGATGTAGAAATGTAGTTTAAAGAATACAGGTGATGATATATTAGACACCATTTCAGTTGTAGAAATATATAATATGTTATTTAATCTTTGTATTATTAAATTATTATCTTATTTGGAAGTCAAGCAGCTTTTAACTCATGTATGGGTAGAAAAGTTGTTAATAAATATGCTTAAAAGTTGTTAATAAATATGACCTTTTATCAAAGGTCAGAACCTTTGATAAAAGTCAAGTGATATAAATGAGAATTTTTCTTAAATCTAGTTTCTTTGTTTTTTTCTTTCTATTATATTTGTCCACTTTTTCCAGTTTTTCAAATTACTTCACAATGCAGTAGTTTATTCTCCAGTTTTTCAAATTACTTCACAATGCAGTAGTTTATTCTCATTGCAAAAATGTTTAAGCACACCAGAATATTGTAGAGAAAAAAGTGAGAGTCATTTTTCAACTGTAGTTATCAATCTTTATTCCATTTTCCTATCAGAAGGTTCCACTGTTAAGAGTTTATGCTCCCAGACTCTGGAGTTTCATAACGATGTTGAACGTATGCTAACCTCTGCCCTACTCTTTTTTCTAAGAAGACATTTCTATGCATTGAAAATAACTGTGTTGTTCCTTTTTATAGTATGTTTGGATTTTGCTTTTTCTAATAAGTATTTTTGATTAGGTTATCCACTTTAGAATTCTAAATTTAAGTTCAAATGTGTATCAGTCAGGATCTCAGCAGAAAATTCATGGCACATTCAAAGTGGTGATGAAGAGATTCAACTAAGAGCATATTTTTGTAGTATGAGCAATCAACCCATAAGGGTAAGGGAAGCAACCAGGAATGGGGAAGGAAAAAGGGGAGAACTGCTGAGAAATGAAGTTACGGGAAGGAACCAACCTATAAGAGCTGTGGCCTTTGGCAGAAAAACATAGTCCCTGCCAAACCACATCCCAGCAGAAAAGAGCTGGGGTGGAAATAACCCCTCCTCTCTCTTCTCTAGTGCTGCAGTCTCCTGCCAGTGTCTTCCACTGGCTAAACCCGGTGGAGCCAGAGATCTGGGGAACTTAGTTCAAATTGTCCTTTGAGCTCACCTTCTACACAGAACAGAAAATGGTGCAGAGTAAATCTGAAAGGAAAACGAATGAAGACCATCCAGTGCAATTTGTTTACATTAGATTAGATACGTGCACAAGTCTTTATCTCAAACTGTAAAGTATTGTCACACCATTCCTACCTATTTCTCTACTGTATCCCAGGCAGTTTCCCTTATCGAAGAATTTCGAGGCATAGACCGAGATGTGGAAGGATCTGCCAAGCAGTGGAGGAAGTGGGTAGAATCCGAATGTCCAGAGAAAGAAAAGTTACCGCAAGAATGGAAGAAGAAAAGTTTAATACAAAAGCTGATTATTTTGAGAGCACTGCGCCCTGACAGAATGACATATGCTCTCAGGTGGGGCCGCTGGCATTTTTGGAAATGCAAGTTAACACAGAGTAAACCTAGTCTTAGGGGTTAGGAGTATCTGGTGGAGGTGTTTACTGTTCATATTCATGGGAAGTGATTCTGCTGAGATTTAGATATTATAATGACTGCTATTGTTAAAATTGGTTAAACACTAAACAGCGTGCTAGTCTGTAGGCAGACTCAGCACATTCTTTCTGAAAAGCTTCATTCTGAAATCAGTAGGGGAGATGGGGAACTGATGGAAATGTTCTTGGAAGAGAGATGGGTGTCAGCAGAGTTCAGAGGCCAGGAGCATGAATTATCCAAGTGCAATTTCCATCGACTTTATTCAGTGGTGGCATTTTGGCTCCAAAGATTTTACATGTCAAACAAAAATGAATTCCTTTTGCAGAGACGCTCATAGTCCTACAACTTTACAACCAATGCAATTTAAAAGCAAAACCCCTGTCTATATCTTGGTTCAAGTGTCCGTTTTCTTTGCCCTCTTAGCTTCTAAATCGTAATTTGCTGCTTAATTCACACAAGTCTTATTCTAATTTGAATTCACCAACCAAAGAGTTCTCAACTTCCTTCCCTATTGTGCTCCTCTTTTTTCAGCAATATTCATGTGCCTCAGGGTTTTTTTTTCCTTTGCTTTGTCTAGTTCAGCCAATTTTCCCTTTGCAGGAGCCTCTGCCGAAACCTACTTTACAAGTTAATTCTGCTTAGTAGTACTTACTTTCTGCTAAATTTGATGCCGCTGGAAAATAATCCCTGCTTAATTGAGCTTCCCTGTGTTAGAAACACCCCCAAAAGCATTTGTATATTCATGAGAAGCCCAGCAGGCTGGAAAATTGCACTGTGGCAAATCTAATAAACTGTTGATAAGTAATGGGGGAATCTGGCAGGGGATTTGGGGGATACAAAGCCATAAGCAGGCTGATGGTACTCAGAGGGGGGTCTCAGGAGCCCCCCAAAATGGAACATAGGCTTCTGATTTTCAGCGCTTTCATTGATACACCTACTGCATACATCTAGTTGGATTTATATTGTCATTCTAACAAGACATCCCGTGTAATCATAAGGTTGCTTCTTTTCTGTGCCTGTGGTTTAAGCTTATCTAAGTGGTGATGCTTTTTAAGGTCAAAAGCACTGATAATGTTTTTTGTATTATTCTTTTTTATAGAAATTTCTTGGAGGAAAAACTGGGTACAAAGTACGTGGAGAGGACCAGATTGGATTTAATTAAAGCATTTGAAGAAAGCAGCCCGGCCACTCCGATATTCTTCATCCTGTCCCCAGGGGTAGATGCCCTTAAAGACCTAGAGATTCTTGGTGAGTGGCCAGGAGGCCTGCTGGCCCGCCCTCTTTCCTTCCCTCCCTTTCACCCACCACCCACCTTCCCCTCCTTTCAGTTCTCAGTTATCTTAGTTTCTTTTTCATTTTTTTCCCATATGTTGGAGATTGGGTATATAGAAAATGAAAGGCTAATAACACCGTAGTCTGAAGAAATGTTCAAATGGAACATTCCTCTGGTTGGCATAATGCAAGTTTCTTTTGTACTGTTTTCTACCTTTTGACTATATATGAGGGCCAGAGGGCAATTTTCTCCATGCTCATGTAATCTTGTGCCCCCTGTGACTAAATAATGGTCATTAGAGCAAGTCTATTTGATTGTGCAAGGCACTGTCGCTTTGTGCTCTAGATTACTATTCCCCACAGCCTACACCAGAATACCAGGTTAATATAGCTGTGACCTGGCTGTGCTCAATTTAAACGCAGCCTCACAAGGTAAGAGGCTTGTGCATTTACCCAATGAACCGATCTTTCAAAAAATGATGTGATATCTACCACATGTTGCTCCTTTTTATGAGGTAAATGCTTTGCTACTCCTGCAAGAGTTTATAAAGCCCCATAACAATGCCTGCCATCTATCAAAATGTCAAAAGCTTCATTATCATAAAACCAAAGGAACTGGTTTCCATAGGCTTTTCTAACGCTTGCTGGGAGGCAGCTTTTGGGAGCTGAAAATGCTGCTTGTGGATACCACAGAGGTGTAGTTTGGCTGCTCAAGGAAAGTGACCTAGAAGATGGCAGCAGTGACCACAGGTGACATTGGATCACAGAACTCCAGACTCCTCTTACCACTACTTGACTGACACCTCCTTTGATTCTTGGTGTCTTCTCCCACAGGCAGAAGACTTGGGTTTACAATCGACTCTGGAAAATTCCACAATGTGTCTTTAGGACAAGGTCAGGAGATGGTGGCAGAAATGGCACTGGAGAAAGCCTCCAAAGGAGGACACTGGGTCATACTCCAGGTGAGTATTAAGTTTCAGGGAAAACACGCCTAACCAACAGAACAATCCTTTAGCACTACCACACACGGTGATTTGCAGAGTCCTAGCAGTTCTGTCAGCATTCATGACACCTCCACAGTGGTGAGGGGCTCAGCAGTGAGTGCTGTCTTTTAAGAGGCTGTCTAGCCATTGTGCTTTAAAATTAAAAATATTAGAAGAAGCCCCATCATTCCTCTGACTTAGTAATATGTGGAACACTCAGTAGTGCCTGAGGATAAACAGGCTCATCTAGATTGCCAACACCGTTATCATGGTATCTGACATTGCAGGTGGCTTTAAAGTTGACAGAGACCTTTTTGAATGCATGTTATCTCATACAACTATGATGAGTTGTGTTACATTCCCTTTGTGAATTAAAGGGATTAGAGTAGACAAACCCTATATCCCTTCTAGGGCTCACATTATAGGGCCTAGGAATCTAGAACTAGGGTGGCCCCATTGGCTGGGGATTCCAGGAGCCAGTGGAGCACAGACCAGCCTTGGGGGACACCTGCAAGATGTGCTGACTTCGTCCATAGCAAGCTTCCCTGGCTGTCTCAGCAGCTCTGAGGACGGCCATCTGGTTTCCAGGTCAGTCATCCCAAAGGTTCTCTTCGGTAGGGCAGTTCACAGGATGCCTTAGTACTGATCATTATAACAAAGCTTTCAGGACAGGTATTGCCACTCTGCATATGAAGATGAGAAAGGTGAGCCTTGGAGGGGTCTGGAGAGTCTCGAAGCCGCTGAGCTGGTAGCTGGCAGAGCTGGCACTTGAGTTCAGGTGTGTTTAGCAGCAGTGACATTTGTTACACCGGCTCATGCCTCCACCCTCCTGCAGAGACACAGCATTGCCCCTCGGTGTCTCCAGTGTCCACATTTGAGGCTTTTTACATTTCTGCTTGGAATAAAACTGGGCTCGTACAGAAGCGTCCCGGAGTTCAAGTGGACTTAGGTGTGCAGGAACATCACTCTCTGGGATAGCCATACCCACTGCTCAGATGAGGCCTTTATGGAGACCTTTGTAAGGGGACCTGGGGTAGCGCACCCCCTTTGAAGGCTCAGAATCAGATGGGTAACAGCGGAGGGTTTATTTTTTTCAGAGACAGCAGTTGATGCTCAGATCGTTTGGTAGATGGTAAGATCTTCCCACAAAGGAGGCAGTTCTCATGTGCCCAGTGGCCCAAACTGGAGAGATCCCTAAAAGGGGTATAGTCATCTTCAAAAGAAAATATTCAAAATAAAATATTTCTGTTATTTTTGTATCTCTGCCAAGCTACCAGTTGCCCACAAAACTGCAAATTTTGAGTTTTACCAGTAAAAAAAAAAAAAAAAATTCCTGAAAGTCCTTATTTTATCAAGGATCTGCTTTTGGATATTTGTTTTAGACCTTTGGTTTTTGTTCTTAGTGGCAAGCCAGTAACCTAGAATTTCACTGTTTATACCTCATCACTCCCCACCCCACTACCCACACATAGAGTAATTGGAGAGGAGAGATTATGTCAGCATTTGGGCTATACCAGTTTCTAGAGGTTTCTAGTATGCCATTGATCCACAGTTAAAAGAGAAGCAGGACTTTGAAGAAAGAGAATGGGAACTTGTTTTATTGTTTATAATTTACATTACATTATGTCAGCATGGGCATATGATACATATGCACATGTTAATTAGTTCTTGCCCAAACCCTAGTATGGTCAATTATAATGATCTGATTAGGGGTGTTTAGTATTTTATGCAAAACTCACACTCCAGAGAAAACTATTATAAAGGTATGCACAGCAGAAAGTTTGTGCATTAACATAATGGATATTAAAATCATTTTTCATGGGTTATTTTTAAGGCATGTGGATTGCCTAAAGATGTTGCACAGGCACTGTTGTCATTGGACAAACAGGCATAGGAATCTAGCCAGTCCCAACACCAGTATCTTTGAGAATGGTTACCAGGCTGGATTTCAAAGTATGCCTGTGTTCTATGATGGCTCACTTGGAGGTTTTCTGTCCCCTGATTCCAAACTCACTGCCTAGAATATCTTCACTTTTGTTTCAAGTCAACTTTTCTAGTAAGGTACTGTTGTAGTCCTTAAGACAAAGACTGTAGACATAATAGAGCTTACAACACAGGTCCTGTTATTGTTTCTGTTGTTAACTTTTATGAGAGTCACAACTGGGTGTGAGAAGTTGCTTTCATAACCTAGGAACAAGCATGTAGGGCTGGAAATCTAGAGCCCTTACCTACCGTGTTGCTTTGCTAGGGCTGCCATACCAAAGTATCACAGACTGGGTGGCTTAAACAATAGAAATTTCATTTTTCACAGCTCTGGAGGCTGGAAATCTGACATCACGCTGTCTCAATTTCTTTTGAGGCCTGTCTCCCTAGCCTGTTAGATGGCCAACTCCTCCTTGTGTCTTCACATGGTTTTTCTTCTGTGTTTCTGTGTCCTAATTTCCTCCTCTTATAAGGACATCAGTTGTATTGATTTAAGACCCTTCATAATGGCCACATTTAGCCTTAATTACCTCCTTAAAGACACTAACTCCAAATATGGTCACATTATGTGTCACTGGGGGTTAGGACGTCAACATATGCATTTGGGAGGGACACAGTTCAGCCCATTACAGCTGCCAATGTTCAATATTTGCCCAGGGAATAAAAGCTTAATAATGTCAACAGCTGAATTGGCATAGTCTTTTTGCAAGAGAAATTTTAAAGGTTACCTACATTACTACTCCCTTTCTTGTTTGCTTTCATTCTCTCTATTTTTGTAGCTGTTATAATCTTAAACGTTTTTTCTTTGTTGGAAATGATTATATCTCTATGGGTGCGATGTTTCAATTACTATATCAAGAACTTCTCCAAAGCCAGAGAGCATGCAAGGTATGGACTTTACACCTCCCTCCCAGCACCAACTACCGAGCTGTACCCTGTGGGTGTTTTGCATTGGAGGAGCAAATTTGCGAATCATAAAACTGAAATGCAAAGAATGATGATGGCATTGGCATTTGTTTTTGTTTGTTTGTTTGTTTGTTTTTTGTGATTTCTGACAGCTGTGGGATTTAAGAAAAATCGTGTATTAGGCATACGCAGAGCACCTTAACAATGAGTGATTACTTTATTTTTCAGCTAACCTTTCTGCCCTTATACTCTTTTGAGTCCATACATTAATGAGTAGGAGTTTGAGTAGAGGAAATTTCCATCAGAAACAATGAAATGAGTAATCAGGTACATTTCCAGCTTCTAGTTTTTACACTTTATCAAACTAACCCAGATATGTTTCAGTCATTGTGTTTGAACTATAACAAAGAAAAGTATTAAGCAACTCCATCTTAGAAGTGACTGGTGGGTGTCTGAAGTAGGTACATATATTGGGTGCAGATTTTGGTTTACAAAAACAACCTGTGGTGATTTGGAGCGATATGTTCAATGTTTAATTCTCTTTTGGACTTTTTTTCCTTTTTCTGACATGGTAATTAAACTCGCAGGGGTCCTCAAACTTTTTAAACAGGGGACCAGTTCACTGTCCCTCAGACCGTTGGAGGGCCCAAATATAGTTTTAAAAAAACTATGAACAAATTCCTATGCACACTGCACATATTTTATTTTGAAGTAAAAAAACAAACGGGCAAAAACACCCACGTGTGGCCCCAGGGCCGTAGTTTGAGGACGCCTGTTAAATAAAAGAACATTTAAATCATAGTTCTCTGAGTTTTCAACACATTTGTATATAGGAAAATGTTGTAATCTTACAATTCAAGTAATATACTTCAATTTAATAGGAATTATAATCCATACTATCTTTCAGAATGTCCATTTGGTAGCCAAGTGGTTAGGAACCTTGGAGAAACTCCTTGAAAGATTCAGCCAAGGAAGCCACAGAGATTACAGGGTTTTCATGAGTGCTGATTCTGCACCTACGCCAAACGAGCATATCATCCCTCAAGGACTTCTGGAAAGTTCCATCAAGATTACTAATGAACCCCCCACAGGAATGCTGGCCAATTTGCATGCTGCCCTCTATAACTTTGATCAGGTAAGAAAGCAGAAGCAGTCTGGTCTGACAATAGAGTCAGAATCTTCTCACAAAACTGTGGGGACCATCACCAACTCAGGCATGTCATTTAAAGGGATGAAGCGAAATCTCAATGTTCGTGTGTGTGTGCACGTGTGTGTGTGTGTCTGTGTGTCTGTGTGTTTGGTGTGGTGTATTTTAATCTCTGGAAAGAATTTTGCTTGTCATTTCCTATTTTAATGACTAGAAATACATTTAAGTTCCACCCTAAAACTAAGAAAATTACTGCTATGTGTGTAAAGAGAACAAACTAGGTAATTTTTTGAGGAACCTGTTTCTTGAAGATAAATGTGACAGACGAGTATTTTTTACCACAGAAAGAGGAGAAGCCACTGTTAATCTTATTGATGATGACAACAATAACAACTTGGGAAAAATTTTAATATAATGTTTTATATTGGTTTTGATAGTAGTAAGTTTAAAGCCCCTCTTTTCAGGTTATATCTATGATAATTTCTTATTTATATGTTCACGTCTTTCCAAAATAAAACAAATACATATAATATATAACACATATATAAATTAATGATATCTTTATTACCATAATTCTCTTTACCCAAGTTATCATATCTATCTGGATCACAATCGAGTCTTTCAGTTTCCTTTGTTGCTATGGTTCTGAGATCCCACTCCTTCCTCTGATTTTTAAAATCCTTGATAAATAGCACTTTTACAGGAGAGTAGAATGAACCCTAAAGAGGAAATACATACGATTTGGTGATAAATATTCAGCCCCCTATTAGAAATGTTATTTTCTATGAAGCATGTCAACATGCTTTTTTCAGGTAGCTTTGGGTCAATACCCAAACCAACATTAGGAGGGAATTATGATAATTATAATAAGTGGGTACCTAAGAATACAGTGTTGAAGAATACAGTTAATTACTTAACTAAATAATTGAGTAATATGTAGCCTATATATATATACACACACACACACACACTATGTAAATAGTAGGCACTCAAAACTGTGTAAATAGTAGGCACTCAAAACATATTCTTGGATCTTTTAAATATTTCAGTATGCCTTTTTTATGGACTATGGCAGACATATATTTCTTTTTTACTCATCCCTTAATTTATAATTTCCAGCCATTTAAGACATTTTCTAGCCATTTCTCAAAGTAAGCACAAGAATAAATTGATATATTTAAATAAGATTTATCCATCTTCTAAAACAATTGTCTTTATTCATGAAAAGTGAGCATTTCATGAACAAATATACTTCAGCCCAATTCTCTTTCAGCTTTTTTGGTAATGTGTTAGTCCATTTTCCATTGCCATAAAGTAATACCTGAAACTGGGTAATTTATAAAGAGAAGTTAGGTAATAAGACAATATGATTTTGATACAAAAGACATAAAACAGGAAAATCGCAGATCAAAACACAGACCTATTGCTATAGCTTGGATATTTGACCTCTAAACCTCATGATGAAATTTGATCCCCGTCGGTGGAGGTAGGGCGCAATGGGAGGTGTTTGGGTCACAGAGGTGGATACCTCATGAATGGCTTAGTGCTATTCTCAGAGTAATGAGTGAGTTCTTATTCTGTTAGTTCTTGGCAAAGTGATTTGTGATAAAGAGCCTGGCACCTCCTCTCTCTCTCGCTTCCTCTCTCACTATGTAATCTCTGCACACACCAGTTCCCCTTTGCCTTCTACCATGAGTGGAAGCAGCCTGAGGACCTCACCAGGAACTGAGCAAATGCTGGTGCCATGTTTCTTGTACAGCCTGCAGAACCGTGAGCCACACAAACCTCTTTTCTTTGTAAATTACTCAGCCTCAGGCATTCCTTTACAGTAACACAAATGAACTAAGACACCAATGAATTTGAACTTCATAATACTAAATAAAATACTAGCAAATGAATCGAATTCAAATGTATATAGTAAGATAGCTATTTATCACAGTCATGTTAGATTATTTTAGTATACAATAATATTTTAGCATTAGGAATATCATTTATAGGTACAATTATATAAATGAGATAAAGAAGAAAATTAGTATGACCTAATATAAATGCTTTTGATAAAACTCAGTAGCCCTTCTTTATTTAAAAACAAAAACTATGAGAGAGAATAAATGTTCCAGATTAATCTTATACTTAATAATATAATATCAGAAGTTACCTGCTAATGGGGGGAACATAGTTTATAGTATTGATTACAGTTTCATTCTGGAGGTCCTAAAATATACACATGATAAAGCAAAAACGACAATTATCATTATTAGATACTCAGTGAATTTAAAAATCATTTACTTAATAAAATTTGAAAGAGTCTTTTAAGAATGCTGACCTGTCATTATGTTAGAAAACAAAATGCAGCTTTTATTCAAATTATGTAATTCTAGGGTACTAGCCTGTGCTCCCTGGCTACCTGTAACTAGGTTGCCAGAACCCTTTTATCAGTTAGAATTAGGGTTGGCTACCTTTGGAAGAAATTCTTGTACAGTAGCAAGGGCTTAAACAAGGTTAATATTTCTGCCACATGATAGTTCTATTCATGGGCCACTCAGAGCTCCTGTGTGTTACCACAGGGTTGTCACCAGTCCAGCTCCTACAGATCACCCCTGCATCATTTCTAGATGGGCTTATCATGGTCCCAGGCAGCTGAGAGAGCTGCAGCCCTCACATCCATGTTCCCAGTGGTAGGATGCAAAAAGGAACAAAGAAAACGACAGAGAATGTGTTTGCTTTGTTTTATAGCTGCTTCCTACAATTTAATATACAGTAGTACTTCTCCCTTCATCCCATGGGTCAAACTTAGTCACATTGTGTTACCTACCTGCAAGAGAGTCTGAGAAAAGTAAATTTATCTTAAGCAGCCATATGCCCAGCTAAAAATCAGCAAGAAGACACTTTAGAGCAGGCAATTAGTGGTTTCTATCACAGACATCCTCCTTTCCTAAGTCATCTTGTATCATCCAGGGCGTTCTGTGTCGCTGCCATGGCCTCATCTTGTTAAAGTGTGTGACATGGACAGAGAGTGATAAATACTATTTACCTTGTTACCACTTGGGTTAGGCAGGTGAGTCCCATTTGCTCCTGTTGCCCAGGTTCCCCTCTCAGCTGAGAAAAAGCACCCAAAGTCTAGAGATTTATAAACTATCCTGTTTGAGTGTTTTTGTTTCGCATGCTTTAATTTTCAAGTCAAGTTAAATCTATATTTTTGTTTTTTTTCCTCAAATTAGAATTTATCTCCAAACATTGGCATGTGCATTGAAAATGAACAAAGTTTAATATTAGTGCTTTATTTATTCCAGAATATTTATGCAAATCTGATCATTAAGTGCCTGAGATGTAAAGAACCATTTCATGTAGGCTGTGACCTACCTATACCTCTTTCAGCTCAATAGCATCTGTGTCTTGAAGAAGATGTCATAAAAAAGTATTGTTTGGGCTCCTTTCATACCCAGATAACCATATTTTTTAGAATAATAATATAGAGTTCTTTTTCTATAAAATTCAGAGGTAGAAACAAATATTAATAATTGATAATTGTGAGAGTAAGGTTGGTAGCTTTGTGCATACAGCCCTATTGTGTGTGTGTGTATGTATGTGTGCCTGTTCTCTGTTCACAATGCTGTTTGTATATTTGTTATACTAATTTGCTTATCACTTGGTTTATAAAAATACAACTGGCCTGAAATGTGGAATGGTAGGTAGACTCATACTGTTTCTTAGGAAAGCCTGATTCATATTTTCTTCCTATGTCACATTACCAGAGCATAATAAAATGGGCATTGACTTGTGTTTCTATTTTAGCACTGAGGAAAAAGCCAAGTAAGTTATATGAAATACAGATTGAATACTTAGTTATTATAGTATCTTGGGTTTTTCTGTGGACTATCTGTAATTTTAAAAGGTGTTAAGTGACTCGTTAGATCATAATTTCAAAGTGAAATTTTGATACTTACATTGGTTCTCCCAGAAATTTCTTACATTTAGAAGTAATATATTGTTTCTATCTGTCAAGATTAGTTCTAATTATATGGTTTCTCTTTTCTTCCCTTACAAGTTTACATTTTATTTGATATTTAGTTGTGGAAAAGTTATTCTTAATGATTTTTTTTTATTTCCAAAATCCATAAATTACCTAAAAATGGCCTAGTGACTTAGAACAGCTTAGTGATTTAGCTGGGTCTGCACTACATTTAGACTGGCCAGTTCCAGAACTGTATCAGCTGGCAGCCCTGGTGCCGCTGAAAGCACCATAGAAAGAAGCAAAAGCCCACAGGACAAATCCAGCCTTGGTTTAGTACCAGAAGTCCCCTGGAAAACCATGTCTGAACTCCTACTCCCAAAGTTCCTAAATATGCTTTGTACATGGCCCAAGTTGTCGGATCCATTTTAAATGTGAACTGGCTGTAGTTTGACCACTTCAAAGAACTAGGCAGTAAAGTGCAAAGTTTGGCCTGTTCTTCCCCTGCTGCCCAACACAAGCTGAAGGAGTGGTCCTCAAATTCTTTTCCTTGCTTGCCTTCCAGAACTGCCAAATCTGAGAATGCATAAAGTATTACTTGTAAGCCATAGATTAGACAGCTGTTTCCCTCCTTTTACTTTTATGGCTGTCGGGCCATAACCTTATTAATGTAGCATACTAGGTCAACTTTCAGCTTTCCCTCTGCATTTTTTTTTGTACAGACAAGGCTCTCTTGCTCAGGCTAGAGTGATGGTGTGATCATAGTTCACTGCAGCCTCCAACTCATGGATTTAAACAATCCTCCTGCCTCAGTCTCCAAAGTATCTGAGACTATAGGTGCATGCCCCCATACCTGGCCAATTTTTTTATAGAGATGGGAGGGTGGGTCTCATTATATTGCCCAGGCTGGTCTCGAATTCCTGGCCTCAAGCGATCCCACCTCAGCCTTCCAAAGTGCTAGGATCACAGACGTGAGCCACTGCACCTGACCTGCATTTTCAGATAATATCTCACATGTCTAGTCTATAGGGCACACGTTTTCCAATCTTCCATATGTCATCCAGTCATCCAAGCAATGAATTTTATTTTTAGTTCATTGGAAGGAAACCATGTGTACCAGTAATTGTATTAGTTAAGGCACAGGCTAAGCTGCCATAAGAAAGAGAATCAAAGCTATAGTGATTCAATGAAGACAGGAATTTGTTTCTCTCACACCCAAACCAATGGGCACCTCTGCCGTACCTAACTCAAGGTTCTGTAGAAAAGGGTGACAACCAAAGCAAGAAATTTCCTTATAAGCAAATGACATGGAAGTTATGCACGCCACTTCTGCTCAAATTCTGTTGGCAAAAACTTGGTCATATGGCACATCTCGCTTCAAGGAAGGCTGGAAAACATTCTTGCAATGGGTGGCCACATGCCCAGTGATCTCTATTACTATGGAACCAGGGAAGAATGGGTAGCTGTGGTTAACTAGCATCCAGCCAGGTAGCATTCCACTACAGTGATGAAAACTAAGACGATGACCTATGTCATCCAGATTTTACATGGAAATTTTTCTGTAAAAAAATGATGTCGAGCAATATTAACATGGTTAAAATGAATTATCTCATTTTCTAGTGAACTTAGAAGCATTTGGAAGAATAACTGAAGCAAAATAAAAGGATTCCTCTTAAATTAACAGTCTGGCAAATGCCACATAGATAGTCTCATAGGATAGGTAGCCATGCTTAAAACTACTTCTTACCTCTGTAGCCTCTCTCTATCAAGAGTCCTTTACACGATTATTGAAAACTCAAATCCTTGCCCTTGGAAACCATATAGATGGATAATCAAGCATTTCTTTTCATTTCTCTCAGGATACACTTGAAATGTGCTCCAAAGATCAGGAATTTAAAAGCATCCTCTTTTCTCTGTGCTACTTCCATGCCTGTGTTGCCGGGAGACTGAGGTTTGGCCCGCAGGGCTGGAGCCGACGCTATCCTTTCAATCTCGGAGACCTCACTATTTGTGCCAATGTCCTCTACAACTACTTAGAAGCAAACCCTAAAGTAAGTGCTAGTGGTTAGATAACCTCATCCAAGGAGTTTACTAAATTTTTCAGGCTTTGGGTGCTATCAAAATGGACCATAATTTCTCTTTGGAAACTATTATTGAAATAGCTGACA
This sequence comes from Cheirogaleus medius, assembly GCA_008086735.1. Lineage (NCBI taxonomy): Eukaryota > Metazoa > Chordata > Mammalia > Primates > Cheirogaleidae > Cheirogaleus > Cheirogaleus medius. The sequence goes on along the minus strand of VBSM01002217.1, from coordinate 28,221,432 downwards.
CTATATATGCATCTTCTGCCAAGTATGAAAATAAACCAGATCAAAGGTTTTCCAACAGTGGATGCTTGGACTTCATAAGATAGGTCAAACCAGTTCTACATCAGTGGCTTAGTGTTAAAAAAAAAATGTCCTTCATTATGTTAACAAAAACAGTGGTTTACATGTGCATATATGCCAGATTCATTAGGCAGGTAATGAAGCATTTGCACAAATGTAATTACATACAGCAATTCTGACAGTTCATAACACTGCATTAATAATCACTACAATTAGTTCTGATGATGGAAGCAATTTACAGCGCGTCACATGTATAAATAATGGTGCATTTCCTGCATATGTCATTATTATGTATTAAGGATGCCACCTTGTTGTGACTTTCTCAGTAATGTTCTCCTTGATTTGAAGTTAAAAGTAGATGAATGATTTCATTTCGTAGCTAAAATGTGTTTTACAGATGGGAATGGGAATGCCTCATCAAGAACATTTGTGTAAACTCGTTGAAACCCAATGATTGAATTTCAAAAAGGAAGAATCACTCATTCCTAAGGATATTCTGGCTTAATCCTCACAAGGGAAACTTTTTTCATTAAGTTAAATCTGATAGAATTTGGGTATATATGTCAAAACCAACCAGATGTTGGTCTAGGCCACACTTTCTATGAAGGGCCTTCGAAATCACCCATCTGTGTTTCTAAGTAGAAATCATTGTTTTATGTTCTTTCAGTAACCATTGTTATAATTTTTGTTATCAAAGTTTTCTCAAGCTTTGGTTGGTGCTTTGACTGCTGTCAGGGTATGTCCAGTTGGTACATATTGGGTGTGCTATCCCAAGGAACAAATTTTGAATAAGTTGTACCTAAAATAAATGGCTTCAATATGGTATGTGTTGATCAATATTCCATATCTATCATTTTTTTAATTTATAAAATTAAAAAGTAATTCCATAGACTTTGGGCATATTTGACCACTCTAATAAATAATAATAATATTTTTGTGTTGATCTCAACACCTTTTGTTTAAACTGTTTAAAATTTACTATTACAATAGTTCTGTCAGGTTGTAGTTGTCTGTCCTTGGTTCTTGGTTCTTGGTGTGCTCTTGGCCAAAGAATGACCAGACACACCAAAAGCAAGGCAAGTGTGAAACAGAGTTTACTGAGGAAGGACAAGATAGGTTTACGGAGCCAAAAGCAAGATACAGGTTCACAGGGCAAGAGCAAGATACATTCACCATAGACAACAAACAGACCCCTCTGTCATAACAAAAGGGCTCTGATTATGGTGTGGGGTCTGTTTTCTAGTGTTTGGATTGGGCCCTCCTTGTGGATCGGACATCACCACTGAGCCACTTTGAGGGACAGTTAACGACATACTAATTAGCCTTAGGTTATTCTAGGTCACTTTCCAAAGCCTATTGTGCCTGGGCTAGGGAATTCCCTGCATTCTTTTGCAGATTAGCAGGGATTCCTCCTTCCTCCAGGTACAACAGTTGCTCTGCACAGGATTAAGGGGGGTGGGGCAGCACCAAGCGGGGTGCCCACCCTTCTCCTTCTTCCCAGGTGGGGCAATTTTTTGAGGCAGCACCAAGGCAAGGCACCCACCTTTGTCCCTGTGAGAGCCGGAATCCGTCACCACAGAAAAAGAAATAAACCATTTAATACCTTTAATTCAAGTCCTTCATAATGGTCCCATGAGGCTGAGACCAGGAATATTATCCTATTTCAGCTGAAGCCCATACACAATTGAGGTAGAAATTAAGAGGAGGCAGAGGGGACTTGACACCTGTATTTGTTTCCAGCTCTCACATCTTGGGTCTTGGCAACACCAGTCAGTCAGTTGAGCTGTGCTGTATCCCGCTGCCTCTCCTACTGGGGTTCCAACACCAACACAACCTTAGGTTTTAACACATTCTCATGTCCCTCAGAAGTCCTGACCTGAGTCACATCACAAAGCAAGTTATCAGGACTTGGGAATTAAATTAGTATGTGAACATAGTTTGATTATACAAAATACCCTTTTCAAGAAAGTATATGTAAAAAACAAAGATCAGGATTTGGGGAAAGAGAATCAATTATTAAAAGAACAAGTCCCTAGCTAAATAAAATCTTAAGGGAGAGATTAATGCATATCAAATATTGAAATGTATAGCAGGCTTTTATTGAACGTACTCAGAGAAATAAGGTTAAGAAGTCTTTGTTTCCCATCCATTTTAGCTGCTTGGAAGGTAGGCCATGCAGTGGTAGAGAGAACATGTTTCTTTTTCATTCACATCAAACCAGCTTAAAAGAAAGACCTATTTGAGGTCCATTTATTCAAATTCAAATAAACTTGTAGCAAGTACATTGGAATAGTTGAAGCAATTTTACTTGTTCTGTTCTGTCACATCACGCAAGGAGCGAAGGCTATAATTACGTTTTTACTTGAACTGTTGGGAGGCAATATACTGCCCCCGAGGGTATAAAGGTTCCTGTCTAGAAAAGCTTCATCACACACTGGCATGTTTTGCAAACCCAGAGGAAGCTAAAGGGTAGCAGAGACAGGCTTCAAACCCTGCTCAGCCAAATAAAGAAGAGATACAGTGATTTCTTGTAGAAAACATGGCTCAGCATTAGTTATAACCCTTAGAACAGTCAGTAGGGCAGTCATGCCATAACAAAGTCCTCAAATCTATCTGTGGCCAGGGGATTTGTTTGCTTGGACTTTTGGAAAGTGATAGAATTCTAAATACATCCCAAATCCAAATTGTGTGAATGTTTCTTTCTTTTCCTGAACCAGATCATTAAAACTGATATAAATCAGACAATAAAAACATGTAACACTTCAGAAGCCCTGTGAACCAACATTCTCTCATGATTTTTGGATGAGATTGTGAATGTATAAACTTTCCCTGCATAACATTTTCTAGGAATGATTCACTTTACTTTAAAATTGTGTGGATTTTTACTGAATACATTAGAACACACTGAAAATAATTCTCCCAAGAAAATCTATACAGAAACTTAAACAATTTCTGAACCACTTTTAAAATGCTTCTTTTGATGGGGGCTCGTTTTAGAGGGGCATGCACCACTGGTTGGCCTCTCTGTGGCTTATACCCTAGGCACAGAAGTGAACATTATGTGTTTTTTCCCCCTGAGGTCCCATGGGAAGATCTCCGTTATCTCTTTGGTGAGATCATGTATGGGGGCCACATCACAGATGACTGGGATCGCAGACTGTGCCGCGTGTATTTAGAAGAATTCATGAATCCATCTCTGGTAAGACATTTTTAAATTAATTTTTCCTGAGGAGATAATTCTGGTAAGAATTTTTAAAAACTAATTTCACTATATGGATAATTCTTACGTTATTGAAGATTCTTGGCCTTTTGTGAGTATGTTCTGCTCTGCCTTCAATGGGGATTTGGAAATTTGTTAGAAATGCAGAATCTTAGGCATCATCTCAGACCTATAGAATCAGAATCTGCAGTTTAACAAAACTTCCCCAAGTGATTTCTGTGCACGTTAGAGTGTGCCAAGGGGAAACCCTCTCACACGCACTGGCTCACTGGGGATTCAAAATAACCCTGTGAGGTGTGCAGAGTTGACACTCTTAAATTCTATTATATAGACCAAGATGATGAGATATATGATTTGCCCCAAGCCATCAAGTTGGTATGAGCAAGAATTGTACCCAAAATATAAGTCTCTTGATTCCTATTCCAGGGATCATTTCATTAAAGTGTTTTTGCCTGTCACAGAAGTTATGGAATATTCTAGGTTTTTTTGTTTTTCGAGACAGAGTCTCACTCTGTTGCCCGGGCTAGAGTGCCGTGGCGTCAGCCTAGCTCACAGCAACCTCCAACTCCTGGGCTCAGGCGATCCTTCTGCCTCAGCCTCCCGAGTAGCTGGGACTACAGGCATGCGCCACCATGCCAGGCTCATTTTTTCTATATGTTTTTAGTTGGCCAATTAATTTCTTTCTATTTATAGTAGAGATGGGGTCTCGCTCTTGCTCAGGCTGGTTTCGAACTCCTGACCTTGAGTGATCCGCCTGCCACGGCCTCCCAGAGAGCTAGGATTACAGGCGTGAGCCACCGCGCCCGGCCATATTCTAGGTTTTGATCATTAACACCTTACTAAATATGTGCTTAAGAAAAACATGGTGAATAAGTATGTGAAGTGAAACGTTTGTTAATTAGCTTGATTTAATCATTTCACCATGTAAACATGTCTCAAAACATCACATTGTACACCTCATAAATATATACAATTATTAGTTTTCAATTAAAAATAAAATTAAAGGTGTGGATCCTATTTCAGTCTTCTACATGTGGCCATCCAATTTTTCCAGCACCATTTATTGAATAAGGATTCTTTTCCCCAGTGTATGTTTTTGTCTATTTTGTGAAAGATTAGATGGCTATATGAGGATGGTTTTATATCTGGGTTCTCAGTTCTGTTCTATTGGTCTATGTCTCTGTTCTCGTGCTAGTACCATGCTGTTTTAGTTACTATATGCTTGTAGTATAGCTTGAAGTCTGGTAAATTTATACCTCCCAATTTGTTCTTTTTGCTGAAGATTGCTTTTGCTATACGGCGTCTTCTCTGGTTCCATATGGAGCATACAATTATTTTTTCTAGATCTGCACAAATGATGTTGGTATTTTAATAGAGATTGCATTGAATCTTGAGATTGCTTTGGGTAGTATAGACATTTTAACAATGTCGATTCTGCTGACCCATGAGCAGAATATGGTTTTCCACCTGTTTTGTATTTTCTTTGTTGCTATTGTGAAGAGTATTGAGTCTTTGATTTGGTTCTCAGTTTGACTGTTGTTGGTGTATGGGAATGCTACTGATTTCTGTACATTGATTTTGTAACCTGAGACTTTGCTGAATTTGTTTATCAATGCCAGTAGTCTCATGGCAGAATCTTTGGGGTACTCTAAATATAAGGTCATATCATCAGCAAAGAGTGATAGTTTGACCTCTTCTGCCCCCATTTGAATGCCCTCGATTTCCTTCTCTTGTCTTATTGCTCTGGCTAGGGCTTCCAGCACTATGCTGAATAGAAACAGTGATAGAGGGCAACCATATCTGGTTTCAGTTCTAAGCAAGAATGCTTTTAATTTTTCTCCATACAATATGATGTTGGCTGTGTGTTTGTCATATATGGCTTGTATCATTTTTAGGTAAATCCTGTCTGTGCCTATTTTCTTAAGCATTCTTACCATAAAAGGGTGCTGAATTTTGTTGAATGCTTTTTCTGTGTCTATTGATGGATCATATGGTCTTTGTTTTTGCTTCTATTTATGTAGTGACTTACATTTATAGATTTATGTATGTTGGGCCATCCCTGAATCTCTGGGATGCAGCCTACTTGGTCATTATGGATTATTTTTTGTGATAAGCACCTGAATTCAGCTTGCTAGAATTTTGCATCTATACTCATAAGGGATATTGGTCTCCCACATGTAGAAGACTAAAACAAGATCTGCACCTTTCACTTCTCACAAAAATCAACTCATGGTAGATAACAGACTTAAGGCATGAAACTATAAGAATTCTAGAAGAAAATATTAGAAAAACTTTTACAGACATTGGCCTAGGCAAAGAATTTATGAAGAAGATCCCAAAGGCAATCACAGCAACAACAAAAATAAATAAATGAGACCTGATCAAATTAAAAAGCTTCTGCACAGCCAAAGAAACTATCAAGAGCAAACAGACAACCTATAATGGGAGAAAATATTCTTATGTTACACATCTGATAAAGGGCTCATAACTAGAATCTATATAGAACTCAGGAAAATCAGCAAGAAAAAAATCAAACACCCTATCAAAAAGTGGCCAAAGGACACAAACATAAACTTTTCAAAAGAAGATAGACTAATGGCCAACAAACATATGAAAAAATGCTCAACATCTCTAATCATCAGGGAAATGCAAATCAAAACCACAATGAGATGTCACTTAACTCCAGTGAGAATGGCCTTTATCAAAACATTCCAAAACAATAAATGTTGGTGAGGGTTTGGAGAGACAGGAACACTCATACACTGCTGGCAGGACTGTAAACTAGTACCACCTCTGTGGAAAGTAATATGGAGATACCTCAAAGAGATACAAGTAGAACTATTGATCCAACCATTTGATCCAGCAATCTCATTACTGGACATCTACCCAAAGGAACAAAAGACATTCCATAAAAAAGTCATCTGCACTAGAATGTTTATAGCAATACGGTTCACAATTGCGAAACAACCTGAGTGGAAACAACCGAAGTGCCCATCGATACATGAGTGGATTAATAAAATGTGGTATATGTATACCATGGAGTTCTACTCAGCCACAAAAAACAATGATGATCTAGCACCTCTTGTATTATCCTGGATAGAGCTGGAGCCCATTCTAAGTGAAGTATCACAAGAATGGAAAAACAAGCACCACATGTACTCACCATCAAATTGTATTAACTGATCAACATGTATGTGCACATATGGAAGTAACATTCATCAGGTGTCGGGCAGGGGGGAGGGAGGAGGAGGGGTTGGGTATATTCACACCTAATGGGTGCAATGCACACTGGGGGATGAACATACTTGAAGCTCTGACTCGGGTGGGACAAAGGCATATATGTAACCTAAACATTTGTAACCGTTAATAGGCTAAAATAAAAATAAATAAATAAAATTAAAATATAATATAATAAGATAGCAAAAAAGAAATTAACCAAATACAAGCTGAGAACTTTATTCAGATCTTATTTCAAACACACTAAAAAAATGATATTTATGATACAATAAGAAATTAACATTAATATATCATGATAAGGAACTCCTGTTAATATTTCATGTGTAATAAAATAATATGGTTATTTTTTAAGTTATTTTTTTAAAAAAAGAAAAGATTGTTTTGGGACTTGTTAATAAGGGCCAGAATCACTAAATGTTGGCATGGATGTGGAGAGATAGGAACACTCCTACACTGCTGGTGGGATTGCAAAATAGTTCAGCCTCTGTGGAAAGGAATATGGAGATACCTTAAAGCGATACAAGTTGATCTACCATTTGATCCAGTAATCCCGTTACTGGGCATCTACCCAAAAGAACAAAAGTCACTCTGTGAAAAAGACACCTGCACTCAAATGTTTATAGCAGCACAATTCACAAGTGCAAAGATGTGGAAACAACTGAAGTGGCCATCAATACATGAGTGGATTAATAAAATGTGGTATATGTATACCATGGAGTACTATTCAGCTATAAGAAACAATGGTGATATAGCACCTCTTGTATTTTCCTGGCTAGAGCTGGAACCGTTCCTATTAAGTGAAGTATCCCAAGAATGGGATAAGCACCACATGTACTCACCAGCAAATTGGTATTAACTGATCAACACCTAAGTGGACATATAGGAATAACATTTATCGGGTGTCGGGCAGGTGGAGGGGAGGGGATGGGTATACACATACATAACGAGTGTGATGCGCACCAACTAGGGGATGGTCACGCTTGAAGCTCTGACTCGGGGGAGGGGGGCAAGGGCAATATACATAACCTTAACATTTGTACCCCCACAATATGCTGGATAAATAAATAAATAAAAAATAAAATAAACATCTGTATTAAAAAAAAAAAAGAAAAAGAAAAGATGCGGCAACATGTATTAGCCTGGTGGACATACTAAGTGCAATAAGCCAGACACAGAAAGACAAATGCTGCATGTTCTCACTCATGTGTAAAATATAAAGGAGTTGATCACAGAAGTATAGGGCAGAAAAGGGATAGCTGAGCAGGGGAAGACAGGAGAGGGTGGGCAATGAGTACAAAGTTACAATTAGAAAGGAAGACAGGCCAGGGTGTAGTGGCTCATATCTATAATCCTAGCACTTTGGGAGGCTGAGGCAGGAGGATCACTTGAGCTCAGGAGTTTGAGACCAGCCTGAGGAAGAGCAAGACCCTGTTTCTACAAAAAATAGAAAAATTAGCCGGCGTGGTGTGCTTGTAGTCCCAACTACTCAGGAGGCTGAGGCAGGAGGATCACTTGAGCCCAGGAGTTTGAGGTTGCAGTCAGCTATGATGACACCGCTGCATTCTGGCCTGGGCAACAGAGCAAGTCCCTGTCTCAAAAAAAAATAGAAAAGAAGACAGTTCTGGTGTCCTGTTACACAGTAGGGTGGCTGTAGTCAACAATAAGGTATTATATGTCTAAAAACAGCTAGGAGAGAGGATTTTGTATGTTCCCACCACAGAGAAAGGTTTCAGGTGATGGATATGCTAATTATCCTGATTTGATCATTGCACAATGTATACGTTTTGAAACGTCACATTGTACCCCATCAATATGTACAATTATTATGTATCAACTAAAGTGACAGAAAATAAAGAAAAGAAAAATGTGATTTGAGAGCCTAGTTCTTCCTTCTCTTGTGAGGAAGGGGTAGATCACCCCGTAGTGGAGTTTAAAGAGCCCAGGCATACTTTTCCCAGTTCTTACCTTACTAATGTCATGCCTGTGTAGACATGGTTTGTTACAGGACCGCATTTTCTGGTAAAAGTACACAGTTCTTGTTTCTTATCCTACAGAAGCTGAATGTGGCAGCCATACTTTTCTCACGCGCTCTCTCTCTCTTGCCTGCTTTCTCTAATAGTATCCAAGTTCAGGTTCATGGCCATTTCCTGGTTATTTCTTGAAAATCCAAGGCACTTCATACCATATCATTTCTACTTCCAGTTAAGCACGACACCAACTGTGTTTAGGGTGATACCAGAGTCGTTTTTTTTTTTTTTTAATAGTTTGAGCAACCTGTTCATAATTTGTCTGAAAAAGTAACCTTTGAGAAGCATTAAATAGATTTGATCAAACCTTCTTCAAGTCCATTTTGAGAAGTAATATGATCATGTATTAGAAGACATGGTATATTAGAGAAAACTGGAGACAAATTATTTTGTTTTTAAATAATGTTGACCAATGTGGGGATGATGCAGAAGAAAAATTGACTTTCCTGCTTTGTGACCATTATTTAGGTGTTTCTTTTGATTGTGAGTCTCCTGGTCTTTCCTGAGTTCTAATGAGCAGGAATTCACATGTCAGAAAGAGACTTCCAATTTAACACAATTGGAAGTCACTCCTCAGAAGAGGTCTGGGAGCAGGTTGCCATGGAGATGGGGAAGATAAACAGTTCTGGGCGCACAGAGGCTGACTTCTCCCAATAACGATAGAGAGCAAGGGGCCAAGCAAGAAGCTCATAGGGACGTCCCCTCCCTGGCTCTGGCCAGTGGCTAAGACGAGAATTACTGTTGCTGAATGAAGCAATCCATTAACCTTCACAAGTCTGATCTCCCATTCAAATAACTGGAAAATAAATGTAGGTGATGAAACCTCAGGGCATCACTGGTGAGTAAGCCCTTTAGAAATGTAGGTACCTGACCTTCCATTCAGATCTGGTGACGTTTCGGGATCACAATGCCTCATCTGCATGCTTGTGGCGTCACTGGACTGTGCTTCCTTCTCAACTCACCAAAGGAAATTAATTCACTTACTGACTTGGGGTTAGAGGCTGCAAAAGTCGTTATTTTGTTCTCAAGTGAATGTTTCCTGCTCATGCTGTTTGTATTATTAGCGACATGATCTAACACTTCAGCATCTGCAGGACGTCTTTTTGCCAATTCTCACATAGGTTAACGTATTTGGAAATTAGTGTCTTTGGTTGCATTGGAACATGATCAAAAAGCAGCCCGTTAATAGTGTGGGGTTTGAAGTTCTGCTGTTCTTATCAAAAGAATCGGAATGCTTTCAGTGCTATCTTCCTGTTAAGAGGATGAATGAATTTTTTTGTTAGATGAATGAGTTTGTACTCAAAGAAATTTGTCTAGTTGGCAAAGTGCCTTAGAGGGTCTCTGGCCAAAATTAAGAAGGAAAACATTTTCTCATATATAAAGTGTGTGCTTGGCAGTGCTAAAATAAGTAATACAGTATATTACTTTCAGAAAATAAAGTATCAGGTCACTTTAAAGTTATCATATAGCACAAAGTATTTTAATAATATAGAGTAATGAATAAGAACCTGGGCTTTGAAATAAAAAGCAAACACTTGGGTTCAAATTCAAGTACTTCTTGCATTTGCTGTGTGATATTACTGAATCTTTCTTAACCTCAGTTTTATTATCTACAAAACAAGAATGACCAGCTCACGGGTTTATTGTCGGGTTTAAACATTTGTATAATGTTAGAATAATATGCTCAATAAATGGGAAATATTTTTATTACGAAGTATAAATTTTCATAATATATATTTCCCACCGGCTGTATATTATTTAATCTGTGATGGTAACAGTGGAAACCATTTATTAAATACCTGCTCTGTGCCAGGGGGCAGAACCACACAATTCATGTGTATTATTTCTTCTCCTCGCTACAATCCTGCAAAGTAGGTGTTATCTCATTTAATCAAAAAGGAAATTCAGCTCACAGAGGTCACACAGCTGGAAAATAGCAGAACTAGACTCATAATCAGACCCCAAAGGCCATTGGTTGGAGTGCTCATCTGCTTGTAGTCACTGGGGCACAAGTCACCAAAACACTGACCCATGTGTGTGCTTGCATGGTATGCTGGCACAGGCTGGCACTGAGAATAACATGGACAATCCAAGAGACCAGAGTCTTGGTTCTGGTCCTGCTGCTAACTTGCTTTCTAGCTTTGTGCTGGACCTTCCTGTGCCTCAGTTTATTCCTTTATAAAATTAAAGTACTGTCTAGAAAATCACCAGTGTACCTTGCAGCTCTAAAGACACCATAATGTAATTCAACCTTGAGCAATTTCTGAAAATCCTTGACAGCATTTTGTAGCCATGGTATTTTTGACCCAAAAGGCCCAAGGGCAAATGTGCTTGTTTAGACTCACAATGAACTGGGAGTTTCTTGTCATTACAAAGACTACTTGGAGAGGCAGTATGGAACCACAGTCCCCAACCTCCAGGCCACGGACCTGTTCCTGGCTTGTTAGGAGGTGATCAGCAGGCTGGCCAGCAAAGCTTCACCTCCCCATTGCTCAGCTTAGCTCTGCCTACCCTATTCCACCCCCCATCCGCAGAAAAATTATCTTCCATGAAACAGGTCCCTGGTGCCAAAACGGTTGGGGACCATTGGCATAGAAGGTGAGATTTTTAATAAATGTCAGAAAGGGAAATGTAAAAATGACAATAATCCCATGGAGTTAACATAGTCGGCAGAATGCTGGTTTTCCCAGTTACTAATAATTGTGCCTGTCAGTGTGCCTGCCCCTGACTTCTACAAAGGTGACTTCAAATCCTTGGTGATGTTTCCATGATTTGGAAGTTCTTTTGGCCAGAGCATGATTTCCATTGATCTTTTTTTTTTTTCCTTAAGAACAGCTTTACTGAGATATAATTTGCATAACAACATTTGCCAATTATATAATTCAAAGGTTTTTACTACCTTCACTGTTGTGCAATCATTACCACAATTTTAGAACAGTTTCATCACCACCCCCCCTCAAAAAAAACCCTGTACCAGTTTGCAGTAATTCGCCATTTGTTGCCCCTCATGCACGCAAAATACCCCACTCCCCAGCCCATGGCAACCACTAATCTACTTTCTGTATCTGTAGATTTGCCTATTGTGGACATTTTATATAAATGAATCTTATATTATGTAGCCTTTCGTGTCCAACTTCTTTCACTTAGCAGATGTTTTCAAGGTTCATCCATGTTGTAGCATATATCAGTACTTCATTCCTTTTTATGGCCCAAAATACCTCCATTGTATGGATATGCCATATTTTGTTTATCCATTCATCAGCTGATGGACATTTGGGTTGTTTCCACCTTTTGGCTCTTATGAATAATACTGCTGTGAACTTTTGTGCACACATTTTGTGTGGACATATGTTTTCAATTCTTTTGGGGTATATAACTAGGAGTGGAATTGCTGGGTCACATGGTAACTCTGTGTTTAATATCAGGAGGAACCACCAAACTGTTCTCCAAAGTGGCTGTACCATTTTATATTCCCATCAGCAATGTATTAATATGAAGGTTCTATTTTCTCCAAATCCTCACCAATACTGCTAATTGTCTACATTTTTTTAAATTTCTGAATATTATAGAGGTACAAATGTTTTGGTTACATCGATTGTTTTTGTAACACTTGAGTCAAAGTTATAAGTGTGCCCATCACCCAGACAGTGTGCACTGTGCCCGTTAGGTATGAATTTACCCATCCCCTCCTCTCCCCTCCCACCTGTTTGATTTCTGATGAATGTTATTTCCATATGTGCATATAAGTGTTGTTCAATTGGTTCCAATTAAATAGTTAGTACATGTGGTGTTTGTTTTTCCATCCTTGTGATACTTCACTTAGAAGAATGGTCTCCAGTTCCAACCAGGTTAATACAAGAGGTATTATTTCACCATTTTTTATGGCTGAGTAGTACTCCATGGTATACATATACCACATTTTATTAATTCACTTATGTATTGATGGGTACTTGGGTTGTTTCCATATCTTTGCAACTGTGAATCGTGCTGTTATAAACATTTGAGTGCAGGTATCTTTTTTATAGAATGTCTTTTTTTCTTTTGGGTAAATACCACTCTGAACGTGCCCAATCTCATCTGTCCACATTTTTTATTGTAGCCATCCTGGAGCAGGTAAAGAGCTATCACCTTATAGTTTTGATGTGCATGTCTCCCTATGTAGCAGCTTTTCACGTACTTACTGGCTATTTGTGTATCTTCTTTGGGAAAACATCTAGTTAGAACTATTGATTCTTTGAGGCATTACAACAACTTTCTCAAACAATCCTCCCCCAAAGTCAAGAAAGGAGGATGCTGTGTGGAGAGCTCTACAGTTAGGGCCCCATCAGCAAGAAGCAGCTTTTCATAAAAACTCCCTGGAGTGGGAAAGGAGGAGGTGTGAATTCAGAATCAGGATTCACAGAGCTCCTTGAGTAGGCTGAAATCTTTGCAGTTTTCTTAAAGTAAAAGGGAAACATAAGTCTTTGTATGAACCAAACCTTGCTTTTCAAATTTCAGTTATTTGGCATCATAGTTGGAATTTATAGTAGGACATTTCACAGGTTTTGTTTTTCTTTCCAGAAAATCACAATGTACTTAAAACAATCATGTCTGCAGCTAGGGCACAGGGAAGACCAATGCTAACACTTACGAAAGGCTGCTGTGTGCCAAGCTGTTTGCATATCTTATTCTTACAGCCACAGTCATTAGGTTGCTATTGTGAGTCACATTTTGCCGATGAAGAGATTGAAACTTAGATATAATAAATTGTCATTTCTTAAGACCACTAAATGGGGATGGGAACTGAACCAGGTTTGTCTGGCTGCAAACCTCAAGCCCTCTCCTTTGAACTTGCTGTTTTCTTTTGCTTTGCTCCTCGCCTAACGTATAGATGGCACTCTTCACAGGTGTCTAAACGGACTGCCTAATGGTCTTTGCAAAAAGCACAGACCATTTGCAGTCCCACCAGCATATGAGTATGCACTGTACAAACGTCAGTCCCCATGACATTTTAACATTTCTAAGTGTTCCGTTTTTCATTGGTCTCTTTGCTTGAAATTCTGTTTTTAACTGTGTTTTTATTGGGGGACAAATTAACTGTAGCTTTTAAAATTTCCTCAACTACCTAGCGAGCACTGAGAAGACCAAATACTTGTTTGTAGGGAATGAAGTTCCGTTTGGATGTGTTTGTTGATTCTAGTTTTGGATTTTATTATTCATATTTTTGCTCATATTTTTATTTTGGCTAATTTATCTAACATAGGCTAATTAGGGTGAGTTTGACTCTCCTGCAGCTTTGTTTCGGTCACCCTGAGCCAGGTGACATTTAAATTTTGATTATTCTTATATATAAATATGAAACAATAAAAATGTGAATAAATGAACAAAACCAAGGCAATGGATATTGGTGGGATTGTCCAACTTGTTCCTTCCCATATTCATTGGATCAAGATTTCTGTTTCTGGCAACATGAAGGATTAGGTAAATTAAAAATCCTACTGGTATAAAATAAAAATGGAAATACTGACTCAAATATCAAAAATGCCTTGGAATTCACAGGCAGAAATTGAGCACCATTATTAAGGACACAGGGTCTCTAGGCAATCCGAGATTGCAGGAGTGAGAGGGAAGAAACAAACCACCACATGACTGTCTGTATGGAAATTCACACGTATTTTGTCCCCTTTAGACTCTGAGTTCCTTAAGAATTAGATCATGCAGAGATTTTAGAGTTCCAAGGCTTGTTGTGGTACACTGGGTGATCAGTATATATTGCTGAATGAATAAATGAATATTCACTTTTTCTCCAGGGAGTAGTGAGGGGACCATGGCATAACACACAGTTATAGACAAACCCCACTTTCAGAAAATGATTTAGAAAATCCAGGCAGAAAAGAGATACATTAGGTAATAGTTTAAAAACAACATTTCACTGTATAGATAAGTGTACATACAGACAGAATTTATGGCATGAGAGACTGGAAAATTGAAACAGAGGTGTTAATGGCCCCAGGGAACCAGAGAGCAACCGGGTTAAAAAAAAAAACAAACAAAAAACTGAGATTATATTGAGTTAACTAGAAAACTATAAGCACTCGATTAACTCTCAGTGTTTATGGCTGGTCAGACTCAGGCCCATAAATTTTTTTGTTACATTTTGAAGATCTACATTCTAACGTTTGGAGGGTTTGGTATTATCGTTCAAACGTTCCAAACATTCCTGTAAATATAGCGTCTACCCTCTGCCCCCAGCCTCAGTGAAGCAGAGGGGCATGCTAAGTGCCTGACTACTCCTGCCTTTCATTCATTCATTCAGCAAGTGTGTATTGAGCACCAACATGGCCAGCAACTCTTCCAGGGTCCATGGATCTTGAGATGAGCAACACAGACTACCCTGAGTAGCTCAAAACTCCAGGAAGGTAGCACTGATTTCACTTGTAGTATAGAGGGCCTATAAAATGGTGCTTATATACACACACAGTTTTCAATAGATGCACATATAATTATTTGTTTATAAAATTCAAATGTATCATATAGAAAATGATTTGAAGCAATATGGTGAAAAGTACAGTATACTGGGAAAGCATACGCTGGAGTCATACTAAAATGAGTTCAGAATTAAGATTAAAATCAAACATCTGCCTAGGCAAATTATGTCAAGAGTCTTGATTTCCTCTCTGGGAGGTCGGGATGTTTGGGAGAATCAATGGACTCAAGTGTGTAACAGGGTGACCGATGTACAGCGATGGCGCAACACCTGCACATTCCTTTGGTGTGCATGTGTCACATCCCCAAGCACATCGCAAATGAAATCTTCTTAGGGCTAGAGTTCACGTGTGTGTTTTGGAATTCTCCCTAGACGTCAGCCTGGTGCTATACATGGAGCAGTACGGTTGATTCTGAAACATTTTAGAAAGCCTGCTACCAATCCAGCATCATGCTGGGACCTTCTTGCCAGAGTGTTCTCCAGGTGTTTAGGAAGTGAAAATTGATGCCTACCTAGATTTGGAATAACGGAATTTTCCTTTATGGTTGAAGATTGAAGATGAACTTATGCTGGCACCAGGATTCGCAGCCCCACCCTACCTAGATTATTCAGGCTACCACCAGTACGTAGAAGAGATGCTTCCTCCAGAAAGCCCCGCACTGTACGGCCTCCACCCAAATGCTGAAATAGAGTTCCTGACAGTGACATCCAACACCCTCTTCAGAACTTTGCTGGAGATGCAGCCCAGGAATGCACTAAGCGGTGATGAACTGGGGCCGTCTACAGAAGAAAAGGTAGAGGATCTGCCTGTTCTTTTCTTTTGTTAAACTGCAGTATAACTTATATACACTGAGGGTCCTAATCTTAAGTGTACAACTCAATGAAATTTTACCTAGGCATATACTCATATAACCACAACCTAGATCAAAATATGGACCATTTCCAGACGTTCAAGAGGGATACTTACATCTTTTACCAGTTAATTTACCTCCCTACTTCCCAAAGGTAATCAATATCCTTACCTCTATCATGACAGATTAGCTTGCCTGTTTTTGAACTTAAAATACATGGAATCATACTTTATGTACTTATTTCTGTCTAGCTGCTTTTACTCTACATTATATTTGAGACTCATCCATGTTGTTCATGAACCAATGGTTCATTTTTATTTAGCATTCTATATGAATATACAATTCTTTATTCATTCTGTGAATGGATGTTTGGGTTGTTTCTAAGTTTTCACATTATGAATATCACAGCCATGAACATTCTTATATAGTCTTGTCAATAGACAAAGTAACTCCCAAAGGTATCCACTGATAATATTCATTTTTCTATACCTAGAAGTGGAATTGCCAAATCACAGGGTATATAATGTTTAGCTTTAATAGTACTCAGAGTTTTCTAAAGTGGTTGTACCAGTTACACTCTCACCAGCAGTGTATGAGCGTTCCAGTTGCTCTATCTTCTTGTGGTTTTTGTTAAAGGTAATGATATCTCATAGTGGTTTTAACTTTGCATGCTGCAGTTGAGGAATAATGTTGAGCATCTTTTCTCATGGCTTATGGGCATTTGGATGTACTTTCTTGTGAAGTACCTGTTCTAGTGCTCACCCAATTTTTAATTGTGTTGTTAGTCTTTGATTTATAAGAGATCTTTATTCTGGATGTGTGTCCTTGGTTATATATATATATATATTACAAGTATCTAGTGGCTTGTCTTTCACTCTCTTAATGTGTTTTCGGCTCTGTCATTTTGTTATGGTATTTTTTTTACATTGTCCTGGGAGATTAGCATTATTTTTTAAAGCTAATTATTACCCTAGAATGATGGGGATAAAATAATTATTTGTTTAAACTTTAAAGTCTTATTTCTCATTAACTAAAAACCTGAATAGTTGACTTTTTCCCAAATAAATTAGCTCTTATTTCTCTCTCAAAGTTATTAATCAAGATTTGATTGACAAGGATTTAGGTTGTTGAAACCCAGTAAACATTAGATCTAATTATAGTGAGGTCCCAGAAACTGTCCCTATTATTTCTTGAAATTTTTCAATTATTCCTTAAAATAAGGCCATTTGTGGAGACATTCATTATATTTTAGAAGCTTTAGAAATTTGTTAGTGTTGTTTTGTCCCATATACTAACTTCTTTATAAGATTGTTACATTTTTAAAAGATGAAGAAGGAAAAAATTCATCCATTTGGGAAACAGCTATATAGCATGAATAGAATCAGAGGTGGATGAGGTCTGCATCTGGTTTTTGTGCTTCCAACAAGGAAGCTGATCGAGCACATGGGGCAAAGGTGCCTTGAGACCCCAGAGAGGCAAACAGATTGTAACAATGACCACATACTGGGTGCTGACTGTATGCTAGGCACTATAGAAAGTGCTTTACAGATAATACCACTTAATCCACAATAGCTCTAAGTGGTATCAGGATCCCTATTTCTGACATGACCTTAGTTAGATGACTTGCCAAGTCCAGGCAGCTAGAATGGGTCCATGAAGGAAACCAAATCCTGGCTGATTCCAAAAGCCATTCTTTTACCTAAATTCTCTGTAACAGTTTCATACTGTCTACTGCTGTTGTACATGAGTTTAAGATTTCAGAACCTGACAAATTACCTGCCAGAGTGCTAAAGTAACTTGCAGGAAGGATGTAAGAACTGCAGGCAGGAATCCAAGAAATCAAGGAAAGAAGGAAAGATCCCTGAGGCTAAAGACAGGCAGTGTTGTTCAATCTTCTGTCCTTTCTAGGTATTTATTGGTTTTTCCCAGCTCAGTGAAGCTGCATAGATGGAACAAGTACGTATATCTGAGTACTAGGTGTATATTCACACCTTCAATATATAAATCATTTCTTCAGGGCAACAGTTATAGAAGATAGAGGCTTCCCTGTTGTTAAAAATGAAATGGTCTAAATTGTTCCAGGAATTTTTGGATGCCCTGGTTGAGAGGGCAGCATCAGAGTCACCAGAATTAGCTCATGCTTTAAGGGCCTCTTTGGTTCATGTGACTTTTCAAATGATTTTGTTAATTTAGCAGATTATAAAATGCAGTACCCAAATGATGGGCTTCTGCTTCCTCAGATCCTATCTTTACATACAAATGATATATACTTGATGACAGTTCTATACTCCCTAAATGCTAACAGTGAATAACTGCAAATAAATAGCTCCTTCCTGACTAGATTTTGGGATCTAAGGAAGGGGAGGTGCTGGCGCTGGTGCAGAGTCAGCTGAGGGAGTTGGCACTGCCGCTCGGCCCACCTCTTGGGAGCAGTGGGCATCTTTTAAGTGCATTCACAGGCATGTTTGGAAACTGTATGATCTATTCTTGGACTTCAAAACGTACAGGATATATATATAGTCACCAAGACCACAACTAAAATAGAAAGTTGCTAAATCTTTTTTGTTAACGATTTAAGGTTAAGAATGTCTTGGATGACATTTTGGAGAAACTTCCAGAAGAGTTCAACATGGCAGAGATAATGCAAAAAACCTCAAATAGAAACCCCTATATTCTTGTCTGCTTCCAAGAATGTGAGAGGATGAATATTCTCATTCGGGAAATCCGTGCATCACTTCAACAGTTAGACCTTGGTTTGAAGGTAAGTTTAAGTGGGACTAGAGCAGCTTCACCACATTGGAAGATACTCAATATGTGGCCTTTTTTCTCCACGCAAGGGGGAGCTGACATTATCTCCCGACGTGGAAGCCCAGCAGTCTGCGCTGAGTTATGACACGGTGCCGGACACTTGGAGCAAACTGGCCTATCCTTCTACTTACGGCCTAGCACAATGGTAAGCTACCCCATCTCGTTGCCACTGGCCCTTCTTCAGCCTCCATGCTGGGTTAGTATTCTGAATCATGCCCTGTAAGAACTATGAAGATTGTGCTTTGCGACTTGTATTCAGCCTGTAACCGTGCAAACACTACCACCAATTTCATTTGAGTTTCCTTAGTATATTGCTTCAAAGACAAAAATCAGTTAAAAGTCTGGGTCAGAGCAAGATTCAAATTCTGCTTCGCACTTACTAGGTATTTGATCTTGGACAAAATACCTAATGTATCATTTTTTTCCATCTGAAAATGTAGATAATAGAATTCCTTCATTGAGTTGTTGTAAGATTTAAATGACCATGGAAGGCAACTTGAGTTTGACTTCGTGTCATCTTATACCCTTATTTTCCAAGCCAGTGATTACTAATGCCTTCTCACAGACAACTTTTTAATGTTTGTAACATGGTATGCCGTAAATTAGACTGGCTTCAACATGTTGGTATGACTGCAGAGATGTGTCACAAAGCCAGGCAGAAATTCACAGATCACTGAAGGGCCGATGTGATCCCCAGCAGCTCCTTGGCCTAGGTAGACAATTTAGGAAGTTTTGTAAGACTCTGTTTTTGGTGCTTTTCTTTATCCCTGCTTTCCTGAATTGTTCTTCCATGAACCAGAACACTACTCTGAGCCTTAAACTGGACAGTCCATTAGAATTGCAAATGACCGCAGGTCGGAACTGTCCCCCAGGCACTGAGGTGTGGGACGTGTGGGACGGTACAAACATAAGGTGGGGAGAGGGGAGGCGACGTGTAAACCCCAGATGACAGCAAGTAACTGCAGCAGAGCAGGGAGCAGAACCCCTCCACACATTCCTAATGCTACAAATATCCAAAATAGAATTTTAAATCTCAGAGATGAAGGATTTATATATATAGTTATGTTTTATGATTAATGACACTTATTTCTATCATCTTATTTTGTGCTTCCTGATTTCCATATTTTTCTCAGCTTTTTCCCCAACCCTTTCTGACTTCTGTTGATTTAATCATTTTATTTGGTGTCTATTCCTGTACCACTCCCATTATTTTAGTGGAGACCCTTTACATTGTAACATACACATCTTTGATTTTTTTCTAACACAATGTAAAGTTCCCTTAGACCCTCAAGCTCCCTCTGGTCTGGAACTATAGTTCAATCTTATTTTAAACTGTAGTATTTTTGTTCTTTTTTTGTTTATAATCTATAATTATTTTTGCTTTAACAGTGTATTGTATCAATTTCTTTTGTCACTGTTGTTTTTCACATCTTGTTCTGGGCTCCTTTTTTCTTTTTACCAAAGTATAAAATGTAGCAGCTCCTTGGAGAGGGCTGTAAATCATACTCTGTGTCTGAAACTGTCTTCACTGCCCTCTTTCTTGATTGATAGTTTACTTGTATGTAGAATTCTAGGACACAATGATTATTTTCCTTCCAACTTTTAGTGTTTTAACTCTATTGTTTTCTAGCACTGATTGTAGAGGATGAGTCTGTTCTATAAGACTTTTCTCTTTATCCTTAAGGTTTTACAATTTTACTGATAGATCGACATGTGGACTTTTATAATTGTATCCTGCTTTGTACTGTGTGTAGTTAGAAATGTGAGTCCATCTATTGCTTCCATTGTGAAAAATTCTCAGCCCTTATTTCTCTGAATATTGCCTCCCCCCACCCATTCTCTTCATTATCTGCATTTAACTACCTAAGCACTCATATTTTCGATCTCTGTGTGTCTCAGCTGTATTCTGGTTGATTTTGTCATTCTGGGTGATCTTCATTATGTCTTTAACTGTCTTGTCTGTTTACTCCCTGGATTTAATTATTTAATTTTTGGTGTCCATAACTTTCAGTCTCAAGTTGTTTACATCTTTGGAAGAGTGCTTGACCTAGTTTCATAATTTCCTGTTTTTGTTTTTATTCTTTTTCTAAGGAGTTTAAACATACTTATAAATGGGTCTCTTTTCCAAGATTCTTCTATTTTTATTTCCTGGGTTATAAACCTTTCTATTTGTTGAACTTGCTGGTATTTTTTCATGTCATATAGACTGCTGTCTTTATATCTGAATGACACTTGGTTACTAAAAAAAGGTAACACACTCATTTGGAGGGCTTTGTAGCCATCACTCTATTCTCTGGTCAAATGCTGCAGTGGAGATGTCCAAGGTTTGCATAATTTTTTCCCCCTTATAAATGGCTTCATGTTTTTCCCTGGTCATCCAGGGGATTATCTTCATAGTCCATAATGTTATTAAGATATGCTTTAGTATTGACTATTCTGTGCCAAATTTCCTTGGAACATGACTATACAGATTCAAATTTGTAATTTAGGAAAACTAAAATCTTTTAGAATTACATTATTAAGTATTTTGTTTCATTAACTTTCATCTTATTTTCACTGTAACCCTTTATGTTCATTTTTTATTATTCTCTTATGCTGTTTCACTTTCTGCTTTCATTTCTATAATTGTTTTTTTTTTCTATTTCCTGAGATCTTCCAACTTAATTTCCTCACATTTTCTTCCCTAATCCCTTCCCTAAACCATGATTTTGTTTATATAAGCAATCATTTTGTGTCTTTTAAATTGTTGCAAGTTGGCCGGCTGCAATGTCTGTCCTCATGTGGCAACATTTAGTGGGAAGAGTCTTTTTCTGCTCTTGCCTTTCCTGATCTTTGCCCTTTTTGCATCATCTTTGTGTGGAGATTATGCTGTTCCTTTTTATTATCTTCCAATACGTTTTTCCTAATCCAACTATTTGAAACAATTTAATATGGGCCCGGGCACAGATCCACGTTCTAAGGCAGCAGGAATTTTCCCTGTAGCGACCCAAGTTGGAACGTGAACATTTCAAGCCGCCTTTTCCTTCTTCACAACCTGGAGTCAGCCAAGTAACAAATACCTCAGGCAGACACCTTCCACAGTGGTGGTTTGTCGGGGCGACTCCTCACTCAGCCCTACTTCCTGTGCAACTATGAACCAAACAAGGTCCAGAAAACTTCAGAGCTAGCCCGTGAGCCCCTTGCACTGGAGAACTACTTTGCTGGCTTTCATGTTGAGGCTCTCCTCTCTCTGCTCCATCTCTGCTTCATTCCACACCTCTTCTTAACACCTATACATTTCAAGGTTTCACAATTCTAACTTTATCAAAGAGAGTCGTTTGTCCTTAGCCTCCATCAGCCATCTTCCTTATAGGTAAGTTGCAGCTCCTTCCTCCCTGGCATCATTGTGAGGGGATGAGAGCGTATGTGTGTAAACAGCAGCATTTCTCAAACCACAGGCATGAAACGGATGGCAGATTGTTTTCCTTAATAACCTTTTCCTACCCCCTTTCAGATAATTATATGTGGGAAGACTATTGTCACATGCCCCACCACACAAGCTGTCCCCACCTTTCCTGGCAACCCTGGTCTCGTGACAAACGATACAGCCTTGCCCTCCCGTCCTCGGACATAGGTGTTTTTTGCTGTGTTCCCACCATACCCTGCACCCAACTCCATTTTGGTGCTTGTCGGCCCAAATCATACCAAGAGGACTTCTGCATAGTCACCGCATGGCACTAGGAGAATCTAAATACAACAGCTGCCGATTAAGTGGAGATGACTTTCCCACATTCCTCAGTGTGTCTTGCCACTAATGGTAATGATATCTGTAAGAGTTGCAGTTATAAAATCTCAATAGGAAACAACCCAGCCCTGTAAAGGGACAACGCCAGTCACCAGAAAGGACTTTACTGGTTCTCAATGGTACACTTCTCCTCCTCCACCACCCCTCCCCAACCCGGTCCCAGAACTTATTGGAAAATGGCAATTTTACTAAGCAGCAAATTTATTTCTTCCTACCTCCCGTTAACCAGGTTTAATGACCTCCTCCTGCGATGCCGAGAACTTGACACTTGGACGCAAGACCTTGCCCTCCCAGCTGTAGTGTGGCTTCCTGGTTTCTTCAATCCTCAGGCCTTCTTAACGGGTAAGGGCTGCGGCAGGGCAGTTCCTGACAGACACAGAGGTCTTGCCTGGCTTTTCCTGTGACGCCCCTTCCCACCAATCCGCAAGCAACAGCCACTACGGAAAAGGAGTCGGAGAGACTGACAACTCTGGAGGGAAGGAAGTCCCTAGCAGGAGGGCAGGGGGCCTCCAGGAGCAGCCACCCAGTGAGGTGGGGTGTGGTGTGCTCTGGTAAAGGGCTGCACAGTCTCTGCCACAGCGGTGCAAAAACCACCGCAGGCAGTATGTAAACACGTGGCTGCTCCAGTAAACCTGTATTTACGGGAAAGTGAGGTTGTCCTGAGGGCCTTAGTTACCAACCCCCGCTAGTGCAAGTGCAGCCACATGCAAACGCCCACGAGGCTGAAGGATGCCTCAGCCTACTGCTGGTTCCTGGGAACCTTACTTGAAACTTTTTTGTCCCTTTTCCTCCCAAAGCAATCATGCAGACCATGGCTCGAAAAAATGAGTGGCCACTGGATAAAATGTGCTTGACGGTTGATGTCACCAAAAAAACCAAGGAAGACTACGGCCATCCCCCCAGGGAAGGTGCATATCTCCATGGGCTCCTCATGGAAGGTAAGAGGCCCTAAAGCATCTGTGTAGAACCTTTCAGACTCACGTTCAAGTTGGTATTTGTTCATTCTGTTTCTCAGCATTTACTCACACAGGAACCTTATGCCAGTGGTTATTTATCTTATTTCCTCCTCTTTCTTTCAAACAAACAATTTAAATGCCAGGATGAGTGTCCAGTGCAAGCCCAATTTTGAGGCATTTGGGGTGCTGGCTATCACTTAAATTTTAGGTCTTAATGCCAAAGAAAGAATAACTTAAGACTTAGACTGAATTTACATTATTTGGCATTTCAATTCAAAATCTTTCCTCTAGTTTTTAAAGACTGTCAGTAAATCTGCTCTAATATTTGACTACAAAGTTTCCCAAGCCTTACAATGCCATTGCACAGTGTGAATCTCTAAGAGGGGCTAGACTATGCAACATTTTCCAAACATATTTGGCTATACATTTATTCTTCAGAATGTCTAGTCCCTACCAAGATGTTCCATTTTTACTTTAAATCAAGTGCTACAAGTTCAAATCTTTTTTAGTATAATAAGGTCCAGTGAGGAGGGAATATGGTGAATTGGAGATTTGTTTAACAAAGGGCACAGTAGTTTGCTTTAATGTATCTGAATTCTCAGAGAATCAGATTTCCATAAAATTATTTAGTTTGCTCCCACAGGACAGTTTAGCATGGAAGCAATAATTCATGCGAGTGGTACCTCTGCTGCAGGACAGTTAATCTGCCTCTCAAACCTCAGTCATGGACCAGCTCAATAAGAACGCCACTGACAGGCCGGGCGCAGTGGCTCACGCCTGTAATCCTAGCACTCTGGGAGGCCAATGAGGGAGGACTGCTGGAGTTCGAGACCAGCCTAAGCAAGACCCCTTACTAAAAACAGAAAAATTAGCCTGGCGTCATGGTACACACCTGTAGTCCCAGCTACTTGGGAGGTTGAGGCAGGAGGATCACCTGAGCCCAGAAGTTTAAGTTTGATGACAGCACTGCACTCTACTAGGGGTAACAGAGGGAGACTCTGTTTAAAAAAAAAAACAAGAATGCCACTGACAAGCAAAAACGTGACCAAACCAGAACTGTTTATTGCATCAAACAACAATCAGATCATCTGTACCACCATACCACAACATTGTGTTTTTGCCCTAGGTGCCAGATGGGACACCCAGTCCGGAACCATTGTTGAAGCCCGCCTCAAGGAGCTGACATCCATGATGCCAGTCATCTTTGCAAAAGCCAGCCCCATGGACAGACAAGAAACCAAACACACCTATGAGTGCCCCGTGTACAGAACCAAACTGAGAGGCCCCAGCTACATCTGGACCTTCAGGCTGAAGAGCAAAGAGAAGACCGCAAAATGGGTTCTGGCAGGAGTGGCTCTGCTGCTAGAAGCATAGACTGACCCTCGGCTGGAGCACGGTGAGGATTTTCCATTGTGTCACTGCACCATTCCCATGCATGTTGAGTTATTCTCCTGAATTTTTAGTAACTTACATGTGCATTTACTTTTTAAGAACACTATCCTTAGAAGGAAGGGGTAGAAAAAGAAGCAAATGAGGAAAAAATACTGGAAACCTACTGAGACTCTATGCTCACTGATCTTTAGCTTTCCCTGGTGGCCCTCTGAAACCCCATCCCACAACACAAAGTAGTACAGTATCACGTTTTCATCAAGCTTCCTCTGAACACACAACCTGAAAAACAATGCAACTGGAAGGAAGGGGGATAATAGCAAAATCTTTTTAAATTAAAAATTAGCCCTTAAATTCTTTCAAAACATAAAAGCAGCGGGCCCCACCTGAAGGAAGAGGCAGATGTCCCTGCTGGCTAGCAGTGCACCAGGGCCTCCAGTGTCTGGAACGTGACAGTCTACTGTTTGTTCAGTCAAGTTTTAATAAAAACAAAACTCTAGTAACTCTCACGTTCTCTGGTTAATTGCACTTTGTAATTTAGGGGATCATTCTTCAATATAAATTTCCAAGGACTCCGAGCAGGTCATAAACTCTGTGGGTTGAACTGTCATCACTCGTAAGGCAAACTAGAGGGTATCCAACCCCTGTACACAATTGGCCTAGAGTTACTGTTTGGAAAGTAGAAGAAAAAGGCAACATGGGTAATTAAACAAACAATGTCAAGGGCAAGAGCTGCTTATACAATGTCCTCTCTCTAACCTACCTGAACTTTAACTCCACCCCATTTCAATTGTGCTTTTTAATCATCGGCAGATACTTTTAACAAATCAGGACTCCTCTGCTTTGCTGTCTTCCTGAGAAATCTTTTTAGACATATAAACAAACAGTATTTAGAAACAGTAAACTCTACAAGAATTTGTTTAAAAACACAACTGTAAAAATATTAGGCACCAATGGTATGCGTGTCTCGCTGGAGGTCTCTAAGGCGAGTTGGCTGGATCTTCTTTCTCTTACTTATCCTCTACCAGCTGCTTTTGTAAGCTGAGAAAAAGAGAAGTGACTGATAAGCAGTTAAAACAAATACAAAAGCAGCATTCTAGCTAGGGAGGTTCAACACCCCTCCAAGAGTACAAAGCCAGAACCTAGATCTGACATTCAAAATCCTGACTCCTTATGCTTCAATAGTACTGTACCTGCAGCACCGTATGCCCCAAGAGTGACTTGCCTCCCACCCACGTTCCAAAACTACGACTCAGAGTTTGCTACATAAATTAAACTTGTAATCCACAACTCTGCTTCCCTCGTCCTAGGTGTTATGTACACCACCTGACCTCTCCTCTCTCTACTCATGGAGGGTATGCTGCCTCCTGCTGTTCATAGTCTGTAGGGTTCTCCCTCAGCCCACCCCTTTCACTCTGTTTCACATCACAAGGGAAAATATTTTTCCAGTGCAAACAGACACAGAATGGATGGCACTGGAGGTGGTTCACATAAATCAGCCGTGAAATGAGGCAACAACTCCCCGTGCCTAGAGGGTCTCCCACGCTGGACCTGGGGATTGCAACCTCCATTGTTCAGCTGCTGGAGACTCACCTCTCCAGATATTCCTTAACGTTGTCATAACCGTAAAACTTGGCCAGATGAATGAGGATTCCTGTGGCACAGCGGCCGTCACGCTTCCGACAGTAACTGCAGTTGCAGATCCCACGGCAGGGGGGACACACCCAACCCTGAGAGAGAAGACAGCAGAAATTTCTCCCATTATCCTCAGGCTCTGACAAGACCTGGGACTCTGATCCAGCCGGGGGGGCTCAGCCTCTCCTCCAACCTTTATCACACGCTGTCTCTCAGTCTATGTCACGGGGTGGGAAGGCTTAACCCAGTGCACTGTCTCCTTTCTCATGTTTCCCAAAGGCCCAGAAAGGCTGATCGTCCCACCTCACACACAAACACTAAAAAATGTTAGGTTCAGACAAGACCAGCAATGTAATTAATTAGCAGGGCTCCCTGTTCAGAAACTACGGAGAATTTCAAGAGCGTTTAGCCAAGTCGTGTGGGGCCGTGTGACTGCGCAGGTCACAGGCCCATTAAGTCAGCCCTGGTTTTAGGAGCACAGGGTTTCCAAGAGATCAAGGTATGAATTCCAACCCTTCCAATATGTGTACTTATTGTTAAATAACTTAACACCTTAAGGACCGCTCACGAGTTTTCTCGTTTTTCAGTGTAGTTATGATGATTTAAATAACGTGCAGTTTGCCCAAAAACATGCGGTCCCTGGCGTATGTCTTAGAGATTTCTATGTGGTATGAAAGGTGTTAAGTAGCAGCTCATGCTCGTCTGTCAACTGAGGACAGTATGTTTTCCGCATGACAGCTGCATGAGAGATCACCATGAAGTAGGTAATAGCACACGCTCTGGCCCAGGCTCAAGGTCATGCCTACTGACCATGATACTACTACCTCATTTGACAGAAGCTATATACCTACTTCACGAGGTTGAACAAATTAATAACTGAAATAACTGAAAATAAAATATGTGCATTAACAGATGTGAAACACACTTGGCACAGAGCTGGGCACACAGAAAGCACTCTATGCTGCCATCTCCCCAGCCCCTGGCCTGCCCGAGAAAATTGAAGGGAAATCACTTTGCTGGAGGAAAGGTAAAGGGATTAATTTGTACAAAAACAGACAACTGTAAGAAAGTTTGGCTCTGACACTGGAAAATGCAACACAAATTCTTCTCCTATTTCTATCTGTTGGTGGGCTTGCTCTCTTTGCAAAAGGAAACTCTATTTTTTCATTTCCGCCAGAGTCTTAAGATGCAGAAGGAAAGGGGGGCAGGTGGAGAGAGCTCTACAGAAACCAGAGCTCTGCATCTGCTGGTGCCAGTAAGGACCCAGGGAGCCCCATCTTCAGCTTGCTCCCTTCGCCAACACGATTGATGACAAATGCAAACACTGATCCTACCGGGTCCAGCAATGCCGATCTCACATCCTCCCCGTAGCGGTTCCGCAGGCACGGCCCACAGAACTGTCCTCGCACCCCGCCACAGCCCTGGTTCCGGCACACTGTCTTGGTGTCGATGGTCTTCTGCCGACACTGATGGCACGTGTTACCCTGGAGGGGAGGAAGGAATGAGCAGGTGAACGTAAGGATCTCTACAGTGATGCCTGTGAGGCCGGATGTTGTCATGTGCATTACCAGGTGCACAAAGCAGCATCGCCCGTCTCCTTGAATCTAGCAGGGCTATTTCCTAGTACAAACCATGCCATCTTCCCCTAGACTGTAAACATTTCAGTTCTGGGGCCAGAAAAGCATATTAGGCCAAATGAGGCTGAGCAGGGAGGCAGGAGGAACAAAACAATCAGGCCATCAGGCAGAGAGACCAGAATAAAGCTTGAGGCAAGGGTGGCAGAGCTTCCAAAAGGTAACAGGTGACCAAGTGGCAATGAGCTGTGGGTGTCATCAACTCAGCTCCAGCCTAGTGCTGGAGACCTGGGTATCTTTAGTGTAAAATCTCCTGGTTTTAAAACATTGGCAACCTAATTAAAAACACTTCAATACTACCTCAAGGGAGCGTTCCATTAGGTATCCCCAAAAAATGATGCAGAACAACACAAAGCCTCCCTCTCAATCACGACTTGTAAGATATTTTAACCCATTTCCTATAAACCAAAGATACCGTCAAACTTTATTTTCTATGGTTATATTACTCCCCCCACCCCAATACATTATCTTTTATAATATTTAAAATATAGAACTACATAAACATTTTAAATATAACAATTATATATAAAAAGCCTTTTTAAACTTTGCTCCTGCCTTCCCCCAGATTCTATGCATCCCCAAGAGAGCCCTCTCTCCTAATGAGACCTACTGCACTACCTCCCCTTTCCCAGTCACAGCTGACCCTTGACCCTCCAATTTAGAGCCTGCCTCTGAGCCCGTGGGGAGATGGCACCGTAGGCCCTGACAACAGCTTAAAAACAGTGTAGGATCTCAAATGCCAATGCCTTAGACTCCCGATAAGAATCACAATCATGTCAATTATTCATAATATATACTTTACCAGCACTTTATCATAGATTTTATCTCGAACGGTTATGGCAACGTTTTCTAAGTCCTCTTCGGTGATATCCTCCACTGGCCGAAAGGTAGATATACGGTGACGTCGTCGTCTATACTCCCGGCCTTTACCCTGCAAAACAAACAGAAGCAGAATCTGGAATAAGATTTTGAGCGGTTCAAACAAAAATTATAAAAATTTTAAACTCTCAAAGATCTAACACCCTTCACATTAATCATTGTCCCTCTTCTATTCCCTGGAACCAGTTCATTCATTTAGTCATTTACTGAGCTGCTGCCAATCTGCCAAGCTTCCTTCTTGGCAAGGCGATGCAACAACAAATGAGAAACTCAGGTTTCTTAGTTCTTTATTATTTAAGCTCTATAGGGACAGGAAAGTAAACCAAGTGAACCACACTGAATAGCCAAACCCACGATGGGAAGAAGGGTCCGAGTTTCTCCCTCCAGACGGAAAGCACCTGAAACACCCCACTCCTGAAGCAGAAAGGCAAGGACTCACTATACTTCTCCACATGCAAAACCACCAGGAAGCTAGCTGGTGGCAGCTATTAATAGGCCTTTACTGCCTGTACCAGAGATCAAGTTGGGGTCCCTAAGGAATGAGCTGCTTCTCAGCTCAGCTTGAATAAAGGACTGTTCCTGTGACCTACAGCTTAGACCAGGGGTTCCTCTCAAAGTGTGGTCCCCGAAGCATCAGCGTCACCTAGGAACTTGAAGAAATGCAAGTTCTCAGCTGCTGCAGAGCTACTGAGTCAGAACCTCTGCACTTTTCACCAGCCCCAGGGTGTCTGTGATGCTTGCTTCAGGACCAGTGGCTCAGACAAAGAATAATTCATTTATCAGTTAGAAAATACCCCACTAATCGTCTTCCTTCGTCTGAAGCTGTAAAACTCTTCTGCAAATTTGGCGGCTGAGAAAGTGAAGTTCTCCAGAGCAAACTTCTCAGGAGGCCGCGCGCTCCGGGTAGGGTTCATGCGCCGCGTGATCTGTCCCTCCGAGAACGCCCGCCTCACGGTTTTCTTCTTCTGAAACCAAGAGCACGGACATATGCAACTGGGGGCGCTTGAATAAAAGCCATCTGGTGACCGGCTACTAAATATCAGTATCGGTATGAATAATTATAAGGAGTTCCACTTACAGAAGTTGAGGTCGGGGTTCGTGCAGGGAAGAAATCTGGCACCGAGTTCAGTTCCGCCAATAACTGGGCAAGCTGAAGTTCAGAACAAAAGCAAGGATCTTATGTAAATGCCAGGTCTAGGTCATTCAACACACCTATCACGAGTCTTCGGTTTTGCTACCGTAAGAAACCTAACTGAAGCAGTTTATGAAACCCTCAACATTTATACTTTTAATCTCACAATGTAAAGACTCCATCTCCAGAGGTCAGATGCTGATGTCATCATTCATATGAATAAACGTTATGCCTATTCCTTATATGTAAGGATCGTGACACTATGAACACAGTCCTGCAATCATTAAGGCCTGGTGCATGAGGTCTGTATCCTGACCTAGAGGCTCATAAGCAATGTGACCTTGGAACAAACCACTTTGCACACCTGCACCTCAAGTCTCCGCATGTTATAGAAAGAAAAAGTTCCACTAGATTATTCTGATGATTAGAGCTCCAAAATCTGATTCTAAATTTAAATAAGTTAATTAGGTTAATTTCTCATCAATAAAAATAACTTATAAAAATATTCCCAAATGCACATCTAATAACACCAGTAATGGGCATTAGCATTCATATCAGAGAATTTGATTAGGTGAGTGTCACTAAAAAATCATGAAGGACATAGTTCTTCTTTTAAAGATGAAGATGGATACAGTGCTGAAAATTCCCCTTTGCTAAGCAAAATGTGTCTTAGGATAAAAATCATCCAAAAGTAGGCTTTCCATTTTTTTAAGTAACTTATGAGACATGCAAGATTGCATATACAGTACCATTACATTATGCTTTTTTAAAAGGAAAATATTAAAATGCTAAAAGCCACTTTGAGTGGTAGAACTATAAAAAATTCTATAAATTATGAAGCAAACGATTCTCCAGAATGATCTGATTAACAGTTATTGACCACATACAAAAAAACCAAATATACCTAACAATGATTTCACCTTATTCCATTATTTGTTCTAATGAAGACATTTTAAAGTGAATTAAAACCGCTGAAGTTGTTTTAATTCCTGGACCTCTTCTGCTCCTTCAGATGATGTCTCCACACCACGGCTCATCACCGTGGAGAGCAGTTTCCGGGTGGAAAGCCGCCTGCCTGCCCTGCACGCTGCAACTGGCCAGTGGACCCCGCAACATGCCACTTCTGCTTTGCTCCTCCCTGCTGGGCACAGGCCCGCTGTGCAGCCCCTCTTGGCCCCAATACCGCTATGGATTCAGAACTTAACTTGGTAAACAGTAAGCAGCATTATTCATGGCACCATGTAGGGGGCTAAATATGGTCCCGGGGAGTCTCTTTCTGTTCCCAAACCAGAGCTGATCATGTAATAACTGCTTTGGATTCTGGAAAAGAAAAAGGATACACAATACCCAGAGTATACATTTTCCTGAGAGAACCCAAAGCAGCAGCGGCAGCTGTTGGAGCAGCGTGTTCTCTGGGCCTCGGTGACCCCCGTGCCCGCACCTGGACAGCCCCCACACAGGCCTTACCATGGCCTTGTTCTCCTTGATGTTCATGGTCCTTCTCAGCAGGGCGTCCGAACTCTCCTGGCTCTCATCCCTGGAGTCCTCAGACTCAGATGTAGAATCTTCTTGTTCCATCCTCTGCCTACGGTCTTTCTTTCTTCCAGGAATTGGATTTTTATCGTTCTGTAAGCGTGAGCTAGAATACAACTGCTCGGAAGAACCGTTTTTATCTGATTTTTTGGCCAACTTCTTGGTGGGGAACTGAAAGGCTACTCGAAGACCAATACTGCTTCTTCTAGACCTCCTCCGTCTAGGTGTAGCCTTTTCTTCTTCATCGTCTTCCTCTTCCTCACTCACCAAAGATGCCTGGCCGTTGTCACTCAAATCTGACTCCACAAGCTAACAAAATAAGAGCAAAACAAAACAAAAAAAGAAATACTGTCTGTAACAGACCTACAAAAAAAGGCATGCATTTAAAACCATTCTGACATTAGGAAAAGCATGATTAGCAAAGAGCTTCCCCCTTCCTATGATTATTAGTTCCCTCTGAACTTTCCAGTTAAATGTGCAAGTCATCAGCTGATGAATAAAATCAAAGAGCTGGCCATCCACTGCTGAACTGTTCCATTCAGAGCACCAGGCCATGAGCAGGACACTGACAGAGTGGGCTCCTCTATGTTGGAACAACCAAGCTGGCCCATCTGGAAGCCAAGGAAGAGGAGCAACAAAGAGAAGTGTATATATGACATAAGAGTTATCTTCAGACAAATGTGGAGTGGTTAGGGGAGGAAACACTGACTAGTCTCCTCTAAACAGCAGGACTCACAACTAAAGGAGGCAGGAGAATTGAATGCACCACAGTGAAGTGACCAACGGGCAGACGGATGACCTGCCACTAGGCCCGCAGTCAAGGGACGCCACCTCCTTTCACTGCAACCTTCAGAGCTACAGGGTGAAATCGAGTCCAAAAGCTCTGCAGGTTGCTACAGAGCGCCTATTCAGTCAGCTCCAGAAATCCTCATTCTATGTGTTCAACTGAGAACACAGTAAGAATGCAAAGTATGGAAGGCAATAACAGGTGACATCACCCAGTGACAATGGCATGACATCTCAGATGTGATGGGACTCTTAGCAATGGTACAGAGATAGATTTAAATATTCAAGATCAAAGACATCTTCTAGGTACTCTTTCAGCGTGACCACACGCTAGAAAACTTAGTCTGGGAACCACTGTCAGGCAATTCTGAAAATGGGGCTACCATGAGAACAGCAAGTAACAGGATGGACCCAGGACTCAGTTCTATGACTCTGCTTCCATAGTGACCCCCCACAGTTCTAGCTGGACTCAAGTTAGAAATAAGATGGAAGGGGAAAAAAATGCAGACAACTGACAACCCTGGTGTATCAATCCATACCAAGCCAAGTGAGAAATAAGACAATACTGCACTGATTCATCTAGGTTTTTTTTAAATATACCTTGGACTTTCCACATTAGTAGCTTCAGAATTCAAAATGGTAGGCTGCAAAGAAATCCAGTTTTATAGGATGCTGCCAGGGGAAGAACTTCAGATTTGCTCTACTTACTTATCATACTCCTCATCCACCCTGCCTCTCCCCACCAAGGTCGTGGAGCAGCTCATGACAAAGGACTGAGGTGATGAAACAGCACACTGTAAACAACGGTCCAGAATCACATCTAAGGGAAAGAGCACGAGGTCGGTGTCTTGGCTGTGGCTGTTCTGCATGTGGCCAGCAGACCCCTAGAAACATGGTTAGGGCAACATTCCACTGATAGGAAAGATGGTCTCGCCAGTTCTTACAGGAGCGGGCAGGAAGCTGAGCTGGGAAGCAACAATGCTTATGTTCTCACTGAATCCTAAGATACAATTTGCAGGCAGACCTGTGCTGAGCTATGAGTTACAGCACAGTCTGTGTAACATGCCACAGTTCATACCCTAAGTGCACAGACTCCAAGGGGGTGAGGGGGAAGGACTTCTGGGGTAATTCGGTTTCTCTCACTAAAAACACAAATTCTTTGAAGAACTAGCTATCACTCAGCTCAAGAAGAAAAGATAAATAAGTCACCAAGAGATGATACCCACTAGGGTTTGGAAGGATCTTAGTGTCTTGCTGGCACAAAACTGGGGACTTGCTGGCCAGAACCCAGGAACTGCCACCCAGTTTCTGCAAAGAAAGCCAAAGGCGAGCTTAGGCCTACAGGTTGGCAGGGCTTTATGCTGCTATACATGGGGAAAATCACCACCAACGAGGCAGCCTACCGCGAGGGCTTTTATGCCCTGAGAGCTCTCCTAGGAAAGGTAAGGGACAAAGCAAGCCTGGGAGTCACAGCTTACTTGTTCTTCCACACAGGCTCCATACCAACAGTTGTTCTTTAGGAGCTTCTGACTGTGAAGAGGCCTAACCTCTCGCTTTCATCTTGATACCAAAGGAGGAAGGGAAATGTTTACTTTTTAGATAAACGCATGCTATTTTTCAGTTAGCAGAAAACATTTTTGCACTTAAAAAATCCAAAGGCCATGCCTTAAAGTTACTTTAAGATGCAAACACTCGTGGGCAGTAAACTAGCCTAACCATATAGCATTCAAGGAAGAGAACAACCAACAAATCTCTTATTGTGAAGTGCAGAGAGCAGATTTCCCCAAGGAGTTCGGGCAGGCCTGGGTCATTGTTAACATTAAGCAGCAGGACAGCATCCAAATCCAAGAGGCGTAGGGAAACTCCAGGTTTGTACCACAGCTACATTTTTGCCTAATTAACTTCAAACCTAACACTATTACTTCACAAACAAGAAAGGATTTTCAGGAACTTGTTACACCCAAGATAAACTGAAAAGATACAAGAGGTTCAAGAAAGTCTGAATAAATTCTTTGAAAGCGCAGAAAAGGATGCTTGAGACACATTCCCCAAACCTCCAGGCACGAGGGGAAGACAACTAGATTTTCTCTAAGAGAATAACAGACTGGTGGGCCAGGGATGAGCCTGAGTAGCAATTTTTTAGGTTAATTGGCTTGTAAGATAAATATGTAAGAAAAAGTAAAATAATTTCCTCTGTGAAGTGACCTCATACAAGCAGAACTACAAATTCAGAGAAACAGGACTGAAAATCATTCCAACCCCCATACATCCCTTCCTGTTGTAATCATTACCATCACTTCCGGGTTACTCTTCATGTTCAGCTCACTCTGCGTAAACCCTTCAAAATCTTCAGTCTCTGAGTCAGTGTCCTCTATAAAAATTCTTCTCAGCTCTTCTGTGAAGTATTTAGAATGGAAACGCACGTCCTGCTAAATTGAAAACACACGTATGTCATAGAGACAGAAAGTAGAACAGAGGTTCCTGGGGGGCGGGAGAGTGGGGAATTGCTGAATGGGTACAGAGTGTCTGTTGGGGATGACGACAACCTTCCAGAGACGGACGGTGGCGATGGCTGCACAGTGACATGTGAATGTGCTTAAAGCCACTGAACTGGACACTCGAAAATCATTAAATGGTAAATCTTAGGTTATGTGTATTTTACCACAATAAACACACACATACACACACGCATTTTTCTAAAGCTGATGGAAATTTAGACCTACAAATCAGAAAATTTCAAGAAATCAGAATGGGTGTAGTCTCAATTAGCTTCTGGCATGACTGGTAAGTGCTCATGGAACTCGGCTTCTCCTGCCAAAGTTGGCAACCAGCAACGTCTGCTTTCACACTGAACTGGAAACACATGGAAGAAAGACGTGAGGAGAAAGCCTGGCTCCCTCCCACACGCTGGCTTTCCTTCCTAACAGCCATCCAAGCCTGTCTCCTCCAAGTGGGTGAGTACACCACCCTTCCACAAACAGCCAGCTTCTCTGACGGAAGGAAGGGCTGGGGACACCACACCGCTCACTGATGAGAGCCTGGACTTGCTCCGTTCCCAGTGACCGTGGGATGGGGGGAGGGGGGTTGATGGAAAGCTTTCCCCTTCCTCATCCCCAGGAATTCCTCTCCCATGGGAGGTGAGAGGTTAGCAGCCATGGCCATGGGTGGGTGGCAAGTGAGCAGAAAGAAACATGCGACGTGACTACTTCAAAAAAGAAAGACACTTTCCAACAGTGACATTTTCTCTCTTTTGAAATACTGCAAAGAAGGAAACCCAGCTCTCTTAAGAATGCTTGGAAGAAAGGAGAAGGAAAGAAAGAACTGCAGACCAAAGGGAGACCCACAAGAGCGGCCCCCTGCAAGCCCGCCATGCTTCATCAGGGCTCCAGTCTGCCTCGTGCCCCTTCCGTCTCTCCCTCCCACCCCCGATACAGCGTGACCCCTCCTAACACCATCCTGGAGAATCTTTATCTCCCCCCTGCCTTTCCCTGACTTTAATTATATGCTTCTTCAAGGTCAGATATCTCTGGAGAAAAATAGATATAATAGACGAGTGGAAAAACTTACAGGGGCACAGAAAAAGAAATGCCTACATCTAGCATTTTGTGAGCTTAAAAATGTCTCCTATGAATTATTATGGGTAATTGGAGTGAGTTTGCTCCGAGCTAAATTACTTTGTTCCTTTGTTGATAGCTGTAGTGCAGCTGCTTGAAAAAAAAAAAAATTATGCACAAAAAAAGAAGTTTCTTTAAAGTGAAATTCAAATT
Source organism: Cheirogaleus medius (assembly GCA_008086735.1). Taxonomy (NCBI): domain Eukaryota; kingdom Metazoa; phylum Chordata; class Mammalia; order Primates; family Cheirogaleidae; genus Cheirogaleus; species Cheirogaleus medius. The sequence goes on along the minus strand of VBSM01002217.1, from coordinate 28,185,271 downwards.
GTGTTTAAGGGAGAACAGGAACCATACATATACTGTGTTTGCAAGCTCTCACAGCTTCTCTTGGCTGGTTTTAAAATGGATCATGTGTGTGCAGCGGCAGGGGTCTGTGTGTAAATTTCAACTATCTAAAGCCCCTGCCTAAGGCCCAAAGAGAACAGGTCAAGCCTTGAAGCAGTTAAGTTCCAATCTTCCCATCCTTCTGGCTCTTTCTATCCCATGTGCTAGCCCCAGGACAGTGGGCAGCCTGGGAGAAATCAGTATCTTTGGTGGCCAGCTCTGATGGACAGAAACAACTTAGCCACAGTCCTAAACTGAGACAGATGCTTTTATTTTCCCTACTCCAAAGGGTATTATAAAAACTGTTTTTCATGTGGGTCTACATGAAGCCAAACTCCACTGCACGCTGCTTCACTGCATTCTTGGTGACAGCCCTTGGACAGCTCTTTGCTCTCTGGAACCTGGTCACTATCCTTCAAATTCAATAGGCACTATAGTGTGGGCCTCAGTTACCTACATCTGCCAGCGTCAAGACCACGAGCAAATAACGGACCAGAAGAGGAGCTAACACAGGAGGTTAAGTTTTTTCTTTTGAAGCCCACGTGACATGAAGAAACAGACAACAAAGCAATGGCCCGCTGAACCAGACAGCCAGACAAGCACCCCATTCCCAATGCACCCAGCAAACGCGCACCGGTGCTCATTCTGCACAGTCAGATGGGGGTGCTGAGTGCTTAACACAAGAGGAAATAGTACAAAACACAAGGGCAGAAAGTCAGAGCCATGAAGGCTAGAAAGCACAGTCAAGTGTGACGTCTCCTCCTTCAAGGAGTTTATAATCTAGGAGGGCAGCCAGATAGATACACAAATAACCAAGGTGATGTGCAACCTTTGGGGGATGGTCATGCTTGAGGCTCTGCCTCGAGAGAGGAGGGGGGGCATGGGCAACATACGTAATCATAATATTTGTACCCCCATAATATGCTGAAATAAAAATAAATAAATAAATTTAAATAAATAACCAAAGTGAGGGTCAGTGTCATAAAGGACACACAAGCAATATGGCGCATGGAGGGAAAGGAAACCCAGTAAGACTTCATGGAAGACACAGGAAGAACTAGAACTGAACCAGGGTAGAGGCTAGAGAAACGGTGAGAGCACTCCCAGGAGAAAGAACAGCATGGGCCAGCGGACGATATGGGAAAAGCAGCTGGCACAGTATCACAGGCCATCTAAGGCGTGCTGGGGTTAGACTTGGAGGCCGGAAAGGACAAACCTGACTAGCAGGAATAGCAGCTGCAGTGTTGCTTCAGGCCGGAGCGTGCCAGGTCTGAGCTGGGCACTTCACACAAGCCCTGCACTGCTCAGAATGTCGCCAGGTGGATCCGATGGTCCCCGCCCTCCCTCACTGCCTGACTGCTCAGATGGAGACAGGGGCAACTTCTGAGTAAGGGAGGCGGCGGGATGGAGCTCAGTCCTACAGTGGATCCTAGCAGAACTGGGGAACACTCGGCTGAGAGCTACTAGGACGAGAGGGAAGGGAAGGATGCATGCGAACAGAGCGAAGTTTCATCGACTCCTGCGCAGGAGTCAGGGAGATGGGAGAGGAGAGGGCAGCATCAAAAACGAGGAAAGGTGGAGATAAAGATGGGTAAAGGGAGATGCCAGGCAGGCAACCACAGCGTTTCAGAACTCCCTCCAGCAGCCAGGGCCAGTCCCGCTGGCAGTCGGACAGCCATCCGAGGCTGCAGAGAGAAGCCACGCTCCACATGAAGGACACAGAACAGCTCAGAGCAGGACAATTGACGATGAGTTCACTTTGAGTGAAAAGGTCTGAAAACAAAATCGCACACAGCACCCACATTGAGGGACAGGAAAAAGAGAGACAACAACAAAGAGTAAAAGGTGTACTAGAAAGGAAGAGCCCCAGGGAGTAGAAGGAGATGGCTGGGGAGGAGGTCAAATGCTGTGGAGATGTCAGATGATGAGGACGGCAGAGATGGGGACCTCCAGCCACCTCGGAGAGCAGAGCTCCCACCCAGGCCAGAGCACTCACGGTGGTCAGAGTAATCAGGCAGGGCCTCTCTTACATATAATTAACTGCTTCCCTTCGTGTACCTGCCCAGTTGGGGCAGAGTGGGTTTAATTTACAGCCTTCTAAGAGAGGCCGTGGTGGAGGGAGAATGAGGAATTGCGAATACCGCAATGAACTGAAAACAAAATGCCACTGAAGGCTAGATGTTTCGATTGGCCATTCCACTATTAAGACACAATATAAACCTCCAGGAATCTACTTCTCAGAGAACTGGAACTTGTGCTTGCTAGACATCAAAGTAATTAAAGCAAGAATAATGCTATGCCCAGCAATTCCAAGAGGGAGGTGGCAACGGAATCACACCGCAGGACCACAGAGTTCAATTGTCCCATCAGAACCACGTGATCCACCCACCTGGCTGCAGCCCTTGAGGTGGGCCATCGTGGAGAGAGCTGGCCCTCCCCTGCCCTGCTGGCTCCCTGGGCGGACTCTGAACACAACCTCCCCACAGGTTACAGCCCCAAGGGAGCAAAGAAAATGAATTTGCTCATGTGAGTAGTGCCTTTTATTTTTTTAAAAATTTACTGTACATGGGAAAGATGAAAAGAGCAAAACTGAACTAGGTTCTCTCACTAGTTTTTTGAAACATGAAGGCATAAGGCTTCTAAAATAAAATTCTCAGCAATTAATTGATATCACCCATCTCAGACCATGTTCAAATAAAAGAAGATCCAAACCAAGGTTCAGGATTCCAGATGCACACACCTGCCTTGGATGGAAGCATCCGTACCTGTTTCCCTGACTCCAGCGAGTCAAAACTATCGCAGCTCTCCTCCGATGAGAGGGTTTCCATGGGAACATCATCTTGGAAACCCACGAACTCTTCATCATCACTGGGGGCGTTAAAGATGTCAGCCACTTCTTTAGGGATCTTTTTGGATTCAAAAGAGAAGGTTAAAACTAGGCGCTGTTGTAATCACTTATAGAAATTTTCCAGAGGGGAGTAGGAATCTCATAACTTTATCACTCTGCCATGGTTGCCCAGTAGACCTGAGACCTCATGGCAAAAAAAAGGTTGGGTGGCGTAGAATAAAACTTTTTAAAATTCCACATATACACCCTGTTTTACAGAGAATGTCAAAGCCATGCCTAGAGAGAAGACATTTTTGATCTCTTAACCAAGAAAAGAAAAAGAAAAAAAAAAAAAAGAATACAGGCAACAGTTACTGAGAAACCAACGATCTCCTTTTTTCTCCTACAGTAGATTCGTATTTAAATGTCATCCATGCAAAAAAAGATTCCATAAAATATCATTATGCTCTTCTTAAATAATTTCCACTGATAGTTCTTTATTTTTCTGTTCTCTGTCATACGCTGATTCAGAGACAGGAAAGTTCATACAACGAAATAAGTAGCTCTCCCTCTTTTCTATACTCTAAATCAATTTAAGTCATTGTGGAATTCTATGAGAATTTAAATTGCTATTGGGGGCAATTAATCTCAGGGGGAATGTTGTCAGCACACTTTACCATACAAGTAAGTATCTGCTGGGAGTTCATTTTTGTATGTTGACTAATTTCTCCCAACTCTTTGTATTTAACAAGTTCAAACACACAGAAAGGTGAAAAAACAGTACAAACACCTATAGGTCCTTCACCTGGAAATACCATTTCTCACATTTGCTTTCTCTCTCTCTCTGCCAACAAATACTGTGTTTCCCCTAAAATAAGACCTACCCATAAAATAAGCCCTAGCAGGATTTCTAAGCATTTGCGAAACATAAGCCCTACCCGAAAATTAGACCTAGTGATGGGTGTGGTTATGCAGTGTATCTGCACAACCCATGCATTTCGTCACGGAGCGGTAAAGAAGACGAGCAGCCCTTCTCATCTGCCCCATGAGAGCTCTATTGCTCGACATGAGAGATTGGGGCCAATGGTTCTAAAGGAAATAGAGTCGCAAGAAATTCAGGATGGAATTCAGGGTTTGGAAAGTTATGATGTTCCAGAAGAAGACGACTTAACTATATTTGAATAAATGTAGATTGTTGTACTGTACTTAAAAAAAAATAACACACCCCCTGAAAATAAGCCCTAGGGTGTCTTCTTGAGGAAAAATAAATATAAGACCCTGTCTTATTTTCGGGGAAACACGGTATTAGGTTGAACCATAAGCATTTGCTCATACTTGACTGTTTCTGACCTAGGAAAATAGCAACTTAATATGAGCCAACCTAATCCATACATACCTACATATTATTTAAAGTAATTTGCAGACATCATATTAATTCACCCTAAATCATTTCAGCATACATCTCCCAAGGATATTCTCCCAAGAACCTCAAAAATATAATCATACCTAAAATAATTTATTCAATAATAGCTTTTACTGTAAGTCCACATTTTAACATCTCCAACTGTTCCCCCAAATGTCTTTTATATAACTTTCTTGAGACAGGGGATCTACTGAAGGAAGGTTCACGCATCCATATTTGTTTTTAATAACACTTTTTTTGTTGTTGTTTTTCAAAGCATTGTAACTTTTTTTTAGACAGTCCAGGACAACTGCCTTGTAGGATGTCATGCATTCTGAGCTTATCTGATTGTTTCTTCATGATTAGATTCAGGTTAAATATTTTTGGCAACAATTCTACACAGGTCACATGTACTTCTCAATGTACTACATAAGGCGGCACAAAATATCACATTATCCCATTAAGTGATTTTTTTTTTTTGAGACAGGGTCACTCTATTGCCCAGGGTAGAATGCAATGGCTTCATCACAGCTCACTGCAACCTCAAACACCGAGGGTCAAACAGTCCTCTCACCTTAGCCTCTCGAGTAGCTGGGACTATAGGTGTGCCCACCACCATACTTAGTTAATTTTTCTATTTATTTTTTTTAAATACGGGGTCTTGCCATATTGTATGGCCTGTTCTTGAACTCCTGGCCTCAAGTGATCCTCCCACCTCGGCCTCCCAAAGTGCTAGGATTACAGGCGTGAGCCACCATGTTTTTTAAAAATTTAATTATAAAAACTCTCAAGCATATTTCAAAAGGAGATGGAGCAGTATATTAATGAACACAGATGTTGATCCCCCAGCAATTATCTGCCCATGCTTAATCTTGCTTCCTCTGAACCCTGATGCAACTGCTCTGCCTCCAAATTATTTTGAAGCAATTGCAGATATGGTATCATTTCACCCTGTACCATTATCAAATGTAGTCTGTATTCAGTTCTACTGCCTCATTTTTCTAAACTCACAGTTTATTTGTATTGTGATCCAAATCAGGTCCACATGCTCGGCAGTACGTTTCTTATGTCCCTGCTCATCACTACTTTACCTTTTTTCTTGCAACTTATTCTTTAAAGAAAGTGAGTCATTTAGCTGTACAGTTTGTCAAAGTCTGGAGTTTCTTTGTTTTTGTTTTTTATTGCAGCCCCATGGTGGTGATTAACACACTCTTTCGGGTTTGCCATAATTTGGTAGTTGACTCTAGAGGCACACTGGGATTCAAGTTTGCTTCCTTTTGGCAAGACTACTTCATAGGAAGTGTTGTGTTCTTCCTGTGGAAAGCATGTGGCATCTGGCTCTCTTTTTTTAGTGGTGTTATTGTTTGATCAACAAGGTGGCATCTGCCAGATTTCTTCTTTACAAAAACATCCTTTCTCCTTAATAAGGAATATACATAGGGTGGCATTTGAGATTCTGTGAATATCCTTCTCCCCAATAACGTTTCACTCAATAGTTTGAGCATCCATTGACGATTCTTGCCTGAATCAATTACTACATTAAGGGGCTGCAAAACAGTGATTATCAAGTTCTCTTCCTCCTTTATATAGTAGCTAGCATTCTTCTATAACTCAGTTCTTCTCTCACTCTCCCCCTTCTCTCCTGCCATGTATGTAGATTCATGGATGTTTATTATTCATGTGTTATAATCCATACTGTCATCATTCTTTCTGATGTCCCAAGTTGTCCCAGATTTGATCATTGGGAGCTCCTTCAAGCCAGCTTCCATGTCCTTCTGACATGACCCTAAGAGTCTGTAAGCATCTCCTTGCTTTCTAGCACAAGCACGCCAAGCTAACCTCATATTTTTCCTGCCCCAGACCTCAAATCAGCTATTTTTCCAAGGAGGCCTGGAACCTTTCACTGGGAAATGGCATTTAGAAACCAAGATCTGAGAACCCAGTGTGCTCTTTGTTCATGAAGTATCTAGGCTCTTTGGACAGAGCAAGGGTATTTTAAATACTTCAAATCACAAGTTTATAGGAACACCTTGAATTCAAATCCAACGTGGCAGGATTCTTCCTCCCCTCCCTCAGTCCCACATTAGTATGGCCTTTTCACCGCAAGGAAAACCCTGATTCCCAATATTTTGAATATACTTATCCATGTGCTCTATGTACAATACACACAAAATAGTGTCAAACTTGCACTACCAATAACTACCAACAACAAATAATAAAGTTCAAGATTTCTATGTGGTTCTTCCCATCCTTGGAGCACAGTCCCACTGTATATTAGCTGTTTTCCTTGAGATAACCAGGTAATCACTGTTAGGGGATGCAACAGCACCTTACATGTACTTCCCATTTCATCATGCAGTATATTAAAAAGAGATGTCGTCAAGGATAGAGATTTAATAAAATAATTGTTGCTGCTTCAACAGGACATTCTTATATGAAACTGACATTTTTTTAAATTGAATGCATGGAGGTGAACAGTACAATGACTGTTAGTATAGTCTGTTGCCCCCTTTGCTTTTGCACAATCAGTGCAAATATCAACATAGCAAAAAAGGCAAATAATGTCTTAGTATTATTCTGACAATAAATTTGCCCTCATGGACCATTAAGGGGGTCTCAGGGTCCCCCACACCACACTTTGCTGTACTAGCATATAGAGAGTTATGAATTCAAAGATTACTTCAGTTCTTTGAATTCTGTGTGTGTTTAATTAATTTTACATTCAGTCAGGTTCATTTAAGAAATTGCTAATCCCTAATCCACTTATTTTAATCATGCTTTAAATGCTTCTTGGTTAAAAGTGATTAGAAATTTATGGTTCAAAGGAAGCTTAACATAAATCCAAAGATTAAAAACTACAAGTTCGGTGATATTAGAGGGTTAATATAGTTTCCCACCATCTAATAAAATCACCATAAAAGACAAACAGACATAACATTTACAGAATTAGAGTTCCACTAACAATTTTTTTACAGCCACATTTAAGCTGAGAAGTAGCTCTAAACAAAGCCTAACTCTGACACGGTTCTTGGGGAAAAAAGTTTTAAACTTCTCACAAGGAGGTATGTTAAACAGTGCTTGCCACTCTTATCTTTTCAAAGACACTCTCTGTTATGGTTGTTCAGCCATCAGAATACTCCAAGAAAACACCCATACTATAGAAACAGACAATACTTACGAAAGCGTTATGTTATATCTTACATATAATAGCCACTGAGTTCAGTCCTGCAGTGGCACTGAGAGAGGGAAAGTATGTCAACCCCGCTCTTTTCTTCTTGACTTCTCACCATTCTCTAAATCAAAAGGCCCTGCTGGCCCAGAAGCCTGTTTTAACACAAATGGCTAAGGAAGGAGGAGCACCCCGTTTACGGATTTCATGAAGTGCATATAAGGAATGGAGACAGGAGCCAACTGCTTCCTGTGGTAACTGCATTTAGCCCCTGTGCTACTGTGTGGGCACCCGTGTGTGCCTATCTCGTTCGTCCTCCTGCACCTGTGACTTCTACATCTGCTCCAGAGGTGCCATCAGGGGGCTCTCGTTACCGAACAGAGACAACAGGAAAGAGCACACCTTCAGAACAGCACTGTGCATCCTTGGGGTGTGCCTGGCTCTGATTCTGGATGGTGAACTTGAAAAGATCTTAAAAGAGTTTCAGATAGTCACAAGCCTCAGGATTTAGCAAAAATCTCTGTGAAATATTCAAGTGTCCTAAATGCAACAAACTGTTTAATGTAACAGATGCGACAAAGGCAACAAGATTTATAATTGACAAGGACCTGATAAAAAAGGATTCACAGAGACACCCTTCTAGCATATGACCAGTTCCACAAAGTATCAGTACATTAGACACATGATCACTCATGTTCCTATTCCACTCAGGAGTGATCCACTGGGTAGGTACGTAATCTACACAATGTGCAACAAAACTTTTTTCTTTTTCAAAGTTTATGTTGCATCTGATTACAATACCAATCGTTAAGACTCGCCAAAAAGAAAATTAAAGCAAATAACTGAAAAGAAAATATAAAAAATTTCCAACCAGTGGGTGATATTTACACTAGTCAAAATTGGGATAACTATGATCTAGCAAACAACAACAACAAAAATCAAAAAAAAGTATTTTCTAAAAGTGAGAAGACTGTTTCATTATTTATAATTACTTTTTAAAAATCCACAGGCACCTTTATGCTAGTCCTGACTTTCAGTACACTGTTTATATTGGTTTACTCTGTCTTAGTTGGAATTAACAGTGTGGATATCAAAGGTCAAGTAGGGACCAAGATTCGACTCTCTAATAAGGACACAGGCACTAGGCTGGAATCCCCAGGCACCTAACACAGAGCCAGCCTAAAGCAGATCATCAATAAATCCCTGCTAAATGGTCAGGTGCAGTGGTGGCTCAAGACCAGCCTAAGCAAAAGCAAGATCCCACCTCTACTAAAACTAGAAAAAAATAGCTGGGCGTGGTGATCACACCTGTAGTCCCAGCTACTTGGAAGGCTGAGGCAGGAGGATCGCTTGAGCCCAGGAGTTTGAGGTTGCTGTGAGCTAGGATGACACCAGGGCACTCTAGCCTGGGTGACAGAACAAGACACTGTCTCAAAAATATAAATAAATTTAAAAAAAATAATAAAGCCCTGCTGAGAGCATTTACATGCATCTGACTTTGTAGTCATTTGCCTGGGACAGGCTTACTGGGTCAAAAGGTACACTCTGTGACATTCCTACGTAAGAAGCATGAAGAATTTTCACCAAGAATACTAAGGCAGCTATACACAAAGTAGTCATAGTCACAGCTCCTCTTCTGGGAAGGACTGTAGATTTCACTTATAAGCCTTAGAGATTACCTGACAGCTCATCTCTGGAATAGATACTGCAAACTCAGCAGGCTTTTGGGGCCAAGTAGGCGTGCAATGAGGATAGCAGGTGAGGTGTCAGACAAAATGGGAGGGAGCTGACTGGCAGGCTGAAGACACATATCCAGGGAGGGTGGCTACTCCTCCTCTACAGATGCCCACAGCTGTACAGGAATAGGGGGTCCAGTATGTCTGACCTTCAACACTCCCAGAGAAGCTAGGAATCTCAGTCTTGGTGAGAAATCTCCTCGATCAAATGTCAGCTTCCAATGGAAGAAGGACCAGACGTCTACAGATTGGGTCTCAAACTTGTTCGGGGAAAGCGTGCAGCAGAACTCATGATGCTTTGTGGAATACCCAGGAAACTGCAACCACCAAAAATACTACCAACAGTATATCTACTAGTGCCTAGCAGTAATACTAGTAGGCACCAAAGTTTTAAGAAATTTTTTAAGAACTTTAAATTTAAAACATCCTTTCCTTTGTCTATGGCCGCATTATTGCCAACAGCCAAAAGATAGAAGCAATTCAAGTATTCATTCATGGATAAGCAAATTGTGATATATACATATGATGGAATATTATTCAGCCATAAAAAGGAAGGAAATTCTGACACAAGCTACAACATGGATGAACCTTGAGGACATTATGCTAAGTGCAATAAGCTGGTCACAAAAAACAAATACTGTATGATTCCACTCATACAAGGTATCTAGAATGGTCAAATTCATGGATACAGCACGGAGAACAGTGGTTGCCAGAGGCTGAGCGAGAAATGGGAGTTACTGTTTAATGGGTGTAGAGTTTCAGTTTTGCAAGATGAAAAGAGTTCTGGAGATTGATCACACAACAATGTAAGTACACTTGATACTACTGAACTGTACACTTAAAAATGGTTAAGATGCTAAATTTTACGTTATATGTATTTTACCCCAAGTTTTAGAATTTCAACAATAAAAGACAAATTAAGGAAGACAATATTAAAGTGGGGGGAATTTTTCCTTCCTTAAGTAAATTCAATCTTTTCCAAATTGACAGAACAAGTCTAGATCTCAGCCTGGTTCCAATGCTACCAAGACTTCAGGGGCAGGTGGTTTAAGAACCCAACTCTCTCACCTAAGGAAGATTCAGATATATCATCTCACGTGCCAAGGATTCAGCTTTAGTGTCTAGCATGACCATACCTCTAACTGGGTATCCGGGCCCATAAGCCCAGAAGTTAACTGATACTCTAGAGGACAGAGCTGTTTGCAGAACCATGTTTGCTTGGGTGGAATCCAGCTTTGTTCTATTCCAACTAAGCTGTAATGACAAAAATAAATCCTGACGAGTTGCTGCTTGTTTCTTATTTGGTAGGTGTCTTTCCAGCATTCCGCGAGTAACACAAGGCAATGCTTTAGAGGCCTCCATTATCACCCTGACCTCTGCCCGCATGAGCCTCAATTAAAATCCAATTAAAAAAACTAGTAAGTTACAAAAAGATGCCTCAAACTGCCAGTTGTTTTTCCTTCAAGTATTTACCTCTGAAAATAAATTTATGTGAAATATTGCCAACTTAAAATTTTATATTGTGAAATTAAGTATAAACTTTTAATTAAAGCATTTCCATATCTCAAAATGATATCTAAATTCATCCTTACTAGATTAAAAAATACCACCTCTGAGCCAGGAAAAATATATTTATTATCTGTTAGTTCACATAGCCAACAACTGTCAAGCTGAGAACCACATCAAAGATTTGATACCTTTCACAGTAGCAACAAAGAAAATAAAATACCTAGGAATATATTTAACCAAGGAAGTGAAAGACCTCTACATGGAGAACTACAAAATGCTGAGGAAGGAGACAGCAGATAGAAAAACAGATAGAAAGACATCCCATGCTCATGGATCAGTAGAATCAACATTGTTAAAATGTCCATACTACCCAAAGTGATCTACAGATTCAATGCAATCCCTATCAAAATACCAACATCATTTTTCACAGATCTAAAAAAAATACTTATTTCAGTCAAAAGGCTGCACTCAAGAAAAAAAAATAGAAGAAATACTTCTATGCTTTGTATGGAAGCAGAAAAGACCCTGTATAGCCAAAGCAACCTTAAGCAGAAACAACAAATTGGGCATCAATTTACCAGACTACGAGCTATATATAGTACAAAGCTATAGTAACCAAAACATCATGGGACTGGCACAAGAACAGAGACATAGACCAATGGAACAGAACAGAGAACCCAGATATAAAACCATCCTCATATAGCTATCTGATCTTTGACAAAGCAGACAAAAACATACACCAGGGAAAAGAATCCTATTCAATAAAGGGTGCTGGGACAATTGGATAAGCCACACGCAGAAGACTGAAACAGGATCCACACCTCTCACCACTCAGAAATCAACTCACAATGGATAACGCACTTAAATCTAAGGCATGAAACCGTAAGTATTCTAGAAGAAAATGCTAGAAAAACTCTTACAGACATCAGTCTAGGCAAAGAATTTATGAAGACGACCCCAAAAGCAATCACAGTAACAACAAAAATAAATAAATGGGACCTGATCAAATTAAAAAGCTTCTGCACAACCAAGGAAACAATCATAGAGCGAACAGACAACCTATATAGAATGGGAGAAAATATTTGCATGCTATACATCTGATAAAGGGCTGATAACGAGAACTCAAATAAATCAATAAGAAAAAAAAATCAAACAACTCCATTAAAAAGTGAGCAAAAGACATGAACAGAAACTTTTCAAAAGATAGACTAATGACCAAAACACATATGAAAAAATGCTCAACATCTCTAATCAGTAGGGAAATGCAAATCAAAACCACAATGACGTATCACTTAACTTCAGTGAGAATAGCTTTTATCCAAAAGTCTCAAAACAACAAATGCTGGCATGGATGCAGACAGATAGGAACACTCATACACTGCTGGTGGGACTACAAACTAGTACAACCTCTATGGGTAGTGGTATGGAAATAACTCAAAGAACTAAAGGTAGAACTACCATTTGATCTAGCAATCCTCACTACTGGGTATTTACCCAAAGGAACAAAAGACATTCTATAAAAAAGACATCTGCACTAGAATATTTATAGCAGCACAATTCACAATTGCAAAGATATAGAAACAACCCAAGTGTCCATCAATACATGAATGGATTAATAACAATGTGGTGTATGTATTATCAGGAGTACTACTCAACCATAAAAAAAAAAAATGGGGAACTAATATCTCTTGTATTAACCTGGATGGAATTGGAGACCATTCTTCCAAGTGAAGTATCACAAGAATGGAAACAAACACCATATGTACTCACCATTAAACTGGAACTAATCAAACAACACTTATGTGCACATACGGAAATAACAGTCATCAGAAATCAAGCAGCTGGGAGGAGGGGATGGGTAAATTCACATCTAATAGGTACAATGCACACTATTGGGGACATGGGCACACTTATGACGTTGACTCAAATGGTGCAAAAGCAATTTATGTAATCCAAACGTTTGTACCCCCATAATATTCTGAAATTTAAAAAAAATGAAATTTAAAAAGAAAGAATATTCTCTTTTAAAGCCAACTGATTCAATGGCTGATTTTGATATATTCCAAGAGTATTAAGTGTATATTTCACCTGGAAACAAGCTCCATTTTAAGCTTTAAGGAGCAATACAAAAGATACACAATTTTGCATTTTCCTTATTAAGTGTTTGAAAGCAATTCTAATAGCAATGACAGCAGAATTTATAGGATATACTATAATCTATGAAAGGAGATCTTTTACACAGAGGGAAGCATTCCTCCAGCTTCCCCTTCATCCTACCATAAAGGGGGAGTTGCACTGTTTCACATTACAAAAGGAGTCATTTCTTTAAATTTTCTACAACTAAATTGGCTTGTCCATAAAAACATACATACCTGGCACTGATTATAAGAACTCAAAAATGGATCACAAACCTAAGTATAAAACCTAAAACTGTAAAACTTCTAGAAGAAAACAGGAGAAAATCTTTGTGATCTAAGGTTAGGCAAAACAATTCTTAAGACACAACACCAGAAGTACAATATAGGTATTAAAAATGTATAAATTAGACAATCAAAATTGAGCTCTACAGAAAACACTGTTACGAAGAAAAAAAAGCACAGACTAGAAGAAAATATCTGCAAATCTATAGATCTGATAAAGGACCTTGACCCAGAAAATATAAAGAACTCTCAAAACCCAAACAAATAACCCAATTTTAAAATTGGGCAAAAGATCTAAGCAGATACTAAGATATATGGACAGCAGATAAGCACAGGAAAAGATGTCCAACATCTCAAGTCATTAGGGAAATGCACATTAAAACTACAATGAGATAGCAACCAAATAACTACTAGAATGGCTTTTTAAAAAGACAATATCAAGTACTGGCAAGGATGTGGAACAACTGGTACTACCCATAAATGCTGGTGGAAATGCAAAACATTAGGCCCACGCTGGAGAACAATTTGGCGGTTTCTTATAAAGTCAAATATACACTTACCATATGACCCAGGAATCCCACTCCTAGATGTTTACCCAAGTGAAATGAAACATTCTGTTCACACAAAATTTGTATGTAGCAGTTTTACTCCAAAACCTGGAAACCATGCAAATCAACTAGGGAATGGATAAACACAATGTGGTATATGCAAACAATGGAATACTACTCAGCAATTTAAAAAAGAAAAATTACTGACAGATAATAACATGGCTCAATCTCAAATGCATTATATCAAGTGAAAAAGGCTACCTACTGTATGATTCCACTTATATGACATTTTGGAAAAGGCAAAAACTAAGAGAGACAGAAAACAGGTCAGTGGTTGCCTGGGGCTACAGGTGGGGGGCGTGACTACAAAGAAGCAGGTGGTAGTATTTGAGGGCGATGCAATTGACTGTGGCGGTGAATACACAGCTGTAGGCATTTGTCAAGAGTCACAGGCCTGAACACTAAAAAGGGTGCATTTTGCTGTATTAAATTTCAGTCAAGAAAACAAAGTATGCAGAAATAGTGGAACAACATAGATTGCCCAGAAATGGATCCTAGCACATATAACCAAAATGTGATTAAGAAAACATCACAAATCAATGGAAAAGAGATGGTACTGTCAATAGCTGATGCTGGCAAAATTGGCTGAAGATAAAAACCCTCGATTTTGTTTCTCTTCTGATAAAATAAATCAGATGGTCAAAGAGTTAAGTGGTAAACAGGCACAACGGAGAATTAATGTGCATATGCATCTGGCCTCTAAATGGGAGCGACTTTCACCATTAATGTAAAAGAGATCAAAATGCAAAGGAGTGTATCACTGACCACATAACAATTTAAAATGTCTTCATTTAAAAGAAAAAAAATGAAATTTAGGAAGCAAAAGGAGAAAAAAAAAAAAAGCG
>VBSM01002217.1:28150871-28170598 GCA_008086735.1 Cheirogaleus medius | reverse complement strand
GGAAAAAAATCTGTGTTGTCTAGAACATAACTATATTAATTACTATGCAGTATTTACTTCAATCAAAAAATATAAACTCAATATAACACCAAAAGCACAAGCAACAACAGGAAATAAAAATAAATGGAACTTCATCAGAATTAAAAACTTTTATGCAAAGGACATTATAAAAAAAGTGAAAAGACAACCTAAAGAATGGGAGAAATATGTGCAAATCACATATTTGATAAGGACTACTATTTATTAATAGAACTTACAATTCAACAACAAAAGATTGTTTCTGGGCAAGATCCATTTCTGGGGAATTTGTTCTTACAACTCAAGAACAAAAAGGCAAACGACTCAATCAAAAAATGGATGAGGAACTTGAATGACAGACCTTTCTCCAAAGAAAATACACAAATGGCCAAGTACATAAAACAATACCCAACATCGCTGGACATTAGGGAAATGCAAATCAAAACATGCAATACCACTCTACACTATGTAGGATGCCTTTAATCCAAAAATGGGGGCGGGGAGGGGGGGAATACAAGTGTTGGTGAGGACACAGAGAAACTAAAACCCTTGCACATTGCTGGGAGGAATGTAAAAAAAAAAAAATGGTTTAGCCACTGTCAAATAGTTTGGTGGTTCCTCAAAAAGTCAAACATAGACTAACTATGGGCCCAGCAATTCTCCTCTTAGGTATATAATCAAACCAACTGAAAACAGGTGTTCAAGCAAATACTTATACATACATGTTCATAGCAGCACTACTCACAACAGCTAAAAGCTGGAAATAACCCAGATGTCCACCATAGATGAATGGTTAAACAAACTGCATATACACACAAGCGCACACGCACAGAATGGATGGAATGTTATTTGGCCATAAAAAGGAATGAAGTACTGATCCATGCTACAATATGGGTAAACCTGGAAACCATCATGCTAAGTATGAGAAGCCAAACACAAAAGGTCGCATAGTATAGGATTCAATTTATGTGAAATATCAAGAAAAGGTAAATCTGCGGTGACCAAAAACAGATCAGTGCTTGCCCGGGACTGGAGGAGAGAGGAACGGGGAGCAATCGCTATTATTAATATAAATAGGTGCAGGGTTTCCTTTTAGGGTGCTGAATATGTCTTGGAACTAGGGGTGGTGGATATACAACATTCTGAATGTACTAAATGCCACTGATTGGTTTACTTTAAGACGGCTAGTTTTACATTGTGTGAATTTAACTTCGATAAAATTTTTTAAGAATCTAAACTCATTATAATAATTCAAAGTCTCATCCTTATTCCACTATTCAAATGTGCTTATAATTATGTAAAAGCAGGCAAATCATTTACCAAATACTGTGAATCAGGGGTAGCACACAGCTCTTTCCCAGGTGGTGGCAGTCTGCTTTATCAGCTGCGAGCACAGTGCTGGACACAAGATAAAACTGCCCAGTAAATTGTCTCCTAACCAGCCTGGCTAATTCCCAGAGCTCCCTCTACAGGCCTGTCTGCACATAGCAGGTGAGGCTTCTAAATTAAATCCCCCCTACCCTCCTCGCCCAGGACTGATTCCCATCACACTCACAGTAAAGCCCAACATTCCTGCCACAGCTCCCTCTGGGACCTCATTACTTTCCACGTTCTGCCTGCTCAATGCCCTCCAATGACAACAGTTCCTGGGCTACTGCCTGAAGGGAGCAAGCACATTTCTGTCTCGGTGTCCTTGCGTACCCCACAGATGGACAGAGGTGGTCTCTACTTTCAGGTCTCCCTGCTCAAATGTCTCCTCATCCGTGGGACCTGCCTCTCCTGACCACCCTTTCTAAAAAGAGTACCCCTAGCACGGTTACCATTTCTAGCCCTTTGCCCTGCTTTTTATTCATTCCATCTATTATTACCTGATATTACATAATTTTAAAAAACAATATTACACATTTATTGTTTGCCTCTCCTATTAAAATTAAGTCATGTGGACACCATGAAGGCAGGAACTTCAGTTTGCTCATTACTGTACTTCCAGAGCCTAAAACAGTGGCTAGATAGAATAAGAACTCAATTATTTGCTGAATGAATAAAATGAATACATTTATCAAATGGATAAAAAAAAAAAGTACCGTCATACGTATTCATGCAATGGGAAAAAACTGTAATGCTACACGTGACAATGTTAACCGTGATTATTTCTGGACAGTGAGATTATGAACATAACAAATGAATAGCAAAGAGCGTTTTAATGTCAGACTATGTTGTTTCCAATCATGACTCCACTCAGAAGTTGAGTGACCACAGCCACGTGTCCTCATTGCAAATGCAGAGAACAACTCCTCTGTAGTGATTATGAGGATTAAATAAGAAAATACATGTAAAGTACTCAATAGAATGCCTGGTATACAGTAAACACTCAACACATGTTCTTAAGAGTCACTGTTAATTTTTTTCTTTGTATTTTTCTGTATCTTACAAATTTTTGGCAATTTGTCAAAAAAAAAAAGGTAACCAGAGAGTCACATCAGCAAAACGATGAACTCAGAAGCTCCAAGACTTCATCCCTCCCCACCCCCGAGACATAAAAAACAACCAGAAACTGTCTGAACTAACCTTTTAGAAGCTCTGAATAATGGTCAAACATCTACAGCAACCAAGTGAATGCCCAATCAAGAAAAAGTCACCTTCAAATGGTAGAAATTTTTATGGCATTTTTACTCACCCTTGTTCCACTCTCTCTACAATCGTCTTGCTCTGGAGGATGCAGCAGCCCAGTTCCCTTCCTCAAACCAGAATGAGTCAGTGATTGCAACATTCTAACATGTCGGGGAGCTAACTGAAGCACTGGTCCCTACCTCACCTAACTCTGATCACAGGTGGGGGAAAGTTCAGCCACTATCTCTTGAAATCTGCAGGGGAACTACAGACCTGCAGATGCCTGGCGAGAGACTATGGGTAGAGAAATGCAGCAGACCACATGAGGCCCAAGGAAAAGCCGAGGTGAGACTCTTCAGAAAATACAGACATTCAAAAGAAGCCATAAATATGGGGGAATTGAAAAGGCCACCCATAGTTCCAGGCAAGACAATATGCTCAGAAAAGATCAGTGAGCTTAAGTTTTCAGGCTCAGAACATGTCCAGTTACATCTAAGGACATTCCTAGCAAAGAGCCAGTCTGCAAAGACTGGAAGAGGTGGCTATCTTCTCAAATATCTAATTTTCAACAAAAAGAAGAAAGGCATACAAAAAAACACAAAAACATGGCTCAAAGGAACAAAATAAATTCATAGAAACTGTCCTTGAGAATACTGAACTTACTAGACAAAGACAACTATCTTAAATATCCTCAAAGAACAAAAGGAAAGCACAAAGAACTAAAGTGAATCAGGAAAACTACATATAAACAAAATGAATCTATCAACGAAGAGATACAAATTATAAAAGAGAACCCAACAGAAATTCTGGAGCTGAAAAAATACAATAAACAAATTGAAAATTTCACTAGAATGGTTCAAAAACATATTTGAGGCAGAAAATCAGCAAATTTGAAGGCATTTGAAAATATTGAGTGTAAGGAGAAAAATAAAAAATAAAAAGTGAACAGAGCCTAAGAGACTTCTTCAAGGAGATCAACATATGAATGATGGGAATCTCAGAAGGGGTGAGGGGAGAGAGCACACGAGAAAGAGACATTATTTGATGAAATAATGGCTGAAAACTTCCCAAATTTGATGAAAGGCATGAATACACTAATCCAGGAAACTAATGAATTCCAGGTAGGATAAATTTGAAGAGAACCACATAGAGACACGGTAAAATCAAACTGATGAAAGACAAAGAATCTTGAAAGTAGTAAGAAAAAAGCTATTTGTCACATATAACAGATGCTCAATAAGATTATCAGCTGACTGTTCACAGACACCTTGTAGGCCAGAAGGCAGTAGGATGATATATATATAATAAAGTACTAAAAGAAAAAATCCATCAAATGAGAATTCTTTATCTGGCAAACAATTGTCCTTCAAAATGAGTAGAAATTAAGATACTCCCAGATAAATAAAAGCTGAGCAAGTTCATTACCACTAGCATTAACAGAAAATAATAAAGGGAGTCTTTCATGTTGACATGAAAGGTCACTGAGAGTACCTTTGTTAAAGCCACACAAAAATATAAAGTTCTCAGGTCAAGGTAAATACACTGACAAATATAAAACCTAGTATTGTTGTAAATTTGTTTTATAACTCCACTTTTTATTTTCTACAGGATAAAAAACACTTACAAATCTATGTTAGTGGGTACATAACACATAAAGATGTAATTTGTGATGCCAATAACATAAAATGGAATAAGAGGACAGAGCCGTACAGGAGCAGAGTTTCTGTATATGTCACTGATGTTAAACTGGTACCATTCAAACTAGACTGTTATAACTTTAGAATGTTACATGTAATCCCCATGGTAACAACAGAAAAATATATCTATAGAATACACAGAAAGGGAAATAAGAGAGTCAAAATGTATCACTACAAAGAAATCAACTAAACTCAAAGGAAGGCAGTGATGGAAGAAATGAGGGACCAAAAAGGACATACATAAGACATATATTTTTTGTCTTTAAAACAAAAAAAATTAAGTCATTCTCTATCAATAATTACTTTAAATTTAAATGATTTAAACTCCACAATCAAAAGACACAGATTGGCAGGATGGATTAAAAAATAAACCAAAACAGGGTATAAATATATGCTGCCTACAAGAGACACATTTTAAATCTAAAGACATAAATGGCTCAAAGTGAAAGGATGGAAAGATATCCAATGCAAATAGTAACCAAAAGACAGATGAAGCAGCTATATTAATATCAGACAAAATAGATATTAAGTCAAAAACTGTTTAAAGAAAAGACAAAGACATTACAGATTGATAAAAAGGGTCAATTAACAAAGAAGATAGAACAATCATAAATGCACCAAACATCAGAGCTTCCAAATATACAAAGCAAACACCAATAGAACTGAAGGGAGAAATAGACCACTATACAATTACAGATGGAGACTTCAACACCCCATCTTCAGTAATCAGAACAACCAGACAGAAGAACAGTTAACAATAAGGAAACAGAGGACTTGTACCACACTATAAACCAACTAGGACTAAAAGACATACATATAACATTTACCCATTAACAGCAGAATACACATTTTTCTCAAGTACACATGGAAAATTATCCAGGACAGACCATATGTTAGGCCACAAAACAAGTGTGAATTAATTTGCCATGATTGCAGACATACAAACTATCACTTCTGATCCCAATGGAATGTAACTAGAGAACAGCAGAAGGAAAACTAGAAAATTTAAATACATGGAAATTAAACAACACCATTCACTAACCAATGGGTCAAAGAAGAATCACAAGGGAAATCTGAAAATACCTTGAAACAAATGGAAATGGAAACAAAATGTACCAAAACTTATAGGATGCAGCAAAGCAATGCTAAGAGGGAAATATATACCTGAAAATACTTATAATAAAAAAAAACAACCCAAGTGGCCATCAATACATGAGTGGATTAATACAATGTGGTATATGTATACCATGGAGTACTATTCAGCTATAAGAAACAACAGTGATATAGCACCTCTTGTATTTTCCTGGCTAAAGCTGGAACCCATTCTATTAAGTGAAGTATCCCAAGAATGGAAAAACAAGCACCACATGTACTCACCAGCAAATTAGTATTAACTGATCAACACCTAAGTGGACATATAGGAATAACATTTATCGGGTGTCAGGCAGGTGGGGGGGAGGGGATGGGTATATACATAATGAGTGCAATGTGCACCAACTGGAGGATGGACACGCTTGAAGCTCTGACTGGAGGGGAGAGGGGGTTCAAGGGCAATATACATAACCTTAACAGTTGTACCCCCATAATATGCTGAAAAAAATAAAAAATATATATATCACTATAAAATATATTTATTAAAAAAAACAAAAAAAATGATCTAAAACCAACAAATTAACTTCACACCTTAAGGAACTAGAAAAAGTACAGCAAACCAAACCCAAAGCTATCAGAAGAAAGGAAATAAAGATTAAAGGAAAGATAAATTAAAACATAATAGAATAGAGAAAGATAAATAAAACCAAAAGTTCATTCTTTGAGAATACCAGCAAAATTCACAGATCTTAAGCTACATTGACCAAAAAAAAAGAGAGAGAGAGAAAACTTCACTAAAATCAGAAATGAAAGTGGGGACATTACTACCCATTTTACATAAATAAAAAGGTTTTTTAAAGAATACTGTGAACTGTATGCCAACAAATTGGATTATCTAGATAAAATGGATAACTTCCTAGAAACATACAACCTACCAAGATTGAATTATGAAGAAATAGAAGATCTGAATAGGCATATAACTAGTAAGGATTTGAATCAGTAATCAAAAACCTCTCAACAAAGTAAAGCTCAAGATCAGATGAATTCTACTAAATATTTAAAGAAGAATTAACACCAGTCCTTCTCAGACTCTTCCAAAAACCTGAAGAGGGAACACTTTCCAACTCATTCTATTACATGAGGCCAGAAGTACCTTGATACCAAAGCCAGATGAGCCTACAAGAAAACTATAGAGCAATATTCCTTATGAATACCAATGCAAAAATCATCAACAAAATAACCAATTCAGCAGCATAGCAAAAGGATTATTATACATGATGACCAAGTGGAATTTATTCAAGGAATGCAAAATAGTTCAACATATGAAAATCAATTAATGTAATACACCATATAAACAGAATAAAGGGGGAAAAATTATCACCTCAATTGATGCAGAAAAAATATCTGACAAAATTCAACACCCTTTCATGATTAGAAGAAAAAAAAATCCTCAACTAAGAATGGAATGAAACTTCACCAACACATGAAAAAACCACAACTAACATCATACTCAATAGTGAAAGACTGAAAGCTTTTCCCCTGAGATCAGGAAAAAGACAAAAACGCCTGCTTTACTCAACATAGTACTGGAAGGTCCAGCCACAGCAATCAGGCAAGAAAAATAAAGAATAAAAAGCATCCAACCTGGAAAGGAAGAAGTAAAATTTATCTCTGTTACAAGATGACATGATTATATGTGCAGAGCAGTATAGATTACATACAAAAGTCGTTAGAGCTAATTAACAAATTCAACACTGCAAGACACAAAAATCAACAAAAAAACCAGTTGCATTTCTACATCCCAACAATGAACAATATGAATTTTTTTTAAAATTCCATTTATAATGGCATCAAAAAAATACTTAGAATAAGCTTAACCAACAAGGTGAAAGTCTTATACACTGAAAGCTACAAAACATCGCTGAAAGAAATTAAAAAAGACAAATAAGTGGAAAGATATCCCATGTCCACAGACTGGAAGGCTTACTATTGTTAAGATGACAATACAACCTGAAACTATCTAATATTCAATGTAATCGCTATCAAAATCCCAGTGATGGTTCTTGAAGAAATAGAAAAACCTATCCTAAAATTCATGTGGAATCACAAGGGACCCTAAACAACCAAAACAATCTTGAAAAAGAACAGTATTAGAAGACTTATATTTCCTGACTTCAATAATTACTACTAAGCTACAGTAATCAGAACAATGTGGTCTTGGCATAAAGACAGACATAATAAACCAAAGAAAGTGAATGAAGAGCCCCAAAATAAACCCTTACATGTATGGTCAAAGGATTTTTGACAAGCATGCGCCAAGACAATTCAATGGCAAAGAACAGTCTTTTCAACAAATTGTGCTGGAAAACTGGTTATATCCACATGCAAAAGAATGAGGGTGAACCCTTACCTTAAACCATCTACAAAAACTAACTCAAAATGGATCAAAGGCCTACATATAAGAGCTAAAACTATAAAACTCTTAGAGGAAAACATAGGGAAGAGCTTCATGACACTGGGTTTGGCAATATCTTCTTGGATATGGCAACAAAAGAAAAAATAAACTAGACTTCAACAAAATTAAAACTTTTTGCGCAAAGGACACTACCAAGACCATGAAAAGCCAACCTACAGAATGGCATAAAATATATGCAGGTCATATATCTGATAAAAGATTAATATCCAAAATATATAAATAACTCCCACAACTCTACAACTACAAAAAGTCAATTAAGAATTGGGCAAAAGACGTGAGCAAACATTTCTCCCAAGGAAGATACACAGATGGCCAATGAGCACGTGAAAAAATGGTTAACATCACTAATCATTAGGGAAACACTAACCAAAACCACAATGAGATACCACTTCACACCCATTAGAACAGCCATTATCAAAAAAACAGAACTAGTGTTGGCAAGCATGTGAAAAAAATTGGCATCCTGCATTGCTGGTGACAATGTAAAATGGCAAAGCCTCTATGCTGAACAGTATGGTAATTTCTGAAAAAATTAAATTTAGAATTACCATATGACCCAGCAGAATTACCATATAACCCATCACTTCCACTTTTAGGTATGTACCCAAAACAACGAAAGCAGTGACTCAAACAGATATTTGTATCTCAATGTTTGTTCATTGTATACCATGCATCACTCACAATAGCCAAAAGGTGGAAACAACCAAAATGTTCATTGATGAATGAATGTATGAGGGAAAAAATGTTATATGTACATATAAAAGTATTATTCAGCCTTAAAAAGAAATGAAATTCTAACACGTGCTACAACACGGATGAACCCTAAACACATTATGTTAAGTGAAATGAGCCGGTCACAAAACGACAAATAGTATATGATTCTACTTAAATGAGATAACTAGAATTGTCAAATTCTCAGGGACAGAAACTAAAATAGAGGCAACCAGGGGCTGGGGGAAGCGGTATTGGGGAGTTATTCTTTAGTGGGTACAGAGTTTCAGCTTAGAATGATGAAAAAGCTCGGGAGACAGCGGTGATGGTTGGGACTATATGGAATTGTATACTTAAAATAGATAAAATAATAGATTTTATTATGTATATTTTATCACAACAAAAACCTCCCTTCAAATTAATTGATGTTATTTTTAAAAGGGAAAACAGAAGTGGGGAGAAATTTCAGACATGTACTCGTATGGGGCTTAGAGGAGCTATGCAGCAGATGAGTAGCCTTTGAACTGGAATTTTGGCAGAGATCCTAGGAGTGAAGTGAACCAAACCACATGGGAAGTGCTGCAATAACTTCCTCTTCCAGGGAGCTCAGCAGATAAGAAATGCGAAGCCCATGTTAAGATTTCTCTAGACTCTAAACACTGATTATCAAACTGGACAAGTCTTGCTATTGGCATTTTGGACAGAACAATTGCTTTGTCCTGTGGGACTCTCCTGTCTGCCATAAGATACTTATCCCTGAACTCTAAACCACTTAACAGAAGCATTCCCCTCACCCCCATCACTCTGACAATCAGAGAAATCCACATATTTCTATCAACACTACTACTACCATGACCTCAGTTCACCCACATGACGACCACACAGTGAATCCAACACTGAACTATGAGAGTCTTGGTCTATCTGTCAGGGTATGTGTGACAGGTTATAAAGCAGTAGCAAACAAGCCCAAATCGCAATTAATGGCTTAAAACAACAACGAAAAAGGCTTCTGTCTTGTTCATGTTACATGTTCATCATAGGCGAGCCAAAGTCTATTCCACACTGGCCTCACACCAGGACCCGAGCCGACAGAGCTACTACTATTTGAAATGCTGGCAGGTACAGAGGCAGAGGGAATGAGATGTGGCAAAAAACATGCTGGCATACAAAGAATTCCATCTACAAGTGAAACCTAATATTTCTGCTCATATTTCATCGGCCAAAGCAAGTCAAATTGCCTTGCTGGTTCCAAGGAGCCAGGAAACCACAACTCTCCCATTTACTTGGAAGGAAAAGAATCAGAACATTAATCCAGAGCTCTGATGACTCCCAAAATATGCCTGGAAAGTTGTTCTGTAAAGTTGAAGACACTATATAAATGTTAGTTATTAAAAGAGTATGATAATACCAGTACTACTGTGCCCTTCCATCCATTCAAGAAATATTAATTAAGCACCTAACACGGGCGCCGTTTACCAAACATCTAATCTATGCGGGGCACCATGCTAAGAGATCTGATGAAAAATAAGTCACAGGTGATAGGGTGGGAGAGACAATAATTAAAAGATTTCGATGTGGCACGATTAAGTGTGAAGAGGGAAGTAAGTCCAGGTGCTTCAAAAGTCCCCATGGGGGGCACCTGATCCAGGTGAGGGGTGGTCAGGAAGACTTATCTAGGAGCAGTGACATCAGTCACGTCAACACAGCTGCAGGATGGAGTGACCCTGGAGAAGGACTTGCATAGGTGCACAGGCAGAAGCATGAATCTGGAGGCGTCTGTCTTTCAGAGGAAGCAAGTCCTGTGCTCACTTGAGACAAGCACTGAACAGATATCCACACCGATGTGGGTGGGGTGCGGGGGAAGCATCTTCTGCATCCCACAGCCCAGCCCTGAAAGCCTTTGTACAGGGACCCTCTTGACACGCCTCTGCCCTGCTGAGAGCCCTGACTGCAGACCATGGAAAATGAGCCCTAACAACCTCTGGGACGCCGGCCACGCAGGCTGCTGACACCACTTGGCT
Organism: Cheirogaleus medius; assembly: GCA_008086735.1. Classification (NCBI taxonomy): domain Eukaryota; kingdom Metazoa; phylum Chordata; class Mammalia; order Primates; family Cheirogaleidae; genus Cheirogaleus; species Cheirogaleus medius. The sequence continues at coordinate 28,159,973 of VBSM01002217.1, read as the reverse complement.
CTTGGCATTGTGCCACAGTGAATGACACACTCACACTAAGAGTGCATCCTTTTTCGGTGCTAATTACAATCACTTAGTACCACGAAGGTCATGAGGACACCCAGATGCTCTTTTCAGTGACTTTTTGAAGCTAGCCGTGTGGGAAAACAAAACGACCTTTTTTTTTTTGAAGTCAGGTAAAGGGAGCCCTAGGGTAAGAGGTCATGAGCACCTGTGGGAAAGGCTGGAGGGAGCCCCACTGGCTTCAACCACTTTAATAAATGCCTGGGACCAATCGCCAAGGTGGGAGGGGTGGGGAGAAAGACAGCTAAGAATAAACAATGGTGTTAAATATACTTTTTCCTTAACTTTCCTTTTTAAACCAAAGCTAATGGAAAAGAAGATAAAGACACTAGAAATTCTGCATTAAAAATGTTCTTAGGGATTTCCGTATCAAGTAAGTTTTGATTTTCCCCCCCATTTAACTGCCCTTCACGGTCATGGAGCTTTAAAGATATTGTAGGGCAGGGATGGAGGAATGGGAGGGAAATGTCCTTTCTATTTCAGGATTTATTGTAGGTGTGATTTCTAAATTTTACACTTGGCAGCAGTTCCACACTTCTCCAACCTGGGAGCTGACTGCCGGAGGGCTCTTAGGATCATGGGTGGGACAGGGAAGGGAAATCCTTGCCCCAGAGTGGTTTTTAATTTCATTTTTTGTATTAAATAAAAATGTGTCATGGGATAGAATGCAAAACAGGCATGACTTTGAAAGATAAAACTGGAGATTTATGAGAAAATCTTCTACCCCCTCCAGGCCTCTCAGGCAGGCCCCAACTGGCTTCCACATTTAGTTCAACAGAAAAAATTTGAGCAGCTCTGTGACAGGACATTCCCGCCCATGATAACTCACACTTCCCACTCATGACACATAGACAGCCCTAAACCAGCATTTCATTTTTAATTCAACAAATATTTAACACCTATAAGCCAGGCCCTTCACATAACGCTGGGTAATTATCATTTTGACCAGCCACATGGTTTGGGGTCACCAGTCACTACCCTGGGGAAAGTCCAGGGGCCCTTGTAACAGAGGAGGACATCTGCCAGGAGGCAGCAGAGGGAGTGTCTCAGGGTTTATGCCAAAAGACCCAGACCTCCAGGGTTTGCTCACAAGTGTAAGGACAAGTATACACGCCACTCCTGGATCAGAGGCTTAAAGATTGGGGGGGCTGCCCAAACAACTGTACTGCTCCTATGCAGGGTTTGGAGGAACAGCAAAGGGGTTTATGGGAAGGGATTCCTGGACCATGCTCAGTCCTAGGAAACTGGTACAACTAGCAGGGCACAAGACACCAGGAAATCTGCTTCCTAAATACATGGCAGCCTGGGCTGGCAGGAAGCACAGACTCCAAGACTCATGCTTAGGGATTCCACATGCTATTTTTTAAATGTTTACTGAAATGCAACATACAAACAGAGAAGCGCATTTATCTTAAATATACAGTTTGGTGAAGTTTGCCAGAGTGTACCTACCCTTTATAACCAGCACCTAGATCAAGAAATATTTTTCTTTTGCTCTTAGAAACCACTTTATAATGAGTGAACCTTCTCTTCAACCTTTAGACATCCAACCTCCAATAAAAATTTATTTTCAGTAATGCTATCTAGGAGACTATAGTTGAAACAAGCAAGACAAAAGAAGGCAACTCTTCAAAAAGGCACTCATTAGCCTGAGCAAAACCAAGACTCCATCTCTACAAAACAAAGAAAAATGAGCCAGGCATGGTGTTGCAGGCGTGGTGATGCACACCTGCAGTCCCAGCTACTCTCCGGAGGCTGAGGCAGGAGGATCACTTGAGCCCAGGAGTCTGAGGTTGCAGTGAGCTGTGACAACACCACTGCACTGTAACCCAGGCCACAGAGCAGAGCAAGACTCTGTCTCAAACAAACAAACAAAACCAACAAAAAGGGAACATTGCCACATAGGAGGGGAGCTCAGGACCTGGTGTTCCTGCTTCCAAGTCAACTTTCACAAACTCCCAACAGCCCTAATCCACAGTCACTTTCACTACGTGTCCACTGGCATATTCATGGGTTTTCTTGGTCTTCTAGGCAGCCAGATGGTGGTAATGAACAGACCTCTAAGACCACTCTACACTTTCCCCCAAACTAAAACATTCTACCAGATGCTCTGAGCTCAGGGAAACAACAGTAATTGTTTCATCCAGTTATCATGAGCCTTGACTCTAACCTCAGCAAAAACTACTTTCTCTCAGTTAATACAGCACAACAAAAGGGGAAATGCTCTAGGAAAACAATGTGTCACAGGTTCCCATCTACTGAAAATTGGGCACGTTTACAAGATATTAAATACATCATAAACAGTAATTTAAAAGTCTGGACTCTGACACAAGCCCTAAGATACATAGTATACCACCCTGAGACATTTAGGACGAAGTTCCTTTAATAAAGGAAAAAAATGTTTCATCAGAAAATACATACACATAAACTACACATCTACTCAGTGAAACACTACACAGTCACTAGAAATGAAAACTGTAAAGACCTCTAAGCTACTCAATAGTGACAGTGCCCACGAGCAATCGCACAATGGTTAGGAAAAACTATGACTGTACTACAGGCAAATACTCGATGGAAACTACCCAGAAAGGGGGTACAGAGAAGAGCAGGGGAGGCAGAGCAGTGACACGACACTGTCTGTACTACACAAAATTCACATAAAAGTCATTCCTATGAAAAAGCTTTGTGGATCTTATTGATATTCCCAAACTGACTTGTACACAGTATAAAGCATAATCTGGTAAATTCCTAAAAAAGAACCAGACCAGCTGCTCTTCACACTCCAGCCCTTCTACTTAAATGGTGCGTTATACTCAGCATGTCCTTCATCATCTCTGTAGCACCGTGAGTTAGGCAAAGATTTCTATCCCCAATTCTTTTAGGGAAAGTTTTGTGACTTGACAAAGTCCCGCGATTCCAGTGGCAAGAGCCAGGCAGTGACTCTGGGGACAGAATCCTAACTGAGTTTCTTCCCTGTAAGTTTCCCTGAGCAAATTAGTCAAGGTAACCTTTATCTTTAAAATGCAGATAATACCACCTGCTTCACAAAACTATAGTGAGCATTAACTCTGACAACTTTCAAGTACTTAACATAGCTTGACTTTTCAAAAAAGTGAGTTTACATTCCTTGCGGGAGAAAAGGAAGGCTCTTAAGGTCTCCCTCCCCCCACCCTCAAGGCAGCCTAAGTCCCCACAGCACAGAGCAGGAGCCAGCTGAGCTCTGGCTAAGGCAGAAGGAGGCAAGGAGTTCAAGAGTGGCCTTCTGGTGGGGAGTGTGGGGAAGAAGACTGTTTCCCATGTCTTTGTTCTTCCACCATAACTAACAATAACTAGCACGTAGCAGTCAGTAATCCCTGTCCTCAGCTGATTGCAAAAACCAGGTAGCAAGCATCAATGATTCCTTTGAACTAAAACTCTGGCCCCTTAATCTATAGGAGTCCACAACATATTTCTGTGCTGCATACAGGGGGCTAGCATTTACTACTGCAGAAGATACATTTTTCTGAGTGATAACTTCAGCTAAATTTACCAAACATGCCTCTGAATGGTCCACTGCTTTTCATAAACAAAAATAAAATAAAATGGTTCCACTAATATTTTCTTTTCTCTATCCCTACTTCAAGCAGCCTGTATCAAACTCCACTTTGGTGACTAAAGCTGTAAGGTTTTTATAAAACAAAACTGTATGTTGGAGGTAAAAATTCTAAACTATAACACCAAGAGCATGCTAATGAGTAAAGGAAAACCCTGAAAAGCAATTTCAAATTAATATGCCTAGGCTTTTCTATTCAGTGGCTTTATTGACGTTTTTTCGCTAATTTACTCTAACATTCACAAATTATTTTAAAGTCACACCGTCTCATGGTTTTCTGTCCTGTGTACCTGGATCAGAATTGCTGTGATCTCTGAGGTTTTCCTCTGATCATTGAGAATTCCACTCTGCCATGGATGGGTTGGTGAGCAGTACACAGAGTGACTGAGTGGCCTTTTAAATAAAGGACTATCAAAATGGAAAATCATTGTCCTTCCAAAAAATCACAAACGTCCCTTCTCTGAGACCAGCTTCTGGAGCTCTTGGCACACATTTTAAGCCACAGGATCAGATGGGAGCACTTTGCAACTATGAGGTCAACACCAGAAACACTCCCCTTTACCCCTTCAACAGCACGCTCGTGCATATTCATGAGAACACTTAGCATCATTTCCTTCTCAAAGAGTCTGTCCTGCACCCTGGAGCTGGAAGAGAGTACAAGGACACTGACATTCAGTCCCTACCAGTCTCTCTGCTAGGAAGCTGAGGCAAGGTCAAGCTGCAGCGAGCTGTACTGTTAAAAGCTCTTGGTAAGGCATCACACCCCTGCCTTTAGATATTATTTGTCATTCAATATAAAAAACACATAGTGGTCAGCCCAACAAGACTACAGCCCATGGGAGGCATAATCACTGTCAGAGGACATCGAATCCGACATACTGGTGGGATTGTGCAAAAATACGGACTCATAGCTCAGAGTGTAAATGAGTGTCTCATCCTTGTTCACTTATTACTCATTAATGTTAGGCCTAAGCTGCTTTGCTGAAACACCTTCTTAGCTCTGTGCTTTCCAAGGGATGGAAATTATATTTACTGCACGTGTGAAATTAAAACCCACTGCACACTGAGTTGAACCGTATTCAGTATGTAATAATGCCAATTCAGATGGTTCATCACACTGATTTATTCATAAGGCTGGGGGACAGGGTAGAACCACAGGAATTTAACGTCTTGCTGTGCCTGAAATGTTCATTAAGTGCTCTTATCTGCAGTCACCTGCCCACTCCACAGAACCACTCTTCACTAATTTAAAGACACTATAATCTGCTCTCATTTAAATTATGAACAGGAACATTTCACTGCAAAAATCACACATCTTAATTTGCACTGCCAATTAGGAGGTCTTTAGAAAAGGGGGGAAAAACCTGATCATCTTAGATATAGTAATTTGCCCTAATTGGTGCATAATAGGTCGGATATAATTTGTCGGTTTCCCCCACATGGTAAATAGTTTAACATTTTAGAACTACCAAAAATTAGCCTCATTATGTGGCAGTAAAACGTTCACTTCCAACTACACATCCTGGGACACTTTAATGTCCTAAACATGAACTATGATTATCAGTAGTGGAAGTGCAAAGACCTCTCCAACAGAACAAGTTTCAGGAGTTGATACATTATCAAGATACACTTTCTGATGAAATACACAAGGAGCTCAAAGCTCCTTCTCCAGGTTTGTTTTTTTAAGGCCTGGATAAGCAGAAACTCCTAGAAATATAGAATGCCAGTAAGTGGGAAAGGCTAATAGGAGAGGGGAAAAAAAACTAGCCCTGTCTCAGTCCTTAGGCTTGCTTTACTATTTGTTTTCCTTGCTTTTAGTATCTTCCCTCATTGGAGGAATTTTTAAAATACTCACAAACATCCACAATAGATTCTTCCCAAACGACCACGTTTAGGAAGGTTTTCAGAAATTACTAAATGGCCAAAGCGACCACGAGTGGCTCGGTGTTTAATTTGCCGCCAGACTTAAACAGGTGACAGCGGCCAGTGCTTTGAGTCTCCCAAGGCCAGGGGCCCCGCCTCCACCCTCGGGCCTCAGCACCCAGGTGGAGAAAAGTAAACACCAGTCGAAGGTAAGGGGGAAGCAGTGAGTCCAGAACCTCTCACAAAAGCAAGCGGAAAAAACCCCCAACCCTCTCACAAAGCATCTCTGTGGCTCCCACAAGCAGCAGCGTGGCTGCTTCCTTCCCTTTTTAAAAGTTTTATTTTTAGTTCTTTTGAAAAATGTTCTTATTGCTTATCTCTAAATGAGAATGTACGTCCATTACAAAAATTGAGAGAAAAGCTCTTTGAAAAAGTAAGAGAAAACTGAAGTTATGGTCACATTCCCACCACTCTTTGAAATGTTTGGGAAACTTACTCTCAAGTGTTTGTTAATGAGCTTTAAAGCCTAGTTAGGCCCATAATGCGTAACAGGGGTCGTGCTGTGTGTATGATTTGGGATCTTGCAGCTCGCTTTTTAACTTGGCCTCAAGACGTTGCCGCTCCCCGCCCCCACCACTGGTTACAAATTCCTTGAAAACACTTATAAAGAGTTCTAGAATATTTACATTAGGAAAAAGTTAAAAGAAAGAAAAAAGTTCTAGAACAAACACGAAAGCCATACCTTTTAACTCCACTATCCAAGCTGAACTGGTCTCTCAACTATGTTTTTTAGAAAAACTTCATCTTTCTTAAACTTCATTCCCGGAGAAAGGAGGGGCGCACAAAAAAAAGCCCCCTACCCCGGGTCTCTCCAGAGCAGCAAACGCAGGCGCTGCGCCCTGCTACCTCCCCGCCTGCACCCCCAGGAAGCCACCCGGGACGAAGCGGGGCGCCCGGCTGGCCTCAGGCGTGTGGGGGCGCCCGGCCTCTGTAGTCGGGGTGGCACGATCGTGACCCACTGCGCACACCTGCAGGGCGCGCCCACTCCGGCGTTCGCGGGACCGGGCACGCCCTACCCACAGCGCCGCGGCCAAGGGCCACGCTTCCAGCCCAAAGCCAAAACGAGGGGCAGGGCGCAAAAGGAAGGCAAACGGTGGGCGCGTCCGGGCCCCTCACCTGGTAGCGAGTCGCCAGTTCCATTCTTCCTAACGAAGTTCCAGCCTCCTAGCGTGCGGCCACGGGAACCTCGCTCGCCACCCGCCCAGCGCACGGAGAACGCCCCGCGGCCGCGCAGCCAGCGCACCGCGCCCGGAGCAGCAGCGGGCCCCAGGAGGGGCGCACTCGGCGCACGGGACAGGGGGAGCGCGTCGCGCCGCCCACTCGGCGCCGCCTTGCTGGGCCTCGTGGTTCAGATCACGGACCCAATTTCACGAGCCGTGAACTTCACTCCGCAGGCGGCGCGAGAGGGGGCTGCAATTGGGCGCGGCATGAGGCGGCTGCCAGTATGGGGGCGCCGGGCTCCCCCCTGCACTGGAGACAGGGAGTGGAGCCGTCCGGCGGGGGTTCGCGCGGGAGAAATGAGAAGGGGCAGTCCCAGCGCAGCCTCCAGCTGGCACGCCCGGTACGCGCGCCGGATGCTCGCTGGGTTTATTCCAGGTCGTGCCCTGGAGCGCAAGCCTCGGCTGGAACGCGTGTCTGACCCAGGAAAAGATTTTAGGGCGGCTTCGGGGCCTGTTTTGTTTTGTCTTTGTAAAGGGGCCAGGTTCTGCCGCCTCTGAAAATATTTGCCACGGGGTTCACTTTGCAAAACAGGCAACCCAGGTTTCTTTACCAAGGCCCGGGGTGGGGAGCTGCAAACCCCTCTGAAACTTGGCCATTGCACACTATACCATTGCATATTAAGCCTCCAGAGAGTTTCTAAAAGTCAGAAATGCTAATTAATTTAGCAAATATTGAGTGAGCACCTACTATGTATGGGGGGGCACTTGGTTAGGCCTGGGGAACACAACGATGAACAAAAAACAGGTCCCTGCTCTGTTGGAGTTTACGGTCTGGGAGCCAATTACGAACATAATGATGTGATTAAGTATAATAAGGATGGAAATAAGTAATAATTATGTAATTTTTATTAATTTAATTAACTTGATTGATAACACTAATAATGATAAACGTAATAATAATGATACAAATAAATGTAAATTTGGAACAATGATAGATGGCATGAGGAAAAAAATGTAAGTGGTACTATGATAGTGTAAAATAGGGAGACAATTTGGCAGAGGTCGGGGAAGACTTGGTAGAGCTCAGGTATGAAGAGTGAAGAATCAAGTGGATGGAGATTGTGGGAGGCTTGAAGTAGTTATTGGAGAGGATGGTAAATGAAGTCCTGAAATCAGAGCAGGTTGCTGGACAGTGTTGAAAGCCTATTTAGAACTGTGGTTGTGAGTTCATAATGGAGCAGCCTGTATGCATAGGACCTTCTGCAGCCCCTCTCAGCTGTTTGGCATCTGACTTCCCTATTTTCTTTGTTGAAAAAGTATGTGAAATTGACCAAACATTTACTCAAGCTTGAAGAGAAAACATCTGGGAACAATCCTCCTTCCCTCCTTCATTAGTTCAGCAAACGTGTGATGTGCTGCCGGTGTTCTACACCCTGTGGGAGTCAGACCAATAAAACATTGTCTGATTTAAGAAAATGTTCTATTTGCATTGGATAATGTAAATTTTTGATTATAGCCAATTTCATTTTGTTCAATGCTTTAATTTTCCTCCACATACAATATCTCCTTGAATCCTCTCAACATTCTTTCAGATTCTTATTGTCCACACTTTTAAAATAAGGAAACAGAATCTAAGAAGATACATTAAGAGAAAGACCCCTGCCACCCTGCAAGTAAGTGACAGCAACAGACTGCCAAACTGGAAACCATTGCTTATGACTCCAGATACAACATTCTTTCCATTTTTCATTACTTTTTTTCTTTGGCTGCCAGGAAGCTCAGAGTGAAAATGTAGCTAATCAGAGCTCTTCTTTTTTTTTTTTTTTTAAATAAATGTTTCCCCATGAATCCATGATCTTGTTTGCATTTATTTCTTTTCATTTTAGGTTCCATCAAATCTCTTTTGGAAAGGGAGTATAAATTTGAAGTAAGTCAGATTTTGCAAAGCACTTGAAGCAGCCTAGCCAAGTTATTACTGTAGCTGGAAACCTGTAAGCTGTTTAGCCTTTCTGCTTTAGAAATTTGCCATAACCAGCCCTACGTCTTCAGACGGCAACTTAAAAACTTTCTTCCTTTGCCTAGTAAAGCCTGCGTACTTGAATGATATTTAGTAATTGATTCTGTAGGGGTATGTTTTGTTGCCAGGCTTTGGTTGCATTCTGTTTAAGGAAATACCTAAGACAGCGGTCCCCAACCTTTTTGGCACCAGGGACCAGTATCATAGAAGACAATTTTTCCACAGACATGGGGATGGGGCTGGGAGGGATGGTTTGGGGCTGATTCAAGCACATTACATTTATTGTGTAGTTGAATCTCTCTGCTAATGATAATCTGTATTTGCAGCCACTCCCCAGCACTAGCATC
>VBSM01002217.1:28118561-28150771 GCA_008086735.1 Cheirogaleus medius | reverse complement strand
TACTTTACCCTGTCCTTGATTGGTCCTAACCTGTTCCGGGTCCCAGTCGATAGGCTCTGGAATCAGCACTTTTTCCTACATTTTGTTTCAGCCCATAATGCCCTGCGGTAAGCTGCGGTCAGCAAGCAAGCAGTAAACAGAAGCTAGAAGACAGCCATCAGCCTAATAGCCCAGTATTCTACAATGCCACTGCTGATCTCACAGGAAGCAGAGCTCAGGTGGTGATGCGAGTGATGGGGAGCAGCTGTAAATAAAGATGAAACTTTGCTCACTCACCTCCTGCTGTGCAGCCTGATTGCTAACAGGCCACTGACCAGTACTCTCTACGGCTGGAAGGTTAGGGACCACAGCCCTAAGGAACCATAAAATTTTAACATCACACTGTGATATACTTTTTACTAATGGTTATTGATGGGGTGGATAAAGTGTGAGCACTGGGTCTCATCATGGCACTGCAAGAATGAGTGTTCCTTCCCAAAAGCAATAGTATACGCATTGCAACGGAGAAAAAAAAGACATAATGTTTGCAACTTCCTTGAAGAAGTCTCTGTCTAGAAATCTATGCTTGTTTGACTTTTAAATGTTTAAATGAGAGAATAAAGAACTTGGTCCATAGTACCTTGAACAAGATAAGAAATTTGTGATTAGAAGCTGAAGGAGTTAAGAACATGCCACCCCAAAATATGCTGCTCTGGTACATTCACTAGTTTAAGTTAAAACACTTTTTTAAAAAACAGCAGGTGCAAGAAGATAATGCTGTTTCTTGAAAGGCAGAGAGGACATTCCCATGTGAAAGATGCCCTCCCTCCACTAGAAGGAAAGCAACACTCTTATCAAAGACAAGAAATTGAATCTGAGGGAAATCTTTACAAACAAATCTTGTTAAACTAACCCTTATCTTCTTAGTTACTTCTCCACTCAATTAATCACCATAGCATAATCCCTTTGCCTTATCACATTTTCACAGTTTACTACTCTTTGCTCAATTCAGTATATAAAGTTCAACTCTAACTGTGTTTTGGGATCTTCAGTTCCTTACGAAGGCTCCCCTGCCACGTAAAACTTCTATTAAATAAATCTGTATGCTTGTCTCCTGTATGCTTGTCTTGTGTCAGCTTAATTCTCGGGCCCAGCTAGAACTCAAAAGGATGGAAGTGGAGTTTTGCCTTCTTACAGAGCAATTGTTGAACCTGCTTTAAATGATGTGAGTTGTAATTGGATATCAACTCTGGCCCACAATTTTTGCTCTGTAAAAGGAATCCAAACATCTCTAGTTTGAACGAGTAGCTCTGCCCTCCGCACAGAGCTTGGTTGGTGCCCTGCATAACTCAGCAAAGGATTGATGTTTGGCAGAGAGTGGGAAGCAACGTGGGTAATATCTGAATACTGCTTAGCATTATATTTGGTCATGAATAAATAAAGTGACAGTTAAACAAGATGACATCCCTGATTGTTCTCTGTCTTGTGCTTTCTTGAAACTTTCATCTCATTGTGATTAGGTAAGACCTAGCCTAGAAGGGGGAGACATCCCTAAATTTGAGACATTCAGAGATAAAATTTCTAACTTGTTTCAGAATAAAAGATCTCAAATTGAGTTTCATGTAGCAAAATCATCATCTAACAATAAATGAGTGCCTATCTCTAAAGGTTTCTTTTATTACAACCTGGCATTCCATCTTTCTGACTTGGCATAAGAAGGTAATGCTATCATGGTCTCACAATTTAAGGACATTCTGATGAAAACCATTTGAATGGCTTTAAAGGATCTAGACAATCAATAATCAGATGCCATGGTGACACACACCTGTAATCCCAGCTGAAGACAGGAGGATCCTTTGAGGCCAGGAACTCAAGGCTGAAGTAGGATATGATAGCACTTGTGAATAGCCACTACATTCTAGCCTGGGCAACATAGCAAGACCCCATCTGTAAAAATAATAATAGTGATTAGATGCCTTCATATGTCAGGTGCAGAAAAATACACATCATGATGAAACTTTAATGCCTGTAGTCTACCAAAAAAGTCAATAGTAATAATGGTATCAATAATAGCAGCTAACTTAAAGAGTACTCACCAGGCTCCAAACCCTGTGCTCAGTTAACCATTGCATGCATTCTCTCCTTTAATCCTTCAACTGTGAGAGCTCCACATTGCCTCTAAAATAGTGCTGTGAAAATAAACGAAATAATATTTTTCAAGCATTTGGGATTTCTTAGAGATTCTGTGTAAACTCCAAATGTGATTAATGAAATGCATGTTGCAGAGGCTTTTGCAATAGGTAGTACATTATTATTTAGTCTGTGACCATATGATTTCAACCAGACACTGATAATAAGTGGATGAAAATGAAAATATAATATTCAATAATTCTTATCTGAGAACTTAGGTATTATAAAAATAAATGGTAATAATCCATTTCCAATTAATGGTACAAACTAAAGCGCTGTGGTACATAGTTTTTAAAGAACTACTTTTTTCACAATGAATTTATAGGTAGCATGTTTATATGTAATTTATGGCTGTGTTCGGTGGCTCACCCCTGTTATCCAAGCACTTTGGGAGGCCAAGGTGGGAGGATGGCATGAGGTCAGGAGTTTGAAACCAGCCTGGGCAACATGGTGAGCCATACTTCGTCTGGCTAATCTTTTTAGATTTTGTAGAGATGGGGTCTTGCTACCTATAGTCCCAACTACACAGGAGGTAAGGTGGGAGAATTCCTTGATCCCACAGTTCAAGGTTACAGTGAACTATGAGTGGGCCACTGCACTCCAGCCTAGTGGAAAGAGCAAGACCCTGTCTCTTAAAAAAAAAATCTATAAAATACCAATAGAAAGAGTTCAGAATAAATGTATTTATACAAATAACTTTCAAATTACTTCTTAAATGACAAAAAGTATTAAAACATTTCATTAATTCAATAGACAAATGCAGAATACTTTTTAAAGCAGAGTTTTTAATTTCCATTCTGTCAATGCTAAAATAACCAACTACCTAGTATTTCAGGAAAGAATTTCAATGTATCAATATTCATTATAATATTAAGAAAACTTTATTGATTGCTTCAGCTATCGTCAGTAATCTCAATTATTTGCTAACGCTGATTCAGTATTTGGCAGGCAATAATAGAAAATCTTGGGTCATAAAATGGAAAATTCGGGATCAGAAATATCATAACAGTATATTTTTGAGAAAAAAAAGCCCACAACTTTCCAGGATTTGTGAAATTTCCAAAGTTGTTACAGACTTACCCTTTTTTACTTAGGATAATCAATTTATGCCAGTGATGAGGCTGAATTGCATTTGTGATAGAAAATGAACAGACTTGAAGCAGTTTATGGGTTCATTTACTCCTTTAAGCTTCCAGGTGATTCTACTGAGTAGGTATGTTTGAGAACCGTTACTCTAGTCTAGCTCCATGGTTTGCAAAGAGTGGTCCTAACACCAGCAGCACTTGTATCACTTGAGCTCTGATAAGAAATTCAAATTCCAAGGCTCCCCTCCAGACCTAGTGAATCAGAAACTTTGGGAGTGGAGCCCAACAATCTGGGTTTAATCACCACCCAGGCAATTCAGATCCTTGCTCAAATTTAAGAACCTCTGTGGTTGTAATCCACAGTGTGTACTGCTTTATCAGTTGGGTGCCTTGGGCTCATCATTCAGCTTCATTTTTTTCTCATCTATAAAATGGGAATACTATATACCTGCCTACCCCACTCAACAGTATTCTTCTTTGTGTGTGTGTCTGTGTGTGTGTGTGTGTGTGTGTGTGTGAAGGCATTTATTTATTTATTTAACAAGTAAAAATTGTGTATGTTTATGGTGTACGACATGATGTTTTGTCACATGTATATATTGTGGAATGGCTAAATCAAGCTATGTAACATATTCATTACTTCACATACCATTTTTTTGTGGGTAAGAATACTTAAAATTGGCCCTTTTAGTAATTTTCAAATATATAATATATTGTTATTACCTGAAGTCACCATGACGTACAAGAGATCTCTTGAAATTTTTCCTCCTCTCAAATCAAAATTTTGCATCCTTTGACTAACATCTCCCCCAATCCTCCCACCCCTCAACAGTATTCTTACAAAGATTAACATGTAGTATCAGATGTGATTGTAGTTTGAGAAGGCTAAAGTGAACACTTGTAATGTTAATAGTAGTAATACTTCCATTTATTGAACACTAACCATGTTCCCGATCTGTTTACACATCATTTCACTCAATCATTACCACAAACGTGTGTTGTGCATAATACTGTCCTTATTTTTCAGATGAGAAAATTGAGGCTTTGAGGATTTAAGACACTTGCTCAAGGTGACCCAGCAGAGCCAAGTGAGAACTCAGATCTGTCCTACTATTGCCACTGAACTGAACTAGGTTTGTTTGCCCACAGTCAATGGAAAGCCAAACACTAAAGCACCGGATTTTTGCAGCAAGAAAGGTTTATTGCCGGACAGTCAGGCAAGTAGACAAGAGTCAGGCTCAAATCTGTCTCCGGGAGCTGAGGGCTGGGTTAGGTTTTATAAACATAAGCGTGATCTGATCAAATCTTGCAATGAAGTGACACGGGGAGGCATGATGTGACTGGATCCTGCTATGGGGTGACATCAAGGTTCAATCTGGTTGGATCCTAGATCCTGCCTTGAAGTACCTGCTTTTTAATTCAGTCCTTGCTTCTTGGTCTGAGCACTTAGGTTCTGCTCATGGTTGCATGCTTGGTCCATGTGGGCATGCTCAGGCTGCATGACCTTCTACCCGGGGGTTCCTGACAACTGAAAAACAACCTACGACTTTTTTATACAAAAGTTGAACCAGGCCAGGCTCGGTGGCTCACACCTGTAATCCCACCACTTTGGGAGGCCAAGGTGGGAGGATTACTTGAGGTCAGGAGTTTGAGAACAGCCTGAGCAAGAGCGAGACCTGGTCTCTACAAAAATTGTAATAAATTAACTGAGTGTGGTGGCACATGCCCATAGTGCCAGTTACTTGGGAAGCTGAGGCAGGAGCATTACTTGAGCCCAGTTTGAGGTTGCAGTGAGTTAGGAGGAGGCCACTACACTCCAGCCTGGGCAACAGAGTCAGACCCTGTCTCAAAAAAAAAAAAAATTTGAACCAGATTGTTATGATGAGGTTACACTATTGAGCTATACCCTCTCACCATTTTGCCCTCACTCAGGAAGCTTGAAAAAGAGACAATATTCACTTTAATTTAAAATATGGCAATTAGCAATGCAATGTATATGTAATCTAAACATTTGTACCCTCATAATATGCTGAAATAAAAAAATAAATAAACTGAAAAAAATAAATAAAAAATTTAAAAAATAAAATATGGGAACTAGGAATGAATACAACATTACAGCTAGTTAGGTAGAATAAGTTCTAGTGTTCAATAGCACTATATGATGAATAGAATCAGCAATAATTTACTGTATATGTTAAAAAAGCTAGAAGAATTTTGAATGTTCCCAACACAAAAAAATAAATGTTTGAGGTGATGGATATCCTAATTACCTTGATTCGATCATTACACATTGTATGCATGTATCAAAATATTACTCTGTATCATATAAATATGCACAATTATTACAGTCAGCCAAAAATAAAAGAAAAACAAAGAAAAGTTAATGACAACCTAATTTGTCTATCAGGAAGGGCATGTAGATGTAAATTGTTTAATTTACATACCAGAATATTACATAGCAGTTAAAATGAATACATTTACCCACATTTATCAATCAACAAGAATAAATCTCAAAAAAAGCATTAAATTAAAAAATCAAGTTCATAAGCAACAACAAAACAAAAATGTGGGAGAACTAGGTTCTTTATGTGCTACCATCCTGATCTGTTTATTTACTATGCCTAGGATTCTGACACCTACTCCCTATGTATTTCTGAAAGCAACTACTTCTCTGTTTATAGGCCACTTTTAGCAGATGTTCCCGAATTCTTTTTTTTTTTTTTTTTTTTTTTGAGACAGAGTCTCACTCTGTTGCCCTGGCTAGAGTGCCGTGGCGTCAGCCTAGCTCACAGCAACCTCAAACTCCTGGGCTCAAGCAATCCTTCTGCCTCAGCCTCCCAAGTAGCTGGGACTACAGGCATGTGCCACCATGCCCAGCTAATTTTTTTCTATATATTTTACTTGGCCGATTAATTTTCTTTCTATTTTTAGTAGAGACGTGGTCTCGCTCTTGCTCAGGCTGGCTTCAAACTCCTGACCTTGAGCAATCACCCACCTCGGCCTCCCAGAGTGCTAGAATTACAGGCGTGAGCCACCGCATCCGCCCCGAATTCTTTTCAAGAGACCTCACCCAACTCCACCACGAATACCCTTAGTTCTCTTTTCTAAAATCTACACATGGTCTAGACTTTAATGTGGTGAAATTTGTCCCGGATGGCTATTTGAATCTGATAATCTGATCATCATGTTTTTAACAGCTTTCAGCTCTGACCTACATGTCATATCTCGATTCTTTCATAGCTTTTGAGTCCAAAAAAGCTCCTGACCTTGCCAACTGTAGCCCTGCACCAGATTTCTGACAGTATTAAAACTCAAGGCCTAATCTTAAGACTATGTAATGAAACCCATAACCATAAATCCCAAATTGGGCTCAGTTCAACAGGACTTGGCATTTCTGACGTTTACTTCCAAAGCAAATCATATCTGTGCATGAAATATGAAGAAGTCAGCCACTCAGAAAGATGTTAAATGGCTTGTTACACAATGTTATTTTGCAAGCACAACCTCCCCACTCTACTCTTTTAAACAGGAGGTAGACTGTTTCAATCAGATGCTGACCAAGTAAACTTAAATGTAATGTTACATTCCAAGTCTTTTTGTTTTTGAAGAAAAAGCAACATACCAGCTCTCCTGTCTCTTTCCTGCAGTTGCTCCTTTCCATTTTCTTCCCCAACACTCTGAAACTGTCAAGCATTTTATATACCAGAGCTTGCAGTTCTCTACTGGGATCAGGAAAGGTTTAGAGGATTTTTTATGTAAGGAAGGATAGGTTTTGCATTTCCTTAAGGAAGTTGGAATAGGTGAAGGTCCAGACAGAAATCTATCAAACTTAAAACTTGAAACAAGCTTACCCAAAGTAGTAAGAAAAGCAAAACAATCAAACAGAAATCAAAATGATAATAATAATATATGGACTTTTATTTTTCATAAGCTATGTTCTCTAACCTATTAGTGCCTGGGATGATATGTATAGCCTAAAAACGACGTTCTGAGAGATGGTAAAGCAGTGTGTAAGTTACAAGCAAAAAGGGACTTGAGCCACAAAGTTGAAAAGTGAAAGAAAAGGCAATGCAAGCAAACTATCTCTTTGGCATCATAAATTTATCTTTTGCTTTTTGCCCCTTCTCCCTTAAAAAAAAAAAAAAAAAGCAAACTAAACGTATTTAAATATGTTAGCAAAATTCATACGCTAAAATCAACAGCTTCTGAAATTTATTAACTTCTGGGAAAAACTGTAATTGCTTGAAAGTGTTTAGATTTCTTTAAGTCTCATGAAATCTTTTAAGAGAAACCTCGGAGGTGAGCAGAAACATTTGTGCTAACCTCTTCTTCTGTATCTCCATCTCAATTCCCCCCAGCAAGGGGCCTATTATGCAACTTTGTTTCATATTTCTGCTCATATTTGATAGTCACTATAGATCTCTGAGCTTTAAAAACCCGGGAATTATAGCTACAAGTAAACGGCAGAGCATGTGCTCTTATGGCAAAGCCCATCTATAAATGGGCTTCTTCTTTTATCCTCTTTGGGGACCAAAATAAAGATTGGAATACAACTCCAAAAGTCTCATTTTTAATTAAAATACTGATTGAGATAATTTTAGATTCACACACAGTTGTAAGAAATAATACAGAAAGATTCTGAGTACACTTGCCCAGTTTCCCCCCAGTGGTAACATTTTGGGAAAACAGGACACACTCTCCCACCTAGGATATTGACATTGACACAATCTACTACTTTCATTCAGGTCTCCCCAGTTTTACTTGTCTGTGTGGGTGCATGCATATTTTGTTCTAAATGGTTTTATCACCTGTGTCGGTTTGTGCATCAACAACCACAGACTGAACAGTTCCAATGTCACAAGGTTCTCCCCGGCTGTTTTTTATAACCACACCCACCTCCCTCCATCTACCCTCCTGCTTCCTTCACCCCTGATAACACGAATTTATTCTCCATTTCTAAAATTTTTTCATTTAAAAAATATTACATAAATAGAATCACACTGAGATAGGGATTCAGCAGGACTAAGTTTCTCCCAAAAAAAGTTACATAGTTCCCAAAACAAACAACAGGATATGGAAGAACCAGCTGAAACCAACTGAGATCAAAATGGAGAGAAAATGACCACTGCCTGACCTTGCAGCTCATTATATGCTAATTATAATTTATTAGCATGCTAAAAACACTCCCACAGACGCTTTGGCAGTTTACAATAACCATGGCAACACCCAGACGCTACCTTATATGGTATGCAGAGAGGAGAAACCCCAACCCCAGACTGTGGAGTGGTACAGTCTGCCATCCTTCACAACCATTTCATTGTCTTAACAAAGACATCCATGATGGCAATACCTATGGCCATTTCTCTGTCTTTATCATCCATGACCTCTCAACAGCAATGAACTCGGTTGGCCACATTATCTCTGTTTCTGAGATACCACGTTGTCTGGTTCTCCTATCTAATTGGAAACTCTTGCTCAGTCTTCTTTGCTGGCCTGTCTTCTTCCGTTTGACCTCTAAATGTTGAAATGCCCCAGAGCTGCATCCTGTGGTCTACTTTTGTTATCTATTTACACACACTCTGTTCCTCTAATTGACCTGGTCATGACTCCAAATTTATATATCTGGTTGTCTGCTTTTTCTTATTTCCTTAGATTTTTGTTTTACAAATTTCATTTTCTAATTGCTTGTTCCTAGTGTGTAGAAGTGTAAATGATTTTTGCATATTGACCTTGTATCCTGAGATCTTGCTAAATTTACCTAGTTTTAGGATCTTTTTTAAGATCTCATAAGCTTTTCTATCTATATAATCATGGCATCTATAAATAACCACACATTTATTCTTCCTTACCAACATTTATGATATATCTGAGAAATAATAACCAAAGGAAGCTAGTGTAGCATTATTAATGAAAGATAAAAAGCATTATATTAGTTGTCTAAGGCGGCCATACCAAAATATTACAGACTAATATGACTTAAACAATGGGAATTTATTTTGTCACAGTTCGGGAACCTGGAAGACCAAAATCACGGTGCTGGCAGGTTTGGTTTCTTCTGAGGCTTCTCTCCTTGGTCTGCAGATGGCTGCTTTCTTGCTGTGTCTTCACATGGTCTTTCATCTGTGCATATACACTTTTGTTTTCTAATCTCCTTTTATAAGGACACCAGTCATATTGAATTAGGGCCTCCCCTAATAACCTCATTTTCTCTTAATTTCCTTGTTAAAGGTCCTATCTCCAAATACAGTCACATTCTGAAGTACTAGGGGTTAGGACTTCAACATATGAATTTGGAGGAGGGACTCAATTCAGTCCATTAACAAGCATTACTGGGGACTAAGACTCTATGTTATAATAAATTGAACAATACCCCAAGAATTTATAATAATTATGTGCTTTTGTGTATCTACCAAAACAATCTCAAGTATAAAGAAAAAAATTAGGAATCACAAAGAGAAACTGACACATACGTAATGATAGTGTGATAGGCTGTACAAGAAGCATGGCGCCAGCATCTGCTTCTGGTGAGGGTTTCAGGGAGCTTTTACTTCTGGCGGAAGGGGAAGGGAAGGTGGCATCACATGGTGATAGGAGACAGAGATAGAGAGTGCGAGGGAGGGGAAGGAGTGCCAGACTCTTTTTAACAATCAGATCTAATAGAACCTGAACTCCCTCATTACCTTGGAGATAGCACCAAGCCAGTCATGAGGGATCCGCCCCCATGACCCAACACCTCCCACCAGGCCCCACCTCCAACATCAGGGATCACATTTCAACATGAGATTTGGAGAAGTCAACATCCAAACGATATCATATATTAAGATGGAACTCCCATCGGTCTGGGTCTCTGGGTAACTGTGAGGAGCGGAACCTCCTTGCCATCCCACAAAAGGTATGCAGCACACGTGAAAAACAAGCTTTGTTGTGTTAAGAAAAACAATGACAAACGAACAGACTGTGGCTTTTGTCACCATTCCTGTCACTCTCTCTTGGATCGTTCACTCTGGGGAAAGCCAGCTGCCCCTTGGGGAAGACACTTAGGCAGCTTACGAAGAGGCACAGTGTGAGGAAATGAAGTATTTGGCCAATAGCCAGGGACAAATCAAGAGTGAGCTGAGAAGCACATCTTCCTGTAGCAGAGCCTTCAGATGCCTGCAGCCTTACCTCTCCAGAAACCTGAGTCAGAACCACCCAGCTAAGCCACTCCCAGATTCCTGGCCCTCAGAAACTGAGTGAAATAATAAAGGTTTGTTGCTTAAAGCTGCTAAACTTTAGGATAACTTGTCACACAGCAAAAAGTAACTAATATTCGCTGGCAGGGCTGCATTGTGGCTTTTGTGGACCCTAGACCCTTTGCCTTTGTAGATGCCTCCCTCCATAAAATATATTAAACATATTTTATAACTATATTGGTATAAAGACAAATATAATTCAGGCTGGGTTCATTTTTTTTTTTTGAGGCAGAGTCTCACTCTGTTGCCCTGGCTAGAGTGCCGTGGCATCAGCCTAGCTCACAGCAACCTCAAACTCCTGGGCTCAAGCAATCCTTCTGCCTCAGCCTTCTGAGTAGCTGGGACTACAGGCATGTGCCACCATGCTCAGTTAATTTTTTCTATATATTTTTAGTTGGCCAATTAATTTCTATTTTTAGTAGAGATGGGGTCTTGCTCTTGCTCAGGCTGATCTTGAACTCCTGACCTTGAGCAATCTGCCCACCTTGGCCTCCCAGAGTCCTAGGATTAAAGGCGTGAGCCACCGGTGCTGGGCCCTCATTATTCTTACATTCATTTTCTTCTTCTGGTTTGAGAAGTTGTTAAAACATTTTTCTAGGCCCCGAAGTATCATAGGCCTCAGCCTACTGGATGTAAGCCCTGTAGTTGGGAACAGCCCGGGAGGGTCAAGAATAAGTTATTAAGCCCTGACCCTGCCCAGATCGAAGCAAGAAGCCTATCACTTGGCAAGACTATTAAGGATTTTGGCAAAATCGTATCCCGTGACTGTGGATGGTTTTGGATCCTACACCCGGGGTTACAAAGAAGACCGCCTGATCGTGTGAAGTCCAAGCTGCCTTAGGGTGTTACTAAAAGGCACCGGCATGACCTGCACTGTGGAGGCCACCCACACAATCCCGTGACACTTGGTGCATTGGCTATGACTGCGTAGGCTGATGGGGGCAGTGTAATAGCAGCCTCTGGACTCAATGTGTCCCTGAAACTGATGTCTGATATTGACAATTTGAATTACATCTGGAGGCAGTGAAGACACTGGAGCTAACTGGCTTGGGTTTAAATTCTACCTTTGGTGTTTCCTGGCCATGTTACCTTTGGCAAGTTTCTTAAGCTCTCTGTGCCTTCATTTTATGATCTGGAAAATGAGAATAACCATAGAACATACCTCATATGGTAGTTGTGGGGATAATGTGAGTTAACATATATAAAACACTTTAAACAGCACCTGGCCTAGAGTAAGTCTTCAATATCATCATCATCATTATTGTTATTACTGAGCTTCATTTGAGCTCCAACTATTGATGGGCCTTTTATTATTCTACTCAGACTTTACAATCATGTCTTGGATACGTCAGAGCAACTTTCGCGTAAGAAGGAGCTGCCCAGAAGTCAGGACATGCCAAATGGAAGGCCCAGGTGGAGAGAACCAGGTTTCTGAACAAGGCCCAGCAGAACTCAGAGATGAGCTTGTGCCCTCTGATGAACTCCACTGTGAAGGTCTCCCTTTGTGGATCAATGGGCTCTACTTCTGAGATTCTTTCTAAATAATTACAAACCACAGTTTGGTTTATCAATAGCATTAGACCATGGCTGTTGGTGGTAAGCTGCCTTCCTGTGGCCCAGGTTTGGAGTACCTGAGTGGAAAGAACAGAGAACAATCAGCCCGCTAGGCCACAGTTTGGCCAGCCATGATTGCTGACTATCTGGCATATGTTCATACCAACTCCTGGGTAATTTTGAAAAGTCCAATAAGGCCTAGTGGACATGGCCAATTGAGTAGTGTAAGACAGCCCATGTTTGAGCTCAACAGTTACTGAAAAAAGCAATGGGTCTATCAAGGTTTTATTAATCAACCAGTGGAATGGCAGGTAGGTTCATAGGGGTCAGGGCATGGTGGCTGCAGGTCATGCTGAGGTAGGTCTCTCTGTATCTCTGAAGACTCAAATGGTGGGACAGAATGGGGACAAAGTGGATACAACCAGGCATGATCTCAGAGGCATGTACACTGCCCACTGCTGGCAGATGGACTATCTCAAGCCCCTGTCCACAGGGCAAGAGGGGTCTGCTGTGGACTGAAGGAAACTGATACCTCTTTGGATTTGGAATTTTTGTTCCTTATTTCAGAGGCTTTGGCATTTAGCACTGTACAAGGGCAAATCTTCATCAGTTAGGACCTCGAACCTAGTTTCTCCATTCAGGCCATACATTTTACCAATCAACACAATACACAACATGCTGGAAAGAATTGCAAGTGGTTGTATCAAATAGCCTATCTTCAAAGTCAAAAGAGCTGTTGGAAAATTGGAATAGGTGATTAAATGGCTTTACCTGATAAAACCATTATAAATACATGAAGTCTATGGAGAAAACAGATTACTGAAGTATGTATTAGTAAAAGAAGTTCTGAATAAGGGGACAGATATACTGGGTTGATGAATGAGAAAACTGCATTTATAATCCCCTAATAGGTAAAATAAAATAACCATAATCAAAAGACCAAAAAACAATTTTGTGCAATTTGACAAATTTTAAATTCTAAAATTTATACGTGAGAAGAGGCTTCAAGAATTGTCAATATAACTCTGTAAAAGAACAAAGAGGAAACATGCTCTACTATATCAAAATATATTATGGAGAATAATTATTGTTGTGTTACTACAGGAAAATAATAGAAAATAAAATTGAAATTTTCAAACTGTTGAAATTTCTAAATTGTCAACAATTTCTAAACTGCCAACAATAAAAAACAACTTCAGTCACCTGTGCTAAAGAAAGATTGAATTATCTTTTGTTCCCTCTAAAGGAAATGGCCTCACATTATTTTGCATTACAAATAAAGAGGTGACCGTCAAAAAGTATATCCTAAAAAAATACCAAAAAATGTATTATAGGAATGTGTCAGGTTGTTAATTAATATTAATATTATATGTTTCTATGTTTTGTGATGTCTGTATTTATATTCTTTTTAAATTTATTGTTAGCTATTTTTAATCCTATTTTATGGATGAAGAAGCTGGGGTTTAGAGAGTGTAAGTAACTAGCCCAAGGCCACACAGCTAATTACAAGAAGAGGCATGATTAGAATCCAGGTTTATGGATTCCAAAGCCTTTATTCTTTCCGCTGCATCACTATGCTCCTCTCACCATCAGATGCTGACTGATGGGAGGAAAGGAGGTGCTAGAAATAGAAGAGTGAAGGGGAGGATGTGGTTGAAACATGGCAGACAGTGTCAATGCCCAGCCTGTCTCTGCTCAGTTCAACCTCAAGGTCACGGGTGGAGAGTTGCCTTACAAGCCCACAGCTTCCTGACTGTCAGACTGACTGCATTTTCAGGCAAGGGGGAGCACTCAGCCAGCCTGTGCAAAAGCTGAAAGCACCAGGGAGTCAATGCCCTGGGAACAGACTTATTTCCTCCTGGATAAACACCTCCATCCCTTTCTCCCTCTCAGGCAGGACAATTCTGAGTCGTGTTCTACATGGTTCCTCCAAGGTGCCCAGTGAGCACCCAGCACCTGAGCCCAGTTGCTCACAGGAGTAACCTGCTCATCAATGTTCCCTTTATTGGTTCTCTTTCCTTCCACATATCACTTCCCCATTCCCTCCCTGCGCTTCCTGGGATCAGTCCTCAGATAAACACCTTGCAACTAAGCCATTGCTCAGAGCCGACTTTGGGGGGAATCCAAACTAAAACAATCCCAAATTATAGCTCTGAGCATCTTTTTCTAGGAAACATTAGCACAGTTGTGCTTCCTTTAGTAGTTCACTTTTGTTTACTGGATAACCTCCACCTTCCTTAGTCCATCATTCAGGGCCTTCTATAGTGTGACCACAACCTCCCCTCCCACCTTAGTCATTCCCTAAGCCACACCAGGTACTCTGTTTTCAAACACACCCTGGCCATTCATTTGCTCAGGCAGTTCCATCTCGCAGTAGCTCTCTTGACTGGTGGGTCCAAACATCTCAACTCTGTACCAGATAGTGTGCTAATTTTTTGACATGTTCTATTAGTTAGGGTATTACTCACTAAGCGCTATAAACTGAAAACACCAAATCTCAAACACAATTCGAGTTTTTTCTTTCTTGAAGTCAGACCGGTGTCTGGAAAAGTTCCTTTCATCTTGTGGCTCTACCATCTCCTAGAACCTTGGAATCCCTTGCCTATTCTTCTGCAGGGGGAGGGAGAGCCATAGAAAATCACAGGAGCCATCTTTATGGGCCAGGTTGAAAAACAGCACACAGTACTTTTTTCCTATTCACCGTGATTGGCCAGAACCCAGTCACATGGTCTATAAAAACTGCAAGGGATGTTGGGAAACGTAGTTTAGCTGTGATGCCCAGGAAAAAAAAGACTACTTTTAAACCTTTTCTCTTCCCATTGTTTGCAATTTTAAAAAATTGTGGGTGGTAAATCCATTTCACCTGCAGAAGTGCTTTGGAAATAGATATTTTCTCGATATCAACATTTCAGCTCCCTAGTCTTCTTTTCTCACTATCTCATATTTTCTAAGATCTAACCCAGGATTAAAGGAATCTTGAAGAAATTTGGAATTTAAGGCATGGCTTTCCTTGCAATTTTATTTAACAAATCTTAAAATGAAACATTTTCTCTAATCTCACTATTTTAATAACCTAGGATATACTGAGTAACCAAATATTCTTGCATTTTCTTGCTCTTGGTCTTGGTAGAAGTCTGTACCAGATGCTGGCAGTGACCTCCCCATAGCCCTTGGACCTTGTGATGTGACCTGGCAGACTTTCAATTGCTGGGATTTGCACCTCTGTGTCTCAGGACTATTTTTCCAGAACTGCAAAAGACACTCTGCCCGCTGCCATGGTCAGCCAGCAATGCCAAGGAACTCCTCTGGAAGCAGTTCTCAACCAATGATGCTTAGACAATTGATTTAAATACCCTGGTTCTCTTGTCTCTTGGGTAGGATAATTCTGCCTGTGTTTTGTGCCATATCCTAGCAGTCTTCACAGTGGAGTCTTCATTGCTCAACCTCCTATCTCTGTGTCACTTCTCTATTTCTCTATGACTGTTTCCTACACTTTCTTAAATAAACTCTTTGCATTCAATTCTTTGTCTCAGGGTCTGCTTCTGGGAAAACTGTGAGGCTGAGACATAAGAGGGCAAACTAAGCAGTTTCAGGCAATCATGTGCAGAACCATAATTCTTTGATGTCTTAATATGCTTAGTCTAAAACAGAACTGAATTTACTGTTGCTTTCACATCTGGCAGGACCATCTTTCACACATTTCCCTCTTAGATGCTGGAGTGCAATGGTGCGCTCACAGCTCACTGCAACCTCAAACTCCTGGGCTCAAGTGGTCCTCCTGCCTTAGCTTCCCAAGTAGCTAGGACTACAGGCATGCGCCACCACATCCAGCTAGTTTTTTTTTTTTTAAATTATTTTTTGCAGAGACAGGGTCTTGCTATGCTGCCCAGGCTGGTCTCGAACTCCTGGCCTTATGTGATCCTTCCACCTTTGTCTCTCAAAGTGCTGGAATTATAGGCATGAGCCATCACACCCAACCAGGAAGGAAATTCTGATACATGCCACATGCTGAATGAACCTTGAGGATTGTACTAGTCTGCTAGGTTTGCCATAACAAAATGCCATAGACTAGGTGGCTTTAACAACAGAAATGTATTTTTTCACAGTTCTGGAGGCTGGTAGTCCACGATGAAGGTGCCAGCAAGTTTTGTGTCTCCTGAGGCTACTCTCTATGGCTTGGAGGTGACTGCCCTTCTCGCCATGTCCTCATATGATCTTTTTTCTGCACGTACATCCCTGGTCTCTCCCTGTGTCCAAATTTCCACTTTTTATAAGAACACCAGTTAGACTGAATGAGGGCCCACTCTAATGGCCTCATTTTAACTTAACCACCTCTTTAAAGACCCTATCTCTAAATGTACATTCTGAGGTACCAGGAGTTAGGGCTTCCACATATGAATTTTGGGGGTACACAATGCAGCCCATAACAAGGACATTATGTTAAGTTGAATAAGCCAGTCATGAAAGGACAAGTACTGTGTGATTCCACTTATATGAGGTAGAGTTGTCACATTCACAGAAAGAGAAAATAGAATGGTTGTCACCAGGGCTGGGGGCAGGGAAAATATGGAGGTGTCTAATGGGTATAAGTGTTTCAGTTTTGCAAGATGAAAACATTCTGGAGATTGTACAACAATGTGAATATACTGAATACTACTGAACCGTACATTTGGAAATGGTTAAGATAAATTTTATGTTATGTGTTTTTCACCACAATGAAAAATAATAATTAAAAAAAAGAATAGTATATAGTGATTGCTCCAGCTCCTTGTCCCCCTTTAGAATGGCACCATCGTCACTATCATCATCACCACTGCATTATCATCAGACAGGAGGTCCAGGTACCTCTAGGACGCTGCCTTTGAAAGTGTCATAGATGCTTCCACTCAACATGATAAGACTTATCTGATTTTCCCAAACCTACTCTTTCTACTCTCCTTGTCTCGGTGAAGTTTATTACCCTCTTCCCAAGGGATCAAGCAAAAAAACTTAGAGTCATCCTAATCTCTGTTCTATCCCAACAGCCCCCTCCTCCCAACTTAAGTCATTCAACAAGTCTGCCTCTTAAATGTCTCTGACGCTGTCTCCACCACCACTGTCCTGCGCACACCCTCTTTCTGCCTGGCCTGCTTAGCAATTGCCTCTCTGTCCCCAGTTTTCTGCCCCGCCCCCACTTTCCTGATCCACGTTCCAAACTGCTGACAGCTGGGAATCACAAATCTGCTCATTCACTCCCCTATTTAAATTCCTTCAAAAACTCCCCAGGATAAATTGTAAATGAGGCCCCCTGGGGCTGGCCCCTGCCGGGCTCTTCTCTCCCCACACACCTTTTCCTTTCCTGCACTGCTCTGTCTCCACATCCCAGGCACACACACTCTTCCCCCCACCAGCGGACTGGGCTCCTGCTTGTCCTCCAGGCCTTTCCCAGGTGTGACCTCTTCCCTGAGCAAGCAGTGCTTGCCGCCTCCCTTACAATAATTCCACTCTAGGGGGACAGGTGTCTTCTTATTGTCCTTTTCCATCACATTCTGAGCCCTGTGATGAAGAAACAAAGCCTGTGCCCTTCCTTCGTGCTATGCATATCTGCTGAGCTGCTACGCAGTATAAGTCACTGTGCTAGATCTTTCTGCCCTAGTCATCAGTGTTTAGAAAAGTATTTGGCACGTAGTGGAGAACTTGATGTTTTTTGAATTAAATTTTAAATCTTTTTGGTATAATTAGCATTATCTTCCCAGAACATGCAGAGTATGAGGTGTCACCACCCATAAGACTTTGAAATCAGGTGAGGAAAGGAGAGAAAGCAAACCGTTAAGGATTCCCAGTAAGGCCCCAAGGGGAAGAAGAGACCAGCAGAACAGGGGCCTTGGGAAAATGGAAACAGGGATCCCAGAGCTTTGCTGGCAGTTAATAGGAATTCAAACAGCAAATTTGTGGTTTGTGTTTACAAAGGCCTCCCTTATGTTACTGTAAGACAAATCTATAGCATATTAATAAATGAGAATCGACATTGAAAATAAGGGCCCATTACAGGTCTCCAGCTTGGTCTGGGGAGACCATTTTCTGCTTCCCCCAACTTCTGTTCTGGCTATAAGGCATGGATATTTCAGGGAATAGAAAGAAGGATCATTTGATCTGATGATCTGATTTTAGAATTGCCTGACTATTGACCAATATCAATTAAATCTCTATGTCCTGACATCGTCAACGTTATCTCCCCATTTATAATTTTTCCCATGCACTCTTGGCCGCTGAGATCTCCTACTGCTCATGGAACCACAGTCTTAGGAGCACCGAGGGGTGTCCTTCACCCCTGGATAAGTAAATATCATGGTCCAGACTCTATTAAGAGACAAAACTCTGAAAAAAAGATCTCCCACCTGTGACTAATAATAATTAGGTGGCGATTACCAGAGTGGGCTTCAGAGCAAATAGGCTCTTCTGCGTACTGGCTGTATAACCTGGGAGGGTCACATAAACAGCCCATGCTTCAGTTTTCTCATTTTTAATTCGGGCTAAAATAGTACTGGAGTTGTTTAAGGATTAAATGGAACTACATAAGTCAAGCCCTTAGCATTGCACAGGCTCATAGCAAGTGCTACGCAAAAATTAGCTAGGACTAGTGTTTGTCAAGAGTGCAACATGATGCAGGCATTATTCTGAGCACTTTGCATGGATAATTTCATTTGTCACACATATCTGTGTGTGATAACACCCTCTGCATAGGTATCACGCTCCTCTAGTATACATAAGACACTGGAGGCACCAGTATGCTTTCACAGATAACATTGATTAAATGAATGAAACATCAAAAAAATCAAACTCAGGACTTGCTCATTCTTGTTACATACCTGCCTGGCACAGGTGAGCAGGAAGCCTCTACTCACGGTAGCCATCACAGAGGGCAAAATTCATGATTATCTCCATACATGCTGAAAAAGCCTTTCAAAAAATTCAACATCCATTCATGATTTTAAAAAGCACTCAAGAGAATAAAAAACAATACTTTCTTCATATGTGTGGGTATGTGCATATGCCTCTGTGTATGTGTGTGTGTGTGTGTATCTAAGTCCTAAAGCTGATATCTTATTTAATGAGAAAATGTTAAAAGTGTTTTCACTAAGATCACTAATAAATGAAGCATGCCCACTATCTTCCCTATTACTAAAAATTGCATTGGAGTATTAACCAATGCAATTCGACAAGATAAATCTATTAGAGGTATAAGGGTGGGTAAAAAAGAAATAATTTTCTTTCTGTTTATAGATGATATGACAACATAATTAGAAAATCCTGCAGAATCAATAAACACAAAAAATAATTTAATAAGATAATAGGATATAAAATTAAACAAAAATCAATAGGTTTAATAAACAGAAATAACAATTTGAGGACATTATGATAGAGAAAACCCAGTAAGAAAAACAACAAAATGATAAAATACTAAGGAATAAATGTAACAAACAATTTGCAAACCTAATCATAACAAATTTTAAAACACTTCTGAAAGATAGAAAAGTAGACTTGAACAAATGAAAAGTGCCCTGCCCCAATTCTTGGAAAGAATGAATATCATAAAAATATCAGTTCTTATGATCCAGCAATCCCACTCCTGGATATATAGCCCATGGAAAAGAAAACAGTATATTGAACAGATATCTGCACTCTAATGTTCATTGCAGCATTATTCACAATAGCCAAGATATAAAATCAATCTAAGTGTCCATTAATGAATGGATGGACAAAGTAAATGTGGGAGATATATATATATATATAAAAAATACTCATCCATAAAAAAGAATGAAATCCTGTCATTCCCAACAACATGGATGAGCCTGGAGGTAGACATATTAAGTGAAATAAGATAAGAGCATACAGATAAATACTGCATGTTCTCACTCATATGCAGAAGCTAAAAAATTTGATGTCATAGAAGTATAGAGTAGAACAGTGGTTATTAGAGGTGGGGAAAGGTAAGAGGGAATGGACAGGTTGGTTAAAGAATAAAAAATTATAGCTAGATAGGTGGAGTATGTTCTAGTGTTCCACAGCACTGGAAGTTAATAAAAAATTATTATATACTTTCAAATAGCTAGAAGGGAGGATTTTGAATGCTCCCAACACAAAGAAATGAGAAATGTTTAAGGTGACACATATGCTAATTACACTGATTTGATCATTACACATTGTATACATGTATTGAGATACCACTCTGTACACCACAAATACGTACAACTATTATATGTCAATTAAAAATTTTTAAAAATTGAAAACCAAAGTACCAGGGCTTTTTGATAAATGTATAATCACTCTGAGATAGCAGGACACAAGGACTCACACACCATGGAAAGTTGTATGCTCATAAGAACTCCTCTAGATACATTTTGGAGAATTCCTCTTTTGCTTTTGATCTTGGTTGCTTTCCTTTGATCTGTTATTCTTCTTTTCACCTTTTTTTAAATTAAGCCTTGAAATGACCAGGGTTTATTTAGAGGAGAGCATAATTTAACAAGAATAGCAGTATAAAACAAAGTATATTGGACACATACCCTATGGAAAGAATTTTCAGTTAAATTCATCTTTGTTTCTCCTTGCTGTGCTTTGAACAGTGTTTTACTCACAAGTACTCAATAAATGTTGAAGAAATGAATGAAAGAACGCATAATGTATGACTTGAAGCTTCTGATATTCTCCAGCCAATTAGGTTTTTAATTACTCTTTAAAATATCAAGATCTTGCATTATTATTCACAATAGCCAAAAGATGGAAGCAACCCAAGTGTCCATCAATGGATGAATGGATAAACAGAATGTTATATACATAGGATGGTTTATTATTCAGCCTTAAAAAGGAAGGAAATTCTGAAGACACGCTACAACACGGATGAACCTTGAGGACATTATGCTAAGTGAAATAAGCCAGTCACAAAAATACAAATACTGTATGATTCCACTTACATGAGTTATCTGTAGTAGTCAAATTAATAGAAGTAGAAAGTAGAATGGCTGTTGCTAGGAGCTGGGGTAGGGGCGAGGGGGAGTTGTTTATTGGGTACAGAGTTTCAGTTTTGCAAGATAAAAAGTTCTGGAGTTTGCACAACAATGGGAATGTTCTTAACACTATAGAACTATACACTTAAAATGGTTAAGATGGTAAATTAAAAAATAAAAATAAAATTTTAAAAAATCAAAATCAACCTGATTCCAATTTGCAAGTTATTTGGTATTTGTCAAAACAAACAAACATAAAACAAACAAACAAACAAAAAACCCAAAAAAACAAATTCAGTTTCTACTTTGTAGAGCACTGTAGGGAGCACAAAGCATGGCACATGCCACACTTACAGGATATACAGTATTCAGCTTAGGCAACACAGCTACACTCTGTCTCCAAACAATAAGAAAAAAGAATATACATCATAGACAAAATAGACTGAGCAAGTTTGACCAGGTGAAAATCTCAGTGTGGAGGAATAGAGATAGGAAGTGGAGATGTCTGGCCTGCAGAAAGAAGATTGGGTTCGGGGGTTGTTGATTTCCTCAAATGTCTGAAGGGCTGTTTTGTGGCGAGGAGGTTAAATCTGGCCCTGGTGTCTCCCAAAATGGCAACAGAGCTGGGTGGAAGCGCCAGAGATACAGATTTCAACTCAGGAAGGAAAAAGCTTTCTATGAGAATGCTGTCTAAATGCAGAGCGAGTAGTCTCTAGGGGAAGTTCCTCATCAAAAGAGATCTTCAAGAATAGTCTGCCCAGTTGCTTGCCTGGATGTGATAGAGGGAATTCTTCAGAAAGTACTTGTCTCTGTAAAATCCTAGGCTCCCTTCCTTTTCTTTGAGATGTCTTGTGTTAATTAAGATTATTCCTAATGCTATCATCTTGTTCCGGCAAGCGTTAACAGCAAGTGTAACAGCTCTTGACCAGGGAAATAACCGGCTGGCACGTGGAGAGTCAGAGAACAGCCTTTATTGAGCCAGCAGACTCAGCCAACTTCTGATCTTCTCACCCCCCTTCCTTGTTCTCCTCCAGTTTTTATACCCTTGGTAGGACTCAAAAAGCATCCAGTCAGCAACAAGCTTTAACATCCAATCAGCAACAGGCTTTAACATCCAATCAGCAACAAGCTATAACATCCAATCAGGAACAAGCTATAACATCCAATCAGGAAGAAGCTTTAACATCCAATCAGCATCGCGCGAGCAGGAGCAGATGGTGGAGCACCGAGCTCCGGCCAGTCGGGCACACGAGGCCCAGCCCCAGCATTACGCACCCAGCTGGCCCCACGCAGCACCAGCCTGTGTGATGCAGAGTGGTGGGGAGGCGGCAAGCGGCCGCGTCCCGGCGCCCGATGGTTTTCCCGTCAATCTAAATAAAATAATCTCTTTAGTTTTAGGGTGCATTTTGTCTTGCACAGTTTTAGTTCTGTGACTTGGACAGGATTGCCCCTCACCTTCAGATCTCTCTTAACTCCATCAAAGTGACAAGCCCCCTGGAGCCCTTTGTGATTCTACTCCTGACTGACAATCAGGGACCCAACTCCTGGTCTTCTACCCCAGATTATTGTCCATTAGGAGCAGAACAAGGATTTGATTCGGATTCTTTTTGAATGCTTGCTTCATTTCTTGTGCCTGCTTCTTTTGGTTTTGTGGTCTATTTGGTGATCTCTGTAAATGGATCAATGGTTTACAGAGATCTTGTCTGTTAGGTGAAAGATGAGAGAACCTGGTTGGATAGCCTCTCCTGTTGTGTATTTGTCTGCTCAAATCAATTAAAAATTCATACCTACTGGGAAGAGAGCAGTTCTTTGATATGCACCAGTGAGTTTTGTAATTCTTTGTCTATGCTTTATCCAAGGCTGAAATTTCAGAATTGAAGTTAGAAGCTGTGTGTGTATGTTTATATAATTCAGAAAGGCCTTTACCTCTCATTGTATAATATTTTTCATAATACTTTGATAATACTTTTATAATCAACCAAATTAGATTATAAAATCCAAAGGACCTCTATTCTGATAGGCTTAGATAAGAATTTTTGTACACTGACTATTCTTTAACCCCCCCACAATTTTGGAAATTGAACCTCAAATACTTTCAATGTGAAAAAAATTGTATTTTTAAAGCGTTAACTCAGAAATGTATTAAGAATTAAAGTTCAGATAATTTAGGTAAATCTTTGGCAAAAATATTAGTTTAATAATTTTTCTTTAATAAAAACAGCCATGTTTTCTGTGCATTATCAACATTAAGCATAATACAAGTATATACTTTTATTCTACTTAGGTATGTTCTTCCTAAACTTATAAATGTTACTCATCAAATAAGCTAGCTAACATTATTTCTACTTCATGTTTAAAATTATGAAAAATGTAAATTTGTGTTTAACCAAATTGAAAAACTTTATTTCCACAGTAATGGTGTTTTGTATTATGTCAGCTTGATCTTTAAGATCTTTAGGTAATATAAAACTTTAAACTTATACTCAATTGTGTTAATGGATATTCATTGTATACCTAGGTTATTTCTAAGTAAGAATACTAAAACCCTAGTTACCAAGCATAATTTTAAATATACTTTCTGTCTCATATGTATGTATATATTTAATACATGCTATAGAGAGGCTATGTATCTATATTTATATCTGATAATGGACATGTTTATTTTTGCCACTTTGAGAACCTGTACTATAAGGAATGGATATGGCTACAGAAAGTTGTGAGCTCTGCTAGTCTGTTGCAAAATAGCAAACAATTCACAATTATCCACCTCCTTTTCTCTGTGAAATAGAAGTTACTATGGTTAGAAGTTTTAATCAATACATGTGAATGAGACTACCAGGAGCAACAATAGCAGCTTTGTATGCCAAATATGCAGGATGTGTTTATGTATGTGAAAAAAGAAAGCAGATTTTCCCTGAAGCAAAATAACTGGTTGTTCCAGAATGAGAACAAGGAAAGTACAGGACAAAACCTGACATAGAAAGCTGGAGAAGGTTCTCAGAAAAGGAATTTTATTCGACGTGGTCACAACTGGCTAAGGTTTGATGGGTTTATTTATAAGATTTTCAGAAAGAGCTCTAGTATCAAATATTATTCTGATAAAAACTAGAATTTGGTTTTCTCTGCGTTAAAATGACACAATTTTCTTGGATTGTTGGTCTGCTCTTAAGAGGCTGAAAAGGTTATTCTTTGCCTTTGTGTCTTAGCAAAGTAATTGGCTATAGTATGTGTTGACTTTGCTGCGTCCTTGAGTACTTAAGAAAACAAAGTTTCTCATTTAGGAAAGAGCTAAGGTCCTTCACAAACATGTTACCATCTATGTTTATTTTTAGCATTTTATTGTCTAGTTGAAATGAGCAGCAACATATTTCTCTCAGGCACCCATGACTCCTCTCTTTTTTCCCCTCAGTTTTATTTTGGTATAATTGCCAAATAAAAATCATATATATTTAAGGTGTACAAGGTGATGTTACCATGATTCCCATTTTAAGTATTCAAATTCTGACGGCTTTTGATTTTTGCCTTCCTAAAATCTCATCCTAAATGATGTGTTTTGCACCTAAAATTGGCTTTAAGATTTTCCAAAGGGTTCCTGAAAAATCACAAAGAATTTGTTCTATCATCTTGTAAAAAATGAGGTGCTGGACATCCACATGCATAAAAATTAACTAAAAGTAGATCATAGACCTGAATGCAAAATGCAAAAACTCCTAGAAGATTACATAGGAGAAAATCTAGATGATCTTGGGTATGGTGACGACTTTTTAGATACTGTTCCGGCAAGTGTTAACAGCAAGTGTTAACAGCAAGTGTAACAGCTCTTGTCCCGGGAAATAACAGACCAGCACGTGGAGAGTTGGAGAACAGCCTTTATTCCATCAGCAGGCTCAGCCAACTTCTGATCTTTTGACCCCCCCCTCCCTTGTTCTCCTCCAGTTTTTATACCCTTGGTAGGACTCAAAAAGCATCCAATCATCAACAAGCTTTAACATCCAATCAGCAACAGTGGAATTCAGAAAGTACCCAATCAGGATCATGCGAGCAGCGTGGCCGGAGGCCGGGAGCAGGCCTTTGATCATCAAGCGCCAGCGGGACCGGCACAGGATGCCCGGCCCCAGCAGCGCACACCCGCCCGTCGCAGCCTCCAGCTGGCCCCGCGCAGCACCGGCCCCCCGGGGATGCAGAGTGGCAGGGAGGTGGTGAGTGGCATCCCAGAGCCCGACGGTTTTCCCCATCAATACAACACCGAAAGTCATGGTCCATGAAAGAAATAATTGATAAACTGGACTCCACTAAAATTAAAAACTTTTGTTTCATGAAGGACACAATCAAGAGAATGAGAAAACAAGCCACAGACTGGGGGAAAATATTTGCAAAAGATTTAACTTATAAAGAACTGCCATCCAAAATACACAAAGAACCCTTAAAACTCAAAAATAAGAGTATACCTTACCAAAAGAAGATATACAGGTGACAAAGAAGCATTTGAAAATGTATTCCACAACACGTGCCATCAGGGAATGCAATTCAAAACAACAACCAGGTGCCAATACACGCCTATTAGAATGGACCAAATCCACAATATTGACAGCACCAACTGCCAGTGAGAAGGTGGAGCAACAGGAACTCTCATTCCTTTCTGGTGGGAATACAGAATGGTACATCCACTTTGGAAGACAGTTTGGTAGTTTGTTATAAAACTAAACATACTCTTCCCATACAATCCAGCAGTCACACTCCTTGGTATTTACCCAAATGAGTTGAAAACTTATATCCACACAAAAACCTGCACATGGGTGTTTATAGCAGCTTTCTTAATAATCGCCCAAGCTTTGAAGCAACAAAGATGTCCTTCAATAGGTGAATGGATAAATAAATCGTGGTACTTCTTCTAGACAAGAAATATTATCAGTGCTAAGAAAAGATGAGCTATCAAGTCATGAAAAGACATGGAGGAACCTTAAATGCATATTACTAAGTGAAAGAAGCCAATATGTAAAGGCTACTTACTACATGATTCCAACTATACGGCATTCTGGAAAAGGCAAAATGGTAGAGAAAGTAAAAAGATCAGTGGTTTCCCAGGGTCAGGGAGGCAGAAGGGAGGAAGAAGCAGAGCACAGAGGATGTTTAGAGCAGTGAAACTACTCTGTATTATACTATAATGGTGGAAACATTTCATTAGACATTTGGTGAAACCCATAGAATGTACAATACCAAGAGTGAACCCAGGAAATGATCCTATCCTGAGCTGTCACCCTTAGATTTTATAGATCATGGGGCTTCCCTGTCTTTACATATTCCTGGAACTAAAAAACTAGCTTCTATAAAAATGTGAGCCTTTGGACCAGTCTTATTAAAACAAACAAACAAGCATGGTGGTCTGCATATGGACTATCTGAGGCTCAAAACACCCTAATACTTGAAGTCTAATCACTGTCCTATTCTGTTTCTTGTTTCTTTAGCCTGATAGGAAGATAGGGATTTCCTGAGTCACAGATGATATAGAATAAAACATATTTTGAATGAAAGCTGCAATAAAGCCACAAACTATGAAAAAAAAAAAGGAGGTGCTAGGAATAATTAGGCTGATTTAATAAACAAACTATTGATGAGTTACATGGAAAGCAGTGTCAAATCAGAAGAGATGCTTAGCTTTTCTTTGGTTAAATTTGTATGGATATTTCAGAAATCGGATGCTGTATGGAAAGACACTAGAGAATTGCTCTTTTGTCTGATATTCTACAATAACTGTATAGTGCTAGTAATAATTTCAGTTATTTTTTAAAATGTTTAATCTGTTGCAAGTTTGCTCCTTTAATTTGAATCTAGCATCTATAGGCCAGTGGTTTTCAACTAGATATGCATATCACTTTCCTATGGGGTTTTATTGACATATAGGTGGTTAGGACCTATGCCAGATTTACTGAACCTCTTTTCTTGGTGTTCTTGTATGTTCTTGGTATAGTCTAAATACATGTTTGGTATATTCATGGTATATCATATCAGGATTATTATATGTTATAGCTGACTTTTTTTCTCTGTAAAGATAAGTCATATCTTTATACATAAATATACATAAATTAAATATAATTTCTGCTCTTCTTTGAAAATATAGTTAATCATTATGTTTATAGATATTTTGTCCAAAATGTTTTGGATTGACTTTTATCTTGTTTTGCATGCCACAGAAACAACCAATTTCCTTGTCAGTTGTATTATTCTTGTAATGAACTCTCATTAGATCTCTTGCTTTTCAAACCTATCAGGAATAAATTAAACACAACTATTTTAAATCTTTTGTCCTCTACAGATAGTTTTTTGTTTTACCCTGATATTTTCCTAAAAGCTTTTGTAATCAGTGACCAACCCAAGTGATTTGTCTTCAAACATGGACTGTCTCAGAGCCTTGTGGAAAAGGATTACGCCAGGTGTTGTTTGGTACAGACTTTTGAGGGCATTGTTTAAACAACTTTGAGGCCATGTCAGTGTACCAAGTCAGGGTTTCTAGAACTCTAAACACAAAGCAGATGGATTCATGTGACTGCTTACTCGAGATGCAGCAGAATAAGAATCAATTGCATAGCACTGAATAACTGATAAGGCCTGACTGTTGGGTTTATTTAGAATATTGTTGATGTCTTAATGTTTTATTTTTTGAATATATAAGGAAATTCTTTCTCTTTTCTCTGATACATAAGCCATAACATTTTGTTAGACTATGCTCTTGTCAACAGAAATAAAACTCAAACAGTACAAAAGCAACTTATGTAACTAAAACATTTGTACTTCCATAATATTCTGAAATAAAAATGAATAGAAATTTTTTTAAAAAAAGAAATAAAACTCTTTTTCTCCCCTGCCTGGTCCCTACAGAATTCTAAAACTCTTAGAGAATATTCTTATTCTCATGGAAATATAATTACTTGCATAGGTTCAATGTGTCCTCCTTTTTACTAAGACGTCACTGGGAACATACGCTATGCAGCCAGGGCTTTGCCTGGGACATCATACTTGAGAATGATACTCTTTTAGTCGGATATGACCAGACACTTGAAAAGAACTACAGTTGACTTTATGGAAGCAATGTTTACAAAGCACTCCTGGGAAAACTGACCTGGTACCGGGCTTCCAAGGTTCCCAGGCTTATAGGTGAATAAGGAGGTTAGCTTTCTGGCAGCCACAGGAACTTTAGGAAACGCTGGGGACCCAGGGAAACATATTTATAAGTACTTTGGGTGAAATCTGACGGCAAGTTCTTGGCTTGGCTTTCTAGCCTCAAGACACTTTTTAAAGTCCAATCAGAGATTCCTTATAAAAACATAAGCAAAGTAAACTTAAGAAAGTCTATAGGATAAATTATTCTTGCTGCACCTGTGTTAATAACCAGCCAAATCTAATGAGATCAGTGTTACATTGTGATGAAGAATAATCTTCCCTTGAGAATTCTTTTGATCAAAATGGCAGTAACTGTAGAAAGTAACTCTGTGTTTCAATTGATAACTGTACAACTTTCCGAGTAATCACACTGTATTCTTATTCACTGTCTTTGTACATCTTAGTACATTGTTAGTAGCTGATATGTAAACTCTATCTTTTCTGGTAGAAATTTCAGCCAGGTGCAGTGGCTCATGCCTGTAATCCTAGCACTTTGAGAGACCAAGGTGGGAGGATCACTTGAGGCCAGGAGTTTGAGACAAGCTTGAGCAAGAGCAAGACCCGTCTCTACAAAAAAATTAGCTGTGCATGGTAGGAATATGCCTTAGCTCCAGCTACTTGGGAGGCTGAGGCAGGAGGATCACTTGAGCCCAGGAGTCTGAGGTTGAAGTGAGCTATGATGACACCCTGCACTGTCATTCAAGCAACAGAGAGAGACTCTGTCTCAAAAAAAAAAAAAAAAAAAAAAAAAAAAGTGATTTTCTTTCTCTCTGTGGAAAAACCAGTTTTGGTACCAACCTATTAATAGGACTAGATCCTATTACTATGCCACCAAATGTCAATCCTTACCAAATTTTATATTCTTCCACTGTTTTTCATTATCTGGCTACAATCATTCCAATAACTGTTCAATTTATTCCCCTTCTACCTAACTCAGCATCACTGAGAACTACAGCCTGGTCGCCCAGGACTCTAGATTGCCTTGCAGCTGGCCCATCCCCCCGGAATCTGAAGAAGCCCTGCATGCTGAAGCCTGAGGACTTGGCATTAACCTCAAAGGCCTCACTACCACTCCAGACGCGTGGGCTGGAATTTTTCCTGGGCAAGCCACTGTCTGGACCCCAAGGAGTCCAGAGAAATGCTTGGGTCCCACTTGCCCCTTATACCAGAAGTAACCTACATCATGGACAACATCATCAAGAGCATCAACATCCTGGCTTGAGAGCTTTAAGAAACTCAGTGCTTGGCCCTGAATAACCAAATGATTTTCCTCCACTGACCTCTTGGAATTCACTGGCCTTGGTTACCCTCAAGGTTCAACTTCTGGCTCTTAAATAACAATCATTTATAGTAATATTTCTCTCTTTCGTTTGAGGCAACCCTTTTGTAAGATGTCTATTTCCAGACTGTTCCAGCAAGTGTTAACAGCAAGTGTTATAGCTAGTGTTACAGCCAGTGTTACAGCCAGTTTTACTGCGATTGACTGGGGAAAGAACCGAGTGGCACACAGAGAGTCAGAGAACAGCCTTATATTCCACCAGCAGGCTCTGCATACCACCAACTTCTGAGTCCCCCTTCCTTGTTCTCCTCCAGTTTTTATACCCTTGGTAGGACTCAAAAGACATCCAATCAGCAACAAGCTTTAACATCCAATCAGCAACAAGCTTTAACATCCAATCAGGAACAAGCTTTAACATCCAATAAGCAGTGGGATTCAAAAGGTATCCAATCAAGATCGCCCAAGCAGCGTGGCCGTGGAGGGGCCTGGAGCCCTATGGCAGGACCCGGAGCAGCCGAGTCCCATTTTCCCTGTCAAGACCCTTAAACAACTTACTTTTGCTACCACATCTCAAAAGGTGGTTCAACTCATTTTGCAGGAATGATACCAACAACAGTACTTGAGAGTCTATTTCTTAGATCCTGTTTTTCCACCCCTTTCAGGAGCTTTGTGATCACCTCTGAGTTGTTCAGGGACAAATGATATTTCTTTTGAATAAAAGCAGGAACTGACATTATTGAAGTATATCTGAGCCCTGTGCTCCCAGAAAACAGCGATGGTTAAGAACTCCTCCCTTTGCCCTCCTCTTTTGTATCCTGCGAGACAGCGAACTGCAACAGAACACCCAAGGAATATGCCCTCACATATTCTGAGATAGAACCCATCTCCATCCTTCCTCATAACTCTCACAAAGCTTGTGGACAACACCCTGTTTACGTGCCTCTATAAAGTTCCAGGCCAACCTCCCTTTTCTTTGAGACATTCCTCATAAATCAACATTACCCCTATTGCAATAGCCTGAATAAAATCATCTTAATTATCAGGTACATTATGTCTTTCACAGATGAGATGATCTTGAACTAGGATAACCATGCATTTTATCATCCACGACACTTTTGCACATGAAAGAGGATACCAACAAAGTAAACATAACTCAAAGACTATTTATTTATTGGCCAAGAAACTGTTTTTATTAAATTGGTAGTCATAATAGTTCTGTTCAAATTTTATGCAAAAACAATATTCTTTCTAAAAATAAAAATAACACATATCTGTGTATATTGAAATGAAAAATCATTTTATATCTATTATCAGAACAATCCTCCAGATTGTACTGGGAATATTTTTAGAAATAACAGATCCATTTAAAAATTATTTTTTATACATATTCATTTATTTTAGTCTATTTCTTAGCTGTATCAATCTCTACATGGTCACTAGTATCTTTCCGAAGTGTATATAGGGTCCTATACTTTTTCATAAAATTGCTCTTCATCTTCATGTTTACATTTTATGGTTGATGTATATGGAACTGACCTTTCTCTGAAGGCCATTATATTTTCTTTTTCATGAGAAAATAGTCTCTGTATAAGTGCTGACATACCTCGTAAGGTCAGAGCAAATACTGCTAAATACAGGCTATTCATGATTATAGTTTTTCATGTTGACTGTGAAAATAGTTCAGCCCAAAGACCCTATGCCTCCTATTTCATCTCCATTCAGAATATCTTTCTCAAACAAATGCTTTTGCAAGATAACACTTATCAAATAAGTCTACTATTTATGATTCTATTGAATATTTAACCAAATTAAGATGCTACTAAATGTTCTATTCTGGCATAGAATATAAATATATCTAATTAAAATTAGGAGGATCATCAAAAGATTTTCCCTACATGTGGGGATGTTTCAAAAAATAATCAAAGAATTAAAATTGTATATTATAGAACATTTGAGTATTTATTAATTTATTAGTACAGGCCTTCTTTTGCTTTTGTAGGAACACATTTCAATGTCTTCCTTTTTGTTAACTTTGTTTTTAATAATTGCAGTTTGCTGAAAACTTCAAAAGCAGATGTTTCTTATGCTTTATTTCCTGTGTATTAAGACTGAATATCAAAGAATTCAACTGATTTTGAACAAAATGCAACTAAAATTTAGAATAATTTATAAAACGTTCTGTACTATCATAGAACTCATTTCTTTTATAAAGCAGTTCTTCAACAGCTGAATGTTTCTCCAAGCCAATCAATGGCAGGCAGAAGAGAAAGTGAATACTGCCATACAGCACTTTTAAAAAATTCAATAGCTTCCTCATAAAAATTGTGAGTTTCAGTCATTCTTGTACATATTAAAAAATCTATATATTTGATAACTACTGCTTCTATTTTGGCTAGTATACTATTGCAAATTATTTGAATGCATTTGAATTATAAATTATGTATGTAATATAACCAATACCAAGTGCATTTCTGCTCCTTTATTTTTAAATAAGAACATTGTTTTTACCATGATATTGTGATACTATGCTCTATCAACTTTTGTATTAATATTATCAACTCAAAAACCCCACAACCTAAAGTTTTATCTTCTATGATAACATTTATAATGGAATTTGAAGCATTTACAAAAACATCAGATAGTCTTTGACAGAATGAACTTCCAAAATCTTTAGTTTGAGTCAATGAATTAAGTGAAAAAATGAAAAATTATTGAAATGAACTTTTTTTGAGATGAGGTCTTACTA
>VBSM01002217.1:28090717-28103146 GCA_008086735.1 Cheirogaleus medius | reverse complement strand
AAAAAAAAAAAGGAAAAAGGAAAAAAAGGAATAGGAAGGAAGAAAGAGCAAGCTATACAGCAAGGCCCAAGAAAGAGGCTTTTATTTTCTTCTGCAGCTGTTGAAACCCCAGGTATAGAACACTTCTGTCTTTGCCAACCAGGAGGCCTTCAGGGTCCTTGCTGGGTGCTCCCCTGGAGAGCCTGAGTCTTTGTCCCGGGGTGGAGCCGTGACAGCCCAGGAGAAGAGGCAGGCAGGCGGAGTCTTCAATTGTCAGAGGCCCAGAGGGTCAAGAGAACCAGGCCAGTTCGGTGGCTTTGCCCACTCCCTCTTGAAATCTGATGTCTCTCCTCTCAGTAGGAAGCCGGAAGTGGGGTGTGGGACAATGCTGCAGGAACGTGTCACATTGGGAGTCGCCTGTCCCTGTGGAGCTGTCACAGCAACGGACTTTCTCCAGGATCATCAGGGAAGATCCAAAATGAACTGTACTCTCCCTAATATCCATGACAAGAATAAGCGCCAAAGTCGCTATTTGTTTCTGTATTGAAGGGAATATTTGTCCAAAGGTGTCCACAAGTTACAATAAGCACAGCCACTGGTTACATTTTACTTGAAAATTCCAAAGAGATGATGAGTTTCAGAACAACACCCTCTGTCCCATGGATGGGTTGAAAAAGAAATCCTTTAGGGTGTCTATAGCTGCACTTTGGAAGTTTAACATGAATACTTCCACAGGGAACTCTGTTATTTACATCTGTTTATTCTCAGAATCGGGCATACTGTCTGGTAATCAATGAAAACAGGGAAGGGGAGAGGGAAAGGGGGAGAGGGAGAGAGAGAGAGAGAGGAAGAGGAGGAGAAAGAGGGGGAAGGAAGAAGGGTAGGAGGGAATTATATGAGATTATAGAGATTTGGAAAACATAGAAAGGTACAAAAAAGAAAATAAGAATTACTCGAAAATTCCACTAAAAAGTAACCTTTGCTAATGGTTTGTTCCCTTTATTCTTTCAGGCATTTTCTAAGCTGATTGTTTCATTGTTTACAAAGTTCAGATCACACCACACGTTCAATCTGCATCCTGCCTTTTTAATTCCTGTTCTGCTGCCAGTATTTTCACAAGTTCAAAGTATTGAAAATCACATTTTTAATGGCTAGATAATATTTTACTCTTTCTACATATTATCTTTGCTTC
Organism: Cheirogaleus medius; assembly: GCA_008086735.1. Lineage (NCBI taxonomy): Eukaryota > Metazoa > Chordata > Mammalia > Primates > Cheirogaleidae > Cheirogaleus > Cheirogaleus medius. The sequence goes on along the minus strand of VBSM01002217.1, from coordinate 28,101,975 downwards.
TTTAATATTTTCCTACTGTTAAGTTCATGGCTCTTTTCATATATCTGTTTAAATTATTCTCCCCCTCTGAGAATAATTCAGTGATTTTTTAAAAAAAAAATAACACATACAGAAGTAATTTTTTATTAGCACATGAAATTAGATTGTTTAGTATAAAATGCTACATTACTTACAAACCAGAATTGGTTCATTATTTAAATATACCCATACAAACGAGGCTAATACCGTCCCTGGTAATAAAAAACAAAAGTTTAATACAAACTTTTAAAAATGAGTTTTTTAAAAACATTTGGTATTCTATTGGGTATTGGTCATTTTGAGCCAAATGTTTTGTTCTGCCTTCCATTATGTGATATTCCCAGAACTTGTCAAAACAGGTGTACTTCATATGGTCTGTCAATAACGATGATGTCAAAAATCAATTCATAATGCTATGGCTCTCCAAAACCAGATCCCTGAATACTCTGTATTCAGTCCTTTTTGGTAGCTTGGAAGCCACCTATGCAATTGCTTTTGGAAATTTTTTACCATTGAAAAGTTACAATTAAAATAATTTTGAAGACATTTTATTTAGTGTTGAGTCTACCGAGCTACGTCCTTTTTCCTAATGAGGTGTGTTTTTTTTCAAAAAAAGAATCCCTAACAAAATATCATGTAGATGTATTTAATAAAGGTGAACAGCATGAGATACAAAAGTATTCCAAAAATTAATCAAACATATTACATTCTCTAAAAACTACCCAGGTAATTTAGCTTCCTAGATTTTCCCTAGGAAATGGAATAACTTGACCTGCAGCAAAGGTGGGCAACAGTTCAGAAGAAAGAGCTGTTGACTAGTTCGTCTATATTTTAGTTTTAAATTTCTTGGCACAAATAGGACGCTTTATAATGTGTCTGAGAAGGAGCTATCAACATGACGTGCAGTCATCCTCTCTCCAAAAGTGTTCTCTCCTAGAGATGCAGGGTACAGAACTAGAAGATTGGATCGTAAGAAAGGGGGAGAAGATGGGGCTGCTCTGAAAACCTCACTCCTTCTAGAAAGGGCCAAGAACCACTCCCATATCATCCTTTCTCTTTCTTCCGTGCTCCAAGGCTCTCCACCTCCGGGATTCCATCTGTCCAGTGTGACTGTGATCCCTGGCTGATAGGAACGAGTGTTTCCCACTCCGACAGATCGCTTTGGGGCTAAGACTATTCTGGCTTCTTCCATGTGTCCCCAGAGGCCAGCTGGATGTCTGGCATGACGGGCACTCAATTTTAATATTTGTTCTAAGAATCAACAGGAGAACAAATAGGATTCTAATTTAACAGCTTTAAACCAAGTTATTTTTTAAAAAATTAAAGCATTTTAAATATGGGAGGCATTTCCAGATCATCACTAACTATAATAATTTGGTTAAAAACATGTACAGTCTCTTTTGTTAAAAAGATTAGAGCTGATCACTGTTGTGGTGACAGTGAGATTTAATGATATAATTGGACAATGGGCTTCAAGCCTAGGTCGCCCAAATTCCTGAGTGATTCCACAGACAGTTCTAAATTGAAGTAGGTGGCTATTTAGGATACAAGTTAATGATCTGATGAATTTTTTATATTTGCTGTCCTGAATAATTCCTCCTCTTCCTGTACATAAGTATTTAGGGATTGAATAAGTCTATTTTAAAATCTTTCTGAATTATATAATTGTGATCTTTTTCTCAGTCTGGTCCCCTTCCAGCCAGGATGCAGATGTCTGAGGTGTGAGAATTCCTGTTTTGTCAATTTGAGTCACTCATGGGGATTGACTTGGCCAGTTGAATGTGTTGGATTCAAACAGAATTGGGTTCGAATAGGCTAATTCTTTAATGTGCCTGACATATAACATGTGTTTGATAATGTGGGCTGCTACTGTTTTTCCTTTTAACTTGTGTCTGTGCATATTTGGTATTCCATTTTCACCATTTTATTTTCTGCTTGTTTGATTATTGTATTGGCTAGACATTTCTGGTAGAAAGGCCCCCAGTGAAATGAATGGAAGGGTGTGGCCTGGCAAAGGTTAATGGCTGTCCTCTAAGAGATGAACTGATATGGTACACTATTAGTTGATACAGTTTCTGTTGCTGTAACAATTACTTAACAAAATAATAATAGCTTAAACAGCATAGAAGTTAATTATTTCTCAGGTAATCATCGAGAGTAGGCAGTTCTGGGATGATTTGGTGATTCTATGGTGTTGGGGACCTGGGTTCTTTGATTCACCATCCTTTGGCCTATTTTCATCTCATGTGAGTCTACCTGTCCACATTCCAACGAGTAGGAAAGAGATAGAGGACAAGGAGGGGTGCATGAGCACATGCTTTCCTTTTAAGGACGTGACCTAAGTGTTGTACACATCACTTCTACTTGTATTTCTTCTGCCAAAACTTAATCATGAGGCTACAAGTTATGGTGAAACTGGGAAATATGATTTTTATTCCACATGTCCAGCTAAAATCCTGGAATTCTGTTAGTAATAGAAGGGAAAATAGATTTTTAGATAACAAATAGCAATCTCTGCCCTAGATATAGAATTTAGCCATCAGCTGTGTAAGTTCAGAAGAATCTGACCTTTCCAAAGTCTCAGACTTGATCACTGTCAGGGAGGCAGACTCACAATGAAAAGCTTATAGGAGACTGATGTATAAAACCAGAATGCAATAAAATATTACTTCCAAAGAGGATGGATGGGTTGTCATAAACACAATTGCTCCGTGTATATAAGCTGCATGGGGGGCCAAATTACCAAAGGTTTCTTGGTGAACAGAGAATCAGAACCTCCGAGTGTACAGTGGCATTTGGCTCTGGTGGCTCATTGCTTCCACCCTCACACTAGATGGTTACTCACACTGGTTTCTCTCCCAGGTGCTGCTCCAGTGCCAGCCATTATCCCTGGGATTATCCATGGCCATGTCCTCTTTGTTGACCTCCCTCCTTTTGGACCAACAATATATTTCTTTAGATGTGTTAATAGCCCACCAGGCTTAGTCCCTTTATCCTCAGCCCTGAAGCCCTTTCTGCCTCTCCATCTGTCTGCTCTGATCAGAAGTATTGGTTTATGGTTTTTGTCCCACTTACCACCCCACTTCTACAATACTTTGAGCTTTTTATTGCTATGTCATGTATTTATAGCCGCTTTAGGGCAAGACCCTCACATCATACCCTTTGGTACTCAAGCTTTTCAATTGCTTCCCACCATGGCGCTCTCAAATGATGATGATGATGATGGCCACAAGATGACAAGTGTCATAGTGCAGCTATCACCTGAGCATGAGGTGGTCACAAGTGCACTAATAAAAGTAAGGTTGGTGCCAGCAATAGAAAGTTAATGGAGATTTAATGACCCGGTGTAGGCAGTAAATTCAAATACAAAACTGTGGCTTTTGCACTTTGCAGTTATAGTAGGACAAATGAAAACATATCATGTGTTTTTTAAAACTTTTATGTGACCTTGCTGCATTGCCTCCATATTGCAATAAGACTCCCAAACTGAGAGGGTTAGTTTCCCGCAGTCATGCGTGTGTGTATGTGTGTGTGTGTGTTCATACACATGCACACTGTAACATACCGTTCTCCTGCTCCACTTCTGGCTTTAGTGAATGATGTGGGGACGCATGACTGGCTTGGTGAAATTGGGTACTTAGCAATACTAAGACCAGATGCCCACTGAACGCAATGCCAAAGAAAAATGTTGGCACCTTGTTCTTTTGGAGAAGTGACTGAATCTGATGATTCCCTGACAAGCTGGTTTGAGTCTGGGTGAAGTCACAGTCCATAAGCACTCTGAACCTAGCAGACCAGGCAGAAGCCATTAAATATGAATAGTTCACATTTGCAACTCAGCCATTTCTGTGCCACAGAGCACACAAAACCCCTCTTTTTAGTTAAACATCTAGTTGAGACCAGCCTTTCCAAGGAAATGGGAATGGAAGTTTTTGTGAGGAGAAGAAAGGTGAAAATTTTTAAGTCATAGGCACTGGAAATGTTTATGGGGTAAGGATGAAGGGGTGAAGGGGTGACTGAGGGCCCAAGAGCAGATTTGGAAGGGATGCCTTGGGGATCAGACAGGGGGAAACTGTACACTCAGAAGTGCCCTAGAGAGCAGCCCCCAAAAAGGAAGAGGGCAAAGGGTAGGTTTTGTCACAGTTAGTCATGGGTAACACAGAAATGGGTGCTGCAGTTTAAGGCCATTTCAAAAAATTTATCAGGAAATAAAGAGCAACAGAAAGGTCGATGGAAGCAGCAGCTGGGGCAGGTGAACCCCCTTCCCACTATCCCTCCTTAGCACCCAGTTTTGTGGGGTTGGGCTTTGGCAATATCACACATCAAAGCTACATGATGAGAGGCGATGCATATTAGCAAAGGAGAGGGCTGTTGGTATTGAAAGTGTTCCAACTGGAGAATAGGAGAATTCAGGATAAATGGGAATTGTTGCATGGATCCAAGAAGTACAAGAAAGGGGATGTTTACTCACTCAAAAGTGTAATAAAGGGAAGATGGAGAAATACTTGGGGAGAGGGACTCTTGGACAACATAGAAAGTGGCCTCTTCTGGGCTGAACGGTTCAGTCAAGAAAGATTTACCTCCTCCCTTGTACCACTTGTAGGGCAGGCCTATTTTGTGATAGAATAGCTACTCAGCTTTCCAGGGGTTCAGAGTTCTAAGGACAAAGTTACAATGTTTTCTGGTTTATTTAGTAGGTTGGTTGGTTAGCTTTTGGTTGTTCTGTTAAAAAAAAATTTTTTTTTGCAACGTTTGGTGGCTGAAAGGTAGCAGTTAGGAAAGAGAGAGCAGTTGCAGAGGCTTTGGAAGATGCAAATCTGTGAGAGGAAAGTGACTCAGGAACCAGGAAGGAATAGGATTGAGCATTAAAGAAAGATGACATGCTAACAGATATCTATCGGGGTGGTCCGCCACTCCACAAATATCTATTAAGTGCCTAATAGTTGCTGGGTCTGTGCTTACCACTGATACTAAGCTTGATAAAGTAGGTGTTCAGAGGCCAGCTTGTGTTGGGGGCTCACAGAAAGGTAAAATATTGACAATAGCTTTTGGGGTCAGCTTTGTCTTTCAACAAATAGTGAACCAGAAGGTAGATCAGTGAATCTACTATTATAGAAATGAACCAGCAGAAATTCATAATGGGACAGAGTTACTTAGTCCATATTAAGGAATTAAGAGAAATGCAAACCAAACCAAACCCAGAAATGCTTTACAAAAATAGCAGGGTCTAGGAAAAAAGGACAAAGCTCACAGAGAGACACTACATGCTTCCAGAATCCTTTCTGCCGTGGTGTTTCCTTGTTGTTAATAAGAACACATTTTCTGAATTCCCAGGAGACGTGGAAAAGAAAAGCCAAATTTGCAGTTGAGTGGAACCACAGTGTACCAGTACAATACAGGGGCCTATTTCTAGCAACAAAGGCTGAGGCATATTAATTCATTCAGCCGGCTCCATTGTTTATAATTCTTGCTTACATTTGCTGTCATGCATTGGAGTTAAAATTTACACCCTTTTTTGGATGCAAGAAGTTATTTTTATTTATCCTTCTTTGTTAGCTGTTTCACTTCACAATAATTAATCAAATCACCAAAGCAGCATCAAACTGGCAAGTGAGGAGTTATTTGAATTTTTTGGCTTTCCGAACAGGGTATCTCAGAGGGCGAGGATTATGTGATCATCTGGGCCCTCTTATTTTATGACAGGTGCAATTTTCTTGTAGCGTGTGATAGGGTTCATCTTGATAATTACGCTAAATTAAGTAGTCCTACACATTATAGAAATATATGTTAAGATACATTAACTGACATTAAGAATTTTAATTAGGTTCCATATATCACAGAAATACGTATTAACCAGGAATTCATCTGAAATTCAGAATTTGAATATAATTTTACGCAACTCAAACGCATTACTAATGGAGAGGCTGGGGGTATCCCAAATCTTTCAGTCTTTTCCACGACATGAAATTTTATAATGAGTATTAAGGTCACACACAGGGAAAAGCAGTCTAGTTTGGAATTCATCTCAGATTTTCTCCTTTTTCTATCCTGTCCTGTTCCATGCTTTTCTGCTCTTGCTGCTAAAGTATCTGTAGCAGGGAAACTGGGCAGAAAAGCAACTTGACAGTTCCTGGGAATCTTAGTGGAAAATGTTAAAGAAGGAAAAGAAACAAGCAGAGACCCTGCCCCCCTGCTAACAGCTAGATCTGTTCCACCTCCCCAAACAGGGATTTGTATCAATGTCGGCGGCACTGGGGGTCCCACTGATGGTAGAAGAAGGAGACCTAGAATTCCCACCCCTCACCTGGGGGTCCTGGTCCACCACACACTGGGCTGTGCTTGTTAAGGTGCAAGAGCAGCCCTGGGGGAGCTGTTGCCACATAGGCACTGTCCCCTCCCAGCAGGACAAGCCCTATCAAGAAATATGGCCCTGAATGCATAGGGGGCCACCATTTAAAACAGTTACAGCATTTGCAACATGCTGCTCCTCTGTACTAGTTAAGTGTTTTTTGTTTTTGTAAAGCAGCTACAAACAACTCTGCTCCTCCCACTTGCGCTCAAAGGTGGAAGTGAATTGGAAGGAGGTTGGAGAAGCTCACAACATCTATGCAAGAGCGGAACACACACTTCCAGGGGTGGACAGTGCCTTCTGCCAAGACCCCACAGGATGGATCATGTGGACCCGCTCTACGGAGCCCTTGCATTGATGAGATTCGGCTCCAACCACTCTAACATGCAAGGGTCTTAGAGGATGCCCGGCTGCAGTCAGGTGTCCACCCCTCCATTGGTCAGTGATGGCCAGGGGGCACAGAACAGGGGGCCCTCTTACACGTGTCAGAGCTTTCCAGAGCGGCACACTCACTGCAGCTAGAGGTCACCTCCTGGATGTCTTCCACGGCATTCCCCTGCTCTACACTTAACTCTTCCTACAAACTCTCCCCTGACCCCAGGACTGTCCTCTTGGCAGCTAAAGACCCAAGGTCAAGAGCTGAATGATGCTCGGCCTTGGATGCTCCTTCTCCCTTCTTCTTCCTGACCTGGACTCTTATTGATTCAAAGATACACTTAGTGCTGTTCGTCCTGGGTCTAAAATTGCTATAACGACATTCTGGTCATTTTCATGGAAATGAAAGGTCTCACTGTCTCTGAGAGCTATACTTGACCATGGATTCTTTGCTGCCTCATCTTCTAAAATCAATACGAGTGTTTTATTACTTTTCTCCTCTCCTTTAGTGGCTTCCCCACTGCCTTCACAATATAATCCATACTTCTTCACATGGCTTATAAGCTCTTGATTATTTGCGTCTTTCCTGTGTGGTCTTGCCTTGCCAGAGCTCTGCACAACACTGAGCTTCTCGTCACTGTTTCCTGAGAAAGCCTGCTAATTCATGACACTCTCTTTTTGCATGCATTATTTCTTGTGCTTGATATTTTCCTTTTCCCTTCACCATTTCACCTAGATGAACACAAATGCATCTTGCTAGACTTAATATAAAAGTCGTATCTTGTACAAAACATCCTGGACCTCTTCCTGGTCCTTGCCAACAATTGATTACTTCTCTATGCAACCACTGAATATTTATTTTAAAAATCCATCTCTCCTTTGAGACTCTGAGCTTTCCAAGGGCAGGGGTTGTGTGTTAGTCATCTCTGACTGTAATGCCTGGAATAGAATCTCAAACCTTGTAGTTGCTCATTTATCCATGTTGCTGGTTGGGTGCTGAAGATGAAACAGGCTACACGAAGCAGCTCATATCTACTTTCCACACTTGTTAGGCCTAGTCTCTCCTGGAACATCTTATCTCTGCAACCCTTCAGCAATCCTTTGTCACTGAAACATTGCATATTCTGTAGGTGAGAAACTCTAAACTGACAAATACCAACACTCTGGTTTTGTTACATCTCGTAGCATAAATATACATAATGAGCATGAATCTCAGTCCACAGATTCACATGTACAATATCACATGCTGTATTTTTTTGAAGCTGATTGAATTTCCGAATCTGATCATCAATCCTACCAGCTGGGAAATTAAACCTCCTCCTTTTGTTCTCTTGAGGCCATTTATTAAGCACCTAGTATGTGCAATGTATGTGAAAGATACACATTTGAAAAGTGTCTATCTGGATATAGATAAAATTGTACATTTCTTTTTATAACATCACATTTCAGAGGGTTCAAGGCAACACAAAATTGAATCAAAGGAAGACGTCTCTCTCATACACACATAGTCCCTGGACTTACAATGGTTTGGCAGGATTTTTTAACTTTACAATAGGTTTACAGGGATAGAGCCCCATTGTAAGATGAGGAATATCTGTATACACACAAACACACACACACACTTTTTGACTGCAAAAAATATGCCCTCTATCATTTGTGATAAAGCATGATAATTTAGTGTGAAATTTGTTTTAAACAACTTCCAAAAGAGCAAAGCTATAGATTTTTTATTAACTGTTATTTTTAAAGGAAATTTTGGTTAAAAATATCATTTCTTCTTTCCATGCTTAACAAGAGCTGATCCTTTTTTACTCATTTGGTTCCCCCTGACCTAGAGAAGCTCACAATATGGATCTGGAAATTATGCTACTTTCAGTGCAGGCTTTTCAACTGACTTTCTCTCTGTTGTATTAGATACATTTTAGAACCCATAACTTAAGAAACTTAAACTGTTGACTTGACTTTTTTTTTGCTCTATGAGATTCACTTGGGCTTAAGAATGCTTGTAGGGGAGACAGAGCCAAGATGGCTTACTAGAGACATTGCTTATCCGATTGTCGCAGCTAGAAGGTAGAATATTGGACTGAGGAGAGTGAAGAGCAGCTGCACCTCAGGTGTGGACCACAAGGAGAAATAACAGAAATGTCTGGGGACCCCATTGAGGAAAACTACAAAGCTGAGAAAGAAGATAGAGAGGAAAAGACCAAACCCAGAGAGGCTCAGAGCCCAGTGAAAGGGTAAAGGGGGTTTCCCCTACCCCATCTAGATACCTTCAGTGAACAACGGGACACAAAATATATTGGAGATGCCTCCACCCTTCATGAGCCCAGGCAGGGTGGCTTAATAGGAATAGTGGGGTAGACCAGTGAACCCCAGTAATTCGGGTGTTCAAAAGGGACACCCCATGGGAGAGTGCCATGAGAGACTGGAGAGCCAGCTTTCTTACACCTAGACAATTCCTCCTCTGCACCTCCTCCACTTATGACATCAGAGAAAGTGATTTTAGCTTGGTGGGCTGGTAGCCATGGCCCCTCCCCAACACTGCAACTGCAAGAGTACTCTGAATTGAGAAGAGCACAAACGGCAGCTTCTCTATAATGGGTGTGCCTTCCCAGCCAAGGTTGTCACAGAGAGCCGGCCGCCACAATTTGCAAGCTTCCTGCTAACTGGCGTTTCCCAGGATCCTGCCCTAACAGCTTAGATGGGTGGGCTGGACTGGGTCTCCCCTGGGGAATGAGGGTGGTGCAAGTTGACAAGGGAGAGATTTTGGTCCTGGACTTGGGTAGCGAGGAAGCCCTCTTGGGCATATCCAGTTGGAGAGTATGGAGGGGTGCTGAGGAATGGGGATCCATGAGTGTGCCCACTCCCTACCCCCGCTGGAGAATCACCATATTGGATGGGGGAGCAGCACTTGGAATAAATTAGCATAGCCCCTGGTTCCCATGACAACCGAGTGCCTCCAGTGTACCAGCTGAATGGGAGTGGTGGCCCCTCCCCTCACTCCTTACAATAGGCAGTGCAGAGACGACCATACATCAGACGGGGGTCAGAAGGAGGGGTACCGGAGACTACGGGAGACTCCACGGGAGGAGGTTGCGGAGGAGAACTGGAAGGAGAGACCTCCGGAGCTAGCAGCTTGGAGACCAGCAGCAAGAGTAGGTGGAGTGGTTAACTTCCCCTCCCTTGCATCTCGGACTGCTGCTGGGCTCCCCAGCGGTTGGAGAGACCTGCAGACACCAGTCCAGATATGGCCGCCGCCAGCGAGCGGTAAGCCTGTAGCGGACTCGGCACCAGGCTCCCAACCCCCTCGGGGCACCTCCGTTCGCACAGACCCAACCGTGCGGCAGGCGCCATATTGCTGCACTCTCCCCTCCCCGGCCCCTACCGAGGCTGCCGAGAGAGACAATATAGCCACCAGTCAGGGCCATCTCCAGGGAACAGGACCTTCCCTTTTGGGGCCCTACAGCTGTCTGAGGGGTACTCAGACGGGAAGCTCCCTACCTGCCAGCCCTCCCAGGTGCTGCTGGCCCGGTCATTCCAGGAGAACGGGGAAGACCCTGAGGCTAAGAGACAAAGACCCAGACTGAGCTCCCTGTGGGGGAAATAGGTCTGGCACTCCTCTCCCTGGTGGGGTCAGGGATTGAACTCCAGGGCCCAGAGATCAGACCTGCTGACCAAATCGCATTGCCCGGGGCACAGAAGGGATATTGGGAAGGAGCCTACTAAGGTGTGTGTGTCTTCAGAGGCAGATTAGCGTGCTTGAGGGCAACCCTGCTCCCAAAGGGGGGCTGTGTGCCCAGCCCAGGTGGCGACCCAGTGCAGGGAACCCTCCAGCCTGCATCACAGCCAGGGGAGACCCGGTGGGCTGACATCAGGCCTGCTGGCAGAGGCTCAGGAGAAGCTGCGGAGTTGGGGAGGGTGGAAAGGAGCGAGGCCTACTCCAGACTGCAGGTCTCAGACAGTCCCACCCCCACATGCAGACTTTCTGACTGAGTGAGGCCATCCCAGCCCCTCCCTAACAGCTTTTCCGGGAAGCAGAGTACAGGACTTTGACCCCTGCTAACAGCATTTGTGGTGCTTGAGGGCAGGCTTACCCAACCCAGCTCTGCCCAGACTCACTCCCAGACCAGCCCTCACTGAAGTGGAGAATAAGGACACACCTGGAAATGCCAGGGCCCCACCCACCACCTGAGTGCCTCTCCAGAGGAACAAGAACTGATTACAGTACCCAAAAACAGCAGTGTAGCCTGCTCCTCTGAGCAAGCGCCACCTACTGATAGGGAGGACATTCTGCACACTGTTTTACGGCATCTACTGACTCATCGTACGGGGTGTGGTCGAATTTCACCCACAAACACCACCTACTGGCTCAGAGACTAAACAGAGTGTGTCCTTATCTGAACAAAAACCTAAAAGTAAGAAGCAACAACTATTCCAGATGGGAAGAAATCAGTGAAGGAATTCTGAAAATATGAAGACCCAAACGGAAAGCACACCACCAAAGAGGAACCCCAGC
>VBSM01002217.1:28062226-28089315 GCA_008086735.1 Cheirogaleus medius | reverse complement strand
ATTTGTACCCCCATAATATGCTGAAATAAAAAATAAAATAAATAAAATAAAATACATTAAAAAAAATAGGCAGTGCCGCTTGAGCCTAGAAATTTGCCAGTGGACACTACTCCCCCGCAGAAGCGTGCCCCTGGCAGAGGCCTAGTGGATAGAGAGGGCTCTTTCCCCTTGGGGTCTTGTGGGGTAACAGGGGTGTGTAACTGGTGACCTGCCTACCCGCTAGCATTCCACAGAGACACATGTTAGTGGTGAGACACACGGACTGAGGGGTTGTTTGAGAGCTGGTCTTAGGTGGTGAGGGAACTCACATAACTAATCTGATGGGAAAGTGCTATGGGATTACAGGAAGTGGCAAATAGGGAGGGTGCACATACCACCCTGCAGAGAAATTGTGCTAGTGGACAAGGGTGGAAAGAGCCTGGTCCAAGGTCTTAGCACTCAAGTTGTTGGGCCCCTCCCTCAGGAACAGATGTTCCAGCTTGGAGAGATTGCCCTGAGCTTCATACCAGTGGCTCCCCCTAGTGGCCCGAAAGGCAACCTCTAAGCCTCACTGAGACTTTGCAAAGCCTCTCAGGCTCTTGCAATCCAGCCATGATCTGTCTTTCTCCTTCCCCCACCTCAAGGGGAATAGAGATCAAGCAACCTCCTAGGAGCTACAAAGTCTCTCCTAAAGCTTGGGGCATTTGTGTGCCCCACCTGGAGGACCATAGCTTACCAGGGGCACAAAAGAACATCTCAGCAGCTGGCTCTTCCTCATGAATGTCAATAAAAGACGGGGGAACAACCTCATAGTTAAGGATAATGCCTTCCAACCAAGCAAACACAGAGTGGCTGATTCATACTCACAAGTACCACCCACCACCTCAGAGATTAAGCTGGGGGACGTAACTCACTAAACACTGTTGGAAAGAGGTAAAGACAGCAGTTCAAAGGTAACCCATGAGGTTCATCAAACCTGCTACAGCACCCCATAAGCAACTCAGGACAAGCACTCCTCTCCCTGGCACAGATGGGGATCAATCTTTGAGGAGCTAGACACAGACCCATAAGCCAGGCCTAGCACCCCCAGGTCTCAATTGAGAGGCCAGATGAGAAAGAATCAGCAAAAGAACTCCAGAAACATTAAAAATCAGAGTGAAAGGACATCCACTCCCAAAAGAAAACAATAACTCCTTACCAATGGATACCAACCAAAACAGAAAGATTGAAATGACAGATGAAGAATTCTGTATATGGATTGTAAGGAATCTTAATGAAATACAAAAGTAAATAGAAATTGAACACAAAGAAACCACAAAAACAATGCAGGAAATAAATGAAAAAAAATCACTAAAGAAATTATTTAAGAAATATTAAGAAATTATTTTTAAAAAATCAAACAAATTCTGGAAATGAAAAATTCATTCAAGGAAATACAAAACACAGTGGAAAGCCTTAAGAATAGGCTAGATCAGGCAGAAGAAAGAATCTCAGAGCTTGAAGATAATACCTTTGAATCAAACAAGTCAGTCAAAGATAAAGAACTGAGAAATAAGATGAATGAATAAAGCCTATAAGAAATATGGGATTAAATAAAAAGGCTTAACATAAGAATCATAGAGATTCCTGAGGATGAAGAAGAAAATACACAAGGCCTGGAAAATCAATTGAGACAATAATTTTGGAAAATTTCTCTGGTCTTGCTAGAAACCTAGATACGCAGGTACAAGAAGCTCAACAGACTCCTGGGAGACTCATTGCAAAGAGGCAATCACCATGACATATAGTCATCAGATTAGCCAAAGTAAACATGAAAAAGGAACTCCTATGGGCTGTAAAGTGAAAACATTGGGTAACTTACAAAGGAAAACCCATCAGACTAACAGCAGACTTCTCAACTGAAACCTTACAAGCCAGATGGATTGGGGTGACATTCTCAGTCTTCTCAAAGAAAATAATGGCCAGCCTAGAATTTTGTATTCTGCAAAAGTAAGTTTCTTGTATGAGGGAGAAACAAAGACAAGAAAATGCTGAGGGAATTTGTCAATACCAAACCTGGCCTGCAAGAAGTACTCAGTTCTGCATTATACACTGATCAGCACAACAGACACCCACCAGTGTAAAAATAACCCAAAAGCTAAAGATCAGAGCCCAGATACTACAATGGTTCAAGAAGTAAGACAAAGCAATAAAGTTCTACTCAATGGGATGAACAGAAATACACCCCACTTATCAATTCTTTTTTTTTTTTTTTAAATATGGAACGCTTCACGAATTTGCGTGTCATCCTTGCGCAGGGGCCATGCTAATCTTCTCTGTATCGTTCCAATTTTAGTATATGTGCTGCCGAAGCGAGCACCCTACTTATCAATTCTTTCCATAAATGTGAATGGCTTTAACTCCCACTCAAGAGACATAGCCTAGTTGAATGGATTAAAAAAAAAATACAAGCCAAGTGTCTGGATCCAAGAAACACAGCTAACCCACAAGGACTCATTCAGATTCTAGGTGAAGGGATGGAAAACAATATTCCATGCAAATCAAAACCAAAAGAAAGTTGGTTCAAACCAATCAAATCAAAACCAAAAGATAGCCATTCTCATATCAGATAACATGGATTCCAAATCAATAAAAGTAAAGAAAAAGATGACCGTTATATGATGGTGAAGGGAACAATTCAACAAGAAGATGTAACAATTCCAAATATTTACACACCTAATACAGGTGGACCCAGATTCATAAAGCAAACTCTACTCAATCTAAAGTGATAAACAACAGCATTGTAATAGTCAGGGACTTTAACACCCCACTGACAGAATGGGACAGATCCTCCAAGCAGAAAATAAAGAAAGAAAGTGGACTTAAAGGGAACTCCAAAACAAAAGGGCCTAACAGACATTTACAGAACATTCTACCCAAAAACTGCTAAATATAGATTCTTCTCATTAGCACATGGAACATTCTTTAAGATTGATCTAGCCACATCTAGCCACAAAACATGTCTCAACAAATTTAAAAAAATAGAAATTTTACCACGTATATTCTCAGACCACAGTGGAATAAAATTAGAAATCAATTGCAACAGACACACTAAACTCTATACAAAATCATGGAAATTAACCAAATACTGAATGATTATTGGGTAAAGGAGGACATTAAGGTAAAAATCAAAAGATTTGTTGAACTAAATGATAAGGGGACTCGACTTATTACAATCTATGGGATTCAGCAAAAGCATCCCAACAGGAAAATTCATAATCTTAAATGCCTACATCCAAAAGAAAGAAAGATCACAAATCAACAATCTAATGAATTGTCTCAATGAATTAGAAAACGAAGAGCAAATTAATCCTAAACCCAGCAGAAGAAAAGAAATAACAAAGGTCAGATCAGAACTAAATGAAATTGATAACAAAAGAATTACGGGCCAGGCACAGTGGCTCATGTCTGTAATCCTAGCACTCTGGGAGGCCGAGGCAGGGGAATCGCTCAAGGTCAGGAGTTTGAAACCAGCCTGAGCAAGAGCGAGACACTGTCTCTACTAAAAATAGAAAGAAATTAATTGGCCAGCTAAAAAATATATAGAAAAAATTAGCCAGGCATGGTGGCGCATGCCTGTAGTCCCAGCTACTTGGGAGGCTGAGGCAGAAGGATTGCTTCAGCCCAGGAGTTTGAGGTTGCTGTGAGCTAGGCTGACGCCATGGCACTCTAGCCCGGGCAACAGAGTGAGACTCTGTCTCAAAAAAAAAAAAAAAAGAATTACACAGAATACTAATGAAACAAAAACTTTGTTCTTTGAAAAGTTAACAAAATTGACAGAGCTCTCTCTAGATTAACCAGAAACAGAAAAGCCCCTAATATGCTCAGTCAGAAATGAAAAAGGAGATATTACAACTGATTCCAAGGAAATACAAAATATCATCTCTGAATATTATAAAAATCTCTTTGCACTTAAACTTGAAAACATTGATAAAAGGGACAAATTCCTGGAAACACACAATCTCCCTAGGCTCAATCAAGAAAGAGAATTCCTGAATAGACCAATATCAAGTAACAGAATTGAAGCAGCAATAAAAAAATCTCCCCCCCCCCAAAAAGGTTACAGGCCAGATTGTTTCACACCTGAATTTTACCAGACTCACAAAGAAGAACTGGTATCTATACTGCAGAAATTGTTTCATAACATCAAGAAGGAAGAATCCTCCCTGTATCACTCTATGAAGCCAGTATCAGCTTGATATCAAAGCCAAGAAAGGACACAGCAAAAAAAGAAAAATACAGACCAATATCTGTTATGAATATAAATGCAAAAATTCTCAATAAAATCCTTGCAAGCCAAATTCAGGTGCTTATCAAAAAAATAATCCATTACGACCAAGTGGGCGTCCTCCCAGAGATGCAGGGATGGTTCAACACATGCAAATCCATAAATGTAATTCATCACATAAATAGAAACAAAAACAGAGACCATATGATCCTCTCAGTAGACGCAGAAAAAGCATTCGACGAAAGTCAGCACCCTTTATGATAAGAACGCTTCAGAAAACAGGCAGAGACAGGACTTACCTAAATATGATACAAGCCATATATGACAATCCCACAGCCAACATCATACTGTATAGGGAAAAATTGAAAGCGTTCCCGCTTAGAACTGGAAAAAGACAATAGTGCCCTTTATCACCGCTTCTCTTCAACATAGTGCTGGAAGTCCTAGCCAGGACAATCGGACAAGAGTAGGAAATCAACGGCATCCAAATGGGGACAGAAAAGGTCAAACTATCGCTCTTTGCTGATGATATGATTTTACATCTAGAAAACCCCAAAGATTCTGCCATGGGACTACTGAAATTGATAAACAAGTTCAGCAAAGTCTCAGGTTACAAAATCAACATACAGAAATCAGTAGCACTCCCATATGCCAACAACAGTCAAACTGAGAACCAAATCAAATACTCAATAGCCTTCACAATAGCAACAGAGAAAATAAAATACCTAGGAATATATTTAACTAAGGAGGTGAAAGACCTCTACAGGGAGAACTATGAATCACTGAGGAAGGAAATCACAGAGGATATAAACAAATGGAAAAACATATCATGCTCATAGATCAGCAGAATAAACATTATTAAAATGTCTATACTACCCAAAGTGATTTATAGATTCAATGCAATCTCCATTAAAATATCAATGCCATTTTTTGCAGATCTAGAAAAAAATAATTCTGTCCTTCATTTGAAACCACAAAATACCCCAAATAGCCAAAGCAACATTAGGCAAAAAGAACAAATCAGGAGGCATCAATTTACCAGATTTCAAGCTATACTAGAAGGCTATAGTAACTAAAACAGCATGGACTGGCATAAGAACAGAGACACAGACCAATGGATCAGAACAGAGAACCTAGATATAAAGCCATCCTCATATAGGCAACTAATCTTTGACATACAGTGCAGGAAAGAATCCCTATTCAATAAATGGTGCTGGGAAAATTGGATAGCCACATGTATAAGATTGAAACAGGATCCATTATCCCTACCACTTACAAAAATTAATTCATGATGGATAACAGACTTAAATCTAAGTCATGAAACTATAAGAATTCTAGAAGAAAATTTCAGAAAAACTCTTACAGATATCATCCTAGGCAAAGAATTTATGAAGAAGATCCCAAAGGCAATCACAGCAACAACAAAAATTAATAAATGGGACTTGAGTAAATTAAATAGCTTTTGCACAGCCAAGGAAACAATCATTAGAGCAAACAGACAACCTACAGAATGGGAGGGAATATTTGCATGCTATACATCCAGTAAAGGGCTAATAAAAAGAATCTACAAAGAACTCAAGCAAATCATCAAGAAAAAATCAAACGACGTCATAAAATGTGAGCAAAAGACATGAACAGAAGCTTTTCAACAAAAGATACACAAATGACCAATAAACACATAAAAAAATGCTCAACATCTCTAATCATCAGGAAAATGCAAATCAAAACCACAATAAGATATCACCTAACTTCAGTGAGAATGGGTTTTATCAAAAAGTTCCAAAACAGCAGATGCTGGCATGGATGTGGAGAGATAGGAACACTTATACACTGTTGGTATATAAGTGCAAACTATACAAACTAATACAACTGCAAACTAATACAACCTCTTTGGAAAGTAATATGGGGGTACCTCAAAGAACTAAAAGTAGACCTACCATTTGATCCAGCAATCCTACTACTGGGTATTTACCCAAAAGGAAAAAAGGGCCATTTTATAAAAAACACGCTTGCATTTGAATGTTTATAGCAGCACAATTCACAATTGCAAAGATGTAGAATCAACCCAAGTGCCCATCAATACATGAGTGGATTAATAAAATGTGGTATATGTATACCAAGGTGAACTAATACCTTTTGTAACAACCTGGATGGAACTAGAGACCATTCTTCTAAGTGAAGTAGCATAAGAATGGAAAAACAAACACTATCTGTACTCACTTTTATTTATTTATTTATTTATTTATTTATTTAGAGACAGAGTCTCACTCTGTTGCCCTGGCTAGAGTGCCGTGGCGTCAGCCTAGCTCACAGCAACCTCAAACTCCTGGGCTCAGGCGATCCTTCTGCCTCAGCCTCCCGAGTAGCTGGGACTACAGGCATGCGCCACCATGCCCGGCTAATTTTTTCTATATTTTAGTTGGCCAATTAATTTCTTTCTATTTTTTAGTAGAGATGGGGTCTCGCTCTTGCTCAGGCTGGTTTCGAACTCCTGAGCTCAAATGATCCGCCCACCTCGGCCTCCCAGAGTGCTAGGATTACAGGCGTGAGCCACCGCGCCCGGCCATGTACTCACTATTAAATTGGAGCTAATCAATCAACACTCGTGCACATATGGAAGTAAAACTCAATGGAAATCAAGCAGATGGGGAGGGGAAGAGGGGATGGGTAAATTCACAACTAACGGGTACAATGCACACTATCTTGGTGATGGGAACACTTATAACTTTGACTCAAACTATACAAAAGCAACTCATGTAACCAAAACATTTTTACCCCCTTAACATTTGGAGAAAAATGCTTTTTGGCTATCTTAAGAAACAATATTATCAGACTATGGTGCATTGTGGCAAATTTAAGGTTTTTAAAATCTTTTTTGCCAGTAGTTTTAAAGTTATCAATCACATTGTCCTTTGTTTCTTATTATTTCTTTAAAGTTCAGAACAATTGTGGTTGCTACAAGGAAGAAGGAACAGTTGAACTCTATCATCTATGTCAATCTTATTTTAGTCAAAGTAGGAATTTGTTACATGAATGAAAAAATACAAAGAATACAGGGTATTAGGAGAATTAAGATAGAGTTTGTTAGGTCGGAGTTGATTGATAAATCTTTTTTGTTTATTTGTTTAACTCAGTTGTTCCCAACCAGGGGCGATTTTCCTCATAGGTTTTTAGGAGGCGTTTGGCAATGTCTGGAGATATTTTTGGTTGTCACACTGGGAAAGCGGGTGCTACTGGCATCTGTTGGTAGAGGCCAGGGATGCCGCTAAGTATCCTACAATGCACGGGACGGCCTTTACAATAAAGACTTATCCAGCCCCAAAAGTCAATAGTCTGAGGTTGAGAAACCCTGGTTTAACTATGCAAACCATTCTTTATAATTAAAGGTCTCACCCGTCATTTTAGTCTCAAAGTCTATCCTAGGAGACCCCTAGGAGGGAGAGATTAATGTTACTTTGGCACACTGGAATTCCATCTGTCCATCTCCTTCAAAGTTTGGGAGAAATGTGAGTATGGAGAGAGAAAACAACTTGCTGTCAAGCCATTTTTTTAAACAAAATTTGAATTAATTGCAAACCACTTATTTGGCCACATCGGGTAAAACTGCTTGTTATTTTTCATTTGAAATGTTGCTGATCTTTTAGTGGCCTAATATTGTCTTGGTATTTTAAAGGGCATTTGGGAAGATAATTTTCTAAATAATGAGGTCGAAAGGTGGCAGCCACACCTTTGCAGAGTGGGCCTGGATTTCACCTGGAGGAGGTGAGAATTTAGGTTTGCCTGGCAATTTGGTCCAGTCTCCACTAAGGAAATCATAACATTTTGCAATTCTTTTCTGCTGGGAGTGGAAGCAAATAAAAAGACTAGAAAGGGAAGGGGGAAGTGAGGGGTGGGATGCATTTTATCCTGTGGGAGTAGAACTATTAACTTACCATTTTGTCCTTTATTTCTTATCCCATTTCATGACTTAGTTGCTTTAGATTAGGCTTTAGTTTGTGAAAAATATTTAAAGAGTGTTTGAAGGGATGCCAAATTACTAGGTTGCTTTGGGTAGCTGTTATGGGTTGAATTTTGTCCCCAAAAAATTCAGGTGTGGAAGCCCCCAATACCTTATTTGTATGTGACCTTATTTGGAAATCAGTTTATTGCAGATGTAATTAGTTAAGTTAGGATGAGGCACACTGGAATAGGGTGAGCCCCTAATCAAATATGACTGGTGTCCTATAAAGGGAAAATTTGGACACAGATACTCCTACAGTGAGAAGGCCATGTGAACATGAATATGGCCACCTACAAGCCAAGGAGAGAGAGGCCTCAAATAAACCCCTCCTTTGAAACCCTCAGAAGGAACCAACCCTGCCAACACCTTGATTTCAGACTTCTAGCCTCCAGAACTATGAGAAAATACATGTTTTATTGTTTAAGCCATCCTGTGTGTGATACTTTGTTACAGCAGTCTTAGCAAATTAGTACAGGCATCCATGTATCTTGGTCAAGTCCTTGGTGACTATTCTTCGGATTCTCATAACTTTTGGATTAACTAGAGCTGTGCTTCTCAAACTTTGACATGTATGTGAATCACCTGGGGATCTTGATAAAATGCAAATTCCAATAGAGGAGGTCTGGGTTGAGACCTGAGATTCTGAATTTCCAAAAAGTTCTTGGGTGATGCTGATAATGTGGGTCACAGACCACAAGGTGAAGAGCAAGATCACAGTGCTCAAGTGACAAGTGGCATCTCCATCCTGGCTTCATGTTAGAATCACTCACTAAGAATGATTTTGCAAAGTAATATATTAGAATCTCTGTGGGTAGGGCCTGGGCTCCCTGGAACTTTCATTTTTTAAAAGCTCTCCCATGATTCTAATCTCCAGCCAGGTTTGAGAACCACTGAGCTAGGGCATGTTAAATTTGAAATTTATATTCCATCATTGTGCTACTGGCTTGGGGAAATCAGAAATGTAGAACAATAGAGCATATCCGTGTGTTAAACTTCTGGGAGAAAATATTTTACATGATGACTTTTTTTTTTTTCCTGCTAAAACTCCTAAGAAAAATTTATTGTCTTACACATATCTTGATTCTGGCATTTTCAAACTTGGCAATGTTATTTCTATAGGATCCCAAAGAACCGAGAACCAGATGCTAATTTTATAACACACTATGCTGTCAAGAAGTTCTTAAATGCCACTAACAGTATCACAAACAAACCAGCAGACAAAGCAAGAAAGCAAAATTCCTTAAAAGGGTTCAAATGCTTAAGGCATTATGAATCAAAACACTGATCAAAAGATTGAGTTATTTCCTAACATGATCTTTCATTATCAGAAACAGAAAAAATTTCACCTCAAAATGATTTTTTTTCATATTTTGAGGTAGTTTTATAAAAAAGTACATTTTTAATATTTTTGTTTATAATTGAGGAAAAAAGATGTGATGCTTCAATTTTAATTCTAGGAAAGCAGCTTTCTATTACATGATGACTCTTACTTATGTTTGTATGTTTGTTTAAAACAGCTCAATATGTTCAACAGCTTCTTCCTCATCACCATCAGATGCCAGAAAATCTCTGTTTAACAAGACCTTACACTAAATATAGCTCTTCTCCAGCCAGTTTCCACACTTCTTCTTCTCTTCTTACCTTGGGGAGCCCAGCTGCAGCCTCTCATCCTCAGAACACACCTGTCTCTCTTCTCCTGGGCCTTCTCTTCAGACAGTCCTCTGGTCCTCATTTTGCCTCTACCTCTGATTGATGTCTCTGGGTCTACCCTTTGATCTTCCCCTGTGGTGGTTACCTCCACAGCCCCAGTCTTCTCAGCTCAGCCCTCAAAAGCCTAGCCCCCAGCAGAGACCTGGGTCTCTGGCCCCAAAAGGAGGAGAGAGAGAAAAATCCACCCATCTGTCCATCCGTTCATCTACCCATCTACTCATCCATCCACCCATCTGTCCTCCTACCCATGCACCTTTTTATCCTTTCATCTACTCATCTTCCATCCATCCACCCATGCATATATATCTCCCAAGTTAGGTGCCCCTTTCCTCTCCTCAAACCCAACGCACATCAGTAAGGACAGCTACTGAACATTACCCATGGGGTGGCCATGGCAAGAGGAGGGGGGAGGGAGCAGGCGGCTGTGGGAGCATGAAAAAGGGGAAGCTGGATTCCCTCTGCAAGAGTGATGGAGACTTCCAAAGGAGGTGAGTTTTCAGCTGAGACACAAAGAACAATTGGAAGTTGCTCATCAGCTGGTGTGACAAGGATGAAGGGATAACAGAGAAAAAAAGGCCTAGCATCAGGAAAGAACATGGTGTTTTGTAAAAAATGGAAAACCAGGTCTGTAAGACTGGAGCAGAGAGTTGGGGGGCAGGGAGCAGCAAGAGGGGTGCTGCTGATGCTGGCAGAGGCCGGGGGGCACATCCAGCACTTGGGGCTTCATCCCAAGTATCCACGACTGTGACTCCAGTTCCTTGACACCTGAAATTTCTGAGGACTTGACTTTCCTTTGCTGTATCCAACTTGTGGATATTGGATATAGTGGATATATATTGGAGGCTCTAGTCTTGAGCACCTGTGCTATGCTGTGCTCATCGCTGCACTCCAGTGGGACGGGGGGAAATGGTGCAAAACAAAGAAAAGGCCCGGGTTCTGCTTTTGGAGAGTTTATGGCTGCACAGAGACAATAGTGTCTAAGACGGGATGATGGAACAAAGTCAGTGCCACAGATGTGAAGCATTACAGGGGTGCAGAAAAGATGGACTTTAACAGAAATATTCACCCATTTAGCCATATAATAATCTATTTATATCATATTTACATAATAAATATAAATGTGGAGCACTTAGCTATAAAAGGCATTCTCAAATTGAACCTGAGCATTTTGCTGAATGTGGGGCTTTGGGTTTGGGATGTGCATTGGTTCTTCCTTGAGTGGAACAGGGTATCCTTGAGGCCTTTTGCTCCTGGTTCATACAATCCTTTGCCTCAAACCATATAGGACAGAAGAGGCAAACCATACTTCAGCCTAAAGTACAGAGGTGTTCTATGCCATGCACCCAGTGGGCACCATCCCCACCCCCAGCTGCTTTCTCTGTGCCTTGGACCCTCCTCCACATCAGGGGGTGCTGACCTACCAGGAAAACACCAGCTGGGCCCCCTAGAGCCCACCAGCTCATCATCGCTCCTTCCCAATTGGCCATGTTGCTTGGAAACACTTTACCTCTTGAACGATCAGTTTTACCAGGGTGGAAATGGATAATAGCTCCTGTAGCAAACTAAATAATGGTAGTAAATGAAGATTTAACATCCGGGACCTTCAGTCCAAGATGTAGAAACCATTAGGACTAAATTATAGTGGAGGCCTACAGTTTGCTTTTATTTATTCTTTTCCTGTCGGGGCCCTATGCAGTAAAGAAATTATTTTGTTTTTCTTCCATAAAATTTTAGCACGCAAATTTTGACAGCTCAACAGGGGCATAGTTACAGCATTGAGGGGGGTTAACGCCGCACAATCTAAGTAGCAAGAACCGAGAGGCCGATTATTTAACTGCATTTCCTGTAAGGCTTTTTTTCTTAGTGGGATGACTCAGTCCCACATAAACCCACAGTAGGGGGACCTAACTTGGGACAATTATATTGAATCATGTGCCTTCCCCAAACAATTTACTCTGTGGGGAAGTCCCCAACTTGTGCTTGCCATTCTTGCACAAAAGGCTTATTTTATTTTCTTTGCCTCAGTGGGAGAGGAAACGGATGTTATCACTGTTGTGCCCAGAAAGAGCAATGTATGCTAGATACGTGCATTTTATAAACATCATCTGAAACAGGCTAGGGGCTGCTTTTTTCTTTTTCGCTTTTGAAAGTCAGAAGGCTACCTGGAGTGTGTTACATTGATATATAGTTGTCATAAAGCAAATACACTGGGATGAAGTAACTGAAGGAAAATGAAGCAGGGGCAAAGGCTTCCCCTGGGGGTGGGTGTCAGAGGGAAGGCAGGGTGGGAAGGGCTGCTGTCAACATGAAGCCTTCGATGCACGACACAGGTAGTACCAATTGCTGTACATCTTGTAAACAGAAATTAATTGATGTACATGGGAAACTCATTTAATTTGCCCAATTACCATTTGTTCACACCAGCACCATAGGGCTTTATTACGAATGATTCCCCAGCTTGTGTCCACTGGGTGGAAGGTGGAAGCTCACCCTGAAGTGATTTGTGGGGGAAATTTGCATATAACATTTCCCCCACCCAATTATTAATTGGCTGCTGGGGAGGGCCTGGGTTCTGAGGTTCTGCTTAATTACTGTTCATGTCAAGGTTAAACATCTGCCCCTGGGAAGCAGCGGTACCTGCTAACCCGTCTGCCTCACTGCTGTCAGCATCGTGTTTACGTTCACAGCTAGGTAGTTGGTGTCAACACCGCCTTTCCAGGAAAACACAAGGAATGTTGCGGTGACACTGTTTATGCTGATTGCTGAAGTTTGTGTTGGTAGAATGTAAACAAGGAGAGGAGGTGGCTGGGGGTGTCGCCTGTTCTGGGTGGTGCCTCACTCAGTGTCAGGCGGTAGGGCCATTCATTGAGAGGGAAACTGAGCTTCTAGCCATGGAACGACATGGATCCCTGTCCTCCCCTCCCTGCCAAGGGTACAACATTGCTGCCCAGGTTAAAACACATTCTCGACTCATCTATCAAGCAGCTCCAGAAATTTGTGATGCACTCTGGGTTTTTTGGAAACGAAATCATTCCTTCTCCAACATTACAATCCTACCAGGTTAAAAGATCCCGTTTGGGGACATTATGCTAAAATTTGCTTTTGTTACTTGGTACAGCTAATTTGTGGACCAGTTTTCATTTTAAATGTACCAACATCATTGATCTAAAGACCAATCTTTTAGGGCAGGAACAATCTCTGCTAAACTGATTGCAGCCATGACTACGAGTGCTGTAGGCATCTAGATGCCCACAATTTAGATGTGACCTTCAGGTTTATTTCAGAGAACCCCAGGTCCTTTAGCACCTCATATGCAACGTACCTGAGTGGGCCAGTTGGGCCAGTGAGGTCAATGAGCAAGTCCACACTTTGGCCTTCTTCACTCATCTCCAAGGACAGTCTGCACATGGAACCTGCTGAGCTCTTTGCAATTGAAAAACATCTCTTTTTCCATAGCTTATGTCCCATTTAGCCCACTAGGAAGACACCAATTTCAAGAGATGGAAAGAAAGAAATTAATCTAAAAATAGATTTTCAAAATTAATCAAGAAATAATCTAGAACAGGAGTTGGCAAAATGCAGCACACAGAGCTGCTGTCTGTTTGGGGAAATAAAGTCTTATTGGAATATTGTTATGCTCATTCACTCACAGATTAGCGACTATGAACTGAAGTATGTCCCCCCCCCCACCCCCAGATGCATATGTTGAAGCCCTAAACCCCACCGTGAATGTATTTGGAGACAGGGCTTTTAGAGAAGCAATCAAGGTTAGATGAGATCCTAAGGGTGGGGCTTTAATCTGATAGGAGTGGTGGCCTTAAAACGAGAGGAAGAGATAGAGCTCTCTCTCTCCATGCACAGAGAAAAGGCCATGAGAGCACTGACCTGTCTGCAAGGAAAGAAGAGGGCCCTCACCAGAACCCAACCCTGCTGGCACTTTGATCTTGGACTTCCAGCTTCCAGAACTACGAGAAATAAATTCCTGTTGTTTAAACCACCCAATCTGGATGTGCATGGTGGCTCATGCCTATAATCCCAACATTTTGGGAGGCTGAGGTGGAGTTTGAGAACAGCCTGGGCAACATAGTGAGACCCCTTCTTTACAAAATATAAATGTAAAAACCCCACCCAACCTATGATATTTTGCTATGGCAGCCTAAGCTGACATTGGCTGCTTTTGCGCTGTGGCTGACTTGAGTACTTGGATAGAAACTGTATGACATGCAAAATTAAAAATAGTTACTCTCTGGTCCTTTACAGAAAAAGGGTGCTGACCCTTGATATAGAATTCCATTCTCCAAAACCATATATAGAGACTATTATATTGACAAAGAGAGGGGAAAACCCTCAAGACATATTAGAGGCAGGTAGCAAAGGAGAAGCTAAATATATGAATATAGATAGCAATTAATACATAGACCCAGGTTAGAAAAGACAGAAGTTGATATATGGCTAAATATAGGTAGAGATCAATTATCCACAGAGGTGAATTGAAAGGAGTGAAGAAACATAACTGAATGAATGTGAAGTTTGGGCCAGAATTTTGTTATCAATGAATAATTTAATACTGCTCCTTTCTAAAATCTGGGAGTTACAAACTTGAATGTTTATAGCAAACAGGTAAATGTGGAAGGCTGCTGGGGAACAGCGTGGACTCAGCTGCGTGGCTGAATCTAGCTGTTCCTTGTCACCCTTTCTGATTTCATGAAAAAGCCCTAAATCTGGATTCTTGTATAAAATCTCCCAATTTTTAAACTTAAAAATAGTCAATCCTATAGAGCAATGTGAGTAAAATATTTGACCCATGAGCCACCAGTTTGTGCCCCAGATCTTTCTGTGTCTCATATATATATATATATAATATTTTTAAACAAAATAAAAAGAAAAGAAAAAAATACTTCCTTTGCTGACTTCCTTAAAAAACATTGAGAACACTGCTTCTAGAGATGCTTGCATGTCAGGTAGGTTCAGTTGCAGTTTTTCCCCACGCTTTTCCAAATTTAGCCAAGGGATTAGCCATTGGGATGTCACTTAAGCTCCATTAGTCCCTCACTGCAGGCAGGCGTTATGTGGTGTGATGCATGAAACTCAGGAAATGTTGGCTGATGGGCTTTAATTGTACTTAATTGCTTTCACTTGAATGAATAGTTACATATTTGCTTATATATGTGTATGTGTATATATGTTCACACACGCATGCATTTTTTAAAAAGTCAAAGTAAATCAGTCAGCAAGACCATGTTTTAGGAAATCCCTAGATTTCCAACATCTACATGGCAGTGGAAAATCCTAATGACACTGAATGAGGACATTTCTTTCAGCTGGTTTGGAGCAAGAGATTGTAAAATCTGTTGCCATGTTTTGTTAAAGGAAAATTTTCACTGTGTCTGGCATGTCAACTTTTTTTTTCTTTAATGTAATTGAGTTGCCTTAAAATTTTCCAAGAGAAATAACTGATGCAGAGAGGAGAAAAAAGTTGTTTGAGACCAAGCTTATAATGAAAGTCAGAGCTACAACCAGAGGATCCCATCTCCTGTGCTTTGTGGGGACTTCAGGGTTAGAGTCTTCATGGTCACTTTGTTTCTTTAATAGCACAAGCTCTAGATGGCATCTGACACATATTTCCTATATGGTAGGAACTCTCTTATCAGAGAGATCAGAACCAATATCAAAAAAGTCAGTTAAAAGAGAGAAAAATATTTTTAAAAGATTCATACATAGCTTAAACATTTCAATATAAAATTATAAATGGACATTAGTTTGCCAATTTAAGTTTATTATGGCAAGCCAAGACTTTTCTTTGAAAACAGGTCCTCTGGTTAGAATTCCTCGTGTCTTTCTTGCACTAACTATAACCACAATCCTTCATGCACAGTTTGCAGCTTACTTTACTCAAAGTGGAGTGAGAAATTACTATGTGGGCAATGCAATGGGAATACTTGAGTTCTTCCGGACTGTGATTATTTCCCCTATCTGTCATACTTGTCTCATCCACTAATTTGACAGCATTTTTTATAATGAACTTATTAAGTGTTCTCAAAGATTTGCCTTTCATTTTCATAGAGACCATAACTTTATTTTCACATCATATTTCATTCCTCTATATAATATTTAATTAAACTATGTAATTACAATAGTGACTACAACTGGTATAAAATAGGTCTGGGAACAAATTCCTGTTAAGTATTTAATTCAGCTGGTGTGAGAGGATGTGTGAGGTGATATTTGAGAAAAACTTACTACCTGGGAGTATTCAGTGAGGTCAGCATTTTAAATTTACAAGAGGGAATAGAGAGAGAGTTTTGCTTAATTCTGTATATTGTTTAAATGGATGTTAACCAAGAGAACTTCTATTGCAGGACATTGCTTGATGAAGACAAATGTCATGCAAAAGGAAGAAAATCCCTTCGTAGCATGTGGCACCTAAAATGGTTACATGTGAGAATCCTAATGATTCAGGGTCAGTCACTCCATACTGGTCCATTATGATAGACACTCCATGAATAACTTGGGGCCTCTCTTCTGGGCCTTAGACTAGCTGTGCACTGCACACTGCCAATGGATAACACCTGGGGTACACAAACTCGACCTGCTCCAAATGGCATGTCTTATTTTCTTGCCCCCACCCTGCTCCTCCTGTGGTGTTCCCCACACTGACCCCATCATCCGCCTAGGACCCATGCCATCAAGCTGAGTCATCCTGCAGCCTGCTCTCTTCTGCATCCCTTATATCCAAGTGGACATCCAGCCGTGTCCATTCTGAATTGATACTTCTCTCGAATGTGTCTTCTCTTCTCTGTGTCCACTGCTTTGGCTCCTACACTTATGATTCAATGCTGTCCCCACTGTCTCCATTCTATCCTCCACACGTCTGCCAGGGAGATCTTTACAAACTGCACTCCTGCCGATCTTACTGCCCCCCAACTCAATCCTTTAGTGGCTCCCCATTGCCATCAGCATAATGTTCAAACTCTTTAGTTCGGTGCCCTCCATATAGCCTCTGCCAACATTTTCAACCACGTATCTAAGCACATACTTCACTTCAACCCTAGTGAACTAGAACATTCCCCAAACACATCAGGCTATTTCACACCTTTGTTTGTTTTGCTTCCACTGACTGTAGCACCTTTCCTCATGGATTCCCCTTGTCCATTAGAGCTTAGCTCACCGGTCACTTCATTCTATGTAAGTTTCCCCCTGAGCCTCTCTTCTGTACCCCTTAAAATGCTATTAAACTACTTATTGAATCTAATTAAGATTGCAAATTTCTCATCTGTCTTTTCTATTAGATTGATGTTTCTCAAAGAAACAGATTGTATTTTGTTCTCCTCTGTATCACACTTGCATGAATATAAAGCCTGAAACATGTTGAGCTCATTAATTATGTTAGATGACTGAATGAATGAATGGGGAAAAGTCATAAAAAGAGATTGCACTATGCCTTGCCCACTAGAATACTCTATTTAATAATGAAATGATTGCAACTGAGCAATATAATTAAAGAGGAATTGGTTTAAAGTACTCAAGTTTTTTAAGTTTCTTAAAAGGTAGGAGAAGGAAAAAAAAAGAATAGCTATACAAGGTTTTACCTGTACTTTAAGCAAAAGCACCTAAATTACTACCATATAATGATCAGATAATGTTGTGGTATTTTGAAGCCTTTATTTCAAGACTTAATACCTTGAGACATAAACACCAGCTATGAGAAAAATGAACAGTTGGTTTACCCCCTTGCAGACTGTTTGTTGCGATGATGGAGTTTATATGAAGTAACACGACTAGTAATCCCATACCTAGTAATTAGAACACCAACTTTGTAATGTTTGAAAATGATGTGGAATATGAAACAATGCCACTGAGACCGAAAGTTGTTGTGTAGTTATTTGCAAACTTTAATGTGGACAGAAATCATATGAAGATCTTATTAAAAGATCTGTGATTCAGAAGGTCTGGGATGGGGCCTGAGAGTCTACATTTTAATTAGCAGCACGTGATGCTGATGCTGCTGGCCCGAAGACCATGTTTAAGTGGGAGGAGTGTACCTTAAGCCCGATTAACCCTAAGAAACATGGATTCCTAGACTTTCCCCAAGTGTAACCCCCCTCCCCCCATGTTCATGGAGCAGAACTTTGGGGACCTGGAGAGTTACTAATATGTACAGGCTGAGTATCCCTTACTAAAAATGGTTGGAGAAAACTTTTGGAAAAATGGAAACATTCATTCCACAGGTATATAAACATGTCAAAACTGATTAAACTGAGATACTGTGTGCTGTTTATTATACATCAATTATGCCTCAATAAAGCTGCAAAAATTATTTGCCAATTTGATAAAAAAAAATGGTTGGGACCAGAAGTGTTTCAGATTTCGGATTTTTTTAAGATTTTGGAATATTTGCATTATACTTACTGGCTGAGCATACTAAATCCACAAACTCAAAATTTGAAATGCTCCAATAAGCATTTCATTTGAGTGTCATGTTGGCACCCAAAAAGTTTTGGATTCTGTAGCATTTCAGATTTTTGGGTTTGGGATGCTCAACCTGTAGATATGTATCAGACACATTTCCCAGGGAAGCTCACTGATATTCACCATGAAATCCTCAATTGCTAAGAGATTACTCAGAGGCTTCTTATGAAATTCAGATATTTTAATAAAATACCCAACCAAAGTCCTTAGAGAATTCTTGCTTTTCATCTTTTGGCTTTATCCTTGTTAGCATTGTGCCATTCCTAATTATATAAGGAAGTGACCAAGTTCTCCAAATTTTGAGGATTTCTGGATAAATGCTTGGTTAAAATTCTATCTCAGAAATGTTCAAAGTTATCATCTTTTAAATTTTTCTTCTACCTGTCTCAAACATTTAGCTTGGGTTTGAAGATGGGATCTGATGTGATATGATTTATTGTTTTGGTTGTCAGGATGACTCCATTTAGAAGAAATTTCTCTCCCCTTTTCAATAGTGTACCCCATTTGATGGATTCCCTGTTTCACCAGTGATGATGATGACAGTGATGGCGATGAAAACAGCAAATACTTATGCAGCACTTACTAGAAGCCTGCCACTTTCTAGATGCTTTACATCACTCAATCTTTACCACAAGTTGATGTGAGAAGTATCATTATTATCCCCATTTTACAGATGAGGAGACTGAGGCTCAGAGAAGCACTTTGCCTAAGATCACACAGCTCATGAATGATAAAGCCAGGATTTCATTTCAGGCAGTCTGACTCTGCACTCTGAGCTCTTGACCACTACAACCTGTTATCATTATAAACACTCGAGCCTAAAATTTCTGGTTTCCAACCCCTCTTTATTTTATTATCATCTCCAAATGCCTATGGACATTCTAACTTTTATTATCCTTAATACAGGGACCACCAATATGAAATCGAGGACAACTATTTACAGATATGTATGTGTGCGCTTTGCACAATTGCAGGACACATCATTCTTAATAGCAGTCCTCGTAGATCTGTGTAGTTATTATAATTTTCTACAAGATGGTAGTAAATGTCTTGAGGAAAAAGTGCCTTTTTTCCTAATCTCTTTAGCTATTAGGGGGGACTGAATTTTGTTATCTCCAATTATATAGCCATAGTAAATTGGAAAACATGGCCAGAATATTTTGCAGCTACTACAATCAAGAGAGAGAGAGAGAGAGTCCATTTCTCCATCTCTTGAATCTGGGTTGGCTTGTGACTTGGTTTGACTGAGAATGTAGTAGAAGTGACATTGTCCAAGTTCAGGAGTATAGGTTTCAAGTGGCCTTGCAGCTTCTGCCTTTGCCCTTTTGGGATACTTCTATAAGAGAAGTTGACAGGCCATGTGAAGGACAATTGAGATGTCCCAGTTGACATCTCCAGGCAATTGTCAGACATGGAGACAATGTCCCTCCATCATGTCACAGCTGAGGTTAGCCCAAGCTGGCTCACCAGCTGAACGAAGCCAAACGAGTGAGCCCTGCAGAATAACTTCCTAGCCAATCTACAGAATCATGAGAATTAATAAATCGCCCATGAAATCAAGGAAATTTTAAGCTACTAAGTTTGGGGGCTTGTTGTTAGGCAGCAATATATATGTGATGCAATGGTTTAAAAGATAAAATTGAAGGTAATAGAACTATATTTCTAACTAATGATATTTGGAGAATTGTTTAATGTAATAAGGTTTTTTGGTTCAATGAAATAATTTTGTATAAAAGCCTGTGACCAAATTGGAGATTGAAGGGTACACATTTACTCTCAGTGATTTCCACAATCACATTCTTTCATAACTGGGGATAACAAAGAAGGTCGTTAACTAAATGCATTGCTACAAATTCTGTGCTGTTATTATTGATTTTATAATCTCAGATTAGCAGCCAGTGGATAGAAAAATCTTAAGTGTCTATATATTTTATAGTAAATTTGATAGCATATTAAAAATAATATAAATCCCTTCTTTTAGAAAGGATAATATGATATCAGAAATATGAATCTCCATTTAAGAAGGGATTCAACTTCTAATTAAAGGGAAATTATGAAGCAATCTTCATGGATCTAAAATCATTTTGTTGTTGGTTTTTTTTCCAGTTACTGTGTTGTAAATCCCGTCTCTGTGGTGGCAAGGAAACTTGTCAAATTGTTTTACTACAGAGCTTGTCTTTATCCACTTAAATTGTAGACTTTTATTTTTTACTGCTGTCAAAAGTTTGTAAAATACATTTCAGATGATTATGGAAAATCATAAAACCTGCCTGTGGTAGGATATAGTAATAGTTTGCAAATTATACTTACTGTTAATCAGCTCAGACATAACTGAACTGCAAATGAACTTACTTTTTTTTTTCCTGCTTCAAGCTAGCCCCATGTTCTCCAATACACTATGATTTCTTTTAATGGAAACAATGGGCCTTCTTTTGTCTTTTCTCTGCAGTGGTAACAAATATAAGATCTCCTGATGGCTTCAAAATGCTATATATAGCACAAAGCATTGCATATTACTCTGAGAGAAGCAGTAAGAAAACACTATCTGCAAATAGACTAATACCTGCATGACATTACCAAAAATGATGTCTTACATTGAATTATAATGTTCTAAGAGTTATAACAACTGTTAATGGTTCCACAGAAGAACAAAGGAGACTGTTGAAAAGGTCACAAGTCTCCTGTCCCCTTGATGAAAATTCCAAAAGCATATGGCTATTAATTATTTTGTGTGCTTCGGGTCCCATTGCAAAGTATTAGCTACCTGGAATAAGTTTTCTTGAAATAAAAAATTTTTTTTAAAGTAATCACTCCTATAAGCAATTGATTTTTTTTTCTAGCTTCTATTACTAGTGTTTACTATGAACAATTAGTCATCTATCAAAAATTAATGGTAGTGTCTTACATTTCTTTTTTTATCCTCTAAGAGAGTCTTCATGATAAATCTTTGGATATATATACAAAGCTTTTTTAAAAAAACAATTAACAGATATAAATATTTTAGTTGAGTCAAATGGGTATACAATATTTTGTAACACTTCTGTCATATTTGTGCTTTAATATGAACCATATATCCATCCATGGAAAGAATTGTCCCATCTGCTAATAAATGCATTGAAGACATCCAATGAGTAAATTAGTTTTAAACATTGCCTGCAATTTTAAAAGAACTTTCCAACCCAGTTTTATCTATTATTTTATTTTCCTTAAGATTGGTAATTAACAGTCACTGCTGGTTACTTTTCTATGGTCAGTTTTCATTGAGAAACTGTCAATGAAGGTGTCAACAGTTTTCATACTGATATGTGGCCCTCCGTGTCAGATGGAGTCATACTTCTCCTTAATATCTAGATTAAACTGAACAATTAAATTAAAACATTAATCTATTTTTAAAAGGGCAATGCATGCCCTTAGTAATATATTCAAAACATGCAAGAGCCAAAACAAGTGAACATTCTTCCTCCCATCCCTGATCCTCCAGCCCACCCCCAGAGGCAACTATTGTTAATTAGTTTTTGTGCATCTTTCTACCTCTATCCTGGGAGTATAAAAAATTATGTGAATATATTCTTATTTTTTAAAAAAGAAAAAATATTATACTGCAACTTGCTTTTTTCAATAAACACTGAATCTTCAAGATCACATATAATTATACAGAACCACCTCAATGCGTCCTCTTCATTGTCTTGATGTATTGTAATTTACTTAACCAGCCCCCATTTTGTGAACATTTAAGTTGTTGCCAATCTTCTGCTATTACGATACTGGAATATATATCCTTGCACATATGCATTTGACACTTAAGTCAGTATATCTTTAGGATGAATTGATCTATGAATAGGAAATAATTGATCTAAAGACATGCATTTACATTTTTGCTACATATTATACAATAGTGCTATATAAATTTTAACATAGATGAGATGATACTATGAAAACTTTGGTTCCTGATTTATTTCACTTAACTGATTTTATGTTACCCTTTCCCCATATTATTCAAAACTCTTTATACACATTTTTGATGATTATGAAATGGTTATTTACTGGAGATGCCATAAATTAGCTGTTTTCTGGTTGCTAATATAGTTGTTTCTATCATTTGCTGCCTTAAGTCATCCTGTGATAAACATTTTTGAACAAAAATATTTGTCTACTTTATAGTGTCAACTTTTAGAATAGGCTTTTAAAGAGGAATTATTGAGCCAAAGGCTAGGAACATACTTAAAACTCTTGATTCTTATTGTCAGATTTCTTTCTGGGGAAGTAGTAACGATTGATGTTACCGTTGTGTAGGAGAATGCCACTAATACTGCCCCCTAACATCTCTTAATTATTTAGAAGAAAAGTAATATAAAATTGTTTAATTTTAATTTAGTTGAGTATTTTACAAAAGTTGATTTGTAAATGTTTAGGCTTACTAGTTTTATGAATGTGTTCTTTAGTAAATAGGAGATACATGGATATAGATAGATACATGTATGTGTCAGTTTGCCTTTCCTATATTTGAATTGTCGTTTGTATATTAAAATAGAATGTGTATATATATGCTGCTTCTGGGCTATGTACAGTCTTATTACAATTCAGTTGCTGTGTTTTTCACTTCCCAGCATAGGCTTAGGATAAGCAGAATTAGCTTTCTGTAACAGACGAACTATTAGCATATTCCTCATATACACGCAACTTTTTTTTCTTCTTCCAATTTTTAGACTGGCTTAAATTTATTACAGTAGGAGCCAGGATTCTCACTGTTGGAGTGAGAATTTACAGACAAGCAAGAGGAAGAGATTAGAATGACCCATGTAGTAATGGATTAGAGTTGGAGATACCACTATAAACATTTATTTGGCTTGATATAGACACAGATGGTATACATAGAAATAGTCACAGATAAATGTATATGCATGAGTTAGTATGTCTATATTTCCTTTGTTTTGTCTACGGAGAGAGCCTAGAAGAAATATAATCCTAGTAGCAATGAGCGCATCCAACACCCAGATCTTGGTGTCTAACGCCCAGGGCTCATTGGTGAAATAGCCGATTCTAGGACCTAGGTAAGAAGTATTCAAGGTGAGCCTGGAGTATCTGATAGTGCCAGAAAATAAAAAAGTGATTACAGTAACTCCCTCCCCACCCTTATCTGCAGTTTTACATTCTGAGGTATCAGCTACCCACGGTCAACTGTGGTCTGAAAATATTAAATGGAAAATTCCAGAAGTAAAAAACTCATTAGTTTTAAGCTGCACACTGTTTTGAAATCTCATGCCTTCCCTCTCTGTCTGGGACATAAATCATCCCTTTGTCCAAAGTATCCACGCCGTATATGCTACTCACCTGTTAGTCACTTAGTAGCTGTCTCAGTTTTCAGATTGGCTGTCGTGGTATCACAGTGCTTATGTTTCAGTAACCCCTATTTTACTTAATCATGGCCCCAATGCACAAGAATGGTGATGCTAGCAATTGGTTTATGCCCAAGAGAAGCCAAAAAGTACTTCCTTTAATTGAAAAGGTGAAAGTTCTCAACTTAATAAGGAAAGAAAAAAAATGCTGAGATTGCTAAATTCTACAGTGAGAATAAATCATCTCTCCATGAAACTGTGAAGAAGGAAAAAGAAATTCACGCTAGTTTTGCTGTCACACCTCAAACTACAAAAGTTAGGGCCACAGTGTCTGATAAGTGCTTAGTTACAAAGGAAGGAAAAGGCATCAAATTTGTGGGTGGAAGACTTGGACAGAAATGCGTTCTCACTGATGGCCATTGGGTTCAGTGCTATCCTCAGTTTCCCACTGGGGGTCCTGGAATGTACCTGCTGTGGATAAGGGGGGGGGCACTGTAAAACAGAACAAAACAAAACAACCACAGCCTTAGTTGTATGTCAAAGGGACATAGGCAGCAACTAGACAAAACTCTCAAGAGCCAACATTGGAAAAATTTTAGTAACGAAACAAAGCAGTATTGGATTATAACTGAAAGTATAGAGGAGATATCCATGAACCGATACTGATATAAATAAATTATTAGCCAAAGAAGTAAGTGTGGGAGGAGAAATATATCTCCTCTAAACAATTTATATAGATACTCTGCCTGCAAGAGATAGAACATAACACACTACTACACTTTAAGTGTGAACTATATACACTGACTTCCTTCCAAAGAGTGCAGGATAGAAATGGGGGGAAAAAAGAGCAAATTTATAGGGGAAAAACTTGGCAAACACTGTCTCAGCCAAGTGATCAAGGTCAACATCAATGGTGATAAATTATTACTATATTGATGGTATGTACCTCCAGTGTGATGAAAATGGCACTTCACCTCTGTGGTCTTCGTGCCTAGAACACATAACCTCAGCCTAATCATGAAACAAATATCAGACAAATCCTAACAGAGTCACACTCCACAAAATGCCTGACCAATATTTTCAAAACTATCAAGGTCATCAAAAACAAGGAAAGCCTAAGAAACTATCACAACCAAGAGGAGCCTAAGGAGACACGATGCCTAAATGTAAAATGACATCCTAGGTGATATCTTGGAACAGATAAAGGACACTATGTAAACACTAAGGAAATCTGAACAAAATATGGACTTGTTTATAATGTATCAATATTGGTTCGTTTATAACAAATGTGCCATATTAATGTAAGCTATTAATAATAGAGAAAACTGGGTGCCTTTGTGGTATATGGGAATTCTCTATGCTATCTTTGTAATTTTTCTCTAAATCTGAAACTGCTAAAAATAAAATTTATTCTAAAAAGCATATTATGATGTATTTATGAGATATAAAAACAAGGTTAAAAAATAAAATGGACACATGGGCCCAATCCCCAGCTTAAAAATGATGTTTACCAATAGAGTTGAAGTCCCCTGAGTACCCCTCCTCAGTTACACCCTCAACTTCTTTCTTCCAGAGGTAATTACTATCCTGAATTTGGTATTTATTATTCCCATGCATTTATTGATATTTTTATGACATATTGTTTTGATGTTTTAAAATTTCCTATCAATTGCACCATATTATATCTGCTTTTGCAAAGGTTTACTCAATGATATGCTTATAAGATTCTTGTTGATTTATGTAGTTTTAATTCATTTATTTTTTCTGCTAGCAAGTCTTGCATCATATGAATATACCCAAATCTATGGATCCCTCTGAGGGACCTGTAGGGTGTCCCACCATTCCCAATTTCCATAGTTGACAGTCCTTCCATTTGCCTTAGTTTGCCCAGACACTAGAGATTTCTTACTGGTTGATCTGTTCCACACAACACTCTGAATCTCAATCTGGCTGCCCAACTCCTGTCTCCTCACCCCCTCCACTTCCCCCTCCTCTCAGATTCACCTCTGGAGCTTCAAAATCTTCCCTCCTTATTATGCATAGCCGTTCAGCTCTCTTGTCCCTTCTGGTGGCAAATATAAGTCCTGACATGACTTTGCATAGCCACAAATCATCCAAAATCTCAGCAGAAGAAAAGGGTGCTCTAATTCTTCTTCCCTAGCACCCAAGCTTCCCTTCTTCCCAAGCAAAATCATGAAAACACAATAGTTTGAAAATTTTTCTGCACCAATGTGCTTTAAAATAATCAGAAAGGGAGATATCCACAGTCCTTTTATAACAAAACATTCAGTGCCTGTGGTTATCTCAACCTAGAAGTGAGAACAGTTCAAATATGATCTTAAATATAATCTGAAGTACTCTGATGTAGTCTATGCAAAACAAATTTTTAATAAATGAAGTTTCTACAAAGTCCATATCAGGGTAAGCCTGTCCTAAGGAAAAGGAATACATACCAGTTTTGATGTGAATATTAGCTTTTTTGAATAAATCTATGTGTTCCCCTTTTTTTCCATTTAAAACTATCTTCAAGGATAAAAGAAAAGCTTTTATCTTTGAGCAGAAATATTAAGATGCAGAAGGAGCTAAGTGTGGACAAAGGCATCTTTTAGGTAAGTGGAGTCAGAATGTGGAGATACTTGAAACTAAAGAGAGGAGAGATTTTTTAATAGGTAGTTGTCCTGGGGCACTTTAGTTGCATCCCAAACTATGGAAAGGAATATTCCTGGTATTAAAGTACAAAAAAATTGTTACATTTAGATTTATATTAAGAGATAACATTTAATAAAATTACATAAAATCTATGCTGTTCCTCCAAGTAGGAGACTATTTTTAGTTCTTAAGGAGGAGATAAGAATAAGTTCAGTAGATCTATTGTACAACATGATGTCTGTTATGAATAACAATGCACTGTATACTTGAAAATTGCTAAGAGATTTTAAATGTTCTCACTATGAAAAAAGAAGTATATGAAGCAATGGATACATGTTAAATAGCTTAAGCCATTCCACAATTTATAAATATATCAAAATATCATGGTTTACACCATAAATATATGCAATTTTTGTGAATTAAAAAATAAAATCAAAAGGGTTATTTGCAAAAAGGAGATGAGCTTAATGGAAGTGGTGTTTTTGCAGCATTAACCTGGCTATGGCATGTTGGATGCATGAGAAGGTGAAGGTGGGGGTGTGTGTTAGGGCAGGGGTGATGAGAATAAAATCCAAACTAATACAATAATTTAAGTACAAAGCTATGATGGCCTAGATTGGGGTAGTGACAACATGGGAAAAATGAAAAGAGACTTTTTTTTTTTTTTCTGAGACAGAGT
>VBSM01002217.1:28028528-28039688 GCA_008086735.1 Cheirogaleus medius | reverse complement strand
ACACACACACCCCACCATACAAAAAAATGAACCATCTGGGCTAAGGCAATGATAATTGTCAGAATTCATGGGCTGTACCCATCACTGACCTACCACATTAGGATGATTATAACTTTACTATAAGTAACAAATGGGCAGAGACTTTCGTGTGCCTTAGAGAGGGAGGTGATTGTTAACAGTACACATAGGAAGACAATTGAGCACAACTTTGCAGACATGGCCTGTGATATACTAGCAAATGGGTAGAGAAAATGATATCTCTGAGAGAAGCCCTGAAGAAAGTAATACCAAATTTGCCAAACATCTTCCAAGTAAGTGCCTAGCCAGCAGGTGCCCATTATATAGGTGCCACACCAAAATTATTTACTAAATGAATAAACAACTGATTTGAGCTATGGCAAATGCATTGGGTGGGGGGCCGCGCAGGGAGGGGGCAGAAGAAAGTGCCCATGTGTTAACAGTGTTTTTCTTTTACTTTTCTATACTTTTTGTACAAATTTTCTATAGTAAGTATTATTTTATAATTTAAAAAAACCAGATAAATACAATATAAACTGGATTTCTTTGTTTTCTTATTCCTCAGTTTTCCTATTGCTGGCAATTACTTTCTTTTTTATCTTTATTTATTTTTGTTTTGAGATGGAGTCTCGCTCTGTCTCCTGGGCTAGAGTGCCATGGTGTCAGCCTAGCTCACAGCAACCTCAAACTCCTGGGCTCAAGTGACTCTCCTGCCTCAGCCTCCGGAGTAGTTGGATTACAGGCGCACGCCACCACACCTGGCTAATTTTTCTATTTTTAGTAGAGACGGGGTCTCACTCTTGCTCAGGCTGATCTCAAACTCCTGACTTCAATTGATCCTCCTGTCTCGGTCTCCCAGAGTGCTAGGATTACAGGCGTGAGCCACTGCACCTGGCCATGGCAATTACTTTCTTATTTCACTCCATGAAGGAATGTTCTTTTCCAATATTAAAAATACAACTGTAAGAAAAGAAAGCTACCCTTTTGCTTGGACAGTTTAAGGTCTACTAAGCAAGTGAAGATGGAACTTAACAGAAAAGTACAATTGGGCTTAATAACCACCTAACAGGAACAAAAAAATAACCTAGGAAAATCTGTCCATGGAGAAGGAAATGACAATACTCCCTTAGGTCAGTGATACTCTCTGTCCGTTATCATTATCATCATGGGCTGATGAAAACTGCAGGCTGAGATTTTCCGTGCATTAGTGTATATCCATTCATTCCATCACTCATGCATCGTTGCACATCCTTATGAATCACCATGTTTTTGTATGAGGCTGGTTGAGGTTCAGGCCAAACTTGTGGCAAGTCAGGGACCTCTTGAAGTTCTTTTAAAGGACTTTGCAAATACTACAGACTCTTATTCAACTGCAGTCAGTGAGAAAGAATCTCATTGATCACAAAACCCAAGGAATTGCACAGCAAAGATCCTCACCCACTGACAAGCCCATGGGGAAGGCAGATCCGGCCCCTTGGCAGGGTCTGAAGACCATACCTGCAGGTGCTAGTGGTGAAGAATTTGTCATTTGTATAATATGCTCTATTTTACATTTGTATGGAAACCACAAAACCATTTCACAACCCATATTATTCACTTTGATCTTTTTAGTTTTAAGTATGGTGGCTACATCTTCCCCCCTTTTACAGATGGGTGTATGGAAGCTCCCAGGGGTAGAGCGACTTACCCACCCACCTTTGCACTGCTCGCAGGTAGGCAATAGAGGCAGACCTGGAACTGGGTTCAATTTCCTTTCAATATGCCACACTGCCTTTATATGCCCTGCAGGAATTTAAAGAGCTGAAATGCTCACGCCTGTGGCGCTGAGATACTCTAAAAGTCATCGGTACGAGGTGAACAGTCCCCAGCAACTGATCCCACTTGATGTGTACACGGGTAAGTAATTTTCTGTTAGACACCATCATCATTAGCTTTCAACAATTATAATTCTTGTCCCTTTAGCCCCGAAAAGCCGATGGAGAAGCTGTTCAGTTAGTTCTGATCCAAATTTCACAGATCCAGGAGGTCTGGTGTTTCCATCAAAGGTTCAGTAAAGCATACAAATGACTGGCGGTGGAGGGCCACTGAATTGCTGACCCTTTTGAGGTTTGCCTACCACCACGGGTTGTTCTGTTCAGACTGTCATCTGGCGGCTGCAGCTTTCAAGCAATTACCCGTGGCCACTTAGTGACAGTATTAGGAAAGTTAAGTTGGGATTGTTCCCAACTCCTAATTTACCTCTCAATAAAAATGGAAAGTTAAAAAAAACTGGCTTGGCTGCAGTCTCTGAGTGTTTTTGAGAGACACAGCTGGGGCAGGTGAGTGGAAAGGAAGCCATCTGACCAAGAACTCAGATTAGCTGGAGACAGCCCCAGGAGCTGTTTTCAGGGGCAAAGGAGCGAACAGTTTTAAGAGGTTGAAGTCACACAAACTGTCCTTATCCAGAGACGGGTACTTCTCTTTCATGGATTGTTCAGAATTAACGGCTGTGGTTTCTGCCCACTTCTAGGGTATTTTCTGAACTCTCCTTTAATAGTTTATCTTAAATCCTGAGCCATCAACGTAGAAATTTAGGAATCTATTTTGCAATGCCAGGAAATTCTTATTTCCATGTGTGGCTACTTAGGACGCTTTAACAAAAAGAAGGCCAACTTTCTCTTAATGTTTAATCTTGTAGGTTGCTTATTTGTTTTAAAATTATTTCTAATTCAAAGAACATTATAAAAGATATAATAAAAAGGGGGGAAAAGGAAGTAGAGGGAGAAAGCCACCTACAATGCTACCACCCTACCTTTCACTTTTCCTCTGTTACATTTATTTAAGGGGATTTTAAAAAAGAAGGTTTCCATTAAAGATGCTGAATATTTCATGTGACCAGGCTTCAGCACTACACCAGTGATGAGTGGCTGGCTTTTGGAGGGTGACCATTGTTTTAAACATGAGCGAATACCAGAAGGATCCCAGAGACTCTCAGCTGACAAATGTTTAGCTATTTCTCTACCCTATAGTACTGTACATTCGCCCACCTCCTGTGGCTCCATTCCAAGAATTCTTGACATTGAAAATTAACTCGGCTCCTTATAATTTAGGCAAACTTAAACAAATCGTTCAGTTACCATCTGGGAAAGGCCTGGCAGAGAGTTAGAAAACCCTCTAAAATGTTTAGTCTGTTTTACTCTGAATTTTCCTAATATTTTGCTTTATGTGTCGCTTCTCAGTTAGCAGCTATTATTGGGTCTTCATCTTTTTCCTGGCCCACTTTCACCTGTTCAGCTTGAATTTCTGTGCTTCTTCCTTTTCTCTACAGCGTCTCCCTTCTTTTGATCTATTTCTGTCTGCCCTTTCTGGCTAGCTTGTAATGTGGTATGCGGCACATCTTCATGGGCTTGCCAGGGAACTTTCCTCTAGGAGGGGTCGCTTGCCTGTTTGTGTCCATCTTGGGCAGCAGAATCTTTTTTTTTTTTAAACTCTAATTTCACAGCAGATTAAAGGCATCAGAATCTTACTATGTAGGTAGAAGAGGTACAAAGTGATGATTTAGAATGAGAAACAAAATCACCACCAACAAATTTTAAAAAGCTGACAAACATCACAAAATCCAGAGACATGGCATTATATATATACACAATTTAAAATTATTAAAATATTAATATATTACTCT
Source organism: Cheirogaleus medius (assembly GCA_008086735.1). Classification (NCBI taxonomy): domain Eukaryota; kingdom Metazoa; phylum Chordata; class Mammalia; order Primates; family Cheirogaleidae; genus Cheirogaleus; species Cheirogaleus medius. The sequence goes on along the minus strand of VBSM01002217.1, from coordinate 28,036,009 downwards.
CTAAACAATAATTGGCTGACTAGCCTACCATTCTTTTTTTCCTATATTTGGCTGTATACTTTTTGCATGATAATGATTTTTGTAATACCAAATAAAAACCACCCAATATCCTTAAAGTCATGTAAATCTTTAGAATTGATGTCAAATTTAGGAAACCCTCTATTAAGTTATTTTTTTCCTCCAAATGTGAGCTTAAAGATTTTAGGAAGTGACTAATTTTAAGTACTTTGAACTGAAGATACTTATGAATCAATTTGTACTAGATGTCATTGTTGTGGTAGCCCATTACAACTTTAAAAACATTTTTTATTTTCTGACAAGATAGAACTGCTTGGACCTAACATCAATGAGAATTAAAGCCTCTACTTAAATATTGCATTTCTGATGATTGCTCACAAGTTTTATACAGACTATCTTCTAACTTTGTACATTTCAAACCTTGTTTCTCCCTCATTACATGCATACTGGTTTGGGGCACATTTGAGTCACAAGGCCAGGTGAAGAAACACAGTGCACCATAAAAGCCCTCCCACCCCAGGGAAAGCCAAGGCACTTGAACAGGCTTCACTGAGATCATTCTTGAAGGCTTACTCTGGGTGCCTTGTGTTTAGGGGACACAGTTATCATTGGCTGGCCAATAGTGATGAATCCAAAGGGTGGGTAACTGGGGGCCTTGGGGACTGGGCCAGTGGCTGCTACCTTGGGGCTGGCCTGCAAGCCTAGCCTGGACAAGGGTTGCATGAATATTTTCAGTGACCCAGACCAGGGAGAGGACACAGGAGAGGAAGAGTCATTGTAGGATCTTGTTGGGTCCTATGTGGGAGGTAGCTAGGAATGGCTGATGTGACCTCAACTGGAAGATAGCTATATTTCTGGGAAGGAAGGGAAGGAATTCATAGCACCCCAAACTCTTTGCCATAAAAGAGCACACTGCCCTGTGAAACGAACTACTGTTGGGGATTGCCAGGGTTGGTCAGATTTCAAAGAACCAGTAAGAACCCCCATGACAAAAAAATCATCAAAGACATACCAAATCCAGAGAGTACAACATTGGGTCACCACTCCAGTGCCAGAACTTTCCAGCTTCCTCACTTGTCCCCCACCTGGGGCTGCCTTCTGGAAAAGTCAGAAACCTGGGAAAGCAAGAAGGAAAAGGAAGAGGACAGGAGTTAAGGACAGAAGGGGAGTAGAAGCTGCCAGGCTCCCTTTCCTGTCTGAAGCCCAAACCCTATCCCCAGGCCCCTGCCCACCACTAAGACTCAAGATCAAAGAGGGGAAGATGCCTCTACTTAAAGTCAACCTTGAAATGTTGACTATTACTTGGTCTTGCCTTTGAATTATCACACTGACACTGTTTCGTTATTAGAAGTGATTATTTTAGGGCTTTTTATTACCTAAATGTGATCAAAAAGTCTTATTAGAGAGAGGGGATTAAAGGGATAGAGGATGACAAAATATTTTTAGATACTGATGAGTGCTATGAATGATAATCATAAAAGCAAAGTGAAGTGATGGGAATTGATGGGGAGGGAGTGCTCTTCTTGGGTAGTGTGGTCAGAGAAGATTCTGGGGAAATGACATTTAAGTAGAGACCTGAATCAGTCCAGAGAGCAGGCTCTGCCAAGATCTGGGGGGGGAGGGGGGCGGCGGTGAGAGTTCTGGGTGGAGGAAACACTTGCTGGAAAGACCCTAACCTGAAAACGAGAGAGTAAAGAACACAGTGGGAAGCAAGAAATGGTAGAAGATGAGAAGGGAGAAGCACCCAGGGTCGTGGCCACCAGAGCCTTGAGGGCCACAGAGAAGGCTTTGCATTTTAATCTAAGCCATTGGAATGTTTGCGGGACATTTAAAAAGGCCCACTCGGGATGCTGTGCCGAGAACAGACGCTAGGGGGCGCGCGAGGGCAGTACAGTGGCCACCAGGTCACACCTTATGTGCATTATCTGTATCCAGCCCCATCAGAAATCTGCGGAACTCGCACTTCATCCTATCAGGGGTCAGACTGACAGACCAATCGCCCACAGTTCCCTTATCCACTTACACAAACTGCAGGGCGCGTGACAAAGCTTGTGGAGTCCAGACAGTCCCGGGGCGGAGCCGGATGCTCTGCCAAGCACCAGCAGAGCGACTCTGGGCAAGCACCTTCGCCTCAGAAAGTCTCAGTTTCCCAGTGCGGAAACGGACAGACCGACGCCACCAAATTTGGGGAGGAACAAATGAGACAATGTATGTAAGTGAGGCTTTATTGCAGGCGTCTGGTAGTGGTCGGATCCCAAATGCAGCCATATCAGTGGTGAACACGACCACTAGCTCGGTCCTAAGAAGGTAAAATGACTTCTGTAATTTTCTAGTTACCAGGCAAAACATCTTTTGGTTGCTCAGACTTTTGGCACCTCTCCGGGATATTGATTTAATCCTATTGATTGTATTATTTAGTGTTTTTCAAAATAGGGACTGCAACTGCGACACCAGAGACGCGTGTCAAAGCTGCAGATTCCCCGGCCCTGTCCCATTTGTTGCGCATCAGAAACTCTAGGGTTAGGGGCGGGGATCTGCATTGAAATTTCCTCCCTAGGATCGTGCTGCCTTTCGAGAATTATCCACCTGCCCGGTCCTGGTAGGTCCAGGGACAAGTGGCCCTGGGATCCTACCGGACCAGAAGAGTTTGATCCAGGTCTATCCCTGCAGGAGGCTCGGCTATTGGCTGCCAGGAACAATTTTTTTTTTTTGTCTTGGGGAACAACATTTCAGCTGTTTGGGAACTGCAGTTATTTAAGGCTCGATTTCGTAGCCTGCGGTCCCCAGTCCCCCTAAGCCAAGTCGGCTCCAGGCTCCCACTCTCCCAACCATAGCGACACCTGCCGGGGCGTGGTCTGGGCGCCGCAGGGCTCCCCTGCTCCTCTGGGAGAGGGAGGACTGCCCCTCGCCGCCAGGAACCCGGGGGCCACCCACAGGACGCTGTGGGATTGGGGGACTGGTGCCCCGCTGGCAGCCATCTTGCAAGGGGACTGGATGTCTTTTAGGAAATCAGAGGACCAGCGCCCCCCAGTGCAGGCTGGGAGATCCGTCAGAGCCAGAGGAGCCCTGCAGAAAGGGACAGATGCGACCCTATTGTCCTTCAGTCCCCTAGGTGTTGTCCTTCAGTCCCTGCCACTCCTGCCTCCCGCCCCGTTTGTATGCGCGTCTGTGCCCCACTCCCCAAACGGCCACTGTGCAAGAGAAAACAGAAATCTAGCGAGAGAGGACAATTTCCCAGGGAGCAGCTGCAGGGAGGCAGCTAGGGAAGGAACGAAGGGGAAGAGAGAGGGAGAGAGACACAGAGAGCTTTCTCAGAGACCTTTAACTCAGCAGAAAGCAGCTCGGGTGGGTGGGGGAGGGAAGCAAGTTGGTGGATGGGGACCTTAACCAGCCACCCTGCCCGCACCCCTGTCCACACCCATACACCTTATCGGGGTGCCAGGGCTGGCGATGGGAGGGGGCGCAGAACTTGATTTCCAGCCCCTTGACTTTGCCTCTGGGCATTTTGGGAATTCTGAGAGAGAAACACAGTATATATCTTACCCTCATGTTATGTATTTTCACTTTCTGCTCTTTGATCATCAGCTCAATGAGATAAGGGACCTTGTGTTTTTAATCCCTGTTTTACCACAGTGCCTGGCACGTAGTAGCTGCTGGATACTCATTTGTTCAAAGATTAAGTCTAAAACACACTACTTGGGAGCTTGTTATAAGATCCCCACCTGCAGTGAGTCATTTATTCTCCACAAGCCTAGTAAGTAAGGTTTTCAAATAAGGAAAGCAAGACACCCCATAAATAATGTGCATGTCACACTCCCAGCAGGTGCTGAAGCTGGGGTCAGAGTCAAGCTTCCTGGCTCCAAAGCTCTCACAACTAGTTAGGACACCACATTGCCACTTGTGAATGAATAAATGAGTTAAGGAATTAATGAGTGAGTGAATGATTATGTGCAAGTTTTGGTGAGTTCTCTGGGAAAAGATACAGGCTTTTAGGCTGGAAAAGATCTTAGTAATGAGGCGGACCCTTTCTGATTGAGTGTTGGGAAAGAACTAGAGGTCCTGGAGTCCCCAGGCTCTGTTAACTAGTGCCCTGGAGCCTCACGTGCAGTAACCAGCCACCAGCAGCTTCTTACCATGCCGTGGGGCAGTGGTTCTTAAATTTGTCTGTATGTTACAGTCACTTGGAAGAGATTTTTTTAAAAACCCAATGGCTCAGGCCACCTTCCACACTACCTGAATTAGAAACTGAACATTAGTTCAGTTTCAAACTTCTGAAAGTTTCCCAGGTGGTTCTCATGTGCAGTCAAAGCCGAGGACCTTGTTGGAGGGGGGAGTCTTTGGGGAAGCAGGAACCACATTGTTTCTCCAAGTGTGGCCACTGATCATCTGACTCAGAATCACTGGGTTTGCTTGTTTACAATGCAGATTTCTGGGTCCCATTCAGATTTATCAAATCAAAATCTCTTGAGCAGATCCTGTGGCCCATTCCAAATAAACAAATGAAATAAAACAGAAGTTCCCAGGTGTTTTCATGCCCACTAAAGTCTGAGAAGTTCCAGGGAAGTCGTTTTCAAAGTGTGGTGTAGGACCAGCGGCAGTAGCAGCATTACCTGAACTTGTTAGAAATACAAATGCTCTGGCCCCACCCAGGCCTACTGTGCTAGGAACTATGGGAGTGGGGTCCAGCAATCTAACAAGTGCTGCAGGTGATCTTGAGGTCAAAGTTTGAAAACCAGTAATGGGCCCCTGGAATCACATAGCCCTGGGTTCAAATCCTAGCCCAGTTGCTCACTAGCCCTGTGACTGTAGACAGAATATTTAACTTCACTATGCTTCAATGTCTTCATTTGTTAGAGGGGATGTTCCTTGGTTGAACAAAATTCACATGTTGAAGTCCTAACTCCTAGTTCTGCAAAATGTGACCTTTTTTGGAGATAAGGTCATTGCAAATGCAATTAGTTAAGATGAGGTCATACTGGAATAGGGTGAGTCCCTACTCCAATATGACCAGTGTCCTTATAACAAAGGGATGATTGGAGAGAGACATATACACAGCAATAACACCATCTGAAGATTGGAGTTATGCTGCCACAAACCAGGGAGCTCCCAGAAGCCAGGAGAGAGACCTGGGACAATCCTTTCTTAGTGCCTTCAGAGGGGGCACAGCCCTGCCCTAACCTTCATCTCAGACTTCCAGCCTCCAGAACTGACAGACAATACATTTCTGTTGTTTAAGCCCCCCAGGCTGTGGTATTCTAGCATGGCAGTCCCAGCAAACTAACTCAGGGGGCACATGGGAGGATTATGTGAGGCACTATATCTATTTAAAAAGCACACAGCACAATGCTTGCTACTAGAAATCTCTAGTAGCAATCTCATTAAATGTTTAATCTCATTAAATGTTAGCTTTTGTTACTATTAAGAAGAAAAGAAGTGATTCTGTACACTGCCTCCTTAAGCAAGGATTAAACCCAAGAAGTAGGAAAGGGACCCCAGCAGGACACTGCACCCGGCGGTCTGAGACAGGGTGGGAGGTGGTGGTGGCACATGCCAGGCCTGCTTGGCCCTGGCTGGAGGGTAAGGAACAGTGGACAGATGGTCATCATTTCTGGTCACCCCTGATCTGGACAAGAACCAAATGAGGGATCCAGAGGCAATGGCGTGTTCAGCACTGATGTAGCTTTCCTCATCTCTAAAGCCCTCTGTGGAGGCCTCAGTTGCTTCCATGAGCTGTCCCAGTCCTTCCCGGCCATAAAGCATTCATGTCACAAGGACCAGAGTCCATTAACAACTCCCTGATCTACTCAGACCCTCCAAAATTGCCTTCGTGTGTGTGTGTTTAAGGTTCATTAAATCACTTGAAATGGAAATAAATGAAGCAGAATAGAAGTTCCCTTTCCTCAAGCCTCCCTGCATAGTTATCTGGCTGCTAGTTAGTGCCACCTTGGAACAGAAACTCAATCCCTGCAAGCAAGTGACTTCTTTCACCTCCATTTGTCCTCCAGAGAGAGGGAACGGGCCAGATTGTCCCCAAGCTGCTTCTGCATATGTTACCTGGGCACTCAGGGATCCAGTGTTTCTTCCCAACCCTGGCACACACCATGCTGGTGCTGGGGGGACATGGAGCCTGTTTTGTAGGGTGCCTGGCAAACCTGGTTGATCTGGGGAGTGGGGATTTACACAGTCTCAGAGGCTCTTTTCAGTTTTAAAGACTTCACTACTGCTTGCAATTCACTGAGGAGGTGGAGGTCACCTGTGGGGTAGTTTTGCTGCAGTAGTTTCTCAGTGCCAAATGGAGTCATCCCAGCGGGCTGGGCTGATGCCTGCTGCTACCCCAGGGCCTGTGCAGTTTCATGGCAAATTGGGCTCTAATCATAACATAGCACCGCAAGTGTGACCCTCAGGCCAGTTGTTAGCTGACCTCAGTCGTTACAGTGTGAGGCCTCCTGCTCCGGCAGGAAGCTAGCTCTCCAACCAGCTGCGGAATTTAGATTAAAACTTCCTACCCCACCCAGTTCTCAGATACCTTCCTTTCTCTCAAGGCAGTAAAGGAAATAAGGGACATTAGTCTTGGAGTAGCAAGACTCTGCAGTGTGACCTTGTGCAATTAGGTAACCTCTCTGAAATTCAGGGTTTGGGTTTTTCGTCTTTAAAATGGATTTAATAACACTCTTGGCTTTCCCCATGAGGTTGTGAAAATCCAAGGAGATTGTGTACGTGAAGTGGTTTGTAACCAGTAGAGACTGATATACATGGAAGCACAATGTGGTAGGGAAACTGAATATGATATTGTCAATGGTAGGGAAATTGATTATAGTATTGTCAACAGTAGGGAAATTGATTATGGTATTGTCAACGTATCCTGCAGGGTTCGTTGACCTTGGACGATGCCTTTAAAGAATGCAGACGAAGTTCAACAGGAAAAGTAGTAGACTGAATAAGAGTAAAATGAAGCGAACGAACATGCAATGGAAAGGGACTTATAATACCTTATGCCATTTAATCCACTCAAATCAAATGAGAGAGAAGCAATTAACCAAATGTCAAACCAAGGGTTTCCATACTTTCTCAGTTCACGGTGCTCTCAACGTGTCAGCATTCTTAGGCCAAAACAAAAACCCAACAGTTCTGTTTATTATGTAGCCAGATTCAGACAAAGTAATATGTATTTATACCCTAACAACTTAGCCCCCTGTTGGGCCCTGCTCAGCTTCTCAGATTTTAAAATCAGATAAGACACCACCACCCTATTTCTTGTTCCACGTTGATTTTCACACAGTACTGGTATTTTATCGCAGCTGAAATCCTAGCTTCTCATATGGCATATGACATCATCAAAAGGAATGCAGTAATGTGATGTTGAAACCGAACCCTCTTAAGCCGTTCACTGTGTTGAACAGAGGTTTTCCCCTGAAAATTTAAAATACACCAGAGTGCGCCTGGAGCCTCCGTGCACAATTTGG
>VBSM01002217.1:28018377-28028428 GCA_008086735.1 Cheirogaleus medius | reverse complement strand
TGCCCTGAACGGGGCGATACTGGATGTGGCAGTGGAGTTTTAAAAATATTTAAGATGACGAAGATCCCAATTACAATGACTGATCTTTATAAATTATATGAATGTATTAAATTGTCACATACAAAAATATGTGCATCTATTATGTATCATTAAAAAAATTTTTAAAAACAGGCTGGAATTTTTGTAACCAAAGTTAGCCTGTTACAGAGTAAGAGTGGGCCGGAGCTGTGGAGGGAGCTGGCCTGAGGCTCTAACAGAGCTCAGTGGGAGGAATTCTGGAAATAAGTTTCTTATCATTTCTTATTATTTCTCTCTTACCATTTGAGATGCCTCAGTGAAGCGGGGTACATCATAATGTGACTCTGTCTGCTACTAGCCAAATAATGTGTATGCTATTTGTTATTATTCATTAAATTATTATTTCTGGTGGGAATTAAGAGGGTTGGATCAATAGGTGACTAGACCGAGTGTGATGTGGGACAACAGGCATCCCTAAAGTGTACGCATTGAACCGAAGCAGGACCGGGAGTGGAGGGACGAGCATGAGGATGCAGCCCCCTGGAACTAGCAAGGATCTCGGAGAGGGCTGGTCTTTCTCCCCCCACCTGTGCAGTGGGACAGGGTGGCCCCGGCTACACTTGGGCCACATAAAGATGACTCTCTTCACAAGTGGGAGGTGAGTGGGAGGGAGTCATCTCATTGGTCTCTGAAACCGCAGAACCCAGAGCAGCCATGATGAGAAGCATGAATCCCCCAAGTGAGTTGCTGGGACGGTGGTCACTGGGGCCACTTCTGCATCCAGCCCGCGAATCCCAGGCCCACACATTCTACCCAAGGCGGATGCAGCACCACGTACGGGCCTTTGCTTAGCGTGTGCACTGGGTCCCGGAGGAAGGGCCCCCGTCTTCACAAGGCGCTACCTCTGAGCTGGAACATCAGCAGAGGCTCCAAAGCCATTCCAAGGCGTTGTCAGGTGGCAGCTGTGGCACGTGTGCTTTGTGCTATGACACGCGGCTCCTCTGACAACGCGCCCACCTTCTTTGCCGCAGAGTGGTCTGGTAATGGTGCTGGCTGAGGCCCTGCGGGAAGGAAAGGCAGATGCATATCTGGAATATACGTGTTCTGTCAGAATGAACCTCTAACCCAACAGGGCCTTTAGGGTTTAATGTCTCCTTGATGGGGGGTGCCGTACTGGGACTCTGCACCGCCTCTATTGCTGGCAGGTCGGTGTGTGGCAGTGGCACTGATCACCCGTGGCAGGTGGGAGGGCATGCCGCGGGGCCACCTGTGGCCTCCACGCACTACAATAGCCCCTCCATTCCCGTACCTGTTACATCTGCCCTGTGACGCCAGACAGAGGCCAGCTGACATCCACTGGCTGTCATTTTCTCCCCCCGGTTCTTTAGTGCTTCTGCTCTAGTAGCTTCTCCCCAGTGGGTGTAGCATGTCGTATAAAGATATTCACACACTGTGCCGAGTCCCCTGTGTCCATCCACATCCTTCTCCACCCTTCATTGTCCCCATCATTCCAGCCTTTCTCCTTTTAGGCCCCTGGACAGCCAGCCAGCTGGTTATCATGGGCCACGAATGTAGTGATTTTCTTACTCTGGGCCTCTCTTCTCTGCATGTAGAGGAAACCCAAGCATACGTCTTACAGTGCTTCCCATTGGAGGGGTTGTCCATCACCACTGTCCTCATGGCCACCTGTGAATGGGGCTGTCATGCAGTTGCCGTCCGTTTTTGGCTGGCTGTCCTGTGCCAACCTGACCCATTTGTGGAAACCGTTTGGACTTTTCCTCTCCTGCCAGCTGGTCAGAGGGAGAGAAACTGGTGTGAAGTGGAGGATGACATGAGAGTTGGGCTACCTGCTCCCTTGGCTTGCTTGGGCACACTAGGCCTGCTCGTGTGCAATCCCAGGTGGATCACCTTCCAACTTACGGTGCATTCCTGCTGGCCCCACCGTATGCTACATTTGGTGAGCTTGACAGGTGCTCCGTCTCAACCTGGCCTCAGGAGCACCAGAAGCTCTGTCACCCAGGCTGGAGTGTAGTGGTGCAATCGTAGCTTACTGCAGCCTTCAACTCCTGGACTCAAGAAATCCTCCTGCCTCGGCCTCCCGAGCAGCTGAGACTAAAGGTGTGAGCCACTGCGCCTGGCTTCAGGAACTGTTTATTAAAGGGCATATAGTTCTCTGCTGAAAATGGCATGGCCTTACTCCAGAACCCTAGCGATCCACGCTGTGTGGCTCTCCCATTGGAGCTTACCATTAATTCCACACGGTGTCTGTTCCCACCAGAGAAATCAGAGGTTCTGCTGGGTGCTGTCGTCCCCACAGTAGAGCTGTTTGCACTGCAGCCAGCATCTACTGTGGAGACCTTTCCTGCTTTGAACCCCCTGAAGCTGGCAGCTGTTTGTGTTCCCCGGTACATAGTTTAGAGCAGTATCTGCAGTAACGGAATCTGTTGTCTCCAGATCCAACCAGGGCTCTTTCTGAGTGATGGGAGGCTCAGATGCAATAATTTGCTCTTTATTGTGAAGAAGTCATAGAAGTCCCAGACCAATGGGCCCTTAGTATTTTTCTGATGTTGTGGACCTGAGTGTTCCTAGGATGTATCTCTCTCCCACGGCAGTATCAATGACCTACCAAGGCCTCCCGAGTACTAGCTACTTGCTGCTCATCTGTTCAGAGTAGCGTTATGTCTTTGATGTAGTGGATCCGTGTGATGTTCTGATGCCCCATGGGATATCTGACCAGAACAGACCTCTTTGAACTACATTATGACAGAGAGTGGGAGAGTTAAAATAGCTCTGGGTCAAAACTGTAAATATATACTGTTGTCTATTCAAAGTCAGTGCAATCTCGTCCTGACCCTCTTCTCTGATAGCAGTGGAAAAGAATGTATTTGTTGCATCAATGACTGTGGACTATGTAGTTGAAACCATGTTAATCTGCTCTAGCCAAGATGCCCTATCTGGTCTAGTACCTGCAACCGGGGCTGCTATTTGATTGAGTTTGTCATACTCCACTGTTATCTTCAGGATGTGTTTGGTTTTTGAAGGGACCAGACCTGGTGAATTAAGGAAAAAAAAAAAAACACCAAAAACAAACCATCCCTACATCCTTCAGATTTTTAAGGGTGGTGTTTTTCTACCATTTCCTCCAGGATGTGACGCTGTTTTTGATTTGCTTTCTTGGCCAGGGTAGGGTGTGGTTTCAGATATTTCCTTTGGTTTTCCCCAGTGCAATAACTCTGACCACAGAGGCCAAAGAACCAAGGTGGGGGCTGTGCTGATTATAAGTATGGCTATTCCAACCACACATCGAAGGACCAGGAAAACGATTACCTGGTGGGTCCACAGACCCGGTGGTTCTACTGAGAGCCAGGCCTCCCATGTCTGCCCCCCTACTCAAGCTGGGGGTTGGTGATGATGCTCTCGATCTTTGGCTCAGTTGTTGCCAACTTGGACCTTGTATCTAACAGTCTTTTGAAGGTTTGGGTATTCCCCATCCTCAGTGTATGGTCCCCAAGTAAATGGCGACCGGTCTCTTTGAGGAAAGACCATGGAGCCATTATCCTGCGTGCTTGCCTTGCTGTTGTAGGTCTTCATTCCGGGGACTCAGTCTGTCCTTCACTCAACATGATCTGGGTTTGAACACTTGCTCAGGTCTAGCAGTTGGGTAAGAGATTATGAACTTTTTGTTGGGACAACTGCCCTTAGCCATCCTTGATTTCGTTTTCTTGTATATATTGGTCAGTACCTCTGTTAACCGCCCCTTCATGTTGTTACTAGGGTCACTGTATCCTGTCAACCATCCCTGTTAATACTCAGACTCTGCTCTCACCTTGTTATTTACATCCATGGTTTTTTGACAATTGAGCACAACCACCTTCTCCATTGTTTAGGGGACTGATCAGCCCGACTGCTGTGTGTGAATTCAATCTTATAACGACATGTGTTGCCATCAGCCGTAGGCTATGGAGGAGAGTACCAATGCCAGCCCATGCTTTACTGCTTTGGTAAGTGGTATATTCTTCAGGACCTCCTCTGGAGCAGTCTTCTGGTGGCTTTTCTGGGCTAACAGAGCATATCCACTGTAGCATGCCCCCTTTTCTCTGCCCTGGGGAGAAGACCAGGGTGATGCTTTCACAAGTCAAGGAATGCTGAAATTGCCAGCAAACCACCAAAATTCTCTATTAGTTTGCTAGGGCTGCCATAACAAAGTACCACAAACTGTGTGGCTTAAACAACAGAGATTTATCATCTCACAGACCTGAAGGCTAAGGGTCTGAGGTCAAGGTGTCAGATGGTCGGCTCCTTCTGAGGGCTATGAGTGAAGAATATGTTCTAGGCCTCTCTCCTTGGCCTGGAGATGGCTGTCTCCTCCCTGTGGCTTCATACCATCTTCCCTCTATGCATTGCTCTGTCCAAATTTCCCCTTGTTATGAAGACACTGGTCATATTGGATTAGGAGCCCCACTCAACTCCAGCGTGACCTCACCTTTACAAATTACATCTGCAACCGAGGTATTGGGGGTTAGGACCTCAACATAGGAATTTTGGGGGTCACAATTTACCGCATAACAATATGTATGGTAGCAATTATTTTAAAACACACTTTATAAATTCACGTCTTTAAAAGAACTCCTGAATCCTAGATTTGGGAAGCAGATGACATTATCCCCGGTGGTGCTAGCCTGCATGCCCCGGCATTCTGTGCTACCAGATGCACAGGTGAGCCTCCAGCTTCTCCGAGGATGTGCCTGCTTTGGTGGCATCTGTCAGGTGGAGTGCTCCACCGAGTGGGTCTCAAGTCATAGCACAGAACAGGCTGCACTGTGCAGCCAATAAGAGGCCAGCTCAAGTTGGCTACAAAGAAAGACTGGTTACCAAATGTGGGATAATTTTGCCTTGCAGGTAAAGAAGAAAGTACAGTCAAGAAGAGAGCAAGAAATAATGAATGAATGCTAAAAAAACTGTGATTTTTTTTTTTAGCATTTTAAAACTTGCTTTCCTAAACTTGTATTCATCTTACACTCCCTTCAAGATGTTGCTTCAAGCACAAAAATGTTAAACACTATTACGCTGAACAATCACTACACTAACAAGATTGAACTGTTGGCTTTCCTCAGCTGGTTCGTGGTCACTGTTGGACTCTCATTGTCTTCTTAGTCTCATTTTAGCTCCTGTCAGTCAAACAGCCTCAAAGCCTAGTGTTGGGCAGTCTGGGTTTGAGTTAAGCGGTAATAATAGGGATTGGGTCTGGTCTGGGATCCCCGAGTGAAAATTTTGCCAATTAACCTCTTTCTGCAGGTCAGCGGCAGCTTGGCAGCCTCTCGGGCATGAGCCACTAGATGGTGCTCGATGCTCACATTGAACCTGTCAAAGTTCAGCTCAAGTGGAATCCGATTGTTCCAGGGCCACTTTGTCCTGCCAGCTCTGTGGGCACGATATTCTTAGGGACCCACGAAAGTGTTTTAATTCCTTTTAAAATCAGAAGTAAAAAATGAACATAATACTCCTGGATTATATTCATTATTTTATTTTATTTTATTTTTTAGACAGGGTCTTGCTCTGTTGTCCTCGCTGGAGTACAGTGGCATCATCATAGCTCACTGCAACCTCAAACTCCTGGGCTCAAGCCATCCTCCTGCTTCAGCCTGCCGAGTAGCTGGGACCACAGGCATGTGCCATGACACCCAAATAATTTTTATTTTTTGTAAAGATGGGGGTCTTGCTATGTTGCACGGGCTGGTCTTGAACTCCTGGCCTCAAGTGATCCTCTTGCCTCAGCCTCCCAAAGTGTTGGGATTACAGGTGTGACCCACCATACCTGGCCTATATTCATCTTTATACCAATGCAGTTGTAAAGTATACTTTCTCATGTATACATATATATGTATGTGTATATATAAACACACACATATGTATATATATGTGGAGGAAAGGATCCATGGAGGAAAAGTATCTAGGGCCCATGAAAATCATAAAGTCATAATGGGGCCCTGGCCTGTTTGTTTTTCTGTATCACATTTGGAATGTGGATCAAAAGTGTCAGTAAAAGTGTCCCAGAGCTCATCTCTCCTTGTGGACATCTTTTAAGATGAATGTATTCATGTATTTATTTAACTCAATATGTCCATTTTCAGTAACATGTCCTCTTGATTATAGCCCCTAAATATCTCTCCAGCCTGTCACCCTTCTCTGCAAACCTACTGCTGTTGCCTTCCTCTAGACCTCCGGGACCTTTCTCTTGGACTTTTACAACAGCTTCCTGTTGGGCCTCTTATTTCCAGCCTTTTCTCCTATGTATCTCCAGAATGATCTCCCCAAAATCAAGTCTGAACATGTCAGGGTTTTGCTTTAAAACCTTCTGGGACTCCCCACTGCCTACACCCATCTCTCAGGTAGGGTGAGTGTCCCTGAGGAAGCTGGCAAGGTACAGAACTCTTATGTATACTTCCCTTTCATCTGATCCTTTAAACATTTCCCATTTCTATTTTCTGTATGCTTTATTTATTTATTTATACAGTACACGCACATTATTTATTCATAAATATGCATGTACTAGGGGAGGTGTGGGTTTTTAATTTTTTTTTTTAAGCAAATGATACATCCTCAAGAATGTCTGGAGACCTTAAAAAAATGATGTCCACAATTTTTAGAATCATGCATAGGCCTTTCTGATATGAATCAACCTACCTTTAGGATCTTACTTGCTTAGTTGTAGCTGACAGGGAAAGCAGGATGCGGCGCTCTTGCTCCGGGTCCCACTGCAGCGCTCCAGGCCCCTCCACGGCCGCGCTGCTTGCGTGATCCTGATTGGGTACTTTTTGAATCCCACTGTTCCTGATTGGATGTTAAAGCTTGTTCCTGATTGGATGTTATAGCTTGTTGCTGATTGGATGCTTTTTGAGTCCTACCAAAGGTATAAAAGCTGGAGGAGAACGGGGAAGGGGGGTCAGAAGATCAGAAATCAGCTGAGCATGCTGACGGAATAAAGGCTGTTCTCCATTCTCCACGTGCTGCTCGGTTATTTCCCTGGTCAAGAGCTGTTGTGAGAGCTGTTAACACTTGCTGACGTAGAGCTGGTCAAGAGCTGTTAACACTTGCCGGAACATAGCCACACAGAGCACCCCAGGCTCTAAGCTCTTAAACTTTCATGCATTTGTAAATGTTCCATACATGGTGGCACCTCCCAGTCGTCACCCTCTCCTGATGACCTACAGCTCTTCCTTCACCACCCAGCTGCTGGCTTCTCAGAGTCCTGCTCTCCCGGTGCTGTCTGAGCTGTACCATACTTATTTGTTTACATTTTCTTTTTCCTTCACCATGTTATGAGAGACACGTGTGTGTGACTGCATTATTAGTTGCAGGGCACAGTGCTAGTCATTTCAGTCTTCTAGGTGACCAACTCTAGGTGACCTGATTTGTCTAGGACTTTCTAGGTTTTAGCACTGAAAGTCCTGTGTCCCAGGAAACCCTTCAGTCCTTGGCAAACCAGGATGGTTGTCAACCTACGTGATAATCCCATTATATAGATGAGAAAAACAAGGCTCAGAGAAATTATAAAAACTTGCCTGAGCTCGCAAAGCTAATTGCCCTGCCAATGGCAGGACCCGGCTGTGTCCCTCAGAAAATCAGTGCCTATCTATGGTCATACCACCCTGAACATGCCTGATCTTGTCTGATCTCGGAAGCTAAGCAGAGTCAGGCCTGGTTAGTACTTGGATGGGAGAAAATCAGTGCTCTTTTCATCCCATCAGGCTGCCTGTTCATGGGCAGGGACTGTATCTTATTCAACTTTGTGTCTTAATGCCTGCCATGATTCCTGGCATATATTATAATAAATATTAAATGAATGCATGAATGAAGTCACCAATAAAAAACCAAACAGGTATTACATGATGACACAGTGAACTTACCAAGCCATTTGTCTTTCCTCCGGTGATTCTGCACAGTCACAGAACATTAGAGAATTGGGCCCAGAAAGGATAGATGACTTGCCCAAGGTCACACTGCCAGGAAAACGGTAGAGTGGGAACGAGAACCCGGGTTCCCTGACGCGTACTCAAGAAACCTTTCTACTAGACCACTGATGAAATAAACCAAGGTGCAGAGGAAATGGTGAAAGAGAACTGGCCTATTTTCAACATCTAGCTGCAGACACTAAACAGCTCTGAATTGCCAGAATTTGCATTGCTTAAAAATCCCTAAGATTGGAAACTTATTTTCTAAAAGGAAAGAAAAGTAACACTGTCAAAAAGGGGTGCCCTCCCCATTGGGAGGGCTTTGTACGGGATCAAGAAATGCAGGAAGTGCCACACTTGTCACCCAGAAGGGTGCCTTCTTTTTTCTGTCCATCCTCCTACCTCCACACCACTCCACCCCGCCCACCCCACAACAATAAAGCTTTGGGTCCAAGCCGATCTGGCATCTCCAAAATAGAAGTACTGTTTGGAGACAAAGTGGCCAGGCACTGCCCTGCAGAGAAGGGACAAATTGCCACACCCACTGCCTGCCCGCTGTGGCTCTGAAATGCCTGTTTATCTCCATTTCTATCAACAGCACTTGGCTTCCAGGCCTCGTTTGTGCTTTGTCCTTAGTCCTTAGTGACCTATTTGATTCTAGGGGGAAGCTCAGCCATGGGAGATGGGCATTTTAATGCACAGGGGGGAAGGTGGGCTCCTCCAGGGCATGGGCTGGTCCCAGGGTCTTGGCCCTGACCTTTCCAGCTAAGTGTGACCCCAAACTCCACCCAAGCCAAAGAACAAAAGAGGTCCAGGGGCACACACTGGGGCCATACAGGGACTGAAGGGTGGAGTTCTGAGGACTTTCCCTTCTTTTCCTCTGGATCTGCCATCAGACTCTTTCATGGGACAGAAGGGAGGGGGAGAGTGGGAACAAAGCCTGTCCTACGCACTTCCCCGCTAGGGCCACACCTGGGCACGTTCCAGATGTGTCCAAAGGGCTGGAGAAGCAGGTTGCTCAGTCAGGGTGTGAGAACCGGGAGATCTGTGGCCCTGACGGGTCCTGAGAGCGGCCAGAGTGATGACCTGGTGGGACTGTCAGGGTGGGTGGGGAGGGGAAGCTGAGCAGAGGATAAGAGTTGCAGCACCCTGCTCAGTGAGAGGGCTGCACCTGAGCATGGCTTAGCTGGTGTCCCGCCCTGTCCCCTTTCAACTGTGGATGCCATTCCAGAGCCTCATGGAAGAACAGGCTGATGGCCGTCCTGGGTCTCCTGGACCAACTGCGGCTGTCACAGCCCCCAGGCGTGGTTTACCAGGAACCTGCTCTGGGAACGTGAACTTGGATTCACCTTAGCAATAAGTGCTCAGGAATGCGCTGGGGACAGGCCGACCCCAGAACACTGGGAGGGCCCAGCTCCCTGGGATCCTCACCCTCACGGGGACCTGAAGCCCAGCAGGCAGGGCTCCATGGTGACTGTGCTGCCAGGTCTCCTGCTCGTTCCCCGCAGCATCTCTGGGTAGTAAACTATGTCCTTTACCTGGGTCTATGACAGAAACCACAGCTATTCCAACATCCACGCAGTATTACCATGTGCTTGGTTTTGTGATGAAAACTGACAAATCAATGGTAAAAACAACAGCCTGTTGCCTGAGGGGACATCTAGACGGGTGGGGCTGGGACTCCGTTGGAGATGGGGAGCCAGGCTGGAGGCACTTGGTGGGGCAGCCAGTGCAGGCCAAGGGGGCCAGCAGGAGTCCTGGGGGTGCTGAGACCCGGGGCCTGCGGAGGAGGTGCTTGAGTGAGGAGGAAGGAGGGGTCCTGCAGGGCAGCCACCGCACTGCACTGGGAGCTCCCTGCGGATGGAGGACGGATGCAGCCTGCTGTCCTTGGGGAAGCGGCCCCGCATGTAGCACAGCGACTCCCGGCGCCGAGTCCCGCTCGGAGCTGGCTGCTGAACAAGTAAGCTCACAGGCCTGGAGGTGAGCGCTGGTGTGTTAGGTGGCATCAGAAGTGCCCGGGAGGCCATGCTGGGCCATCTCCACTTTCTCCTGAGTGCGGGCGGTGGGAAGGAGGAGTGGAA
>VBSM01002217.1:27938197-28016377 GCA_008086735.1 Cheirogaleus medius | reverse complement strand
AAACAGAAGAAAGAATCTCAGGGATTGAAGATAACACCTTTCAATTAAACAAGTTAGTCACAGAGATAGAGCAGAGAAATAAGAGAAAAGAGCAAATCCTACAAGAAATGTGGGGATTATCTGAAGAGGCCTAACATGATAATTATAGACATCCCTGAGGGTGAAGAAGAAAATACACAAGAGTTGGAAAAACTATTTGAGTATATAATAGAGGAAAATTTTCCTGGCCTTGCTAGAAATCTAGATGTACAAGAAGCTCAAAGGACTCCTGGGAGATTCATTGCAAACAGGAAGACACCATGACACATAGTCATCAGACTGGCCAAAATAAACACTAATGAGGCCCTCCTATGAGCTGTAAGGTGAAAGAAGCAGGTAACCTACAAAGGAAAACCCATCAGACTAACTGCAGACTTCTCAACTGAGACCTTACAAGCCAGAAGAGACTGGGGCCCCATTCTCACTCTTCTCAAACAGAATAATGCCCAGCCTAGAATCTTGTACTCTGCAAAACTAAGTTTCTTATACGAGGGAGAAATAAAGATCTTCTGAGACAAGCAAAGACAAGACCTGCCCTCCAGGAAGTACTCAAAACAGCGTTACATACAGATCAGCAAAGTAAACACTCATCAGTGTAAAATCCAAAAGCTAAAGGTCAAAGGCCAGATACCATAATGGCTCAAGAGAGAAAACAAAGCAACAAAGTTCAACTCAACAGGATGAACAGAAATCTGCCCCATTATCAATTCTTTCAATAAATGTGAATGGCTTGAACTGACCACGAAAGAGACATAGGCTGGCCAAATGGATAAATATACACAAGTCAAGTATCTGCTTGTGGATCTGTCTTCAGGAAACACATCTAACCCACAAGGAAGCATTCAGAATTAAGGTGAAGGGATACAAAACAATATTCCATACAAATAGAAGCCAAAAGAAAGCTGGCGTGGCAGTTCTGATTTCAGATAACTTAGTCTTCAAATCACCAAAAGTCATGAAAGACAAAAACGGTCATTCTATAATGGTGAAGGGCTCCTGCCCCTCCTGCTTTTCGGCCTTACAAAGGGGACTTCATCTCAACCCAGGGCTCAGAGTGCAGGTTCAGCCGTGTGTGCTTGCAGACCGAGTTCTGAATGAAACTGGAGATTCCCCCAGCCACAGAAGACACCACTAGAGCACAGTGAGCAGCCTGGCCTTCTCAGGCCCTTGTCAGAAGTGGTGATGCTTCCATGTTGCTGACGGGAAGCCCAAGGCTCGTGGGGGAGCTGCTGCTCGGGGTTCCTGGGCTGAAGTCCGAGCTGAGGGGCAATAGGGAAAGGAAGGGCATGGGGCCGCAGAAGAGCACTGCACTGAGAGGTCCACTGAGTCCTCGGAGAAGTTGTGGGCTGAGGTCAGAAGATGTGAACAGGCCCGGGGTCTAATCAGACCATTAATAATAACATCGATGCCAACATTAGTATTCCCCCAACTTGGCGGGCTACATGCAGATGTTTTTGTTCAGCTAACTTGGCCACCATCCGGGGATCCATTGCCTTATCCCGGCATTGCGCAGGCACCGGGGATTCCAAAAGGAAACCTCTCACATTTGTATCTTGCTTTAGCATGTACAAAAGACACTCACATGCATTGTCCATTTCCTTCTCACAAGTGCCCCGTGACAGAGAGGTTGCTATGATCTTGCTGGAAAAGAAGGGGACCGAGGATAAGAGAAATTAAGTAACTTGCCCACAGCTGTGTTTATGCAATGGTTGAGTAAAAATGTGGCTGTAAATTTTCTGGCATGTACCCTGTATTAATAATAATAACCAATTATCATTCATTGTGTAGTGGCGCCCCAGACACTGTATTAAGCACTTGACACACATTTCCTCATTTTATTTCTCACTCAAACTTGTGAGGTAGGTAGCATTTTAACCCCCATTTTATGAGATGCAGAAACAGCAGCCAAGAGCAAGGTAGGAACTTTCTCACCAGTTCTCCCAGTCTTGATAACAGAAGGCGGTTCCCCTAAAGAGTAACAGGTGGGACCTGCTGTAGGAATGCAGATGAGGGGTGGGGGGCCCAGTGTCAGATGGGGTGGTCCAGGAAGGCTTTGGAATGGACGGATTCTGTTTGGTAGGCAGGGAAGCAGCCCTGGGCATGATGTGTTGAATGGGAGCAGGAGGGCCTGGCGGATGGGGCAGGCTGGTGCCAGACTTTGGGGAGCCAGGAACACAGTGGGGAGCCAAGCAGACCCAGCACCTACTGTCGGGGCAGCAGTAGTCAGCTTGGCACTTGGAAGCTGGCCCTGACATGTTAATTCCAGGGGACTTTCTGGTTCTTTATTGCGGACGTTCATTCCTGGTAGGACTGTGGAGTCAGCACTGGACGCAGGACAGGGAAGGGGCGAGGTGTTCCTTTCTGGCATCTTCCCATGGCCTTTCCCCTTCCAGCTTCTGAGGCCTAGCCCAGGTCAATTGAATACAAAGGAACACGAACAGTTCTGATTTCCTACATTAGTCAAGTCTCTTAAAAAAAAAAAAAGCCACTAAAAAACTATTTGGTTCTAGCAAGCACAGATGTGTACCAGCTTTCTTAACAGCCATGGGCTGGAAGGATCTTCCAGGTGTCTGAGCACAGCTCTCATCTGATCACTGGATTGCCCTCGAGACCATCCCTCCTTGCACATTGCTGATGAGGAAGAGCTCATTATCCTTAAGGCAGTTCTGGTGGCGTGGGCTCCTGCAATCAGAACCAACACACACACACACACACAGTGCTATATGTTCATCCTCATCAGTCTGACTTTAAGATTTAACACCTTGAAAATAGCGTGTAAGTCTCACACTTATTTACTTAGCAAATGTTTGGTGCATATGATTTTCAACAGGCATTTCAGTTAGTAGGAATCAATTTATCACCACATTTAGAATATCAGTTTCAAGGGGAGATTTCCTGGGGGCATCTGCATGACCTCTTTGGCCTTAGACAGGTAAGAAGAGACCAGAAAGTGAAGAATTTGTATGCAACTGTATGCAACCTTGGTTTGGTTCTACAGCCTCAGGAGTGCTGTTGAAGGTTGTTGAGCTGGGGAGAAACATGACATTTGCGTTTTAGGAACAAAACATTTTTTTGATTGCAGCAAGGATATTATATTGGGGAAAGACTGTGTCAAAGGTCACTGTAACGGTTGAGGTGATGGACAGGTAGGACCTGATGGCATGCAGGGGGAGCGGGACAAAGGGCAGCGGGTAGAGAACTTCATGAGCAAAGGGCTGGCAGAGGCCAGGAAACTGTCAAGACAGTTTCCACGGGTGGGACTTGGCTGGAGGGTGGCACCACTCACCTCCTGAGGCTCTCCCTGAGGAAAGGACTACAGAGTTGAGGGACACCAGAGTCACTGTTGCTGAACTCAGGAAAGATCTTGTCACAGCCTCAAGTCTCTCAAGCGGGCTAATTGCTTTTGAGACTTCAATCCATCTGCTTCCTTATTTGTGTTTGTTTGTTTGTTTGTGGGTTTTTGTTTTTTTGGTCAGGACTCCCAGAACAGGGTGACTGCAGGGATTTTCTGAGAACGTGATTATTCTTACTCAAGTTCTAACTACAAATATCAGACTCTATCCATGCATGGACAAATTGGGAACCTCCAAATGTCTTTGAGCAGGAAAGGGGTCTTCCAGAAAGCAGGGCTCACAGTCACTCCCCATGGCAGATCTCAGGAGAGCCAGCCTCCAAGATCGGGACCGCTGCGCAGGGTCTTCCTGGGAGAAGAAAAGGTCAATCACGAGTGCTTGGTGTTTGCACCCTCCCACTTCCATGCTGATACCTGGGAGTGCTGGAAACTCTCAGAAGAATTGGGGGAATCCACAATGGGGAACTTGTTCTCCTCCTAGGGGAAAATTTCCAGGCAGTAACAGGAATACTTTACTAAAGAACATTAACAAATCTAAAGCTTTAGGAATCTCATTTGTTTAGTAGTGAGTGAAAAGCAAATACACAAGTTGCTCTTGAGGGATCAGAAGACCTCAGACCAAGAATGGGACCCACGTGGAGCCTCATGCCCTGGAGTCAGATTCTGCAGCTAGAGCACCGGGCTAGGACCTGAAGTCTCATTTCGAGATTTGCTAATTTGAGCAAGTACAGGTTTCTGAGTTCACTTGAGCTTTATTGAACCAGCTTTCCTACTTGTAATTGAAGAAAATCTGTCATATCCTTAGCAGTGGGCACTTCCCTTTCCTCTCCTGTCCCCTCCCAAACCTGGAGCCCAGGGCTTCCCATTTCCCTTCATCTCCTGCATTGCTCCAGGTTCCAGGAAGACCCTGTGAGGTTAGCCTCCGTGAAGTGATCTGGGGACCAGGACAAAAGCAGTAAAGCTCAGCAGTTCTCCTCTCTCTCTGCTCCCGGTTGCTGTCTTAGAGGCAATGTCCCTGCATTCTTTTTTTCTCATTTCTCATCTCACAGAAGTGCCATGTCCTGGTGATCAAGAGCCCAAGAAAATTGTCTTTAGGTCTTCTTTACCATTCCCCACATAAAGACAAGATTTTTCCATGGATGTGTGACAACAGGTGGCTTCATCCTTACTGTACAGAGCCCATACTGCTGCCCACACATGGACGAGGGAAAGGGCAATTTATCAAGAAAAGAGTTCCCTGGGAGACCGCATTAGTCAGCTGAGGCTAAATTCTGCTGAGCAACAAACCACTCCCACATCTCAGTAGCTTCCAGTGATAACATTTCTCATTCCAGTTATGTGTCCTTTACAAGATGGAGCTCTGCTCTGTGTTGCCCTTGTTCTAAGACCCAGGCTGACAGACGCCTTTACCTGGGGCAATGCAGGTCTCCTAGCAAAGCAGACATGGCAGGCACGGGGTACCTCATCAAGCTTCTGCATACAAGCCTCAGAGGTCACGCCTCCCCATTTTTCATCGGACAAAGCAAGGCACTTGCCTGCTCCTGAGTTCAACACGGTGAGACATATGATCCTCCTGCAAGGAGGGGATACCACATGGCAAAAACCAAGGCTCACCTTGATGGGCAGGATGCACAAATCTCCTGTTATTACAGAGACAGAGAAGATTCTGAACATGAATACAGTCCACGCTAGTGTATGGACAGACTTCTTCCCACTGCCCCAGAACGCCCTTACTGCCCATTTGCCCTTCCATCCACCCACGACTCTTCTGCTGTCAGGACCTCTGTTCTGGGCGCAGGGTATCACCACCAGGCTTGGAGCTCACGTCTCCCCATTTTTCATCGGACAAAGCAAGGAACTTGGCTACTCCTGGGTTCAATATGGTGGCCCTACTCAAGTGGGGTGAGGTGATGACAGTGGCTGTCAGGGTTACCCAAATCTCAGCCTATGAGAACTGATGCACTTGCCAACATACAGTATTAGGTTCTGCAAAAACTCAAATGGCAGGATAAGCGATTTCGGCTTCCAGGGGCTGCCCGAGAACCCCTTCACCTCCTTGCAGCTCCGTCAGTGAACAAATGACTTCTGAGTTCCAAACACCTGGTCAGCAAATGCTGCCAGTACACAGGCAATATTTAGCCCACAAAGGTCACAGAGAAAGCAAGAAACTATGAGGCATGAAAAGTATCTTTAACATAGTTTATATTTGGAAAAGCAGTTTAAAAAAAACACTTGAAAATACAAGGTAAGGTAACGGTTACTTATATAAGTTTTAACCTTATATTGCTTGGCCATTTTTACATATAAATTATTGCTTACTAGCTTCGATAAATACACAGCACAGTCCTATATACAGAGGCAGAAAGCATGAAATATGGGAAAGGAAACACTGTTAATGGCAATTCTGGTAATTCAACAAATGTTTCATATTTACCAGCTCTTATAATGGTGGAAAACTACTAGTGTAGTCCCTGAGAAGTTAGGTAGATACCCTGATTGCGGGTTTTCTATCTTCTAATTGTTAACGCAAGCTGACAATATCACAGCAGTCCTAATTAATAATACATTGAAAGGCAAGATTCCTTGCTTCAGGTCATTGATTTCATCCCAATATTTAATAACAGTGTAATACGAATACAATAAATAGACTATGCAAATAAATATTACTCTGCTAAAAAAAAGTTTAGTATATACAGCTTTGCTTTATACAGTAGTACATTTTCATCTCACTTTTTGGCAATTTTTAAAAACTTTTTTTCCCCCCTACCAGTTTTAAGCAAAACTGGCCCACTCACTAAGAAGCAGGCTGAAATTTTAAGGACATGTCTCTGAAACATTTAAAAGAAATCCTGTGTTGGACAACTGCAATGGACCCGATCCTCCCCATTTTAATGGTATTTTGCCCAGTTTCTGAGAAGCTTGGATTGGCTGTGCCATTCAGGAACACGCAGTCCCAGATCTGTGGTGTCCGCGCGGACTAGGACAGAACTGTGATCTGGGCAGCAGGGAAAGCCCGGCTTCAGGGATCTGAAGCACCCTCTCACATTCATGCCACTGTTCCTCCACCACTCAGAGGCGAGTATGCATTCATGCAACATCCTAACTGCAGGCTGGGAGGGGTGGGCATTTACTTCATCCTCGTGCTTCTAAATTCAATGTATGCTCTGCACTACCTGCTTGTGGGTATTGGTCTAGGAAAATGAGTTTATTCTAAACATAATTAAGCTTACTGAAAAAAATGAAATATTATGACCCACAGGTCATAATATTTATCACGACAACCATTTGGCAATTATACAGATTATGACAAAGAGTGAATTTAAAACACTGTAGTCTATAGAACATCTGCAAATGTGTATGTAAAAATTAAAAAAAAAAAAATGGAAAGGTTGTGATTTTGCCTACAGGAGCCTGCATTCTGATGTCCTGTGCTAACTCCAAAGCAGGGCTGGCTTGCTGGAATGCTCAGGCAGCCACAAGCCCGCAGGACTGACAGTTGTGCTGTGACAAAGAGGATCCACTTAGAAGTGAACATGCACCATCTGCTGTGGAAGGTGGCAGATTACGCAAGATTTTCAGAGTGAATGGAGATTTTATGCAACCATAAAAACTCAAAGAGAGCTGGAAAAGAGCTTAGACATCTTCCAGTCCACCCTTCTAGCCTGAATAAAACCTATTCTTGGTGGCCTTGGTGAATAGCCCACACAGGAAATACGGCCCATCCAGGAAACACGTGAGTCCCGCTGTGGCCCATTCACTGTTGGACAGCTCAGATTAGTTAGGAAGAATTCCTGTTGAGCAGAATCTAGTTTTCACAATTTTGCCTTCAATTCTGTAAGTCCAGATTTAAGATTCCTCAAAGCTTCTGAAATTTCTGAGACTTGCTGCCCAGGACATCTCTGGAGATAGTTATTAAATTTCAGAAAGATTTAGAGATTTTAGACATTCAGAAGACAGGGATGGAAACGCAAATCTAAACAAAATCCTCCCTTCTGTTTGCTACCCTGAGGGCAAAGTGATCATGTCGGGAGGACTTGGTGGGCAAGCACCACCCTCTCCCCAGCCTATTTTCCCCCGTGCCACGCAAGATACTCTGAATACACCACACAAAATGCGTTTAAACACAGTGTTTGTATAGCTTCATTTGGCCAAGCACACATATCTGACTTGGGGTCTAAGCAGCATGCACTATGCTGAAATAGTTCTTTGTAAATTAGTGCCCTAAAAGCAATGCTTGCCTTGGAGCAGTGTAGAGCTAATGTAAATAAAAATTTAAATTCTAAAACATAGAGACAGTGTCAAAATGGCCTTACATGAGTAGACGGTCCAAACCCTAGTTTCTAGAATAGGAAAAAGATGTGTTGTGAACCCATGCCAGCCTCAGGGACTGCCAAGGGGAGGGCTCCTGAGTGTTTGCTCAGCCGTGAGGGATGTCTGTACCCCCGATTCTGATGGCTCTGCTCTCGCCTCCAGTGGGTCTCATTCCATTACCAGCAGCATGAAGCATTTCTCTGAGAGACCAGCCCTGGATGGTACCTTTCTATACAACCCTGTAAGTTTCCAGGAGTGAAGTTTTACATGCTGGGCAAGACTGAGTCTCCCTGGAAGTCCTTCCAAACATTTGCTCTGCATGGTTCCTTCCAGCAATATCTCAAGCTCAGCGTGGCTCCCAAGCCCAGGAAACAGCACTGCCATAAAGATGTCAGAAAGCGCTGGGCACGCCTCGGTAATGAGGATGGATGAGGTGCTGATGGGACAGAAAGGACAAAAAGGAAGCAGGGCCGATGGGGCCCC
This sequence comes from Cheirogaleus medius, assembly GCA_008086735.1. Classification (NCBI taxonomy): domain Eukaryota; kingdom Metazoa; phylum Chordata; class Mammalia; order Primates; family Cheirogaleidae; genus Cheirogaleus; species Cheirogaleus medius. Next base: position 28,008,192 of record VBSM01002217.1, on the reverse strand, counting down.
TCAGAGAGGACAGGCAGGGATGGCGAGAAGAACACTGAGACTCTCTCTGAGTCTGGGCAGCGGATGGGCCCCAACTGGTAAAAATGGGAATAATAAAAAAAGGATTCAGACGACTATGAGATTTTGAAATTTAACAAAAGGGCAAATTACAGAAAGGCTCCCTGCTTTGGCTGGTAGGTGGACCACAGGACTTCTAAGGCTCCAGCATAAATCAGACATTTGGGTATTCCTGGGCGCTTTGCATTTGCTGAAAGACTGGTAATCCCCACTGCCTTATTACCGAGCTTTTGTAGAGTGCTAAGCACTTCACACGTCAAACCTCATGTCACCTCCCTGCGTGGCTGCTGTCATCCTGCACTGTGGGCAAGGAGCCTGCGTGAGGTGTCAGGCACAAGAATGCAGACCTCTGTCACTCGGTCACCTCAATCACCAGTTACTGAGCGCCAATAATGTGTCAGGCACTGTGCTTTTTCAAAAAATCATATCATGCCCCATAAAAGATAAAAGCCTGCTTACAAATGTAAAGGAAATCCCCAGAAATAAAACATTGAGTCAATTTCTTAAAGATTACTATTTTTGCTTCTCGGCAAAGCAACTTAGTCTACCTTGCCTATAGCTGCAAATCAGTTGTACAGAAACTAATTTCACCTGCAAGCATGTATTGGTGAGTGATGGTGGTGCAAAGCAGCGCACGCCTCGATGTTTCTCATCTGCAAGTCGGAGCATGGGTGCCAGCCGCGGGCCTCACTCACTGCCTAGACACAAGTGGCTTTTGGTGATGTCACAGTTTGTACTGACAGAGACCTCTCCGTCTCCCTGGACATCTGGAGATGCTGTCGCTGTCTTTAGGTGTTCAAAAGAACTACTCCTTGATAGCCTATAAAGAGTAATCTAACACTAGGCAAAGTAAAACTCCTCCTTGTTTCATGCACACTCTTACTGAAATATTTGGTCATTATATACGTCAAGATGTGTTTTGTTGTCTTGGTGCTGGCGCATCTCCAATTGAAAACTGGACTGGATCAACAACGTGCTCATGAGAAACCAGACTTCTCCATCTCAAGAATGCGTCTGAATCTCTTGCTGCCTTCTTGTTCTGGGAGTAGCGTGGAGAGGTCTCTTCCCCTGTCTGGTGGCTGACGTTGCTTCCTGGACACGCTTTGGCTGGCTTTCCCGGGAATGTCTTGGGGTGTACTGATAAAACTCAGCAACTTCTTTTCTCACAGGAAAGCAACGTGCTTGGCATGGACATTCCCGTAGCTCAAAGTGCTGCAGTTAGAGGGGAGGTGAGGCGGAGGGGCTCACACCCGAGGCTCGATCCGGTGTGAGAGCTCGAACAGGGCCTGCTGGCTCTCGATGACATACAGGTGATTCACGTAGGACTTCAACTCCTGATGCTCTTTTGGAGACAGGTCACCTCCTGTTTTGTAGAAAATAAAACAGACAATCTCAGGAGATCAGTAATGTTATTTCTGAATACCAGTAAAACCCACACTAAGGCTTGGAGTAAATCCACCAGGTAGGTTCTCATTAGTTGGAATCCCTTTGCCCTAACAGTGGAAATGCTGTTTCAGCTCAGACTGGATTCCTCAGGTCGGGCAATCAGACCGGCAAGATATTTATAGCATCTATTACCTAATATTATATACTATTTAGATACTATATTATCCTGTGCCACAGATGAGGAAATTGAGCATAGTCACAAGCAAGTTAAGTGGCACAGCTATGACTTGGACCCAGGCTACGTGGCTCCTGGGTCCATGGTCTGAGCTCCCATGCCATGCAGATTTCTGTAGCAACTGCTCGTTTAAATGGCCTGCACTGTCTCTTATATCTCAGTCTGGAATTGTCAGAAATCACTAATAATGTGTTTGGCATAGGAACCCAATCGCTCTTATTTATTTATTTATTTGTACGTTTCTTTGGTGTCCTCTTTTTTTGGAAACAAAATATTTAATGGAGTAATCGAATGAACAAGTACCAAAGAACAGACCCTAAGGTTGTTTGTTAATAGGCAAAGTAGGTTCAGAAAGTATGTGCATGAACTAAAGTCTACCCAGAAAAGAACAAGGCAAGGGGGTTCTCCACTCACATATCCAAGGCAGTCAAAGAATTGAGCGGCCACAAGAAGCTTTAGGGCACTGTGAACACATGTGTGCCATGCACTGGCAGCTCTGATAAGGGACCAGAGATAAAGCAGCATGGACAATGGGGCAAGCCCCATGGTCCACAGTCAAAACAAACAAAAGATAAAACCATCCAGCATGGGGATGTTGGCTGACCACCACGCTACAGTAAGACAATGTAAATGTGAGTGGCGATGACGTCACATCCTCTTGCTTCATGGATCACAGATGGGCCAGGCAGGATGGGCCACTGGAGCTCAGCCTGAGCGGAGGGAAGGGGCCCGCAGGAGGGTGGGCATTTTACTGCAGCATTTTTTTCTCTGGGTAAAAACACCTTTTTTCCTCCTCTTTGACAAATGCATTTTATGAAGGAATGATTTAAGACTTGTAAGTCATGGGTGGCTTGTAACTCTTAGGTTTAATAGAAAAAAGTCTTCCTGGTTTCAGCAAGTAAAAGCACCAGGAATTAAAATTTTTTACCATCCCACCTGTTTGGATGTGACCAAAAAGCTGTACTATTCTAGATGTCTTCTCTAGAAGACACTGAGAAACTGCTTTTGGTTTAGTAAACACGGGTTTGGAAAACATGATGCTACAAAGAATAACTTTTGTTGTTAATTTGCAAGCCTTAAAAAGATCACAGAATGAATGATCCCAAACATGACAGCTGACACTTGCATAGCACTTTATAAGTGACTTGATTAACTTTATTTTATTTTATCCCAAATGCTGACACTGGTTTACTATGTCCATATAAACTGTTAAAATGAATTCAGATAATTCAGTCCTAAACCCAAATTTTAAACATACATTATGTAAATATTAGAACACAAACTGGCTTGACAGTTATTTAAATTTCTCCTTTGCTTAGTGCTATGCGGAGAGTTACTGTCTGGTGACTGGGAGGTTGAAGACAGGTGCAAGACCAGCCAAGCCAGTATAAGCTTCCTGTCTATACTTGGAGCATATATAAATAGAGTCCCTTGGTAATTGAGATTGATGCCTTAGAATTAGCTGAATACCCATAAATACTTGGGAAGCAGAGGAGGATGAAGCCATACTTATCAGCAAGGTTATGCTTGTGCATTTAAATGAATCTCCATGACAATGTTGTTATTACTGTTTCTATTATAACTGCATTGTACTTGTGCACTTAATGAAGAATTATATAAGCACATATAAAATGGTATTAATTGATATGAGTATTTAAAAAATTAGGTCCTATATTTATAATTCTCCTTTTCAAATAGAAAAATCATAATCCATATAGAAGTTCAATTCCAAATTTGCTTTGTTGGGGGCCAATATTGCTAGCCAAGATCAACACTGAACAGAAAAAAAAAATCTTAAGAATGTGTACCAAATTGTTAGTAGTACTTTCCTTGGGAGATAGGACTTTGATTTTCTACTTTATAGATACTTCTGTATTGATGAAAACATTGTTTTACAATGGCAATGTATTACTTAACAAACTAAGTTTTACTTAGTGGCCATCTTTGATTAATTTATAATTATTGAACTTGATTATTTTTCTTATTACCCTTTATATCTATAGAATCTGCAGAGAGCAAAGGGATGGGCCTAGGCAGGAAGTCGGCAGACTCAGTATGAACAGTGGCTGAGTAGGTGAATCTCTCTGAGCCTCAGTTTCCGCTCTGCACCTACAGGGTTAATCCTGTCTGCTCATTCGCTAGCTCTGCTGTCAGGATTCCACTGCCCATGTGAAAGTTCCTTCAACTCAATAAAATTGATTTCCTTCCTTCCTGCAATGTTCTAACACCATTTAAACAGTGTAAATTATGCCTGAGATTTAAAATGGAACAAGTATTCCTACATACATTTGTCTCAGTTGGGATTCTACAAAAAGTGCTCAGAGAAACACTTTTTCGGCTGAAAGGCACCTCTAGACAGGAAGTTTTTGTTGGAGAGAAAAAGATTCTGGAAGATTCTGTAAAAGTGCTTTAGGCACTTTTACAAACTATAGTTCTATTCCAGGAAGGCTCCAGGCTAGGAGGTTAGGGACAGGGTCACCCTTGCTAAACCCACCAGCAATTCTGAGCCAATGGGGAAGCAAAGCAAGACCTTCTGGGGCCAGCAGTGGGGCTTCTGACTGTCTAAAGTCACTCTGTAAAGTGTAAACCTGCCGTCATGACAGGGTAGTAATCTGCTGTATCCTATCTTTCTCTGCATTCCAAACATGCAGTGAAGAAACAAAGAGAGCACTATTATATTATATATGCATTATATTATATGCATATAATATGCATACATATAGACCTAGGTACTTTCCAATCTGTTTAAGTTTGTTACCACCCAAGACTTGCGATACAACCACGGTCAGTACCAACGTATAGTCAAATCAGATTCCGTACTTGACTTCAATTACTCACCAAACTGGTTAGTCCTGCAGTGTCTCAGGGTTCGGACAGTGTCTGCAATCATGTGCTGGAAGGTAGAGCAGGAATCACATCAATGGAAGTGTCACTGAGGATGCTGGAAGTAGCAGTGCCTGCTAGGACGGGCGGGGAGTCTAACACCTTCGGGTGTAAACACGAGAGCTATATTTGGAGCTGGACATAACTTTGATTGATTCTACTGAGCTTGGATGACAAAAGAACATTCAGTCCTTGTCTGCAGGAGCAGTAGCACCCAAACCGGTGGCACAGATCCCGACTGAGCCGAGAGAAGCATGATGTGAAGCGGCGCAGCCCTCCCCCACCCACATGGGCTCGTGCCTTTCACTTCAGGGTGTGTGTCGCCTTCTCGCCATGAAGCCTTTCTGAGATCCCCCTTCTGGACTTGGAGGCTCCATCCTCAGCATTCCCACTGTTCTTTGTACAGTGTCTACTGGCTGCTTGTCATTGTCATTGCTGCTGAACTGTTCTCCTCCTCTAGACTGAGTACCACCTACCACCAGAGGGATCTACGTGCCCACCACCTACCATGGCAGACACACAGAGGCTCATACGTGTGCTGAGTGGAGGGAGGAGTTTTTGTGGACTCAAAGGCTCAATATCTCACATGATGACAGGAAATGAGATATATATATAAAAGACGGACATTTTCTAAAACATCAACATCCTTCTAGAGACCATTTTCTGTTCATAGTTTACATTCCTTTACAGTCTCTGGTATTCATTCTAATTTAATTCTTTCTTTAAAGTTCTCCACTGATCTCCAGGCAGAAGTCTCTTAAATGTACAGCTGCTTAAATGTACCTACAATATACTTCTAACCGTCTCTACCATTTTTAGTTTTCCATGATGAAGGAAACAGCATTTTGGAAGAAACCATTCTCCACTCTAGTTCCTCCTACGTAGTTGCCAGAATAGTCTCTAAATTCTGTTGTCATCATGTTCTAGTCCTCTAGAGCACCTACGGTAACACCTCACTTTGTTTCATATCAAAATCCAAACATAATCCTATCATTCAAGCATCAATATCATTCATCGTCTGGTCCTCCAAACCTCCCCAACTGGGTCATCATTTTTCACGACACGCCTGCACACACTGAACACAGCATCACTCGTCTACAGCAAACCCTCAATGAATTATCACTTAAAGAAGAATGTTAACACTAAAAAAGTTTCTTACTTAAAATCCAAGAGAACTACAGAAACATTATTTGAATATGACCGACTGATTACATTGTTCTCCCAACTGTATTTCTAATGCACTTCTATTCAATAGTGGAAAATGAAACAGGACAGTGATTACAGCAGTCGCTCCAGCTGCATTTGTAAAGGAAATGAGACCTGACTCATGTCTGTGAAGGCATTGTTAAACTTCCTTCCCCAAATGTGACCACTATTCCCAGGACAGTCTTCTTGTTGTTTTAAGCTGTGGCGTCACATCGATTTCTATCATGTGCCATTTGCGTAGCTCGGGCCAAGCTCAAACTGACGTAAGGCTCAGTACTGAGAGTGGCCCTGAAACCTGAGTCCAGATCCTCATCTTTACGCTCTCTGAAGGGGGAGGGAGGAATATATAGTAAGAGGTGATGCTCCTAACACAGAGGGATGTTTCTTCATTTATTCAACAGTTTGAGATGCAAACGTTTCGAGTTGCTGAAGCAGCAAGGAACTTAGCATAGGGAACAACAGAACTGCTATTTAAGCCCAATGAGCACTTCTGGAACTTTACGTGGTCTGACTTAATGCGTTGGCCTGTGTCAGCCAGATAAAGATAACACCCTGAATTATCTGCTAGCTGGCTTAAGTTAATCTCCATCGTGAGGAATTATCTCCTCACAAGTTAATTCACTTAGGTTCTATTGGTTCATTATAGTGAAAGATGATCCTGCTTTAACTTAAGTGAAACCCTGTCCTTTGCTAAGGAACATTCCTAGACAATAGTGTCTCTCCGAGTAAAGGTCAGTCTCATTCTCCAGCATCGAAGTAGAATATAGGGCTCCGTGTGATGTAAAACTCATTTTTGTCCTGCTGAAAAAAATTCTAACGTCACCCTGTCTTCTCCATGTAAGGAGTCGTCAGCAGGAGGCACTGAGGGCCAGGAACTCGCCGAGCCTGCGAAGCCTATGCTCTCAGAAACCAGGTGCCAGCTCTGCGCGATGGTTGCGCGTGCACTCTGGGTCTGGCGCGTGCATGCGCAACTGCACCCATTTTCTCTCACTTTTCCATAAAGGTTCTCTTGAGGAATTTCAAACAGAATATTATTTATGCCATGCTATTTCCTTAAGTTTTCTTAAAGAGTTAAGGGCACAATCATTGACCTTAATAGAAGCAATGTTGTTTAGACTTCCTTTCAGTCCCTACGGCTAGTTGGAAGTCACAGCATGTATCAAAGCTGGCATTCAAAGGCTTCCGTTGGATTGTTGGAGAAGCAGGGGAGGACCACGGATGCTGGTCAGAAGGAAAGAGTGACGGTTTTCTCCACTGCTCTCGCCCATCTGTGCCTTTAAGGAATTGTTCTCTCGCTTTGGTGGCACTAACTGAGGGAAAATGACACGATGAAGGAAACCGATTCACTGGTTCGCTGTAGGGAGAAGGCAAGCCACCAGTCTGCCCTCAACAGCAGGCCACAGTCAGCTCATAGAGAGCGCAGCTGTTTTCCCATGTCCCCTCTGGATTAGTCAGAGGGAAAAAAATCGCTAGACCTGTACAGGGAATTCCACTTGGTGTGACACACCTCCTCCCGCATCTTCATGGATGCTCTACAAAGCCCACATGGTGTTCTTAGCCAGGTGTGTTGGCCAGGACGCAAAGTAAATACTGACCAAAGGCTTCATGTTCTCACAATCATTTCACTAATACCAAACACTGGAGACGAACCTGCTTAGAGACAAGAATTCTAGTGCTAACAGTCGCCCTGTGATCTTCAGAACACCACACACAAAACCAGTACAAAAACATATACACTTTATCCACTTCCAGCCCTGAGGGTTTGCCTGCAGCATCTAAAATAAATAAACTCTGATTCCAAAACACTTAGTGCAGAGATAGACTTGAAACTTTACAGCCATATCCACTTCCAAAATAGCCACAAAGCCATCGTCTTCCGAGTGCTTAAAACAGAGCTAGAGGAAGATATTACGAGATGTCTGTTCTCCAGACTCCAGATGCCCGGGTTGTGCGGCTGTGCAAAAGATGATGACCCTGTTCCCGTGACCTGTGGGGACTCAGCCTGATGGTCAGGTGCCAAAGCTCAGCTGGAGTCATCGGCTTGTACTGTTCCTTGGTCATGGTCTGTGGTCCCTGCCTCCCTCAACCCTCTCTCAAGGGCCTGACCCAGTCTCACAGGGAACCAGGGTCAGTTCCTGAAAGAGTTCACACAAATCCATTACCATCACTGAAAAGGTCACTCAAAGGTCAGGATCTGTGGAGCAGGGTTATTGCTGTCATCTCTAACCGTGAAGGACAGTTTAATCTATGACACTAAAGTTCATCTGTCAGACAGACCCGTTCCTCTCGCAGACAAGCGGGTCCCTTTGGAGCACGTCTGTTTTACAGTTGCTCTGTTCTTATAGGTAACTCTTCCTTTGCCTAAGGGCAAGTCACTTGGGACAAAGCACTTGGGAATGTTCCTGGAGATAATTCCAGAAGAGGGATGACCTGGGGACCTCTAACTCGTGAGCAGGGAGGGCACTTTCCCCAAGCTGCTCTGTCCATGGTGTTCAGAGGTGGCACCGTTTGTCCATGGGCTGATAAGGGGGCGGCCTTTCCCTGCACATACAACCCTGCAAATTCCGGCCTCACATCCAAGTGTGGAGTCCTGAGAGACAGACAGACGCACCTACCCAGAGGAGGACTTTCTCCCTCCCTACCTTGAAAGCAGTGCAGAAGTAAAACTTAATCTCATGAGCGTGAATTCCTCCTGACAGGAACTTCACAGTTTTATTTCTGGTTCAATAATATACACTCAACCCCTGATGTTAATCTAATGAAGCTCCTTTTTTTATAAATAAAAAGCAGATTTTCATATTTGGTTCCTAAAAACCTCACTAGCATATTTACTGTTAATTGGAATACATTTTATTGACAATGTACAACATGCAACAAATATACTCCCGGAAATCATCCTGCATTCAATGGAGAAAAGTACTGGAACCATTTGTCTCCCGGAGCAAGAAAGACAAGCACACATTTCCTTTACAGTGGAAAAAGGAGAAACAGTGAAATTTACGTACCAGTTTTTCAAAATTGACGAGATTATCCAAAAAAGTTTTATTTCCTTCGTGAATAAATGTCACATCTGAAAAATAGAAACAAAAAGATATATGTATCATTAGGAATGGATCACGACTGGCTGCCAGGGCTGAGGAGGTCGACACACAATGCAACTTATACAATTTTCTTAAACGTTATGGATCATTCCACGCACTTGGCAAGCAACTTGAAATTGAATTTGTATAGTCTGTGATGTGAACGTGCATAATTTTCGTGCGTGTGTGGAAAAACAGTGTAATGCTACTGAAAGTATATATTTTATACTCACAGTGAAGTGTTTGACATCAACCTACTTAATACAAGCTAACATTATCCTATAACTTAATTGTTTCATTATGTTTTTAGGCCAGAACACTGAGCAGAAAGGACCAAATACCCAGAAACAACAGGATTTTAGTAATTACGTGTTTGCTTTTTAAAAAATGCCTAGCAAAGTATATCGGACTTGCTTTACTTAAAACAGTTAAGATTTAGATCTAGATATTTAAGTTTTTGGTTCTGAAAGCTGGTACCTGATTGTGCACCAGAAGTGAGGAAAGGGGTAGTTTTGAAAATGGCAAGATTTCTGGCACCATTCGGCTGGTAGAAAGAAAGCATCACTGACAAAAATGAAATAAGGAAAATAGGATGAAGGTGCATTTTCGAAGAGAAAACTTGGTTAAACTTGGTTTGAGACTCTGCTTTTAAAGGGACCAAAGATATTCATTTAAAAAAATCTCCTTTTAGCTGCAATAAACAAAGGAGTGCTTCCTCAGGACATCCAGATTTGGGAATTAGTTACATTAAAGGTGGCAGGTGAGGACGTAGCCAAACTCAGATCAGAAGGTTGATGAATGAGCATTAGGGAATCCTCACAGACAAGGATCACAGAAAGAAATACACTACAGTTTAAAGCACATGCAAATAATCATGTTATGTCAGATGTGGAGGGCCAGCCACATAAAAATAATCTTCAAAAATCTTGTTAAAGTAACCAGATAGAAAAGAGGAAAAAGAACATTCATGAATAGAAGGGAAAGCATTTGCATTTCATCAAGACTCTTCTTCTGCCATTCCCGAATTATGAGATAGAGCGCTCCTGAAATGTGCCTCCGAGTTTTTACAGCAGCCAGGAGGTGACACACGGTCACAGCACACCCTTTTCTCAGGCCCTCCCTATGCACAGCTTCCAGTGTGGACTGCCATGTTTTCATGAGCTTTTTTCCCTTTTTTTTCCTTTTAAACTGATGTCCTAGTAGGAAAATGATTCACAATTAATTACATAGTCTTCTGACAAACTCGCTGGTTATTTTATTGTCTTTTGCAATTTTGCTTTCAGAAAATAATTGCAAGCTTTCATTCTGTGACACAATATTTAGAAAAGAGAAGTCAACACAGTTAGTTTTTACCTTTTTTTGTATAGCAAATACAACCCTGTGTGCACTCTTATCTACATTAAACACCACCTGGCAGCCTGGCCTTTACTAACTCTCGATTGCAAACGCCCTCTCAGAGTCACTCGGCCCATTTCCCCAGTGTTACAAGGTTTATCTTCCAAGCCCTTCACCTCCCATGCACCTCAGGATGATGATGAGGGTGGTGACAACATCCCCAGTGTCAGGCTTGGTTCTAAGTGCTTTAGCTGCATGAACTCATTTAATCCTCACGAAAGACTATAAGATATACCCTAGGAGGTAAGCATGTGAAGAAACTAGGGCTAAAGCTATGATACAAAAGACTACCATCTTCAAAAATAGCACAACGTAAACACTACTCAGCTGCGTCTGACCCGTAGCTCAGCTGGGTCTTTCCCCCAGCACTTATTTAGGGTTTCCCATCATCCCCTTCTGACCAGGATTCCATACCACAGTAGTAGGAAAATATATCCAAAGGCAAGAAATTCAACTGGGAAAGAGGAAAACTGATGGCTGGAAGGATCCTCAAGTAATCCACTTACTTGACCACCTGCATGCTTACTGAGAATTGACTATATCTAAAAATGAAACAAGGGAGGCCTGATCCTTCCTAAACATCCAAAGAGTTCAATTTGGTCCTATTTCTCTAATTAAAAGCAACTCATCATAGGAGGTACAAGAGAAGGAAAAAAAGAGTTATCATTAAAAATTAAGCTGGTTGCTCTAAAATAGTTTATCACAACTTTAAAAATAATTACAGTTAAAAAACCTAAGAATTAATGTGTATTTTTGCCAAAAATGCCTCATCTCAGGCATGATACACACACACACACATATACACGTGTATACATACACATACATACACACAAGAGTTGTCCAGAAAGTATTTAGCCAGTATTAATAAATTTTTCATATTACATGGCTGGACACTTTTCAGACAGCCCTCTATATTTTAAATTATCATCCTATTTTCTTTGAAAATTATTTTGGACAAAAGCAGTAACTTTAAAAGCCAGGTGCAGTGATGCACACCTTTAGTCCCAGCTGCTTTAGAGGCTGAGGTGGGAGGATCTCTTGAGCCCAGGAGTTCAAGTCCAGCCTGGGCAACATAGTGAGACCCCCATCTCAAAAAACAAAAAAAATCTATGACACTTAAAAACAATAACCTTAAATACAATGGGGTACTATTAATAATACTATTTTTATAATGACAAAAATTAAGACAAAGAAAAAATAAGTGCTTATTTAAACTCAAGAAGGCTTTAATGAAAAAAAGAAAAAATATTTACTTCTTGTTTTTGGAATGAGTGAATGTATTTTCGGTATAAAAAGAGAGGTTCGTCTTGCTGCCAACAAAGAGGTCTAGATAAACTCAGTAGAGCAGAAATTGCACCCAAGCTAAGACGTACATATGAGACACTTGACTACCTTAAATATTTTGGGGGGGGGGGAATCCACTAATATATAGCAGAAAGCTCTATTCATATCTAATGAAGTTAAAGGAATACTATCAACTAATTTCTCTTTACCTTATATTTATTGTTTCGAATTTTTTTCTTTCTAAAATCCATTCTTTCTTAAATCTGCCCTCATTTTCTACTGTCTCTATTTATGTCTAAATGATTCTAAGTGTTACTTCCCACCTGCCGCCTCCTATCCTCCAGGTGAAGGCATTTTATTTTGCAAATAAAAAGCATAAGCCCGAGTAAACTTATCTTAAAAGCAAGTAAATATGAAGAACCAAATCAACTTTTAAACTGTTATTTGGGCATTGCAATCTCTCTTTATTTCATCTGTTTATATTTAACAGAATCTTTCAACTTGAACGAAGCATTTGTGCCTCTCAATTGTCCTAATATTGTATTATTCTTTCACAGAGGTTCTTGATTTATATTTGATGAAGACTAAATGAGTAGCTGCAGGGATGCACAGCAGCAACTCACAATAATTCTCCGAGCTCTGGCTGTTCTTGAGAGCAGCTGAAGAGGGAGCGCGGGCTTTATTGCTAGTGGGGTGGTGGTGGGGAAGGTGGGGGCTGAGGACGGCCAGGCCAACCAGCGATCCAGTTCCTATTAGACTTATTTCATTTCCAGAATCACAATTATGGGTCCAGTTGCTGGGGCCTAACCCAGCAGAAGTTACAGGCTTCCGAAGAGCAGAGGCTGGATGAAGGGGTATTCCTATGAAATCTCCAGAAGGAATCAAAATATGACCAAGGAACAATACCCAAACCCCCTTTCCCTACAGAGCACACAGGTACAGATAGATATACACTGAATGTCAGGAGTACAAGCTAGATCAAAAAGAGTTTCCTTTTATTAATACCATTAGTTTGAAAGAGAGATCACTGAGATCTCATCAGTAAATTTAACATGTTTCGTGACGGATTATTTAGTGCACTATAGAAGACAGGTTGTGGCTGGGCGCGGTGGCTCATGCCTGTAATCCTAGCACTCTGGAAGGCCGGCAGGAGGATTGCTTGAGCTCTGAGCTCAGGAGTTTGAGACCAGCCTGAGCAAGAGCGAGACCCTGTCTCTACTAAAAATAGAAATAAATTAATTGGCCAACTAAAAATATATAGAAAAAATTAGTCGGGCATGGTGGTGCATGCCTGTAGTCCCAGCTACTCGGGAGGCTGAGGCAGGAGGATCTCTTGAGCCCAGGAGTTTGAGGTTGCTGTGAGCGAGGCTGACGCCACGGCACTCTAGCCCCGGGTAGAGAGTGAGACTGTCTCAAAAAAAATAAAAAGAAAGAAAGAAAAAAAGAGAGGTCAATGGACTGACTTGGAGCTGTCCAATACTTTCCCAGCTGGATTCCACTCCTTGAAAGAGGAAAGCACACTCTCCATCAATACCTTTCATACACTACATTGCTTATGTTGACCAAAGGTTAATTCTTACACAAGAGCAAACTGTGGGTTGCGTTTCTAAAGTTGCAAACATACAGCATGATTGATCATCATTTGGGTTCTTTATGCCAGCTTTATTCTTGGTTGAATTCAGTGTATTTGTAGACTCAAAGAAAATAATACAGGGCTTAGAAGCAGAGTGAAAGAAAAACACAAGTTTCTAGTGCCCAGTTTTGTGAGTCAAGTGAAAATGCTTTGATGTCTGCTCAAGCACAATTAAGTATTCTAGGTACCTCAAAAATAACTGAGCATTTGAAAAACGATCATAAGTAAACACAAGTAGGTCTGAATGCCAAAACTACTGTAAAGAAATAAATGGAGAGTCCTTTTTTTGCCCTCTATAGTTTGAGTGATAAATTTCTGGCAGATGGAATTACATAGCATGAAAGATAGAAAATTGTTACCTTTAAGCAGTAAGGGCATGAAAGGGATTTTTGGTGGCTTCATCTTTTTGAATGCATCTCTGTAGGCTTTGTGATTTAGGGAAGGATCCTGCAGAACCAAGCAGATTACAAAGACAAAGAAAAATCAATATGCCATAGAAAGAATTCTAAATCCACTTTTGCTATACAGTTTGAACACGATCTAGGTATAGAGAGGTTCTTCATAAGAATGAAGTAGATAAAGGTTTCCTAGGAGAATATTTACTAAATTAGGGCAGCAAATCTAGGCAATGAATGAAACTCAAGTTATTGGTTTACAATAATAGGAAATGACTGCAAACGGGAGATACCTTTTGATTGCCCTATTATTTTCCTCAAATAGGTTCTTTAAGTACAGTTTCCTCCGCATAATTTCTATCTTGAGTTAACCCGACATCTTTTGTTAGGTACACTGCCAAGAAAGACTGCCCTCATCATGCACAGAGAAAACAAGAGAATACTGTTTTATTGTACTCTATGATAAAAAGAAACCATAAATTTTGTATCTAAATTGTAAAAAGGAGAAAAAAAGAAAAGAATAATGCATAAGGCACTAATTGCATGCTAAATTTATACTGATTACTTCTGTAAGCTTTGAAATAGACTATTTTTAAAAATCTGCTTTCTGAAAAAAATCACACTAAAAGGATTATTCTCACCACCATTTTTCACAGAGAGGAAAAAGCATTAACTGTCAAATAGCTTCCCTCCATGAGAAGCAAAGTTACATTTTCATGTACAAGTAAACTAGTTTAAGCTACCTGACACTGTGGAGTACAGATACTAACCACTGAAATCTAGAAGGAAACTAGATGTTAGCAATTAATTTAAAAGAATTAATTTAATAAGTCCCCTTTGGCTCAACTACTTACTGTTAAACTTTCAAGTTCAGAGAAAAGTTTCTTAAACTTCCCAGGGATTTTCTACAAAACAAACAAAAGGTCACAGAAGTTAGTTATTTTGAGAGGCACCGAAGCAGTTTTCATTAAGTTGTGCTTAACTGTGTCACATTTCTGAACATAAATAACTTCTATCATCTGGTTCTGCCCTGATTGCTTCTCATTATGCAATTTTCATCATCCCCTTAATGTGACATTCCTTAGGAATATTGTTAAAAACAATTTAAAATAACAGCCACGTGATTCAGGAATCTAGCTGGTTAGATATTCCACACATTGGTGATTATTTAATAAAAACTTAGATTTCAGTTACACATCCTACCTTTGATGAATGCTCTCATCTTCTTAATAGCCTGGCTGAGTGGGAAATAATAATGTTGGCTGACATAAATGATATAATTGTATTTCACAGCAGAGAGCTAAACAGTGAAGGGCCACGAAGACCTTAAGGGACGAAGCCTTTGCTTCAATGGGTAGAATTACTGAATTGCAAAACTCAACCACATCAACAGGTGGCACGCAACAATGACAGAGGATGGAAACTTATGCCATTCTCCCAAATAAAAATTCAGGCATAAGGAAGATGGGTCCGAATGTTCCAGCCTGTCTTTAACATGGGTAAGTAAAACACTGAATGTCTTTTATACTGACTTAGTGGTAAGCAGCATGTACTTGAAGTCAGCTGATTCTGAATCCTGACTGTGCCCCTTTCTAGCTGTGTGGTTGGGTGTAAGTCTTGAGGCTTCTGATCTGTTTCTCCAGCTGAGGATATAGACACATGCCTGAAAAGCATACAATCCAAGGCTGGCTGGGGCTTAACAAATTCCAGCTATTAATACCAACAACAACATTCAAGAAGATATTTGTGGGATTTTCTTTTTCTAAAATGAATCAAAGCAATGAGGCAAATCCCACAATAATTAGACTCTTACATTATTTAGAAGTGGATTTTTCAATTTGATAATTTTGCATGTACACTCAGTATATCACAGCAAGCAGGTAATTTAATCTGTTGGAAACTACTGCCATACACATATGCATACATGCACACATCAATGAATGGAGGACAAGTGAGAAGATACAAAATGGAGATTTCTGCAAGTGATTCCAGTCTTTCTTCGGAGCTGCATATCTTAGCCTGTTGGACATTCCACATGCATGTCCCAGTGGCACCTCAAATTAAACATGTCCAAAGCCAGACTAACCAATCTACTGCAGAGGTCAGCCATGGGCCAAATCTGGCCCATCGCCTGCTTTTGTAAATGAAGCTTTATTGGATCCCTGCCACGCCCATTCTTTCCCATATTAACTATGGCTGCTCTTTCACTCCAGTGGCGGAGTTAAGAAGTTGCCACAGAGACAACGTAGCCTGCACAGCCTAAAAATATTTACTCTCAGGCCCTTTGCCAGAGAAGTTTGCTGACTTCTGATCTAGTCCCTCAAACCTACTTCTTTTCCTATATTATCTATCTGGGACAGTGTGATCACTTTCTACTTACTCAGTCACTGACTTAGAGATCCTGTGGTCACCTCTGCCTGGGATGGCCACCCTCACTCCAGTAACTCCTAGCTTAACCTCCCAGGCCCCGGTGCACGGGGATTCCCATTACAGTTTTCTCAGCTACCCTGGGGCAGAATGAGTCCCTCCACTTGCTCTGCCTGGGGCCAGGACTTCTTTCATTGCAGGACACTTGGTTCTAATGTGTCCATTTCCTATCTGCCATGGCACTGACCCAGCGCCCTGCACCTAGTGGGCAGTCAACATGCAGATTAAATTGTTTGAATTTCACTGAATGGTTTCTCCTCCTAATTTTTGCAAATCAAAGTTTCTTTCAAGGTTTAATTCAAATTCACTAGCCATCTGTTTTCCTCCTGCTCTGATCAGTCATGGCATTCCCCCCGCCCCCCAATCTCCTTTAATCTTAGGATGTGTGGGAACATCTTGTTTGCTTAACCAGAGCAGGCAGGTCTTTCATTTCTTTTCTTTTGAATCCCTTTAAGGGGTACTGACTGTGACCCTTGGGTCGCCACACTGCATCCCATGAGGGTATGGGCCCTGTCTGAAAGGGAGTGAATACTTTCACTTGCCCAGACACCTATACTGAGAAAAAAATAGTTAAAATAGTTAACCTATCAGCTTTTCTCTTGTAGGAGGAGTTTGAATTGGGAACCATAGAGAGAATGGCGCAGTCTGTGATAGGAACCAAATCTGAGAAGACTGTGGAGAGAGGCTAAGGTGACCACAGGGAGCCAGAGGCAGACTGGAGCCAGAAGGGAGGAGGTGCGATGCTTATGAGGGAGAGAAATGACAGAGTGAGGTAGCCAGTCAGCAAGGAAAGGAGAGTGAAGGAAACAAGAGCCCGAGGAAAGAAGGTGAAGAGGCCACATGAGAGGCAGAGAGTCCTATGTCTACGTCTGGCTAGGTTTAGGGGCTCCCTGGTTGCAGGGCTTCCCACACAGAGACTCAGAGTCCGTGCGTCAGAACTTGTGCTAACTTGAGTGGGCCTCGCCTCTTATAACCCCAGCAGCCGCCATCATGCAAAGGGACTGAGCCAGGATTTGGGAGGCCTGAAACGTATAACCTTTTGTGGATTCTCTTTAAGAAAAAAAAAATACAAAATTACTTTAGAATATTTTACAAGACTATACATCATCCATGTGAATACGTTGCCAAGGGCCCCACAAGTAAGAGGCCCTGACACTTAAATTCATTAGCATCATGACACATCAGCTTCTGAGCACACATCACCCCACAGGTGAGGCTGTGAAAGACCAGCATGGAACTAGAACCTGCTACCAGAGAGCACAGAAGGGAGGACTAATTGTAGCTGGGGAGCATTTTACAATTTTATCTTTTTTGTATATACATTATAGAACCATTTTAAAGACCACTTGACCGAAATGGTCCCTGCCACCCTTGACACATTACTTTTTAACATTTTTAGTCTAGTAGTACGTATCTCATTTAAACCATTGAAGCAAATTTATTTCCATTTTATTTCCCCACTCCCCGCCATGCCACACACAACAGGACCCCAGGGCTCACCTCCCAGGTCTGCGAGAGTCGGCTGACAGAAGCAGTGTTGAGACCCATCACAATAGCAAAGAAAGAATTCAGGTTTCTCTGGGCTTTGCAGCTATGGAGAAAGTAGAGGACACTTTGAGGAAACATCCTTTTGCTGAATGATCACAAAAGATAAAGCTGAGAAAGACTGTCCTAGGCCACGGGGTTCAGGAACTCTGCTCTACAGCCCAGGTACCCTTCACCACCCCCCAGCTGTTTCTAGCACAAAGAAATGATAAATGATCACAAATGCTGCAGCTCATCTTTACCTTTAGGAAAAGATCTGTGTCCTGGACAATGTCCTGACATTTCACAAGATTCTTTTTTTTTTTTTTTTAATCTATTTTGTGTGTATTTACAATTCCCACTGAATCCTCTTTTAAATTCATGTTTCTTTATATGTGGCACACTCTCCTTGTAACAGCTCTCTGGTCCCAGCTCCTTCATCAAAATGCTTTTTTCAGTTTTTGACAGACAAGTCCCTCTCCTCACACAGGTCTAAACTCCCACTGCCATTACATTTAGGCATAATTTTCTTTGCTCCCAACAAAATAGCTACTATATTATGTATATATTAAAATATGGCATATATTAATGGGGCTACTGTTCCACATTTCTCACTTAAAGGAACAAGGAAATAAAATGCAAGGTGAGATCATGTTGGGCTCCATTCACTTCACAAGGTTATCCATTCTGCATAACATCAATCATGCCCAGAGACTTAAAGGATCAACATTCCACTAGTTTTCAAAGCCAGCTGGGAGGGCTTGGTATAGCAGGGGGAACTTGTGCTTCCAGGTCCGCCAGAACAGCCTGTGAATCCCAGATACTCCTTTATCTGGAGAGCATTAGAACACAACTTCTCTGAGCTAAGGCTTTAACATCAAGAAATTACCCTACTCTATAATTACATATGAGAAAACATGAAAGTACTTGGCAGTAAGCAGGGTGCATAACAGAGCCTAGTGCATGTTAGTTTAGTTTCCCCCAGATGCCTTCTCTTCTATGACATCTCTACCTATGTCTCAAATGGAATCTGGGCACGGTGTATGTGCAACTCTGTAGCCTGCTTTTTCAGTTAAATACCATGTTATATTATGTACTATGGATTCTTCACTATCATCATTAATGGCTACATGATATTTCATCAAGAATATATTTTATAACTTATTTATTCTTCTTTTATTGAATTTATTTTCAATTCCCCCATTATACATAACATTGCAATGAATATCTTGTGTATATAACTTTTTACTGTATTTATGATTTTTTTCATTAAGTTAGACTTTCAGCCATTACATGACTGATCAACAGCTACTAAGACTTTAAAGGTTCTCGATACATCTTACACACTGCTGTCCCCAAAGCTATACCGATTTCCAGTTGCACAGGTAGCGTATAAGAACATCTAGTTCAGAACCAGGAAAATGGTTGGGCTGTTGAAGCAAGCAGGGAAGTCCACAGTGGCTGTGCTCTGGCAGGTCCTGCCGGAACTGGCCCGGCCCTGGAGCTGGCCTCACCGACTGGGCACTGCCCAAATCCTGCTGCACCTGGGCTCCAAGCCAGGAGGCTCAGGCCTGGGTGCATTTTAGGTGGAGTTCTATCCCCACTAACAGTGGACCCTGGTAGGGCACTGCTGCCTCCATATCAAGCGTGGAAGATATTGGGGTGAACACACATCCTGTAGGCACCTCGCTGCTGAATCTTCACCAGGCACAGTCTGTCCCTCTCATAGTCCTCCTGCCCAGCTTTTGGCTCTGCTTGCCGTTTCCCAGTAGTGTGGGGCCCTGGACCTCAGCCCAAGTGACCCCTTCCCTGGTTTCTTGCCAGCTTTCTCCTGGGTGGACCCTGCTCGGTATATTTCATGAACAAACCAAAACAAGATACTTCCTGGTGTATGATTTGGAAACTCATCTGTTTTTGAGAATTGCTGCTGTGTAAGGCTTCAATACTGTGACTCCACCTCCCTCCTGCTATTCACGTTCCTTATTTTACCCTTTCTGTTTCATTGCATCTTTTGAAAGTTCACACCAGCTAGAACAGATCTGAGTTAGCACCAATTCTTGACATGACATTCTGAAATACTAGGCTCCTCTGCCGAGGCTCTTGTGTTCACCAAGAACGGCTCCATCCCTCCTCCTCACTCACTCCTGGGTCCTCCCACCTGGGTCCACTCTACCAGTGATGGAGGCCCCAATGGTTATACCATTCCTCGCTGCACAGTAGATGCCTTAAGGCTGGAGTCCTTGAGTACGTGTCTACTCATTTTCATACTCTGCCCGTCACTCTACTGCTTAGTATTACACATAGCAAGCCTGTCAAACAGCATTTGTTAAAGTTGAAAACAAGAACTTCTGGGGAAATGGTTTTATTATTATTACTTATAAAAAATTTTATTTTCCCTCTTTTTATTCAGCATCATTTATCTATATGAAATCTTAGATATAATTCCCATCTTTTTATCTGTTAGCGCCCTGTAAACAATTTTCCTGGCACAGATAGCTTTCTTTTCTAGTTATACTTCAGGAAACAAAAACACACATAAAACTAACATCTGAATCTGTTATAAAAAAAAAAAAAGAGGAATTAATATAGACACAATTTCTGTAGACGACAAATTGACACAGTGCAAATATTAGATACCATTCCAGTCTGGAATCCTCTGTTACCAAGGGTCATTCATTCCATGATAAGAACAGACTGCCTGACACTAAACATTCCAGTTCAGCAAACACTCCTTTGTCTCTGTGTGAGGAAATAAAATCCACTCAATCCACAGAGGTGGGGGATGGGGATGGTGAGGAGGAGGGGAAACATGAATATGCAAATAGGATGCCTTAGGCAGGAAAAACACTTCACAATTGTGGAAATTACTATTTTCCCTTGGTTATTCCCACCAGTGTGATTATAAGGAATTTAACTTTATGTTTCTGTTGGTATTCTATTCCACGGGCTAGGGATAGAGACCGCTACCATAAATAATTCAAGAGCAAGGGGCCATATGGAGAAGATGTGAATATATTTCATTTCCCTAAGGATAGATATAATCTTATACTGGGGACCGAGCTGGGTGGTGTCATTTTACTCCCTGGAACATTAATTTCCCATTTCTCCACGTAACTGGCATTTATAAGAAAGCTTTTTACCCAAAAAAGCCTCACCTTCAGGAATTTCAAGGCTATTTTAGAATACACTGGCAAAAAAAAAAAAAAAAAAAAGCATTCACCATAAAAACAGCCTAAGATTTAGGCATATCTGTTATCTATCTTTCCATTCCCAGTCACATTAAACACCAGGTCAGGCACTTCCACGATCTCTTGCCTAAGACAAATTATCCTGCTTCTGGAGTCTCCCTGCCTACAGTTCAGCTTATGTGCTGCTTTCAGCCCCACCTTCCTGAAGAACAGCTCTGATCATACTGGCCTTCTGCCCAACAGCTTTCAAAGGATCCCTTCTCCCTTGTCAATTCAGTTTGAGCACTTCAATCTGAAATTCAAGATCCTTTACAGTTTGCTCTCATCTTCCTTTGCAGATCAATCTCCTACAACTTCCTTACAAATACCCCTTCACATTTGCCAACCTGGGATGAGTTTTCCTTCCCTGGCCACAGGCTCTGTTTCTCTGTCTCCAATAAGTTTGCCCCCCTACCGCCATGGGGAGTGTGCTCTTCTGAATTCTTACCTGTCAAATCCCACCCAGAATTCAAATAGAGCCTCAAATGCTGCCTCCTTCACAAATGTCTTCCTGGTCCTGCCTCCCGCACCCTCGGGGTGTGAGCTTTCCCTCCTCTAAAGCCCCAAACAGAATTAGATCTCACGCCAGGGCAGTCTCCCACTCTATTCTGCACAGCAGCCAGTTGCGTTACAGAAGTGCAGCCTGGCAGACTGCACACTCCAATGGAGGCAGGACTGGGTGTAGCCTCAGTCTGATTTCCCCACACTACCTTGTACAGGTCTGCACATGTAATGAGTGATCAACAGATATTTCCTGGATATATTGCATTCACATGTACTTGAAAACTGTTTGATATCAAAACTACTTTGGAAGACAAAGGAGAAATGAATTAGGAAGCCTGGGAGGCAAGAGGCGCTGAGGAAGGTTTTGATCCACACTGCCTGCTTCTGCTGGGGGCGGTGTCCAAAGGACAGTCTCAGGATACTAACCTGGTGTTTTAAGAGATGCGCCCAGCAAGTTAGCAAAATTTCATTCAACCAACATTAACTGAGTCACTGCTGTTTACCAAAGTCTGTACTAGGCACCAAGGAACAATGAAGGATGAGAAATGGTCCCTGTTCTTTGGGACCCAGTGAAGGAATCCTAAATAAATGAATATGTCTAATATATATAATAAAAGAGTTTTTGAAAGATAAGAAGTATGTGTGTGCAGAGGAAAAGCAGTTGACCCTGCATTTGAAAGTCAGGTATGACTTCAAGAAGGAAGTAACATTTGCCTGAGCTCTTGAAGAATGCAGCAATTTGCGGGGTGAAAGTGGCCATTTTTGGCAGAGCCAGCAAGTTTCCAGGCTTGGGGGATGATGTGCATGGGAAAGAAACAGACATTCAGAGTGGCTGGAAAACAAGGCGAACCCAGTGGGGGAGGCTCAGAGGTAAGCTGGGGCCAGCCAGTGCAAGGCCTTCTGACCAGTGAGTATACAAAAGTTCAGCCTGTGGGTACCAAGGAACAATGAGCAGAATCCTAGAATGCATGTGATTTGCGATGATTCTCATCCCTCACGTCATCTTCCCTTATTTTCCCAGCCTACTGGAGCTCACCCAGCCCCACTGTAGTTCAGTTGCAGGGTGGAGGATGTGTGCACTGCCTGCTTATTAGCTCTGAAGCATAGGGCACAGTGCTTCCATCTGATATTTTGACATTTACTTAAGATATAAATACTTTAAATGCAAAGACATAAATATTCAAGAACAGACCTTTTCAAACATTTGGCCACTTAACTCAATATTACATTTTTACATCCCAACCCCGAAAAACAATGTGTTCTCTCAAGGAGATGAGAGGAATGGCACTTTTCACCACTGCAAACTTACTGAGCCGCGATTTTGATGAATTTTTTCACCAGCTGCACCCGCTTGCCCAGCTGGCTGCAGAGCAGAATCTCCGTGGCCACCCAGAGCTGGACCTCGTTGCATCTCTGGAGCAGAAGGCTGAGGTTTGCCGTGTGCTCCCCACTTCCCTGTCTGCTGAATGTGAAGTAGATCAGCTCTTGCTGAAAGAAAGTGTATTCGTGCCAGGGTTTATTCATAGCAAAGTCAGGTTGCTACAAAATTCAGGCCATTTTTAAGAGATACTTCTGGTAGCCACTCCCATATCATTAATACCACTAATAGAAAATATGGCAAATAAGAATGTATTAAATTCAAAATAATTTATATTTGGTTTTAGAGATGCCTCTTTCAATAATGTTCACCTAGAATCCTTGTATAAAAGTAATTTTTCAGAAATGTAAGGAAGACATCTTTACTTGAAATCTTGAATCTTGAATCTTTACTAGCATTACTAGTATTTATTAGGGTGCACATCAGACCCTCAGAGGTCTGTTCTCTAAGATAATGGTCTTCAAACTCGAGTGTGAATCAAGACCACCTGGAAAACTTTTAAAGCACAGACTGCTGGGCCCCACCCCTAGAACTTCTGACCCTGTGGGTGTGTGGAAAGGCTGGTGATATGCACTTCTAACAAGTTTCCAAGTGGTGCTGATGATGCTGGTCTGGGTACCCACTCTTTGAGAAGCATTGACATAAGGTATTGTCAAACCATAAACAGAAAGAAATGAGACTGGGCAAGATCCAATAATTTACAAAAGCAAATGAGACCAGTAGCTATTATACACATGGATTATGTGCAAAGCAATAGAAAGTTATTTTTAAGTGTGTGTTTGTGTGTATTTTACAGAAGTAATCCACATTCTCCCACTGCATAAACAGGGACACATCCCACTCTATTAACATTGCCAACAACACAAGTCACTGAGCCTGAATGAGTTCACTTGCTCAAATTCAGATCATAATGTTGAAGTTTCTTTAATGTGAAAATATGAAGACATTTAAAAGACATCCCAAAATGAAAATAAAACTTAAGCTTCCCTAAATTGGGCATGAGGTTCCTTTTTCAGAAGGAAAGGCCATTTCAGAATGAAAAATTTCACTACATGGCAAAGCAAATGCAACATATGGTTGCACGGGGCTCTAACATTTTTCATCTCCTGATTCCTGTGAGCCTTTCCACTGGCCAGATTTAGTCATTAACTGTCAGTAGCATTTTGCTCCTAATCCATTGTTTTATAAATGTTACAAGGTGTCCTCAAGTGAGGAGTTTATGAACATAAAAACTTGAACTATATCCAAAAATTTCAAGAAAATACTTGAAATCTTATAGCACAGTCCAAATTTATAGAATGTTCTTAAGTAAAAAGATGAATATGTGTGTGTATACACATAAATATAAATATGGTTCTTGTACAACTACTATAAACTCCATGGGAAAAAAAAATCAATATCAAAGATAAAATGGTCCTTCAACCCCATTAAAGCATCATATATACAAACATACATATATATATTTATACATATAAAATATAGCATATTTATACTACATTACATAAGCATATAATTGTGCTAAAAGCAATAAAGTATGTTCATATATTCTGATTTTTCTAGGACTGTGTCAGTCTTTCAGTATATTTAAAGTTCCCAAATATCTTTTGGACCATGTTATCCTAGCATAACTATATCACCACACACATAGATATTCTTCCAAAAGAATTCACAGTTACAACAGCATTCACATTTTATCTTTTCACTCTTTACTTACCTCATGAATTGAATTGAATAGACTCCAGTCAAAATTCATTAATTCCAGAGCAAGATCCCAAGTGTTCATTCCCAAAATCCTCATCGACCTTTGCTGTGATTCCTCATTTTCTGCCAATGGGTTCTAAACCGACAAACAGAAGCAAAAAGGACCCTCAGTAATTCCCAAATGTTTTGCATTGAATTGGCTGGCCATTGAAAGGCACTAGAAGCCCAGACTAGAAAAGTAATCTTTTCTGAGTGCACTTAATATTTTCCCTGGTCTGTTCACCTTCAGTGAGTTACAGCCAATTTAGGAAACGGTCTTGGAAACAGCAGGATGTGATCAATGATACTTCACTGAGTTAGCCTGCCCCTCCTCCACCCATACTCTCCACCCTCCCCCTCCCACACCCATGCACGCACAAATCTGATTATAAAACACTGCCCCAGCAGACAGCATAATGAAAGCGAAAGCCCTGAAATCACTCTGGCTTCTGGTAAGAATTAATGTGCCAGCAGGGTTAGTATAAAAACAAACAAAAGAAATGTCATGGTGCAACTTCAATAAAGACAGACACGGCTTCTACAGGAAACATGTTTAACAAGTCTCATCCCAGACACACATTTACAAATGTTATTAAAATGTCTGTGGAAAGTGAAAAAATTTAACATGAAATAAAAAATAAAAGTTATTTCATTTATACCCCATTTTAAGATTCAACTGCTTTCGCTCTATAAATAGGACATAACCACTATGAGGTTGGTAATAGTACTTCACTAGAATGTGGCATACAATTATAAAATGTTACCACAACTTTAAATCTATTGCTGTTGTTAAAGTCATTCACAAAATTATTTGGCATCTTTCCAAAATATTTGATATTTTCTAATTAAAATATAAATTCTCCCATTTGAAGGGTTGGACTTGAACAGTTAGTGATTTAAAAATAAGAAGGGACTTTGCAAAAATAAATGACATGATTGGACAGAGGGAATATTCCAGATGCCAGATATTAATCTCTATTTCTAAACTGAAAAATAAGTTACTTGCATTTTAGAAGTTTTGCATTTATGAAAAAGTACCCTAATTTTAAAAAAACTAATGACTGGAGACCTTTACAGAGCTTTCCCACAGACTTGATTCTCTTTGGAGCAGGTCAAGGTACAAATTGTCTGTGTATCCCCAGTGTGGGACACAGCATGGAGCTCAGAAAGCACCGACTGAATGAAGCAGCTTACAAATTCTGAGGTTTTGAGGTGCGGGGGTAAGCCAAGGTTCATGGGTTGGTCTGGTTAGGCTGGGCCCAGATAGACTCCACTGCAGACTTGCAAAGAAAGAACCAGAGTTGGGAAGTAACACAAAGACCTGCTTCATCATTTAGAGGTGCAAGTATATTTTTACTTGGCTTTTTGTCTCTCCTATATTCTCCCTAAATGGGCCCCTTACCCTGGCACTGCCCTCTGGTTATGCAAGGTTGTCCCTCCTCCCACCCCATCACCAAGAAACATTATGTTTCTCCATCCCATTTCTTCCTGGCTCTAAGTCCTGTTCCCTAAGAGGATGAACTCATCTATGTGAAAGTACTAGTGGGGACTGATGGTCTCATGTGTCATTCTTCCCTTACGATGTTCTATTTCAACTGACATCTTTTAGAGATGAAATATCTAAACTTATGATTCCAATGAGGACATTGTAGGTGGTGTCCAAAGTTGGTGGGGAGACATTCCAGAGTGGGATGGGGTCATACCCCTTTTGGAACGTATTTTACAGCACCCATTCATTCCATGAGGACATTGCCCAGGCCTGTCTGCTCTTCTGCAGCTGGCCCTGAATGGTGGCAATTTGGGCCTTGCAGGGCTGGGGAGGAGGTGGGCGTGGAAGACAGTCGGGTGCAGCTCTCTTCCACTGCAAAGAGCCCTGCAGCAGCTACATGTTAGATGGTCCTCCTTGGTCGGGGCGGGGGGGTGGTGCAAGAGCGAGCTCATCATCTACTCAGAAATACCGTGCGGCACCCAGTTTGTCATGTTTCTCTGATGGAATTACACAGGACCTGCAACCCGCTGAAGGCCAGAAGAGGAAAGGTCCGAGTAAGGCAAGCAATTCCCGTCCTTTTCTTCCTCATCGTGTAGAAATGAAAGGAATGTGCAGGGTCTCTGGATCCAAACATGCATGAATTTTAAAACCTAACATTCTCCCTTACTTGGCTGTATGAAGCTAGAGTAAGTGACTCAGCCTCCCTGAATCTCTTATCGGAAGTGTTAAAGGAGATACTGCATGTAAATTACTCAGCACACGCATGTCTGGTAATAAGTGTGAAAAAGGACAATGGTTAGCACTATTATGGTAGCGTGATAGCCTGCAGATAACCTTAAATAAAATGTGTTCAATATAAGTTGTTTTGGTTAACCCACATGGCATGTAGATTGCCCAATTACATATATAACAGGAACCGGCTTTCTTTCCGTCCCAGTGACGACTCCATGAAAAGAGATGTAGACTCTGAGTCTAGACACAGTCACAACCTGTTAGAGCCCATATTTCTAGATGATGGGTCTGAGACCTGCTCCTGCTACTCAGAAACCAACCATGTGACTAAGGAACAACAACAAAGAAATCATCCACTTAGATGTAAATGTTCTTAAATTGTGGACTGAAAATAACTTAAAGCACGGGTTCTACATTTCTTCAGACTCTTATTCTTCAGTGGCACCTGATGTCCTGTCATTATGACCTCATTTGACATAGGAAAGGCTTTCAGGGAAGGGAACAAAGTGCACCAAATGTACTGAAACAAGGGCTTATCCCCCTAAATCTACCCAGGGTGCACTTCTCAGTCCAATCTCCACATACCAATCAAAAAAGAAGAAATGGAATTAAAATTCCACAGGAGAGGGAGTCACCTGTCTCAAATCCCTTATTTCAGGAGCTCAGAAAGGGTTTTTACTTTGGAGGGCTTTGGAATTCCTCAAGTTGGGCCACAAAAGTAGTGTAATTTAGAAAGTATATCACTGGCTAGGAAAGGAAATAGTTTAATATATTTTTTCTAACATTCATTATAAAGTATACAAAAATGTGCTTTCAGTCTGACATTTGTGGGCATGTATGTTTCAAATCAAGGCTAAAGGTCCTTACCAAAGTGTCAGCCAGGTCTTTCCGGTAGACAAATATCCGACCAGATGCCTCAAGGGATTTGGAGATGGCCAAGTCATTTGGCTGAAGTTCATGTTTTCCTTCATTAAAAAAAACAACAAAAAAACCAGGGCTGACTAATAACACAAGAGTAGCAGTAGGCCTAGACATAAATCTAAAGAGTAAAACTTGCCAAAAAAAAATATTTAAAAATAAACACAACGTAAGGTGGATTAATTCAGTTCTGCACACTCTATACAATGACACCAGTAGTATCACGAACATTACTACTCGGCACCCATAAAGAGAAGCTCTCTCTTTCAATCATTCTTTAGAACACAGAATAGTTTAAGGAAAAAAGCAAAATGTATTCATCTCTCTAAAATAACCATATGATGTTAGCATTGCTTACATTTGGGTATATTTTTGTTATGATCATTATATAAGTCTGCGTATGCACACACAAATAACTGCGTTTATTTGCATACCTATGCATTCATAATTATTATATACTTATAAATATACACTTACAATTATTCTATATATGGTTTCATATTCTGTTTTTATTATAAGCACTTATCCACTTACCAAAATAATTTACATATGTCATGTTTAATTGGTTATATAATAGTCCATTATACCATCATTTAATCTTTCTTCTATTGTTGAACATTTAATGGTTTCCAATTTTTGGTCATACAAATTAGATGGCATGATATATGCTAAGTATTAGCACGGGGCCTGGTACATAACATGGGCTTAATAAATGGGATCTATTATTGTGGCAGCCATAATATCACTGACGTCAACGTCCTCTTGTATAAGTCTTTGTCTGCTTATAGATGATTTTCTTAAGACAGATTCCTAGTACTAGAATTATTGGGTCAAAGAGAATGAATATTTTTAGTTTTTGATATAAACTTCCAAATTGCTTTCTAATTCTTATTTTTTAGAAAATGAGTCAATATATTTTCCAAAAAATAGATATAAAACTTGTGTACTGACCAACACTGATTGTTACTTTTGGTAAATTTGTTATTTTCCTAAAACTAAAAAAAAAAATCCTTAGTTTAATTTATATTTCTTAACTAGTAGTGAGGCTGAATATTTTTCACATATTCCTCTTCTATTTTATTTCCCTTGTTACAAATTGTTCCTATCCTTTGACCATTTTTCTACCATAGTTAGACCCATCTTGTAACACAGTAGCTTTCGTCATAGAAAAAATACCCTCTCCTCCTAACTACAAAATGCACATGGGAGTAGATTAAATAATACCAAGTTTTATTTCACCATGACATAATCAAATTCTCCTAAGGTAGCCGCTTAGTTATCCAGCATGATTGGGAAATGCAATATTCCATATATCTTTTTCTAGATAACTTAATCAGTTCAAATTAAAGTTTTGTTTTGAACATTTCTGTTTAACACAGAACACACGAATGATAATCTAATCTATTCTTTAAGGCCCAGCATTACGAAGATCAACAGGACTGTAATGTTGGGCTGGTGACATGTACAGCTGATGGTCCCACACAGCTGGGTTCTGAAGTTCCATCTCCTGGGTTCCAACTCCTCCTCCTTTGTTTAGCTACAATTTCTTGCAGCCCTCTGTGTGCCTACTGTATACCTTAAATCTGAATTTATGAGAGTCATCCACACTTTACACAAAAAAATGCCATGGCTTTCCGACAGCAATTTTTTTATTTGCTGAGCAACATTTTTTTCCCCTAATTTTCAGGTTTGTCACTATATTATAAAAGATTAAAACTGATAGAATTTTAACCTCTGAATAACTGGGTAGGTTATTGTTACTATGTATATATACCTACCCTGGGTACAAAATAGCTAGAAACCTACTAGAGCTATGAGAATGACAGTTAGAAATATCCACTCCAACATCTTAAAACTTTTTTTTTTTTTTGAGAAAAAGAAAAAATAGAGCTGTCATTTCAATCTGAAATGAAATAAAACACAATTTATTAAAAATTATGTGACTAAAGCAAGGAATACATTAAGCTCTTTTTTTTTTCATTGAAACATTATTGTTTCAGAGATAATAAGATGCAGGCAGAAAGGTTCTTTGCAGACAAAAAAGCTAATGGATGGAAAATGATGGCACATTTCCAAATCTGTAGGATAATTTAAGAGATAAGCTGATATTTCTAGTGATGATTAGCAATGGGTCTATACACATTAGAACGCCATTGCCTACCCTGATGAATCTAATTTAATAGAGTGTGAAAATGGTATTTCACAGCCATCCAAGAGATATTGGGTACTGAAGAGCCACTCATTAATTGCCAGATTCTCATGAGGCTCTGGGCTGACTCTGTGTCAGCTCCCGAGGTTGTGGGGGACAGGTCTCAGTTGTGCTGCGAAGTTCACTCAGGGCCTTTCCTCCTCCAGAACCTTCTGTCTCTATAGAGACTCCCATGATTACTTTCTGTGGTGGTACTATCCTGAGAGGCAAATGTTGGTTTTGATGAAGCTGAATACTGCTTAAAATCATTTAATATTTTCGGTCACTTGGAAATCAAATCTAATATACATTTATCAAACCTATCTGAAATATCTGAACTGTATTATGAAAGATTCAACCGCTCCCTAATTAAAATTCATTTAGCCCACATGTTCCTCCAATTCTTGCTTTTTTTTTTTTTATTCTAGATAATGGTTCACCAGGATATACAAAGAGAGCCCTGGGAGAGGGAGGAGAGACTCTCATTTGTTAGGCCTAGGGAGAAGGGCTCTGTCTGCATGTGTAATCCACCTGGCTTGTAGGACCCTTTTACCTGCCTGTGAGCAACAAAGCAAGAGGAGCAATATTTTGTCACATTATACTTTAAGGTCAAGGATATTCTGACATTCATCTCCCAACTGTAGCACTATAACAAAAGGTAAACAGGAACGCTGTTTATTTGCTCCCCTCCCCTGTCCCCCTCAGCTCTGGCTGATCAGTTCACACAGCACTCACATTTTTCACCTACTGATGCTAAGTCACTTGCTTTGTATTTTTCTCAGGGTTAATGAGATATTAAATAAAGATCTCGAGCCAAAAAGGAGGCCAGTGACACCAAGGGCTGACAGGCTCCAGTGAAAACGAAGGGGTCTGTTCAGGCCACAGAGATCAATAGCGTCAGCTTGTAATCTGTGTGATCTTATTCAAAACAGACAATGAACCATTCTCTGAGGATAAATAAGGCCCAACAGAGGCAGAAGCTGTAACCAGGCCTTGCTCCCCACGTCCACCCGAGGAAGCAACCTTTCAGCTTATTGTACGGTTTTTCTTTCTTTTAATAGGGAGTCTTTAACTATTAAATTGTCAGCCTGCAATATGACTAGTTCAAGGCCATCTTTCTTTTTTTTTTTTTCCTAAAGTAATTTCATTCTATAGCAATTTCCCAAGTTAATTTAAATATGAAAATAGAAGGCTTATCTAGAGCACAAAATATGAAAAGCTTTATAATGTATTTCAAAACGCTGGTATGCCTCCCTATTTAGTTCTAGGGGAGGAAATTCAGCATCCAACTGTACCCAACTGTTGCCATGGAAACACTTCTGGTAGGCAGCTTCTCATTGTTACTGTGGTCACCCAGCTGTGGGCCCAGAAGGGACACACTGCACGTTTACTCTACAAAAATGTCAACTTTCTCCTTTTGGAGGAGATCCAGTGAAAGATTAATATTTAACGACAGAAAATAATTTACCCCCAGAGAACGTGATGGCCACCAGAACCAGATCCTCTTCTGCATGCTGGATCTTTTCTGCTACGACTTTCAGGATCTCCTGTGCTGTACTGGAAACTTTTGCCTTCACACTGACATAGGAGTGCTCCGTTATATACACGTGGCAAAACACTGCACAAGTCAAAAGAATTGTTTGTGAACAGAGAGAACTGTGGTCATGAGGTACAGACTTTTCCAAACCAAGGCACTCACCTTGCTGTTGTCTTCAGTATAAAGTATATACAGCTAGATTTACATACATGTGTATGTATGTGAATGCCTGAGGGTATATGCCTATAAACATGGGCTTGCAAACACATGAGACATAGACATGATAAAGCTGTTGAACAAGCATGAGTAGTATTTAGGCTTCCCATACTGTTACTAGAGACCTGAGTCATGCAAGTCTATACTGATGGTAGAGACTATCTGACCACAATATAGTGGAATCTGTGGTACACACTGTATTTTTTTTTTTTTTTTTTAAAGATAGAGTCTGGCTTTGTTGCCTGGGCTAGAGTGTAGTGGTGTCATCATAGCTCACAGCAATGTCAAACTCCCAGGCTTAAGCGATCCTCCTGCCTCAGCCTCATAAGTAGCTGGAACTACAGATGCATGCCACCACAACTAGCTAATTTTTCTATTTTTTGTAGAGACAGTGTCTCACTATGTTGCTCAGGCTTGTCTTGAACTCCTGACCTCAAGCGATCCTTTCACCTTGGCCTCCCAAAGTGCTAGGATTACAGGCATGAGTTACCGCACCCAGCCCACATTATACTTTTGAATCCCTTCTTTGACAGTTGCTGAGATCTCCCAAAGCAGCGCATTAAAGTGTCTAACTCATAAATTTTCATTTTATATAGCATTTTATACAGTATTTCTGGACAGTCTCAGTGGCCCAATCAAGAATATCATGTTTTGCTATTAGAATTCTCACAAACTTATCTAAAAATCTGTCATCTGTCTTATTTTTTGTTTTCAGCTTTCTCCATCATTTAAAAATGACCCACCTCTCCATAAATGTGGTGATGAATTTAGTTTGCAAATGGAGGTCCAATTCCTAAGTCTTTTTAATTTCCTTTTTATTGTCTATGGTATTAATAATTATTTCTAGGACATTATCACTATCAGGGAGAATAGCTCCTGAAAAGATTTCTCTTTAAGATTTGAATAGCAAAAATGTATTAATAGCAATAGAGATAATTGGCACATTGCCTCTTATATTAATATCAGCTATTCTGAATGTATAAAACACTAGCTTCTTTAGAATAGACAGAAGGACAATAATATACTTAGATATTCTGCTATTCTGTATTGCCAAAAAAAAAAAAAAATTAGGAGTGTAGCTCTTAGAGAAATTTCGTATGCAATTTAAATAGCACCACAAAAATAAACCCAGGAACATCTTCATAGAAATGCAAATGACACAAAAGCCTAAATATGAGTTTACATGTATAGAAACTCAAAGTGAACAGATCATGAGGAAGCACTTCACATATTTGGTTTGGTTGGGTGTGCCATTAAAACAACAGCATTTAACAAATAATTGTTTAATATTTTGTCAACAGGCTTGTCAAAGAGAAAAAAGCTTTCCTCCTTCCATAGAAAAATGGAATTTTTGACCAAGGTAAATCCAGTCTAAAAACCACTAAATGTCAGGTAAGTTTACAGCTTGCTTAATAAACTGATAAAAAAAAAAAAAAAAAAAAAAAAAAAAAAAAAAAGAAGCCACCAGTGTCCTTGAAATACTTAGCTTCTTTGAAGCTCAGCTTGGAAAATTATACAATTAAATTATAAGACAAATGAGCAGGGAAGTCAGCAACTAATGAATTAGGAGGTAAGACCATTTCGTTTGCTCTTTTACTTGGTGCAGATAACATTTAACAGGATCCAATAGAATCTACCTATCAGCGGCGTCAGACACAAACACCATGTAACAGAACAAGCATCCTGGGACTTTTTAAAAAAAATGCCCCAGAAATTGGGTAAATCTTAAATGTTCACACTTAGAATTCCAGCAAGTGGAGAAAGGTGAGTCAAGAGAGCAAGTCTCTAAATCACAATAGTGTGAACATTTTAATTTGCTGTTTCCTGGCTCTGCCCGTTAACTCCACCTTTATCCACGCAGGAGGAAACCACTGCTACCGTTTCTTGTTCTGCTATAAAATATTAACGTAGGAAAACATGTCAGCATCTTCAGGGTGCAAAAAAGGTGTTTCCCCATGTATTGAATGAACAGCCCTCTGCAGACGAGGCCAAGGGCCCCTGCAGCACCGAGGAGCACTGACAGGACACGCCGGATGTGTGGCACTGGCCACATGGCCTTGCCTTGGAAGAGTTTCTGCCGCATATCCTTCCTTTTATTATTCTCTCCAAGATTTTCTTTTCTAAATCTCAGGGACTGACTCAGCCAAAACCCCGCGCACTGGCTGTGGTGGTCTTTCCAGTTAGTCCCGGGCAATGGCCCAACGGAAGCAGGGAGGTGGCGGTTCTGGGAGGAAAATGTTGAGTCTTCCAGTCCACTTTCCACCTCTGCTCAAGAAAGCAAGGGGGTTCTTTGCGAAGCCTCCTCGCCTTGCTCCCCAGATTAAAAATATCCCTGGTGCTTAGGACAGTATTATATGATCGGACACTCAAAATAAGAAAAGCAAAACCATTCTGTTTGATGTTAACGTGCTCGTCCAAGGGATACGACTGCAAATTATGGGTAAAGGCAGGAGGGTGTGCTAATGTAGGAGAAAGAGGGTGATTAACCGCGACTCCACCCACCCCAAACCCTCGCTGAAAATCACACTCACTTTCCTCTGTTTCAGTCACAGCTCCTCTGTGCTGGAGCCAGTTCTCTTTAAGACTGAATTGGTGGAAAAGGGCTTTATTCTGGAAGAAAGGAGACAGAGAACAATGAATGAATGCATTCCTGCCCTTTGGAAAACCATAGCTGTTTACAACATGTTCCAAAAGAGCTCGCCAATTTTTTTTAAAAATATGAAATTCATCCATCCAATCTTAGAGCAATAAACCGGGAGTTGCTTCACTTAATGCTAGTGGAGATGGAGATTCTGAGCTATATGATACGCTTTGGCTAAGACCGGTGGCAGGCAAACAGCCCCTATAATTTCCCTGTGACATGCTAGAGAATTCCCTCACAATTTTTTGCCTCTGGCTACTACAAACATCTATGGAGTCCCCTAAGAAAATCATAATTTCTCCATCCCAATAGTAACCTCCAAGTTATAGTCATCACAGCCTGATCTTTTGCTTTTTACATTTTTCACAGAAGCAACTTTGAGATTGTTTCAATACTTCTGCTGTAGTATAATATAATGACTTTCTTAAGGGAAACAGGTACGTGGTTCATTGTGATTATGCGTCTGATACATCTGTTTCTCCAAAACTTGTGCCTGACATCTCATTCTACATTTCCCCTTCATTACATTGAACAGGGCACACATTCACACTTGCTACGTCTCTCTTTCTATTGTGCTGAGCAAGTGCAAATACTTTCTTTACGGACTTTAGTTTTGGAGTTAAAATTCCTGACTGGATTTTTTTTTTTTTTGGCATAAATATTTTAAAAATTCTAATTTGTATCACTCTGGGAACAGCAGGAAACCCAGAGACTCCAAAATGCACCACAAAATATGCAGAATGCCATAAAGTCAAGGGCACATGGCTGAAATCACATCTGCACCAGCACAAGAAAGCTAAAGGGAAGCAGGAGAGTGCAGGAGGCTGCAGCCCCAGGAGTCCTGCCCTGCCCTGCTGTGCTGGAGGCAGTATTTGTTTTAATTATGAAGAAATGCCAAGTGAAGCAAGGCCAGGTCTGCAGAACAGATCACCCTATTTCAGAGACAGAAGGGTCTGCCTTACCTTCCTTTGTGGTGAATATTCATCTACAGTGCTGAAAGGAAAAGGACAAGAAGTCAGTCTTTGTCCTAAAACCCAGAATAATGCAGTTATTGTTACGGATGACTGATTTCCAAGCACTAGGCAGACGATTTTGCTCTTTAAAAACAGATAAAACACAGTATTCATTAATTTACTATGTACAACACACTTGACTTTGGGCTCTGAATTTCAAATGAACCGGGAATTAAAGAAGCTCTCTATTCAACAGGTGGATTTTGTTTTCTACCCACAGAAAGCGAAGCTGAGAATTGGGGGAGGAACTGGATCTACTGAATCCACGGGAACTCAGTCCACAGAAATAATTTTTTTTTAGATTGCAATATTCAGCCCACTGAAATAAGTTTTTTCATATAGTGATAGATTTTAGGTAAAATTATTATTTAGATAGTTAATTAGTTCAGCCAAGGTGCATCTTTTCCAGGATGTTTCTCTGTGTGGTGGGACTGGGGAACATTCTGCCCCTCTCTGATTGTGCCCCACAGAGTCCCACTGCCAAGTGACTTCTGAAGGCCACCTCCACTTATGGGGAGTCAGTACTGGGACCAATCTCATACATCATTAGGTAAACCATAAGTTAAAGGTATCAATCTTGTTCTCAGAAAGGAATACTTTCTCCTCTATTTGTGCGCAGCGCATTAAAAATGAATGTTGTGAGTTTTGGTGGGTCTTTTATCACATTCTATATTATATTAACTTTCCATAGCCTAAGACTAATAGGAAAATATGAACTAATAAATGAAACAAAAGAAAAAAAGACAAGCTTTTCATTAAAACAATCTCTCACATGGAAGTTGCTCTATGCTATAAAGCAGACCCGTTAAAGTTGAGAAACTTTAACATGTGGGGCTCAAATCTTATTCTAGAATCTAAAGATATTTCATAATCTTATACCACCAAAGAGGCAAGAATAATTTCTTAATATCATTTTCTTATTTTAATCTATTATTTACCATTCTTATGTAAGTTTTAAACACAGAGTATATTAAATTCCATTAATGTACTTAATGTATTTAAATGTATTAAACTATGAATTAAAGTTTCCCAACTATAACAGATCTGCTTTATAGCAAAGAGCAACTTCCATTTGGGGGATTGTTTTGATGAAAAGCTTGTCTTTTTTGCTTCACTCACAACATTCGTTTATAATGCACTGTGCTAACTTGCACCTTACTTCTGAATCTCTCAACAGGAGAGATTCAGATTTGATGATTAAGGATGAAAGCTTACACATGGTTTGCTCCCTAAGATTCATTTATACAGATGTTTCATTTGCAACTGGGTCTCCCTTTACTAAACATTAAGTCAGACTTTAAATCTCAAATCAGTAATCTAAAAGGCCTGAATTAACATTTTTCTATGAGAAGTGCATTTGTGACTGCTGAAATCTTAAGCTTTTCACAACTTGACGATATATAAGTTTCATGTTTACTAAGTATAAACTACACTGTAAATCAGAGAATGGTTTTTCCCTTCAGATGAACTCTGCAGCTGAAAACTGAATAACGATCTGATGTTTTCATTTACCAAAATTAATAAGGAGAGTTAGTGGTATCACAGTAAAGTCAGGTATTGCCAATCTGAAAGATTAATGACAGATACCTAGGGGATGCTTGGACATGCCAAGAGTCATTGAGTAAATGGTTTTCTTTAATCTTTCTAAATTGACAAAGAAACCTCAGGGAACCTATAAAATTGAGCTTTTTAAATGCTCCATGACTCGCTGGGACCTATTTATAAAACTTTTATTTCTATTCCATTGAACCCCCAAATGACGAGTTAAATATGTAAGCTTTTAAAATTAAATAACAATTTATTAAATAATTGTTTTTATGCACCAGGTTGTTATGGTCCAGCTTCCTTTTATGATATCAAAGAGGGTTAAAAAAAAATAGTCAATGAGTTTGATTTAGTGTTCTTTTATTTTGAGAGACGAGAACAAAATACACAATTTATTACTAGAAAAGCTAAGGAATCAGGAAGAATCTGAGTCAAACTGCTTGAAATCAACTTTACTACATAAGGCATCCCAAACCCCATCACATTTGCTGCTGCTTTCTTTCATTAACTATAATTAGGAAAAATGAAATACTTACTGACGACGGTGCATTCCAAGTATCTTTTGAAATTCTTTCAATTCTTTTTCAAGTATTGGATATTCATAGACATCATCCAGTACATTCCTATATATGGTCTGGGGGAGAAGATAAAGGACAGCTGAAATGGTTTAATGCCCATTTTGTCAGGATTAAGACTCATAAGAGCTAACCTACCTAAGGAAATAAGAAGGAACCCAGGACAATGCAAAGGTTCAACCAGGTACCAGTGAGATCAGAGTGGGATTCTCTCTCCTAGCCCCTCAATTCAACTGCTGTGGCTCCCTACCTGCTTTTAGGAGCTACAGGTAGGAATTCTGGAAACTCAGAGCACCCTAGCTAGCTACTCCAGATGTGCATGCCTATTCTATATTTAAAAAAATAATACTCACATAATTATTTGGGAGGAAAAAAATAAATTGAATTATTAAATTAACCAGTTGTTTTGAAAATAACATGAGTTTAGTCAAAGAGTTGGTTAGGCCAGTTTTTAACTGGGTGTCTAAATGACATCTGAATGTTGAATTCAAAGTGGTTTCCTTCATGAAAGGCAGAATCAATGTAGGCACTTGCCTAATCTGAACTAGAATTCTTCCTTGCTAGAATTCCATTCTACACCTTTTCTGTTTTAACCTGCACACCCAATATGGTTTTGGTGGCCAAAGGAATCCAACTGTCTACTAATCATCTCCAAAGAATCATCTGTGTTGAAAAGATATTGAAGCCTATTAATGATCAGAAAAATCAATCACTTTAATTCCAAATGTAAATCTAGGTTAGTATCTATTTTACAAATTATTATTGTTTAAAATTCTCAAATTATACCATGTCCTACAAATGCTTTACCCAAATAGTGTATATATGGGACTAGTTAGTTTAAACTTATAATAAATCACTAGCCGGGCACGGTGGTATGTACCTCTAGTTCCAGCTACTCAGGAGGCTGAGGCAGGAGGACCTCTTGAGCCCATGAGTTCAGGGCAAAAGAGAGCTATGATTGTGTCACTGCTCTCCAGCTTAGGTGACAAAGTGAGACCTTGTCTCAACAAAACAAAACAAAACAAAAATCCCCTTATAATAAATCTGAACATATGAAGCGGTATCAAATTTTGAAGTATATTTTGGTTTACCTTCCTTATTTCATTTGCAATCAAAATTCCCATGACTTCTATGTAGGGAATATCAAGCCTCAGAAGTTAAAATAAATTTATATATTCTCTGAATCACAACTTGACTATCACAAAAAAGTTGAATGACTATTACCTACAAATGAGATTTCTGAAATGTGTATCTAAAAATAAAATCAGTCTTTTGGCATCAAAGACTATCTGGAAGTGTTAGATTACCTTTAAAAACATTTTTGAATGTTCATCTTCATGTAACCAGTCTTTGTATAGAGCAATCCATTGGGAAACAAGATGTAAGACTTTACGTTTCCGACGAGGAACATCTGAGTTTTCCTCTTTGCCTTGATACTTCTTAGCAGAATAGGTGCAAACGGTTAAGGAAGAATATTACATTGTTGAAAATAAAAAATATAAAGAGATCCATTTACTCTTGTTTTTATACAATGTGCTAAAGCATACAAGTATATAAATATGCAGGAAGAAGAGAATATGTGTAGAGAGACCAAAAGGTATGCACTGAAAAAAGCAAATATAAACCAAGGGAAATGGGATTTTCCTTGAAAAAAAGCATTGGATAAATATGCAAACACAGAGGTAAAAAGGATTGCTAATTTCCATTTAATTAAAATAAAATTAAAAAAAAAAACAGGAAAAGACTTAAAAGCATCAACAATTGAGGACAGTTAACTGAATTATTACATGTCCATTTAATGGACTATTCTGCAGCCATGACAATGACAGTCCAGCAGGACATTTACTGATATGGAACATTTAC
Source organism: Cheirogaleus medius (assembly GCA_008086735.1). NCBI lineage: Eukaryota > Metazoa > Chordata > Mammalia > Primates > Cheirogaleidae > Cheirogaleus > Cheirogaleus medius. The sequence continues at coordinate 27,969,121 of VBSM01002217.1, read as the reverse complement.
AATATGTTGTCGAGCAGAAAAGCAAGAAAAGAATATGTTAGGATGATGCATTTCTGTTAACAATGCTTACTTATATGAATAATCTCATTATCTGGAAGGGTGTATACTGAATAGTTAACTGTGGCTTCTCAAGGTAATGAGATTTCAGAGTACATGAATTATTTTTATTTTACTTATTAGCATTTCCTAATTTGTATAAAATGACCATGTATTAACCATGCTGTTAAAATTATCACCTCAAAGGCAAAGTGTTTAAATGACTAGGAATGAGACAGTGGCTTGGCATGTTCTAAACTGATCTATTCTCTTTGTCTCCAAAATGATAATTTCTGAGTGTCTTGGAGACATTGCAAAGATGACTAGGAGTACGAAATGCTATAATACCAAACACAGGTAGGCTTGAAGGTTGTTGGACAGGATTATATTAATATACTCTTTAATGCTGATATATTTGTAAAATAGGAATAAATTCTGAATCAGCCTTTGTAAATATTTAAAAACTGTAACTCAGCCACTGTCTCCCTGTCCTGCAAAAGTACATTAAGGCCATCTTTGAATTCCACTTGGGAAATAAACTCAGGCAAACACACAAAAACATCTTGTAAAGTTTATATTTCTCCTAGTTTTTCTCTTGAAAGGCAAAATATAAATATTAATCCTACTTATGCAAATGTTCTTTTCTTCTTTTCCTGCGAATATAATGACTTTATTAATATAAAGGAAAAAAATCTAGAAAATTAAGAAATATTAATAGCTTCCTTTTTTTAGGTCAGTAGAGATAAGTAAAGATCTGAGCTTTTGATTCAAGATGCATACATATGGTTCTACAATTATGGACCAGCAGAATAAAGCAATTTCAGGAACTGACACTTGAACCACTCTTCTACTTTCATAGTTACTAACATTTATTTGCTTAACCTTGTTCTTCTCCCTGCAAGATATATAATTTTAAAATATTTTCTGGTTAAATCTACATTTGTATTAATCCAGTTTTCAATTAGGGTATATACACTATTTTACATTTTGTTTGTGCTAGATTTTACTGATTTATAAATTTAGCTTATGGTGAGTATAGTGGGATGCCATGGGGGTGAGAGTTATAACTTCTGTGTAATGGACTGAATATTAGCTGGCCCAGGGCCATGAGCTTAAACAATGTGCTTTATGGTGATAAAAGATGAAATACTGTTATAATAAATACTATAAATATAATATAATAATATATTAAATAATATAATATAATAAATAATATAATATAATAATATTAATAATATAATAAATACTGTTATAATAAAAATACTTATCTAAAATCTCCAAATCCAGCACAAATGGCTCTAATCTACAAATAATATTCAAAAACCATGGGAAAAAAACAAACAAAAAATAATTTGGTCCACTCCCCAGAAGTTGGTAGTAGTAGGATATGAAAGACATCTTCACTAAGTGTGCACAAAATTATTTCACATTAAATATGGATGCCATATTTTTGTTTGTGGTTTGTATTATTTTATAAAAGGCAGAGTATACAAATACACAGAAACAATCATATAGAAAGACTCTGGGCTTAAAATGTTTTCGATTTCATGGGTTTTGATAATTGGCAAAAAGGCTGCTAAGAATTTGAACTAAATTTTCCACCTAAAATGTCTTAAAGACCCGAAATATATTTATATCCAAGTAAAGTTTTATAGATTCTTTAGGGACACTCTATAAGGCACTAAAATAGTAAATGATAATCACAAATATTTACTATTAGAATCATAGTTAAAGACAGTAGTTTGAAGGCATCTACTTTGCTATAAAGACAGAATTTATATTACTTAATAGATGGTAATTGTTTTAGAAATACATTAGCATTAAAATGTACATGAAAATAGCTCTCAGATATTTTTCCAAAACACTTTCAAAGAAGGAGAAATTCAAAATCTTATAATTATTGCCAAGTTTCTTAGCAACATTCCACTTGGAAGCTGTGGAAGAAATCTGCACATATTATTGAAATTTTCCAAATTCAAAACTATTAATAATATTTCAGTATCAGTTTTATGAACTGGTTCTAAAAAAAGTATCAAAACACCTACTATATCTTTGCTTCGCTACGGGATATAGTGAAGCACTAAAAAGTCATCACCATTTCCAGTTTATATATTTTTTAAGAGAAATTTTACTTTATGTCCTTTATTGAGTTTTAAAGTATTCTTTTAGGCGGGAAAAATGCTGTATAGGTGGCAGACATGTAATAATTATTTAACAGGAAAAGAATACTGAATTACCATTATTATTAGGTCTCAATAAAACTTTGGTATATACAAAAAGCAACCCACTTTTCTAAAAATTCTCATGTGGGCTAAAGTGGAATCTTCAGTTTGGTTTAATAAAAACAGGACGGCTAACAGGCTTCTTAAATGCTTCTGAAGCATCTTCTGTAACCATTGTGAAGCAAGAAGCCCATTTGAAGACTTTAAGTGTACATGGTTTTGCTTTTTGGCCTCTCAGTGTTTCTATGTTTCATCTCTTCTAGTTACTGGGTAAAATATAAGGGTCTTAACTGGTCATTAACCTTTTAATCACATGCATCATTCTAAGAGAGCATGCATTGACAAAGCTCTGAAGAGATGAGAGTTGATTCCAAGGGGCTAGTTTAGACCTCCCAAGTAGGGGAACGGCTTGTCTTCCCTGGGACACTTGCCAGGAACATATCACATTTGTACATTTTCCGGCACAAGTGGTCTGACACTAACTGATTGAGTCTCCTCTAAGTCCACTTATTGTATGATATTGCCAAACCACTCAACCTCTTGACTCTGGGGTTTACCCAGCAGGCCAAATTTACCTCCAGACTTCTAAGCGATCGTAAAGCACAGATTTGAGCAAATGTAATATAATAAACAGTACAATTTACCCACATCACGGGATGTGAAAACAGCAGCTCTGCACTTCCAGTTTCCCCTGTCTGCTCTGTCTCGTTTCATCTTTTACCTTGGATAGCATGACATTAATATTTAACATATCCACGCTCCACCGTGGAGTTGAGTAAATTAAGAAAGGCAGTTAATTCCTAATGTGGCACATCTGTCTGAGGGGACGCCAGCACAGATCCTGAAGTTAATGAAGGATATTGCCTTAACAGCGCCTGACACAAGTCATCAGTTGTCATGAACACAGTGTACGTGAGAAGGAAGTCATCAAGGAGAGTCTCTGCAAAGAAAGAAAACAAATAATACAAGGTAAGTAAAGAGGTGACAAGAAGGGAAGCTGCTGGTCCAGGACCCAGAACAGTGTGGGTGGCAGAAATATATGATGATTGTAGTGGGAGGGGTTAAAAAAAAAGAATTTTAGCCACAACACACATTTATTACAGTTAAGATTTAAAAAACTCCTTACATAGAATGCCTCGAGCAATGAGATATCTTTTGTTGCAAAGCTCTCTAAACATACAACTTTACCACTTTTTTTCTGAAACCTCATTTATATTTGTGGGTAAATATATTATGGAAAACCAATGCATAAATGATGTGCTTTAAAAAATGAATTTTATAAGATTTCTGAGGTATACGCTCCCATCCTACAGGGAATGAAGCCTTCATGTCTAATACATTAAGGCTTTCCAAAGCCTTTTATTTAAGTCTGGGGCAAGAACAATGGATAATAAAACTCAGAAGATACATATCAGGTTCCAAGGCAATTCACCTTTATCTCTCAAATGCATCTATAAGAAGTTGAGAAAGTGATGAGTGATTTTCTTACAACGTGTAGAGAGATAGAGCTCAGTCCAGTTAAAATTGGAAATTATCTACCTTGTTTGACTGTAGGTCATGAGCTCCCTGTTCCAGAGAGGGCCTTGCCCCACACCCAGAAGGGAGGAATGCTGCTCAGAGAGGCCAGGAAGAATCTAGACAGATACGTCTTGCTGGGTTTCCCCAACTCAGTCTATTAGCATTAGATGAAAAAAAAAAATTGGACAGCAGGTACAGCATATCACAACATGCTTCTGTCTAATTTCTTCTTTTTACCAATCCAAACTGGTCCCACTTTTATCACCTCTTTTCCTTGAATGTTCTTGAAGAGTCCAGTTTACAGATAATAGGGAACTGCTAAACATGCAAACTCTGACCTTCAATATCATTTCCAAAATGACAAATTATATGCAGAATCCAAAGTACTGATTTTTGCCATAATAGTCTTTATGTAGTCATCTTAACTTAAAAATCATTTTACTATATGATTTTATTTTCATATCTTTTATATTCTGGGGAGATCAAATATTTTTTACATCAAATTTTTAGTTATATGAAACTATATGAAATAGTCATAAATTCTAAGAGTAATGAGGCTTATATATTGTTATGGACTGAACACTTATGTCCCCCAACCCCCACCACCGCATGTTAAAACCTTACCCCTTCATGTGACGTAGTAGGAAGTAGGGCATTTGAGAGGCAATTAGAATTAGATAAGGTCATGGGGGTGGAGCCCTCATGAATGGAATTAGTGTCTTTGCAAGAGTCCTGAGAGAGCTTGCTTCCTCCCTCTGTCATGTGAGGACAAAAAAAGACTGTAGTCTATGAACCAGGTAGCAGGACCTCCCCAGACACTGAATGTGCTGGCACTGTGATCTTGGACTTCCCAGCCTCCAGAACTGCGAGAAATAAATGTGTGTTGTTTAAGCCACCCAGTTTATGCTATTTTGTTGTAGCAGCCTGAGCTAAGACATATACTCAATAGTACTTATGCTCTCTAAGATCTACATATTTTAAAACTGCAAGTAAAAAGAACTGCCTGGTACAGAGCTCTATAGCTCTATGTTGAAGACTAGATGAAAGAAAAATTCTGTAACTTTTAGGAATTACCAGTAATAGTTACTTTAAAAGTTGATCAATGAGAACAACAAGGTTATATTTATCAACACAAAACTCTGATATAAGAGGTTGTGGATGATATCTACAATCCTATATTAGCTGCAGGGGTTAACTTATTTCTATGTTTGCTTGGTTGAAGAACATCAAGACAATCCTGATCTACACAGATAAGTGGCATTTTTTTTAATAGCTTGCTTTTTAATTGCCAGATGCCCTTAATTAAAATGAACTGAAGATCTTAATGGAGAGTATTAAGAGTATTAATGGAATTTCTCTGAAAGATATTTATTTATGGTAAATAATAGTATTCCTTATTAAAACAGTAAATCTGACAAATGGCATGCACCTAAAACATTAAAAACTAAAAAGCCTAAACTTACAATGTTGTATCACACTGCAGTACAGTAGCAATCACTAGTCTAACTTACTATTATTACTCTATGGCAAAAGCAAGTTCCCAAACAGATGTACCTGGGCCTCGCTGAGCACAAATCAAGCCCAGTACATGAAAGCTATGGTAGTGTGCCTGATCAGACAATTGTGAGTGGACATGTGCAGCCTGCATGCATACATAGAAGAGCCGTGAGCTCCCTGTAGAATCCCTGTTTATGAAAGTTTCAAATATATGCACAAGGCAGGAGAAGCTTTATTCTAAACACGTGCCTCCAAACTAGTTAACCTGGCAGCTCAAGTTAATCACCACTCATCCTAATGAAAAATTTGGAATACACAGTGTCTTTTATTATGGTTTTAAAAATAGTTTAAATTAAAATTCACCATTTGCATAATGTCTGAAACCCTAGGATATTTTGGAAATACAATGTGAAAACCATCCCTCTGGGATGCTGTTGAACAGTAAGGTTCATAAATTGTAACATTCCTTTGTGCTAAATGTGGTTGATGAAAATCCTCAAACTTTCTGGTCTGATTCGAAATTAAGGGGAATCTTCTCTGCATTCAGTGTTGGATACAGGCAGCAAGGACAACAGAGTAGCCTGGAATCTATTTTAGGGTTTTCAATGGAATCTTATAGATAGGAGCCACCCATATGTAGAAACCCCTGGATGACAGCATTGAGAACACCACATGTTCAGCATTTAAAGTGTTTGATGTGACATACAAGTTCAGACTCTATGAGATTTTCTTATACTTAGCTGCGTTTAATGAGGTTGGAACTATTCTCTAATCAAGATTTACTCCATTAGTAGCTGAGATTAAAAAGAACGCCATTAACTTTGACATAACCAGTCATTCCATCCCAGAACAGCCTTAGATAATGAACTGAGTGACTATGAGAGTCTGGCTGGATGGTGTCAAACCCATTTGGCATTCAATTCAATTAATCAGCTCACATATAACAATGTTTTGTTAAGGACTTTGACCCAGGAATGTTTATTTTCCCCTAAGCTACTAGCATATTTAACATTCAACAGCATTTACCTAATTATCTCTCTGCCATAGAAATATTAATTAAAATAAAAACAATGAGGCTATATAAAAATATCTCCAGTTAAAATCCTAATAGTTAAAAATCCTAACAACTAGAACAGATTCCCAATACTCCTAACTCAAATTTTTCTCCATTTAACTACCATATTCTTCTGAAAATTTTCTCTAAAGAACATTCCTTTATTCTTTTTTCTGCATTGTTTTTTCTCTGCACAGATTCTGAAAGTAATTGAGTGATGTGAACAAAAAAACCCATAATCAAAATGATGCACTCTAAATAAATGTGCATTTTATGATAGTCATGCTTAAAAAAAAAATCTGTCCCATTGGTATTTAGAGATGTTTTTAGAACCACAATGGCTATATGAATGATCCCCTGAACACTATTAGCCAACAGCCATTTAGAAAGACTAGCAAATCCACTAGCATCTAAATTAAAACATGATAATTATCTATTATGTTAAATACTAATTAATAGTAATTTAAGACTACAGGCAGAAAAGCACTTTTGCATATATAAAGGTATCTTTCAGTTAAACAAATTCATAGTTGGGGTATATACTAACATTTTGAACAAAAAAATGTATTCATTTTTATTTCTAACTCTTAATATCTACTTTTCTGTGGAATTCTTTTCATCAAATTAATAAATCTAATACCAAATTCTTGGCTTATCACTAAACTTTTGGGAATATCCTCCCCACTCCACCAAAATAAAAGAATATTTTTGCAGTGGCTTTTTGAATACAGGAAATACTCTTGCAGTATGAAAGTAATCCTGATAACCCTCAAAACCGGAAGGCAAATACTATTATAGTTTTAAGTACTATGTAACTTGAAATAAAATATATCAATATGTTGTCAAAATCTGAAACCTTCATAGAAATGGTTATAAAATTCATGTCTATAATGAGCAATACTAATGTCATACAGGATTTTTCCCTATCATCTGCTACTATTTTAATTTTTAAGGTATAAGAAAATAATTGTCTATTTTACTTGAATGTGTTTCTCTTGTATATATTAATTAAAAAATTTTCTCAGTCTCATTTTAAGTGTATCAAGCACTAAAAATTCCCATTTAATTTCTGCAAAACAAAAGTGTCTCTAGAGCATCCTAGAGTCGTGCCAAGGTGGAATAGGAAGAAGTTTCTTACAGGCCCTTTTTATAGGGTTCTATTAAGCATATGTAATCACATTTTTAAAACTGATTAAAATGTTACCAAAAGGTCTAAGCTTAATGCTTTTTTGGCAAAAACAAAAGCCCCGATGTCTAGAAATCATGAAGAGTATAGGGTTACATAGGAATAATTATAGAACTTTACCTTAGTTATTTTTTTCAATACTCATAAGCAAAATGCACTGCAGTAATAAAACCACTCATCTGTTAAAGTGAATTACCCAATAAAGCAAGTGAAAAGAGTTTTGGCAGGCAAATGCCTATGGTAGCCATTTAATCTGAGTATTGTAATGTGAATATTCAACATTTCTGTACTAACTCATATTCCCTGAAGTACTGTTAATAGTTTTGTTTCACCTATATTTCTACTTCAGATGCAATGGAATTTAAGGCACTCTAAAATCCGTTCTATTCAACCTTTATTTCAAGGAGCCAAGAAAACTTTGAACATGAAAGGGCCCATTTCTGGCCCAGGAATGTTATAACTTACCATTATTTTTTGAGAAGCAGTGCCAAAATGTACATTGTAATTTGATTAAACACAAATAAAATTGTTTTTAATGTTCAGGTTGGAATCATGGATTAAAGTGCTATGCCATTAAAAGCTATGTTTCTTTCCCAGTGTATCTTACTTTCTAAAAGCAATATTAATGACCTAAAATGAGGCTGTTTACCACAGCTTTTAAATTCACTTAATTCCTGCCTATTTTTACAATTTCACCAGAATTATGCTTAGGCATTCTAAAACTACCAAATCTTGAGATCTAGCTTTATGTTTAGATATCTGTGACATAAGAAATGCTTATTTAATATTGTTTATATATCAAACCTTCAAAGTCACCTCTTTAATGACAAGAACTCACTAAAGACAGGGCTTGGAGTGCACTCTTCAAATAATCAAATCTGTTTTTATTTTAACTTGTAAAGTTCAGTTTTGGAATCCCACCATTCCTTCTGTGGGAAAAAATGATTTGGATACAATAGGTATTATGTTCTTAGATACATTTAATTTCACACGCTGCCTTTTATTAATAAAAATGCTACTAAGAGCCATGTGGAATAATAAATCCTATGCTTACCTAGCTTCTCCAGACTGTGTGTGGCACGCAGAGAAGGGGTCATGATTGCAGGTCGCCCTGGGGTTAAGAGAGGTGAGAGTCCTATACCTGCTGGAGCCATTCCAGCCCTAATCAGCTGTTCTCAGTGTCTAGGCACAATATAACCCATTTGTGGCTCATACATGTGTCTGCCAGGCCTGTTGGGAAGCTCAGAAAACAGTATAAAGAATGCAAAAGGAATCAGAGAGCTGGAATTCTACCTGGTTAGCCTAAGGCATAGCACTTAATCTCTCTAGGCCTTAGCTAAATCACCTGTAAAGTGGCTATCACATCTACACCCATCAGAGTTGTAGTGAGGCTTAACTACCACAGTATATCCAAAGCAACTGGCAGAGAACCTGGCATATCCTAGGCACTCACTAAATACTACCTATTCTTTATTTTCATAAAGTAAAATTATTTAGATCTTGTCCCAATTCTCCAAGTGCCACCAATCAACCAACAAAAAGTGAGTATTGAGAACTATGAACAGGAGGAGAAGGGGACAAAGTGAATGTTAGCAAGGGAACGGTGGGTGTGTCTGTGGCTGACTCACACAACCTGTGGCCTGCAGGTCAAAAGTGTTTTGCCCTTGAAGACTTTTTTATCAATTGACAAAATTTAAAAATCAGAAGATCTGGCCTCCCCAGGCCCACGTCTCATATGGCGACCATGGCTTAGAGCCAACTTGCCTTTTTCACACAGGGGGCACTCTCCAGTTTATCATTCACTTTAATGTCTGTGGACATGCAAGTATGGAAGTCTTAGTCTCTGGTACAGTTGTGAAAGTGTAATAGAAGAGATCACAAAGTATAATTGAAAGGTAAAGCTAAAAAAGTAGGTTGACCAATTCCTAGAGTGCCAGACTAAGGAGCCTGGGGCTCCTTTCATAGCAAAATCGAGGTGAAGGGAGATTTTCAAGGCCAGGAGTGACAAGACAAGTAGGGATTAAGCTTGCTGCATCACAGAAGGCAGACTGGACGAAGGAAGGATAAGGGGAGGGAGGTGAGCTTGCCTTTAAATTTAGTGAGCTTAGGTTCCCCAGGCTATGCCAAGTGAAGCTACTGGGCAAAACTATCAATGCCAGAGCTTGCCAAAGAGGGCTAGAGTTATGATCGTGTGAGCCACTGCCTAAGGAGGATGGCTGAGGCCAACATGCATTCTCAGATATGACTCAGGAAAAATAAGCAGTGGCCTAAGGGTTGAGCTGGAGTGGATATTCACATGTGGTCAATGGTAAGGAAAAGGTGAGTTAAGGAAGGGGAAAAAGGAAGAGGAGAGAAATAGGAGAATCTGGAGACACGAATGTTAACAGAAACTAACAAGAAAAAAGGATTAGAAAAGAGAGCAGATCATAAGCAGCCAACGCTGCTGGAAGGAACTTCATCAGACTCAGCACTCAGAGGCCATTGATTTGTTGTGCGGGTGGTTCCCGGTTTGATGGCCTTGGAGAGATGCCCCTTGGTAAATGGTGGGGATGTACTCTAGTTAAAATGAATGAAGGATAGTCTGATAATCAGCTCTCACACCATGCATCACACTGTTTTTCCCCAAAGACTCTTCTTAGAGTTGTAGAGCTCATTGATTAGAAACAGCAGTTGCTCTTACAAATGAGCCGGGAGGAAAAATTTCTTCATGATCAATGCAAGTATCATTTTATTTAACTGCATAGATTAGAATGTGGGAATTGTCATGGGCATGAAGCCCTCAATACCAATCTGCCAGGATCTACCAACAAAAATTAATATCCGGTTCTAAGATTCACTGTCTAACATAATTGACCTCTCAGAGTTGCTGTACGCTTGTATGATTAACATCACAGAATGCATTCCTAACACACAAGCTGTGTTTCTTTCTAAGTGCTTGTCAATTAAACATTCTAAAATTTCAGGAAACAAAGAAAAAATTAATTTAAACATAAAATCTTAAATTAGAAGCCTGAGACATGTTTATTATAAGCGAATTAATAGTCTAATATTTGAATCCACTTAGGATAAGGTATAATGTTTTCACCTCTAAAGCACCAAAAAGAATCTGTATTATCAATTTCCTTTCAAAACTTTGAAATACATCATCATTCTGAATGTACATTTTTTTCTGGTCAGAGTGAATCATTAGCATTGATTTTCAGAAAGGTAAAATTTTATTTACTTATTTATTTTTGTTTCTAATTAACAAATTCTAGGAATACTAGAGAAGTTATTTTCCTCAAAGTTTAGCAATAGATGGTCAACTGCCTCTTTTAAAGCTAAAAATTGGCATGATAGATATATTAAAGATAAAAAGATATTCTACAAAATTTACTAATTTAAGATAAACACAACTAAGCATAATTAAGACTCTTTCTAAATAATCTGGCACAAAATCTTATACAAACTGAAAATTTCCAATATAAAAAAAATGTATCCATTGTCATTGACCAAAATTTTTTTAGGCTAAAATATAGTTTTTAGTGCCTTTTGGCTAAAGGCACTCATATAACTCCTTTGTCTCAAATGGTTCTGATAGGTCCGTTTTGTTTTGTTTTAAGATGTATCTACTACTCACACCTACTAATATCCTTAGGGCATTCTCTTACCATTGAAATCACATGATTCACAGTGATACATTATAGCCATGTAATGGATACAGTTCTGAAATATCACCAAGAATCATATAAATATAAAATAAAAAATAAAAAGAAAACTTTTCTACTTTTCACACACCAACTGGATGTTACAGCTCAATTCTGACACCCTCTACCTAGAGTTACTACAGACCCCATAGGCTGGGCTCAGGCCCACAAGACTGCCCCCATCTCAGATGCCAGTCACAAGTCTTAGGTTGTCATCTGTACTTCTGACCAACCAGCTATAAATTAGAGGTTCTCACAGCCCTTTCCTCAGGCTTGATAATTTACTCTACGGCTTATAAAACTCATTTACTGGTTTATTATAAAGGATAGTAGAAAGGATACAGATGATCAGTCAAGTGAAGACTTAGGGCAAGGTTTGAAAGTGTCCTGAACACAGAAGCTTCTGTCCCTGTGGAGTTTGGGTTCCCCACCCTGCTGGCACATGACGTGTTCACCAACCTGGAAGCTCTCTGAACCTTGTTGTTGAGGGTTCTTTTGGAGGCTTCACTAAGAGACATGATTGATGAAGTGACTGACCACTGGTAATTACGTCAATCTCCAGCCCCTCCCCACTCCTCAGAGGTCCAGAAGTTGGGCTGAAAGTCTCATCCCTCTAGTCAGGTCTTGGTCTTTCTGAAGACCAGCCCCCATCCTGAAGCTACTATCCTATCAGCATAGTTTACCACTCCGGAGATTCCAAGGGTCTTAGGAGCTCTTGTGTTAGGAACCAGGGGATGAAACCAAATATTAAAACAAAAGATGCTTTAATCACCCCATCAACTCATGAAATTACATGGCTTTTAGGAGCTCTGTACCAGGAACCAGGGGCAGAGACCAAATATATCTTTCTTATTATGTCACAAGAATATAGGTAATATCACATACAATTATATATAATAAGCTACTTTTATAAGAAAAAATTTAATTTGTGCCATTGTTTAAGAAAACCACTTACTTCCAAGTGATAAAAATGAAATATTAATATTTCTTAGTACATGGTTAATTTCTTTATGAAAAATATTTCTAACCACTCCTCAGAAGAGTTTCAGAGTAAATGATGAAGAATTCTCAAACATGAATTCAATATCTCAAATCAGACACATTAAAGGTGCTTACAGCTAAGTAAACCTTGCATGCCAAGAATACATGAGAATATTCTAAATATTCACTGGTCGAGAAGACGATAAGATCCAAACTACTTTACAGACTTTAAAAAAAATGATTATATAATTCTTTAAATCATAGTATGTTCATATTTCTTTAAAGAAACAAATATATAATTATGGCCTTGAGTCTACAATATCAAAAGAAATTAACATAAACTTCCATTTATAAAATTAAATGCCATTTCCCCCTTTGTTAGCAATCAAACTTTGATTTTTTTCTGGGCATATTGCCCCCTAAATATTTTTAAATCAAAACAAAACAATGTATTTCTCAGCTTCACTTGCAGCTAGATGTGGCCACAAAACTAAGTTTTGGTCCATGAGATAAAAGCAGGAGCCATGTATGATGGACAAGTGTGCTCTTCATGACTCTCTTTGTCCTGCTGCCTGGACAGTCATGCTCTTATCCATCAGGGAAAGTCATACTTCAGGGATGTTGGAACAAAGAGCTAGCTGCAAGGAATCTCAGGATGCACTGACGACAGAGTGGCTTTACGAGCTCTTGACTGCATTTCTACACATTTATTTTCACATGAGAGAAAAATACATTTATACCATGTTTACATCACCATTAGAGGTATTCCTGTTATATGCAGCCATGCCTAATCAAAAATAATGCATACACATTGAATATTTTCAGAACCCAAGCACATGAGCAGCAATATAATCTGGTTCTCAAGTTTCTCAATTACCCAAAGTAGGAAAAGTACATTTAAGGAGCGATAAGTATTGTGAATTTATCCTGATCTCACTACTGTGGATTTCTAAAATGTGCTGGTGAAGATGCATTTGCCTTGCATTTTTTTTTTTTTTGAAAGAAGAAACACCCTCCCTAGGAGACTGTCAAATAGCGAAAATTGTCATAATAATTCTGAGACATGCATACTATGCCAATCGGCATTGGCAGAACTTGAGTTTACTAAAATTATTCTACCAAAGTCATCAGTAAATGAAAATGGCTTGCAATGCCTTCAAAGTCAGATCAAACTGAACCAAGACATAAAAGGTCTTATATGTCCAACTCTGGGGAGAAAATCGAAGATTAGAATGAAGAGACCACCCAGTTCTTTCTTTTCTTCTTAACACATGACATGACACTAGATTTAAGATCTATAAGCTGTTACACAAAAACAAAATATATGATATAAAGCAAGACTGGAAGAAAATTTAGGGAAAAAACTAACCTGCTCTAAGTACCATGTAACTCCTTCTTTGTAGAAAGTATATTTAAGGCACACTGAAAGGGATACAATGAGAAGGAAAATAGCAGAAGCTTACACATACCCATTCACCTAAAACTATGTTCATTTTTAGACTGAGAATTTAAGTAGAAATATCCAGCCAGGTATGCAATACACAATTTTAAGTTGTACTTTTCATGTTCACACTCAGTGAAGTTCATTTAAAGGATTAAAGGATTTCAAAAGTTAGAAGATTCACCAGGTATCCTATATACTAGATAAGAACACAAAGTCTGAAGCAGAAAAGGCAACAGAATTACTCTAAAATTTATTTTCTGTCACTACTTAATGACAATATATTTGGGGATTTTTTTTTGTTTAGTTTTCTACCCTTTCTGTTCACTCGTATTTAACAATTCTAATTTCATATTTATTTTTGAGATGGGGAGAAGGATTGCCAGCCAAGCAGCAGCCTTAAGTACAAGGCAAAAAGCTGCAAACAGAATGGAAAGAATGGTTTCAATTGTAGAGCAAGAAAGCCCGAGGGCAGAAAATGAGGATAATGGGAAATGGGAGAGGAAGGTTATAGCGGGAAAGACTGCAAAGAGAAATGAGGAAAAGCTCAATTATAGGCAGGTTAGAAGCAAACATTCTCCCACATAAAGAATATCCCTTTTAGATGTGTGCTTGTCAGTTACAGCAATTCTATGATATTACACTGCTTAAATGAAGCAATAATTTGATTGATACATGCTGTGAGAGATTAACATGCAGTGATTATAATCAACAAATTGCCATCCACTAACATTCTTCCTCACACTTGGAAGACTATCTGAAGTACATATACACTCTTACACACAAAAAACCTCTTTCCCCCCATTTTCTGAGAGGATGCTACATTTTACTTGAGGAAGATGTCATAAGCATTTTAAAATTCAGACAAGGGCATCTGATGATCTCACTTTAAATCTAACAACTGTTTGGGGAAATGACAAGATATCTGAGACAGAGAGAAGGGAGGAGGGAGGAAGGGGGAGAGGAGAGTGGGAGAAGGAAGGGGGGAGGAGGGAGGGGACGGGTTGCCTTAAAACCAGTTTCAAGTAATTTCACTTGCCAATGTTACAGTGAAACTATCGTTTTGCTAAAATTACTAGGTTGTCAAACTCACTACTGACACAATATCTTGTCTCCATGAATTTCACTGCTTCTCACTCCTTTCAATTTGCTGCTCCAGAAACACTCGACTTACATCACACATTTAAACAAGTTCCTGGAAATACAGCTGGACACTGACAAAATCACATTTGTTTCTGCTGAAGTACAATACTAAGTGTGCCAATAGACCCAAAGCTTACTGAGAAAATATGGTTGTTTTAAAACTTTGAAGATTTGAGAACAGAATTTTCCTTTTAAAAGAACAAAAATTCTAGTTAGCACTCAACTAACTGAGGATCTGTGCTGTAGAGATTATTTTCCCAAAGAACTACATAGAAAAGAAAGAGAAGTAGCCTTCATTCTTACAGGGTACTTATTGGGGGAGACAGACTATAAAGAGAATATGAAACAAGCTGTTATTTGTCTCAAATTTATGAGAAAAAAATGAGTTATACCAAGGACTTGTGTTTCAAAAGCAACCTTCATCCTGTGTCAAAGAGATTATGTAGATTCAAGCCAATATCTTATTCATATAATAATACAACTGAGGACTATTCATAGAAACTTCTAATTCTTCACGGATTTTGTGACTTTTCAGATAGCACCATTAAATTTTATATTTGCAAATAGATTGTAAGTTTGTATGTTTTGATTCTTTGAAAACTGGCAATTCATGTACACACTTAGGGCAACTCTCAGTACACCAGAATATTTTATTATTTGTAATAAGTTATCCTCCAGCTGTTTAGAAAATTAGAAAGTTACTGAACTACAAATAAAAAAGTAACTAAGGCTCCCCAGGGAAATATATCTAAAAAGGTAAGTATCAAGTTGGGCATTTGAGGTAGAGGGAAGGCATTTATGTGAAGCAAATACGTGTAAATAAAGAAATATAAAGCAAATAAAAAGTGCAAATGTGAATAAAGGAGACATTCCATCCATTTCTACATCTTCCATACTGGGTGCAGTTTACGTAGGGAAACCAGGGCTCAGAGGTTGAGGTCACCACTGGGAAAGACTATAGAGAAACAAGCAGTCACAAGCATTTTTCATTTAGAACAAACAGTGTGAGGAAACTTCCAAAGACTATCTCATCTTTGGGTTCTAGGACAAGGCCTTCACTCTAACCCGTCAGAAAGGGGTTGAGAGTTTCCTTTTAAGTATTTAAAGAAGAAAGTCTATAAATGCTTAAGATACCCACGTTTTTCATAATCCTTATAGTCAGGGAGCTTAAGAATCTAAAATTTCTCAGGTCTTCTTTTCTCTCAAGTACTCCATTTTCCATTTGCTATCTTCAGATCCTCTTAAAATTAATTTCCCATAGTCCTACAGTATTTTAGTTGATTTCCAGTGTGTTGTAGACTTACATGGGAACTTTCCTTTACAGAGTCTATTATAAAATGGTCACATTTTTATGGCAACAGCCACATAAGTAAACTGATTATAATTTCCCTTCAATTAAATATTACAGTCTTAATTACTCAATGTTTTGTTTATTTTTTACTTTAGAAATAAACACTCATGCACACTCCCATATACGTACATTACAGTAAATTATAAGAGTGGGCACAGAATAAACAAGGTTAGGAACTGAAAGATAATCATAAAATTAAGAGTTTAATGAAAGTGATCTCTTTCTATACTGTTCACTACAAATACTGAGTAATCATTGAATAAACTACTGCACATTTCTCTGAAAACTTTAATATCATTGGAAAACTGTAATTGGAAAGGTAATACTTTTATAACCTTTCATGCTGAAATCATTTGTAATACTAAAATTAAAACTTCAGATTGTGAACAATAGCTCAAATGCGGAGTAAACATGAAAATGATCCACTTTCATTCTAAATAGGGATGGTTTCCCTGATAGGTTTGTTATACTACTTAAATCCATTTCTATTACACATCTTCCTTTGCCCATTGGTTATGCTGTAATGAAAACTTCCACATTTCCATTATTAATCAGTGTATGTTAATGATCTTATGCTGCAGCTCAGTCTCACTTCATTTCACCTTGCTTCATTAACAACAAGGGTATTAATTAACCCACAATCTAATGGCAGTGTAAAAGCATCAATTCCCTTGTTATCATACATAATATTGCATGTTCAAAGGTGGTGTGAATAGATTAATCCAGAAGATGAATACCTCAAATGAAATCCATGGTCAAAATATGATTTTTAATCGCTTCTCATTTGAGTGGTCTGATACAGGGTCAACTAAAACTAGGACCTGTCTCTCTTTTCCTCTTTTTTAACCTTTTTGAAGCAGTTAGCCTCACCCAGTGGCCATCCTGCTCACAGCTGGAAGCCAAGAAGCAGGTCTTTGTGCTGGAGATTAGATCTCTCCTAAGTGAGTACTGAAGCACCTGATTTGGAGGTTATAGCTTGAGTTGAATGGTAGAGTTTCATTCACTTCAATTATGCCTTTCATCTACGATTCCAGTCTCTAACAAAAAATGATCTTTGGGATAAAACTCGGAATATATCTGGGCTCATTTCCCGATTCAAATGTTCACTCCATCACTGAAGCAATTTAATTAACTTCAACCTCAGCTTCTAAGTCCATTAAATGGGGATAATTACCCTGCACAGAGATCCATCTAATGGGACAAGGTTGGGATAAATAAATTGGTGTCTTGAGTAATCTTTGAACCCTGGCTCTCAGATCTGGAAGGGGCCTCAAATGTCATATGGTCTAAAGCCTTTGCTTTTATAATAAAAAGGAGGCAACCGAGAAGAAAATTTCTACACAATCCTAATTATCACATCACTCTGTCAACATTAATTTACAAAGTCTTCCAGTGCTTCAATTATGGTCAGCAAATACAGTACATTACACTCTCCATATAAGTAATTAGGAGAGAAGCTCAAGAACTGCCAAAACTCCAAACAAAAACAAAAACCCTAGCACAAACATTGTAGAGCACATACTAATCTGAGCACTTTTACTCCTAGGTTCTCTCTTGACACCATTTTTCCTGTCACTGTGGATAGCAGTTCCAAGTCTTTGCTGTATCTGGAAAAAAAGAGTCCTTACTGAACAGTGGTGTTCTTCATCTGCATCTGATGCACACCCAGGGAAGCTAGCGTTTGTGCTAATGAATTTAGTCTTTCGCTGATTTTTTTTATTAGCATGTATGCAAACAAAATTAACCTGAGATTTAAAAGTGACAGTTTCATAAAGCTGAAAAAGTCCTCAAGTGGCAGCCTAGTCCAGTTAATTGTCTTAGAGAGCTGTTCTCACAGTTTAAAGTGGAAAGAGGCTGATATTCTTTACCAAACATTTCCAAGGATACAGATTCTATACCTTCTAATAGTAGCTATTTGCCATCCAGGGATACTTATACACAGTTCTAATTTATTTATGTTATTTTTTTATTTCTATTAAGTGTATTTTGTTAGGTTCTGAACTTGGTTGAATATGATTAGAAGTTTCGTGTTAATTAAAATATTTTGAATACATTAAAATATCCTCTATCTAGCTTTATTTTTCAAGACATGTGGATATAGTTATCCTAAACTAGTGCCTGTAATGATATTGGCTATTTAACACCCATCATTTACTACGTGAATTTTCCTATTTATCATCTGAGTCCCTCCAATGGAATATAAGCCTCCATGAAGGTATGGAGTTTGTTGATTTTGTTTTCAGTTGTATACCTGGTATTTAGAACAGTGCCTACACAGGAGTTCAAAGATATTTACATATAGAATGAAGAAATTAAATTTTTTTCTAAGGTATTCAATTCAGGTGCATATAGAAACTAAATAATGAAAAAGGCACCGTTGTATTTTTTACAGAAGCAGTGTGTACAGTTAAAAGTTGAAAAATTATAGAGAAATGGCTAGTATAAGAGATATGATGTAGAATATTTCATCACTTAGGGAAAACTGCTGCTTTTTTCCTACAGTACTGTTTCTGAATATCCCAAAATGGCTTGGTAATAAAACTCCACAAATGGATTTTACTAGTAGGTAATATATCAAAGCTATTCTTTGGAAATGTTACAGCATAATTTCTCAAAAGAACTTAAAAAGTTCCCCACTGGACAAGGTTATATAAAAACACACTTAAATCACCACCAGGTATGGTCACTGAGCCTTAGATCCCAAACTTAATACCCATCAACATTCTAACAGCTCTATGAGGCTGAAGAACTGTATCAATCATATAAAGTAATGCGAAGTTAGATCAAATTTCCTGAGCCCTTGTGCAATGGTTAAATGACGGTGCTTTCGGTATAAAATGACTACAAGATTCTGGAGGTCATCTGCTTGAATCCTCAGGTCTCCATCTCATCTAGAATCCCATGGTTCTATGACATATTTTGAAAGGAAAGAGGATATAGGTCCCTTTGAATCAAAGAGTTTTAGTGATAAAAGACACTTCAGAGATCATCTCATTTAAGACTTGCTCAAAGTCTCAGGCTGGTTTACTAATGGAGCCCAGATCTGGGACTCAAGGCTTTTAGAACCTCATTTTAGTGCCCTTTCTACTCTGCAATGTGCAGTTTCTCCTTCCTTAAAATCTATTATTTACAGAAGTAAGCATTCATGGTCTTGAGACCTAAGGACCACCCAGGGAATTCTGCAGTGTGATAGAACCCTTACAAAAAACCAGCTGGGTTTTGTTCACAATATCCTCACCTCCTCACTTCAAGAGTAGAGAAACCAAACGTATGTGTCCAGTGCCTCTGTTCCCTCTGATAGTATCTTTTTTTTTTTTTTTATAAAAAACAAAACACTTTAGTGGATGGACCAGTAGTGCAGGTTTATCAATTATGAACTTCTAGGGCTCCAGAAGCTCCAGGGCAGGGACCATTAGACATGAGGCTGGACATAGAGCACTGGAGAGGGGCCAAAAAGAGGAGGGGGAGGAAAGGTGGAATGATTCCCCTAACTCGTAGAAGCAAATGTATATTTATAATCATTAGAAACTTGCAATAGGTCTTAAAAAATGGGTGTGAGACATAGTCAATGTTCTATTTCAGTGGCTTTTAAACCTGGCTACATACTAGCATCACCTGGGGAGCTTTTAAAGCCCATTAGACCTAGACCCCCAACTCAGGCCAGCTAACTCAGAATCTCTGGGCACTGGTATGTTTTAAAAGTGCCCCAGGTGCTCCTAATGTGCAGCTGCAGATAAGCTACCCTGATCTATTTGTTATATGACATTATGGAAACAAAAAAGAAAAGACATAACTACAAGGTGATTGCATGTGCATATTAATTTTACAAAATAATGGAAAGACTTACCACCATCTAAAAGTTTCTCCACCCACCCTTGGAAAGTTTTAGTCCTGCAAAAGTGATGCTGCTACACAAGGTTTTTATGGTCTGGTTACCTGGGAGAAAAAGCCTAGAACAGAGGCACCTAGCATCATTCCTTTTAGATATCCTAAAAGGCAAGGTAACCGAGAAAGGAGTTCACTTAACTGTTTTCTATCTTTCCAACAATCAGAACAAAAGCATTATTTATTTTCCTCCACAAAAATTATATATCAAGGGCTTATTACAAACTTGGTGCAGGCAGGGGAGAATAGAAAATGAGGTGCCTGCCCTAGCTTTATGCAAGGTTTGGTTAGTGCAATGCTTGGAAAAAGCCACTAGGCTGACCATCAAGAACTTTTGGACTCTATCAAATGAGTGAGACATCCCTACAATATAAAGCTGACACTTTCACAGAGGTTGTTGCCTCCTTAGAACAGTAATGACTCACTTCTTCAATCACATGTTCAACCTACTATGTGCTGCTTAAAGCAAACCACTAACACTGAGGCATCCCAAAATGATCAAGGCAGGCTGTGCAGACATTTCCGCACCGAGGCACGTTAATGAACTATACTGAATGATAACCTCACGAAGTTAAAAAAAAAAAAAAAAAAAAAAAAAAAAAAAAAAAAAAGCAGCCATACCTTAAAGAAATCAGGTCAGGTCTAATGAGAATCAGCTGGCAGGCTTTACCTAGTCCTACTATCCTATTCTATTTGTTTGATTTTCTTGGAAATCTGGAATCATAAGCGCATTTTCTTCAAAAGATGAATAAAGAAGTGGGAATTAAGAAATGGGAAATAACATTATTTCCTCTGTATTTTCCTTAAGGTAGACTCGTTATAACACAGATTCAGAAAGAAAAATCAATAAGAAGGGTTTTCTCTATATAGTCCACAGTTTTCCCCCCTGCTCTGAAACAGAAATCATTATTTCCTACAGAAGCGTCTGTAAGCAAAACATACTTTATCCTCTCCAGGGAGGAGAAGGGCTGGATCCAAATCTGTTCCTCCATACCTCCAACTCCTCTACTCACAACTCCTTGTTTTTTCCTTCTTGCCTTCCTTATAATTCTCTCATGTAAATCTCATGCCCAGTGATGTCTGCCCTATTTCTGAGAGAAGGAAAGATGAAAGACAGAGCTGCAGAAACTGTTTGATTTTCCTCTAACATTTCAAAATGTTTCAAGTCAGAACCTGAACCTTGGAAACAAAAAGAAAAAAAGAAGAGAGAAATCTTTGAAAACAGATTCAATCACTTTCCATGTTCACAAATAAATATTCAGTTACCAGACTCTAAGTTTTTCTATTTTAAACAATGAAGAACTATGGGACAAAGGAAGAAATGTTTAAAAATTTAAATTACAACAAATTGCGGTGTGCTATTTGGGAGTGTTATATTTCTAATGTAATACATAAAAGAGAGACTATCATAGATTATTGAATATTTCGAATCTGGCTGCAATGCATGGAAGACCCAAATAAATGCTTGGTTGGTTTACTTGTTCCCTATTAGCATATCCCATTCATCTTCTATTTAAGAGTTTAAGAAATTCCTTCCTTCCTTCCTTCCTCCCTCCCTCCCTTCCTTCCTTCCATCACTGGATGACTTTTTATACCTGTACTACCAGGGAGTACAAATGCCACAGGGAGGAAAGGTATGCATTTAAAGGATTATGAAAATAAGTATGGTTACTGTGTGTCGATCAAGTCATTTGGGAAAGTCATTAGTAGCATCTCTAAAGTTATTTTTGCCTGTAAAACTTAGTTTGATTTAGTGATAGAATACTGTATGAATTGTTAAGTTGTTTTCTATACTTTCTTGATTCCAGTAGCAATAGAAATGCCTATCTCAATCGCCCTGGCATTCTCCTCCCTATTCCCTGCAATTCAGTAAACTTTTCCCACTTGCAGGTTAACATCAATCAGTAACCACTTCAACTTGTCCTATGTGAACAAAGACAGCCTCTTCTACTGGGACCTGTGCACCTACATTTTCACAACTAAGTGACTTCTGCGGGAAAGAGGTGGGAAATTACTCACATCTCTTATTCAGTTACATTCCCCAGCCTCTGGTGGGCCCCGAATGTGAGCCAGAACAGGCTCATCCCTCTCCCTTGTCCCAGCCTCCAGGACCATCTACTTCCTCCCCTGTACCCTTTCTTCTCAGTTGCTATCAGGGCCACCATATGGCTCCACCCAGCCCCAGATGGCTCCACCTCCCTAACAGGGGTGGCTCAGGAACATAAAATGCTGCTGTGTACTTTTATTGCAGCCCCGTCTCATTCTCCCCCATCTGTCCTCCATATGGTTCATGCAACTCTACTGGGCTCCTGCGCACACGGGCCTTTGATAATGAGGGCTGCCAACCGGACCAAGATAAAGAACCAGAATTCACCTCTGTCACTGACAAAGGGCTGCGCTACTTTAAACATCTGATTCATTTAGTATTCAAACAATGAATAACCACTTTTCTTCAATTGCACACAAAATTTATTTCATTTTATATTTATTACATTTCTTTTAATTTTATCAACAAAAACCACATGGTGGCTTTTCTACTGTTTTCTCCAAGTGCTGTGCTTGAAGTTTTAAAGAGCTACATGTGACTTCTACTTAGGCATCTCTTTATATACACATCACTTTTTCCAAAATTGACCTTTTCATTTTCATAAAATTCCTCCTTTGAAAGGAGGAAAAGTTGTTACCGTTTTTTTCCCCTCAAACGTCTCTGCAAAACTCTGAAGTTTCATGTGTGTCCCTCCCCCAAACTTTAAGAAAATGAGCAGAAATCAGGTGAGGCTGCACCCCTTCTGCCCTGCTTAGGTTGGTGCTACCAGAGTCAAGCCACCGAGTTATGGTCCACTTTGCTTTGTGAACACGTGACTGAAGCGACATATTTTATCCCAGGGTTGGTATGATTGAGAAGAAAGTAGGAATAAGTCACTAGTCACTGTGCACATTACTATTTCCCAACCGGAGGCAGCTTCCGGCATTAGTAACAGTAATGAGTGATTTATCATTCCCAGTGTTAAGTAGTGGGAACTTGTTAGTGAGCACCTAGGCCATTTTTCTCAGAAGAAAACAGAACACGGACTGATGACAATTAGAAAGACAAAAGAAATCAAGCTAGGCCTCGTTAGGCTTTAATGATTTCTACATTTATTAATATGACCTAGACACAAATTCTTGCATTTACAGAATAGAACTGTGGTGTTATGAAGAAAAAGCAAGCATTCAACTCTTCCAAACCTCTACCACATTTAAAGTGTCCTCTCCATGCCTGTATTCTAGTCCAAACCACCTGTGTAAAAGCAGTCTGGTAATCAGTACATGGAAAATTATGCCCACTTCCATGATGATTATATTTGACGAATCAGAACATGGGAGCAGTGCTCAAATGCACAAAATTTTAATCTGTAGATATATGAAATAAACCCAGCAAATGCTATAAGAATATTTTCCTTTTAGCTTATTATTTGTGTATATAAATGACAACTATTGATTTTTTTCTTCAAGCACATGCAAAATAAGGTCTCTATTTAAATTTTAAGATTAAACAATAACACTACTGCAAGATACATGATTTGGTCATTTTGCTACATTTTTTTTACCCATTTACATATTTCACACATCCTTGTTTCTCTTATTGCCCTTTATAATGCACGCTATACACCCAGAGGACACTTATGTTCAGTCAGAACTCCTGGGACCCAAGGAAACTCTTGTTCCCACCTAAGCTGTCATTTCACAATCCCTTCTGCATGGTAAAAACCTAAGGAAATTGTGGGTATCACAGGTACTATGGTAGCAGCAAAAAGTGCACTTTAGTCAAGGAATCAAGTTGCAAAATTCAGGCTATAGCCAGAAGCCTATTCATTGGGATAATTGCTTCAGGCTGGACCAAATTACAAATTCTGGTTAAGAGAAGCAAGTACTCTCCCTTCTGTGATAAACGAAGTTATAGATAAGTCATTTTGTAAATGGAATAGTAGTGTTTCCAAAAGTGCATGGATGAAAAAGCTAAATGGGTATTTGGCTCTCAGATTAAATTAAAAGGACAAGAAGTCTGATCGATAAGGCATCAGTGAATTACAATTTCTGGTCTGGAAAGCTATGAGTATCATATTCTGTACCCCAGGGCTTGCTCTGAGCCAGCAGTTTGTAAACCACTTGGAAAAAGGCAGAAGTTGCTGCTAAACATGTAGCTGCTGAGTAGTTGCATTAATTGTTGACATTTGGGCAGGGAGGCTACTGCCCCCAGCTCAGCACTTCCCACATGCCAGGTGAGTACCCGCTAACCCTCCTCCCCAGTATTTCTTTCCATTGAGCATGGGCTAGTGAATGCTGGCCTCTTGCCAACTGCCTTTAGGTGAGATTTGGTAAAAATTGCCAAGGAATCAAGAACATCTGCCTTCATTTTCTTTGTACAGCTACTTCCCGGGCAGCTGCTTGGGAACTACATGTGTCCATTTACTGGATTTAAACAAAATGGCAAAGGACAAGGCACACAAAGCATATGCTGTTTCACCCTACCCTGGTTTCAGCTAACAGGGGGAGCCTTGCCCCTGAGGATACAGACAAGGGCATCAGCAGCTGTGAGTCTGGAAGCAGGAGAGACACTCCGTGCCTTACCTGTTTCTTTGTCCTGGACTTCTTCCAGGTGCAAGTCATTCAGAAGGTGCTCCAAAATCTTCTCCGGAGTCCCGGACACTACCACGTATCTGTCAGAGAGCAGAGAGTCCACTGAGTCATCCTCCGTGGAAGACTGCGAGCGGCTGCTCCATTCATCGTCCTCATCCTCCTCGTCGATGTATTTGAAATAAGGCACATCGAAGGTAGGCAAGGGCAGCTCTCGGTCTGAGAGTGCCGCGGAATCTTTCCTCTCTAAATGAGGATCAAAGACCCTCAGCCGGGAGCTGCCCATTGTGAGCCGTTACTAACAAAGGCATCCCCTTAAATGCTAAAAGATCTTGCCATCCCTGTCCTTCCACTAGGAACTGAGTCCATCTGGCTGCTAAGAGCTCTGCAGTCAGCTAGAACGCTGGAGAGGCGGAGAGAAAAGAGAGGGAGGGAGGGTAGAGGAGGCAGAGAGCGAGTGAGAAGGGAAGGCAGGGAGAAGGAAACGGGAGCGCGTGCCTCCGTGGCTGCAGGGAAACTCTCACCTGCAATGGCTCTCCGGGCTCCCAGCGGTGGGGGCTGGGCCGCAGCACTGCACTTTCTTCAGCACCAGGACGCTCCGGTCTTGCTCTTTCACTTGAACAGTCGTCACTTCATCATCCTGCTTTAATTGTGGAGGGGAGTGATGGATGGGAGAAGGAGAAAGGAGAGAGAATTAAAAAGGAAGAAAAAAAAAAGAGCTAACGAAAGCTGCATTTTCTAGAGTTGCTTTAGCATCATTTCTTTAAAGATTCAAAATAAATGAAGAGTCTGGTCAAAAATTGCCCTCTAATACTAGAATATCCAGGCTCAAGTTTTATTGAAACATAAAGCATTGGAGAGACGTAAGTACTTTAAAGAAAACAGGGAACAAAAAAGTGGAGGTGGGATTTCAGAGTTTATTCTTAAAACTACCTAAACAATTTGACTTAGAGAATACAAAGTTCAAAGTTTCAAAAAGCACAACACACTAATTAAATGTGTGCTATATTCTCTTTCACCTGGTGAATGTTTATTAAACACTTTATTAAAATGGGAAAATCATATAAAACCTACATTTTTTAAGCATGAAAACAATGAATGAGTAGCCACATGCAGTAGTTGCAGCTGACACATATATTCATTTACTTCACAGCCTTGCTTTAAAAGGTAGGAAAATAAAAACCTCCCCATTTGATCATTCAGTTCAATATTTTTTTTCAGACTTGAGATGGCCTTCAAATTTATCATGTACTTGTTTTGCCAGAATATAAGCAAAAATGGCTCTCTAGTTAGATTCTCATCTAGGCTGAAATTCGGATGTAACGGGTGAATGCCCTGACTTTCTTCACCTCAGTCCCTCTGTAGAAAGGAGAGACGGCTGAACCATCATTCATTTCTGCACACACAGCTTCCCCAGCCCAGAGCGAGTGTGGCCCGCTGACGTGGCTCTGTCACAGAGGATGGCTGGCTGCTGACCCAGCAGTGTGGCTCCGACTCTGAGTGATGAACACTTCCAGAGTGTTTAGTGTGAAATTCCCCCAGCGTGCAACACCCAGTAAGTGTAAGGTAGCCCAGGAAAAAAAGAACTGTAAGATGCATATAAGAAAATTGAGCTTTGGGCAATATATGTAACCCTAACAATATTTGTACCCCCATAATATGATGAAATAAAAGGAAAAAAAATTGAGCTTTATCTATTTCTGATGATGGGAGCAAAAGATTAAAGAAAAGTTCACTCTCCAAAATGATGTCACCTCTTTCAAAAGGGAAACATGTGCTAGTGACAGAAAATCCTACCTGTAATTAGGAACAAACATAAAAGAGAAGAATTTCCTTGCCCCCAATAGATAAAAAGTGCCATATCTATTGTGTCTTATTAATTGGTTCCATAGACCAATCAGGGATGTCAATGTATTGTATTCACCTTTTATAAGAATAGGAGGGCAGTAATCTTGCCATAATTGCCAACCCAATCGGGGATAAAATTGTGATTTTTACCTCCTAGTGTAAAATCCTAAGAAAATATAGCAACCTAGTCATTTCAGTCCTCCAGGATTTTCTTAAAAACAAAAAATATTCGTCAGTCTAAACAGCAATATAATTTTATGATCATTCTTTTTTAATCTTTTAGTGGCAAATAATCTTACTATGTAAAACTGATGTATTACATTTCAGCAAGGTCACACTCAGAGTTACTGTGGCAATTAATGTTGGATATTCATTGTTAAACTCCCTGAGGACGGCAGTGTGACTCCCGTAACATGAATACCAATGTGTAATTGCTATCTTTCATTTCTCCAAAGGGGTTCTTTTGTTATCCATGTGGCTGAAGCGAAATAAGATGGCTGGAGAGAGGGGTATCTATTGACCACCCCCATAAAAAGAAAAAAGGCAGAATGAGAGTCTGGGATGCTGAGACACACAGAAATAGACAAATAAATCTGTTATTTGAAAAGACAAAAATCTTTCCCTGGTTTCCTTTAACCGTGCACCAATACTCATTTTATATGAGCCCGCTGTCAGTCTGGAGTACGTTTTACATTCTATGTGCATGTGATATATGGCGCTATTAACTTCCACAGGCCACGCACATACATATGGATGGGAAGGGCTTCTCTAATGCCTGTGTAACTAATATGTATTACATGGCTGTGCACACAGCAGCCACACTCTGCTGGGCAGGGGAATAGCTGAATCACATTGATGTACTATCAATAGCATCTTATGTCACTGTGATAGTTTCCATGTTGAAAACCTGTTAAAAATAAAGAAGAGAAAAAGCAGAAGAATCAATGTATAAAGGGAGATGTAAGTTATCAAAAATTCCCATGAAGGCATCATAATCCTATGTATTATATCTGGTTCTTCAGAAGGAGAGTTAACTTAGTACTTCCTGACCTGTGCACCCTCCACTAATTTCTCTTCCTGAAAAAGAGCAGAAATACCACAGTTGAGGTTCTGTGTGTGAAATTTTATTCTAATGTTTGCTTGGTTAAGAATAAAAGTATGAAGAGAATGAGTGATGGAAAATATGTTCAATGACAAACAGTTCATGAAATGCAAGTAAAGCATTGAAACACTTAACTGACAGTCATTCACGGAACAAAGTGAGGGCCTCCTCTGGGTAAGGCACTGTGCTGGAGCCCAAGTGGCAAGTGAAGATGAGTGAGACAAGTGCCCTGCTCTTAACTGACAAGTTAACAGGCTCCATGACAACGTAAGCATAGCTTGATGAGAGCCCTCAGATGTGGACAAATGCAAGAGACAGTACAAAAGTAGCATCCATGAGATTTGACAGTCAAAGATAACTACGGGCGACTGAGAGAATGGGAATGGCTTTAAATGGGAAAATAACGTACGGAAGATGGGTTCTGGTGAGCCTGACGCATCTGTTTTCAGACTGTTGATGTTCTAGTGCAGATAAGACATCATGCTGTAGGTGTTGAGCATGCAGTGGCAAATAAAGGATTAGGCCTCTGGACAAAGGTCAAGGATAGAGACAAATGTGTGAATTATTTAAGTTGTGGCAGTGAATGAGATTTTAAGGGAGATCAGGAAAGAGGGGGAACTATGAATATGGGGGATTAGAGGAACTAAAAACAGAGTAAGGGGAAGAGATAAAGGGGAGAGAGACCAGAGTCACAGGGGAACCTGCTTATAGGTAGCGACCATTAAGAACAAAACTGAGATAAGCCAGGAGGCCCAGGGGAGCACTGTGTCCTGCAAATCAAGATCCAAGGAAAAACCCTGCCTGACACTGTGAAATTTACACAGATGATACGTCTAAGAAAGAGTGATGTTGGGATCACTTTAGGTCAGGAGAAGGGAAAGGAGTGTTCAAGTGTGAGTGACCTAGGAAGGAGGAAACAGAGAAGGGAAGACTACGTCCTGGACATTTCATTATAAAGGAAAGGAGTCGGCTGGAAGAGGGCTATTGCTCCAAAATCAAACCTGTCTGAAGCAGGCAGCACCAGAGAACCCTTCATATGGTAAACACTGAGAATCACCTAGCTCGACGCCATGGCGTTCAAGAAGTCACACAAGTAGCACAAGTTCCAGTGCTGTTTGCCCTCCAGTGTGTGAACACAGTAACTGAGGATGCTAACTTACGGGAAGCCGCTTATAGCCAATAGCTTGTTATGCTGCTTTTCATGTCACAGCCTTCTTGGCCTAACTCTTATTCATCCCACAAAGTTCACTTCAAGGATCACCTCCTCCAGGAAGCCCCCCTGGCCTCCAGTCTGACATGGCTGGCCCTTCTGGGTGACCTCACAGCCCGAGCTGCATCCTTCCAACTCAGCACTCTGAGGAGCACTTGCTGATGCACGTGTCTGTCTCCCCTTAGACTACAAGTTCACTTGTGGGCAAGCACCCTATCTTCTTCCACTTTGAATTCCCAAAAATTAGCCAAGTCTTGACACTTCATAGACTCTCAATGAACGTTTACTAAATGAGTAAGTTTATGAACAAAAGGATGAATGGGGAAATGTGCTTTTTAAAGTGGAGGTTTGGAAAACAACACCTGAAATCTCAAAAAACACTTTTCCCATGGTGAATTCTGCAGGCTCTGAGAGAGGGAACATTGTGCCCAGAGGAGCCTTCCTAAGGGGGTGCCTTTGGCCTCTGCTGGTGGGGGACAGCACTGGCCTGACTGTAGGTGCAGATGAGGACTCCAACAGACAGGGCTGTACTGAGGGAACAGCTGGCCTGAGTGTCAAGTGAGGCAGTGACAAAGACAGGCAAGGGTCTACATACTGGATCAGAATGGCCTGCTCTAATCAAGGATTAGATCATGGGAGGATGGCGCATGCTACAAC
Source organism: Cheirogaleus medius (assembly GCA_008086735.1). Classification (NCBI taxonomy): domain Eukaryota; kingdom Metazoa; phylum Chordata; class Mammalia; order Primates; family Cheirogaleidae; genus Cheirogaleus; species Cheirogaleus medius. The sequence continues at coordinate 27,939,687 of VBSM01002217.1, read as the reverse complement.
CACTGGGAGACAGCACTGGGCCTTGGCCACTATTAAAGATAATGTACGATAAGTATTTTGTGAAGTGTAAAACATCAGGCAATTATTAGTTGCTAGACCACTGATAGCTAATATAATTTTCTTCCATAGTGGTAGAGGTGACCACAACCCAAGAACTATGAGACAGCACTATCACATGCAGCAACCAGACCCCCAGGAATGGGCGCCAGGGGAAGAATAAGCCACGACCAGGCAGATAAACTTCCAACAACCACCACCACTTACCAAGGTTCACTGCATAGCAGGCAAAGCCAAGAGCTGAGCATCTGTTACCTTACCTAATCATTACAATGATTCTATGAGTTAAATACTATGAAAATCCCCATTTCACAGATACTGAAGCCCAGAGAGATGAAATAACTTGACCAAGAAAGATCGCAGAGCAGAGAAATGGTGAAGCTGAGACTGAACCCAGACAGGCTCAAATCCAGTGCCCTTATTTGGAACCACAGATGTCCCCTAAGATGGCCCATGCCCTGTGTTATAGATTGCAACTATCACAGGGGATCCGATGCACCCTGCTGCTGATAGTCAGGGCAGGGCAGTCTCCAGGTGACAGGGCTATCTGGGTCACAGTGAGGCTCAGAGCTTCCAGGAGATTACAGTCCAAGAGAAGAGGAGGGTTGACAGGGCCAACCATGGTGTTAGGGCCATAGCTCAACCAGCTCAGATCAGGCAGAGCTCAAGGGGAAAATGAAGCACTGATCGGAACTGAGGCAAGGACCAAGGCAGGAACAGAGTTAAAGATAGCAGGGGTTAGAGTTAGTGGAAGTCAGGGTTTGTGGGTGCCTACATACCTACACCCATACAACTCAGGGACACTGGTGGAGATAGGGCTCCCAATACAAAAGCTGTCTTGGGTCTGATGGGCTCAAGAACTGCACAGAAACTGAATTGCATACTTTAAACTGGTTCATTTTATGTTATGTGAATTTTACCTGAACATGGAAAAAAACAACAAAAAAAGAACTGGGCAGAGATAAGCCTGTGGGCACAGGGGTTTGCTGAGCATGGTGCATAGGAATCTGTACCAAAGAGCCACACGGGGACTTCCAGGTAGCCAGAATGTCTAAGAAAGAAGAGTTCAGGAGGATGATGGTAGTAGGTTATTTCTACTCTCTGAGCTACGCTGCCTTGTGGGAGACAAGAGTCCTGGAATTACCCATGATGTTCTAGAAAGACGACTTTCCACTAGTGGGTGGCGAGATAAAGGAGGCCGACTGTGGCTCAGATTAAGGAAGCACTAACAAGACAGAACCAGCTCTCTCAAGCTGGAGCAGAGTCTGTCAACAACATCATAGAACAAGTATGCTGGCGTGGACGCAGAGAGACAAGGAATACTCACACACTGTTGGTGGGACTGCAAACTAGTTCAACCTCCACGGAAAGTGGTATGCAGATACCTCAAAGAACTAAAAGTAGACCTACCATTTGATCCAGCAATCCCACTA
>VBSM01002217.1:27867759-27938097 GCA_008086735.1 Cheirogaleus medius | reverse complement strand
TCATGTGTACATATGGCAGTAAAATTCAATGGAAATCAAGCAGGTGGGAGGGGCGAGAAGGGGATGGGCAAATTCACATCTAACGGGTACAATGCATACCAGCTGGGTGATGCACACACTTATAACTTTGACTCAAACTGTACAAACGTAATTCATGTAACCAAAACGTTTGTGCCCTTGTAATATTCTGAAATAAAAAAAATAATAGAATAAGATGATTTTTGATTGAGGTAGGGGCTAGGCTGTGGATGCTTTCCAACACTGAGATTCGACAAAATTTATCTGTCCTGATTCTATCACTTCGACAGAAGCCCAAAGTGTTCGCTCTCCTGAAAAGGAAGAAGGCACATGATTTAGCAGTTAGATATCTCTTCCCATCTTGTACTATGGAAATTTACACAAAGCTTACAGACCAAACCACCAATGCCCGCATCTATTCTTGTACTATAAATGTGGGTACAGCAGAATCGGCATACTTATCTGGAAAAAAAAAAAAAAACTCCTCTAGCCAAAACAGAATTTTGTTTGAGAACAACCTTCACAGAATTTGCTGACATTATATCTCATGATTCTTTTTTCTCATGGAAAAAAGTAAACAGATCCTTTAAGGAAAAAAAAAAAAAAAGGTCAAATGAATACTGCTGGCAAGATAGAACTGATTAAGAGAAAGAGTAAGCAAGCAGATGTGTGTCAAGGTGAGCCGTTTAGATTCACCCAACCGCAAAGGCACTGGCCTAACAAATACATCTTTTGTACAGGCTACTTTGGCAGAAGGAGAGTATTTAAATAATGATAATGAGTTCTTTTCTTTTTATCCAGCACTAATAAAGATTAATAACTCAAATGAAAGGACTAGGATTCATCACCTCAAATTTACAAAATCTAGGTAAAGTCTGACTTTGACAGGTGTGAAAACAAACATAAATTTATTATGGAACTTGCCCAAACTCCCACAAAAAAAGCCAGTATACATGACTAGAAAGAAAGCTTCTGGCTGCTAGAGAAGAACTGTATGTATTACATCTTATTGCCTCTAACAATTATCATCATATAAAACAAGTCGTCTAAGAATCCTAAAACTAGAGCAAGCCTAGGGATTTGATCTCCGGGCCAATTTCAGCTAGTGAACCTAGTGTGCAAAAGAGCAGAAGAGATGGGGCTGGATTGTAGTATTTTGAAATATAAAGTCAATGTCTTTTCATCACAAGTATATTTCACTATGGTATTAGCTTGATGGCTCATTCTGGATACTGGCAGGAAAGGGAGGCACACTCAGCTAGGGTTTTGAAAGTGTTTAATGAAGAGACTACTTACAGATATGCAGGAAGGTTAGACAAAACTAGGCAAGAATGGTGAGCTAACCAGAGACGAACAAAGAGGGAGATCTTAACCACGCCTGGGCTGGAAGGGGGTAAGGGGAGGTAAGCTGAGTACTGGATCTCTTTGGGAGCTGGAGGCGTAAATGAGAGGCTACTGCAGGAAGAAGTTGGACAGAGGTGGGCAGAAACACCCTGACCTCACCTTCCTTTTGCCCTCTGATCTCCTGCCTCTCACGGGCTGCACCCCATTCAGAGCAGGAGAGCAAGAGGTGCCGGGTGATGCGTCCACAGTGGTCAGGACTCACTGCCCACCAGCACAGGGCAGAGGTGAGAACTGAGAAGAGTATGAACAGAGACAACCCAGCACACCTCACATTTCACAGTTTCCAGACAAGCTTGTGTTAATTTTTCATGAATTCAGACTACATCCTGTGGGTCATGCAGTCTCTCCTCCTGTTGTCAGGAAAACTAAAAGATCTAAACACTTTGGAGTAGGGTACATTAACATTTCCCTACTTGACCTGATCCAATTCCTACATGGTTTATTGTCTTAACCCTCCTTGCCTAGTACCTACACCTGTTTACTGCAGTTTTGCCCCCACAGCTTGCTTTGCAGGCCACACTTCCCAGGTGACCTTGTTATTCAATCACATAGGTGTTAATTGTTTCTTATCACAAAAGCTTAAATTTTAGTAAATCTTTCCCAGGAGTCCTTTAGTTCCATTATAAAAGTTCTTGGTTGGTGACCAGATTTGGGAGCAGAATGGAGGGTAGAAGGAGGAAGAGAAACCGCAGGGCCAGGTCCACTCTGATGTTGGCTGCCTGAGAACAGGGTCTAGTTTAATTTAGAAAACTAAACTAATCTGTTCAGTTCTCTGTTTCATCCTACCACCCAGAACCAGTGCCTGTGGAGTGAACAAATGGCCTGGTGGATGACGGATGAGTAGATAGACACTAGAAATCAGAATGGCCCAAAATCAAGGACAGGGAGGTCAGCAAAGGCCAAGAGGCAGAGGTTCAGCCCCAGAGGAGCTAAGTCCAGAGAGTAGGCGAGGGTAGAAAAGATAAGTTCAAGCTAGAAATCTGCAGGACAAAAGGACAAGCACTAGACCCCCATAGCTAAGAACCGAAGCACCAGGTCTAGGCAGAGGGCACAGTACTCTCACAACAGAAATAGAGCTTGATTCTGACTCTGGAGTCTCTGGAGCCACTTCTCACCCAGGGAGAGGCCTCTCCTCCAAGAAAGGCCAGGGTCACAGCTGCAGACAAGGCCTCAGACTGTATAGAGGACAGGGGTTACAGGGTTTGCCTTACCTAGAGCTAAATCCTGGCAGCCATCCAACAGCTGTGTTGCTGGGGGGAAAATATACTCTCTAAGCCACAGAGTGTCATCTGAAATATAATGCTATCATACCCCTCAGGGGACTTTTAGGCATGAGAAAAGATAATATATGCAAAAGGCCTAGCATAGTCCCACCCCAACTACCATTCAATCACCAGCGGCTAGATAAATCTAATTTGTTTAACAATTCACACACCTTACCAAGATCCCTCCCACCAAACCTCAAGCCAGGGGTATGGTCCATTTCTCTCTATTTCATGGGTAATAACCAATTCTTAATAGTATAAAAATGAAACTCAGATGATAGCAGCCCTTGAAAAAACTTATAGCCTGAATCAAATTAAACTGATATCCACCAAAGCAAAAAGAGATCTGCCTGGGTTCAGATCCTAGACTTGCCACTTACTACCTGGGTGGTCTGTGACAGAGTTGTTTGAGCTCTCTAAGCATTGGTTTTCTTGCCTGTGAAATGAGATAATCCCTGCCTTATAGACCTCATTGATTGCTGGACACAGAGAAAGCCCTCAATAATTGGGTTCACCAACATACAAACCATATTGCTGCAACTGTACGCCACATAAGTATGTTAACACCAAAGTGTTACAAAATTGGATTTGTATCAGGGCCTTGCTATAATTTTGTTCATGAGTATGTTTGTATGAATATCATCCAAATTTAAAGAAACATACAAATAATCAATTTTTTCACTTACAATGAAAACCGCTCCCTATGGAGCTGTGTGCACCCTTGAGAGGCAGAGGACCATCGTGGAATTAATTACAAAGTTCACTGAACCTGCAGGAAAGGAGGTTCTGAGCCCTTCTGCTAGAGGACTGGGGATGAAATGGATCGTTTTCATGGGAGTGCTGGGCTGTTCCTCTCTGGCCCTCACCTCACCCTTCAACTCAAAGCCTCAGTCACCAAGAAGTGTACACCTCTAGAGAAGGAAATCTAAAAGAAGGGAGATGAGCAAGTTCAGTTGTCTTTGATGTTTACATTTTGCAAAATAAAATGTCAAGAGTTAGTTAATGCCTTCTGAGCCCTTTGTCCTGGGTGGGATTCCTGATTATCTGCAAGAGAGTAGCTGTACCCTTCATTGTCAGCAGGACAAGTATAAACAGGATAAAGCACAAGCAGCAACAAACAAGGTGCGATGCCAGCCGTGGTCACCTGAGGTGAGGCAGCTGGCGCTCCACTGCTTTCTGCTGCTGCTCTGTTCCAGATAAGGCGGTATTTCGTTCTGCTGAGGCCTGTGAGTTAGATCCATTTGCCCTGGTTAGCAGGCCCAAGGGAAGGTAGAAGGATCAGCTAAGCTGGTAAGTCACTGAGACTTTCCGAGCCACCTACCACCTGTGTGCCATGGGCCAGGGCTCTTCAGCAGTGGCTCAGCTTCCCTGGAATCAAGCAGCTCAGGTCAAAGGGCAACTGAGGGCACCGCACTGTGTGCACACGTGACCCGATAGAGGCCAACCTGAAAGAACTTCAGAAGAAATGAGGGTACCATCAGAAATCTAAATTAGATCCTTAAGCATTTTCTAACACATAGAAGAAGAAAGGAAAAACATTGCCAATGAGCAGAATCACTGGAGAAAAACTTTGTGTCTGTCAATTCTTGGACCATGTGAGCTCTATCAATCCACAGCATCCACAGACTCTGCACAGTGTGTTCCCAGCAGAGTCTGTCATGCTGGGATTTGCAAAACTGAGATGACTTAGTGCTGAGAACAGCACTTATTTCCACTTCTTATTATTGGTGTATCTCGATGTCCTTCAAAATACCAAATGTGTATTTTACCTGAGATCTTTTTCCAAAGGGCAAATAAATAAATCTGAAATCTTGCTTCCTAGAAGGTTTTACAGAAATGATAAATATGTTATGCAGAAATACTTTCTGGTTTTTAAGAGTTCTCAAATCATATCTGTGTGTGTGTGTGTGTGTGTGTGTGTGAGAGAGAGAGAGAGAGAGAGCGCGTGAGAGAGAGAAAGAGAGAGACAGAGAGACATGCAAAGTTTTTCTAAAGGGAAAATATCAATATCGACACTTCTCACTAGCAGCCCAAAGACGGGTTGAAAACCTAGCCTGAATTATGACTAGAATAGAGTTTCTGCATTCTAGTTGCAAATATATTTGTCACCTGGGGTTTGACTAATTCACAGTAGCAGTTTTATAGAAGACTTTAAAATCTGAGTAACAAAAGGATAATAGGAATTTTCAGAGTGGCATTTGTAGCTAGCCTTGACTGGTTTCTATAGCTTTGGCTTCTCCTCTCAAATTCCTCTTATACTATCTGACACTCACTTGTGTTGGATAATACTTCCTGATTAAGTGAAGACTAATGCATAAACAAAATATTTGAACAAATGAACTCTTAACTCCGAACAGACCCAGAAGTATTCTTCAAACTTAAAAAGTAAAGAAAGTATGAAGTAATACACTTAAAAAATGGAAAGGCTTCAAGTCAGGGAACTCTATAACTCTATCCAAATCTCCTTTGTGTGTATGTAAACAGACATTTGCACGTGTGTGCATGAGGATATACTTTTGTGTGTGTGTGTGTGTGTGTGTGTCTAACTTCAGAGAGGGCAAAGCAGTAACAAAAAGTGCAGCCTCAGTATTTATGCAAGTTATGGAATGAAAAATTCCTGGTTACCGTAGCAACTGCTAGATCACATGGAATGGGGGTGAGGAGATACAAAGCATCTTAAGTAAACACTCGTGTTTTTTCATGTTTTGTACATTCCTTGGTGTTTTTAGGGAGGCACGCCTTTAGTCTCTGCAGTAACCATCTCGGAAACTTGATTTCACAGTTTGAAACAAGATCAGAAAAAGGTAAGACAATATGTCACTTGGTGCATCGAATAGTAATGGATAGTTGGTACCAAAAATAGGTTAAGAGAATTTAAAATGCAATGAAATATTGCCAGAATGATTTGAGGCAGGCAAGCAAGTAAAGAAACAAACAAAAAACCAGGAGGTAAAAAGGATAAGAAAAGGTTAGAATAAGACAACGATACATTTGGTTGCACAGTAACAGATCTCTCCTGCCTCCTTTCTGAGGTGGTGGATAGGTGTGGAGGAAAGAGAAGGATGGACTGAAAGAAACAGAAGTAGTAATTTAATGATAATGTAGATGGAAAAACAAAGTTCTCTTTTCCTGAATAGTAATGTGCACTTGCAGTGCCAAACAAGGTCAAAATCCTCACATACAAACCTGCCTTGCTCCATAAAGTGTGACCTATTAAAGTCTGAACATTGGTGTCTACACTCTACCAAGGATGGATTCTCCCACAGGCTTGTCTACAGTTACAAAGTGACTACTGGTGATGAACCTCCCTGCCTTTCCTGCTTGCCATTTCCAGGTTAATTCTCCTCTGTAAAAAGCTTTTAATTTAAAACTTTAAATCTCCAGTGAACTGGAATCCTAGAGCTGGTACAAGTTTGGACTTTAACAGATTTGATTTGAGTGCCTGAACTTGGGAAACATTTCAAATCACCCACAACTGCCTGCTCTACTACCGTAGCTCCAGTTCCATAAATGTTGACCGAATGCCTACTACTAGACACGGGATCAAAGAAGTTCAAATAAAACATGTGACTGCCCTCAAAGAGTAAATTCTTCATGTGAGAGATAGATACATCAAAGATTAAAATTTGCACTTTTTTTTAAAAGACGGTGGTTTGGAGTTAGGCTGTGGGTGGTGGTTAGTTCATGAATCTAGCTAGTATCAATAACCAGGCCACTTTCTTGGTATTTCCATGAATTCAAGGCAATAATATCTAGCATTTTCTTAATTTATCAAGACATGAGAATTCCAGATCTTGATCATCCTCAGGACAGTCTGAACTCAGAAAAACAATTCCAAATATTTAATAACTTGATTTGAAATATGGTTTTAATACCCTGATAACACAGACACTTGTAGCTGGATATGCTACATCAGCCATCTGTCCTGTATCAACACCATTTCACACAGCAAATTTTTAGAAGTTCTATGCACTAGAGTATTTTTAGAACATAAAAGAACAGAATGATTCTTGGCATTGATAGGCATATTCAATTAGAAGGAGTAAAGAGCTACTCAAAGCTTCCTAAGTAATCAATTGCTATCCATTATAAAATGGTGACTTTTTGCCAAAAAGAGTTGAATACTCAAAATATGGATGTTGCTGAATTATTATTATTTGTTTTTTGGTGGGGGAGGATATTCTAGCTAAGAAAGGAATTTTAGAGCAAGAAGAAATCTTAGATCTCTAATGTCCTAATTTAATAGATGAGAAAACTGAAGCTCAGAGAGGTAAAGTGACTCACTAAATCTGTACTCAACATATTTAACTTGGAGGAAGATTGTTCACAGAATTTCAATTCTTCCAGAATAAAACTGATGTAATGCTAGTAACAAAATAGTAAATTAACTGAAAAAAAAATTATGCATGTGATAGGTAACCAAGAAATCTTACTTTTACATTACAAAAATAAATCACAGCTATATTAAAGACCCAAGTGAAAAGTGCAACTCTAGAAGAAATAGAAAATATAAAATAAAATTGAGTATCTGACCATGGGAATGGGGAAGGGCTAATTTTAAAAGAAATTTTTTTAATTTAAAAAGGAATTAACAGTTTTGCTCATATGTATATAAAAATAACTAAAGAAATAGGAAACAAACTGGGGAAAACTATATACAACAAACATGACAAAATTTTATATCTTTTATATACAAAGAACTTATACAAATCAATGAGAAAAATCCAATGGAAAAATGGGAAAAGGAGAAAAATGGATTATTTATAGAAGAAAGATAAACAGATTGATACCAGTTTTAAATATTTAACTGTACTAGAAAAGAAATATAGATTTGAAGAAAACATAAGATAATATTTTCCTTCCCCTCCCCTTCCCCCATTTACCTGACAAAGATTCTTAATTTCTCCAACTAAGAACCACAGTATTCAATGAGGGTAAAGGTAAGGGTGAGGGAATTATAAAACAAATAATTTCATGTATTGCTGATGTAAGTAAACACTGGCACAAGCTTTATGGAAAGTAGTTGAGCAAAAACATAAAAAAGATTAACAGTTTATATTTATAAGTAATAATTACACTGCTAGGAATTTATCCTTAAGAATGTCAACTTAGGTAAAGGTTTCTGGAAAGTTATGCATTTCAGATCATTTATACTAGCAAAATTTTGAAAACATATTTGCCCCCAAATGGTAGGGTGGCTAAGAAAAGTGTGCTATGAAAACATGAGAAAAGCCATATAATGCAAAGATTAGCAGAATGAATAAAGTGAGGGGGAACAGTGGTTAGTTATCACTAAATTTTTTTCTTCCTTGTAGCTATTATTTCTAAATTCTCTATGAAAGGCATATATTAGTTTTATAATCGTAGAACAACTTTAAACAACAAAAAACCTTTAGCAGAAATGTGCTATAAATTCCAACAAGTTGCCTGATACCTTGTTCTGGACTGTTAAACACCTATAAACCTCTTCCAGATGAAGCTTGTTTTCAAAAACAAATTCAATCAATAAAACAAGTCAAGGACCATGTATAATATACTAAATTTTTTTTTGGAAAAATATATTTTGTAGCTAGCAAATGGGAGGGGGGAATGAATAATAAATTCCAACAATATGTAACTGCCTTCAGATTTGAGATTTATGATCTTTGCCATCTATGATTTGTGTCTAGACGTGGCCATAACCCAAGAAGTAAAAAAAGATGATGTTTAATTTAGCAAATGCCTTACAGGAATGTGGGAAAATAATTTTCTGGAAACAAATAGCTTATTCAAAGTATATCTTTTTCTCCGCTCTAGAAGTACTTCCTGATTCCCTCTTCTGTCCACTCATTGTCCCTCTTCTTCTCTCTCCTGTCTTGGCTTTTTTCATCCTTTCCTCGAACTCCATGGTGGTACCTTTGGGGCTCAAATCACATCTTGCTGATTTCTGTCTCTGTCTGATTTCGTGTGACGCCTGGTTCACAGGTGCTCAACAAATGCTTTTCTCAGTACATGAAGGTGGGAACAAGTTAATCTTAGCCAGATCTTTAAAAAGTCTGCTCTAAGTATGAAAAGGGAAGGTTGTACTGAAATTAAAAATCATTTAGCGGCTGGGCGCGGTGGCTCACGACCGTAATCCTAGCACTCTGGGAGGCCGAGGCGGGTGGATCGTTTGAGCTCAGAAGTTCGAGACCAGCCTGAGCAAGAGCAAGCGAGACCTCGTCTCTACTAAAAATAGAAAGAAACTAATTGGCCAACTAAAAATATATAGAAACAAAGCAGCCAGGCATGGTGGCGCATGCCTGTAGTCCCAGCTACTCGGGAGGCTGAGGCAGAAGGATTGCTTGAACCCAGGAGTTTGAAGTTGCTGTGAGCTAGGCTGACGCCAGGGACTCTAGTCTGGGCAACAAAGTGAGACTCAAAAAAAAAAAAATTAGGCCCTCAAGAAAGTCAACTTTCTGTGTTGGTGAATGACCATCGCTGGTGGCAGCAAGCTGAACAGCTATTTGGCTGTCTCCCTCTTCACTGGTACGATTCTTTCTAATCACCGCTGCGAGCTCAAGCAGGGAATCTGAAGTGACGTCGCTAACAGTGAAGAAACCAAGTGTCTGTGCTGAGCGTAAGGGGTGCTAGCCTCTATCTGAACACCTAGTGCAGTAACAGAAGTGAACGACTTCCCCGGTGTCTGTGGCTCACCACATTCAGCTAATGAGTAATTCAGTTCACTCTGGGCCTCCCTCAGGCCTGTGCTACCCAACTCTCCTCTTCATGGGGCCCGCCAAGCTGAGATGTCTGCAGCTTGCCTCTGTCACTCAGAAGCAAGAGACACCTCTATCCTGCACCGAAGCAGTCTCCAAACGTAGGTCTGGGCCAAAATGGGACCAACGAGTCGCTCTTTCACTACATTCTTCCCCAAAGCTTCTGGACTGGCCAGCAGTGGAACAAAAAGGTGGAAGTCAGAGCTACGATGCAAAGATGGCGAACCACACAGGGTGGGGCACGAAAGAATAAGCAGCTGCAGATGTTCAATGCACCTAGAGCCGCTCTGATCTTTATCAACAAGGATTTTTCCAGGGTGTGGTGCATTTTCTCAGGTCTGTGCAGATCTCCTCTATACGCCAAGATTATGAGTAATACTGAGGGACAGGAACTTTCGATTTATTGACTTGGGACGACGGAAATGGGATCCATTAAAATTGAGATGAAGGTCAGATGTGATTGCCAAATTACAGTAGAAATGGCATTTAATAGTTCAACAAGTCATGAAAGGTTTCTGTGCACAAGCATCTGGCATTCAAGTATATTCCTTAAAGACAATCAGAATGTATTAATAATTGGCTCTCTCTTTTGTTCCAACGTTTCCTCTCTCTCGGATTTTGAGAGTTACTCAGAATTCTGCCCCATCCAGGCTCAAAATCTTCCTCTCATCTCCTTCTTGTCTTATCCCTTAATCTCAGACCTGTAGGTATAAATCAACACCAACTTGGGCTGTGTGTGTTCCTGTCTTCCCATTTCATATCCTGTAGTTTTACTCACTTATACCTTTTAAAATTCCAGTCATACATATCATTAGAGGGGACAGTATTATCTCCATGGCTTCAATTATGCTCTTTTCCCCTATGTTTTTAAGAGTTATACCTGAATGTTGTTTTAATACTGAGATAATTCTTAGATATGTGCTTCTCAGTGGGTGTTTAATGAGAAGCACTGAACGATCCCATTTATTTTTTGCTGACAAAATTGTTTGTGCCTGCTTTCCTGGGTTGCTAATTTTCTGATAGGGTAATTGCTAATAAATAGGGGAGGAGCAGTTCAAATGTAGTGTTTTATTAGGGCAAAGGTCATTTCAATCAGGCTAGCCTCACTTTAGGGCCCCACAAAATATAACTTCAGGAACACAAAGAGATAAAAGCACAAAGATTGAATTACAGTGTCTTCTAAGAAACCTAAAGGATCTCCAATAATTACTATTTTTATTAATGATTTTTTGCTTTTGATTACAGAGGCTAAAAGATACGTACTTTACTAGAAGAATATTATCAACGGAAAATCTTAACATTTTGTTGTGACTAGTGTACTTCCAACAGAACTAATGGTTATATAGTATTTATTGTCCACTTTAGAGTAAACTGCTTATAATCCTATTTAGTGGGTACTGCTTTTTGAAAGAAATTTTCTCTTACCCAAAGCTTCAAGACACATGGTATCTACAGTTCTTTCTAATGCCTATGACTCTCAGAGGAAAACTCCAGACTACTCAGATTGATTGTGAAAAATTACACATCATGACAATGCCCCAATTTGTAATAACAGTAAGTTCACTGAGCAGGGGGAGGGTGTTAGCATCCATCAACCATATAACTCATTTGGGGATTTTATTATGAATCGCACCATTTAGGGATCATTGGAATTCTTTATTCACAAGGGCATCAACATAAAGCTTGTTCCACCTTTATAAATCCTAGCCAGGGCGAGATCATGGAAGGTTTAAAGAATCATCTGTATGAAGTGCCACTCTCTCCCATCCTTGATGGCACAAAATTGTACCTTGACACATTCCACCCCCTCCCCAACCTTTGAGGTCACCCAGATATGCTCCTGTGACTCATTAAGCTCTCCTGAGCCTCCTCATAAAGTCCTCCCCACAAGCCACTTCCCGACATCTTAATTGTCTTATTATCACCATTATTCTCTCCCATTATGTGTTTCTTGGATCTTGAGGAACCCCTAATCCTTTATTCTGACTCACTTTGCCTCAACCAAGCCCAGCCATTCCTGGAACCCGAACAAAGAGAACATTTACAAAGGTTTGTTAAAATTGTTGAGCCTTGTTCACTTAATTATATACAAATGTACAATAAGTGAACATACATGCCATATCTTATTTCTCCATTTTTTTAATGCAGGAAGGAAATATTGGAAAAAGGGGGGAAAAACCCTGAAAATACAAATACCTATTCCAGCTAAACCTAAGTACTACATCATTGACTTCTTTAGACCAAAACAATAGTTCTTTTTGCTTCAATAATGGAGTAAATTTTTTAAAAAATTAAAGACAAATTTTTATGTAACAGCAAATAAGAACATTGTTATGTTTTAAGTAAAATATGGATATTTAACATGATTTATTAGAAAAATATGTACTGTACACTTGCCCACAGTCTGTTATGTTCTGTTATGATATTTTCAGCAATCCTCTATTTTTGTTATCTTAAAACAACATTTAGGGCTGCTTGATGCCAGATGGACTTTTTCCTTTCCACCCACTTCCCACTGCAAAAGGAAAAAGGTTCTTTGCATCCTACATGGAAACCTTTTAATTCCTTTTTCTCATCTTTAGCAACCAAAGTATATTAATCACTCAGAAATCACCAAACTTTGGCTGAATCAATATGAAGCAAATATCATATCACAAGAGTAAACTGTATTTAAAGTGAACATATCTGCTTGCATGGTGTTTATCACAAAAGGTATTCACATTATATGCATGCTCAAATTCATTTCTACAGAAGCAAGACTGAAGCCAAGTCAACTTTTTTTTTTAAAAAAAATGATGATGTAATAATAATTGTGTATTTTAGGGTAAAGTTAATAAATTTGAAGTGAGCTATAATTGGACATTCTGTCTTCAGAATGAAGTCCTGGGACTTGAACTCCTCACAGCAAATCCTCACATATATGCTGGTTACTGTTTCAAGTGAAACCAACAGACAGGGCTGGAAGGACAGGAGGGCCAGAAAGCCTTAAAGAAGTGTGTGTGACCCATTCTTTCCTTCAAAGCCATCCCCATACTACAGCAGAGGAATCTCAAACATTTGAATCATCTTTGTCTCTCTTGCTCAAATTCTTCACAAGAGCTTTACATTGCTCTTACACATAACGTGTGGCCAGGCTGCAGGTCCTGTGCCTCTCCCACCTGGCCCTGCCTCTCCCGGCCACACATTCTGCCTCCTGGAGCTGCTCCATCCTCTCTGCAGCAGGCCTCTCTGCCTGGAATGCACACCCTCCTCTTCTCGCTTTTCTCTCTCTTTTCGTAGCTCTCCTGACCCTTTAGATTCTGTCTCTTCCACAGGGGAAACGTGCCTGACTTCCTAGCCTAGCTGAGGTCCCTGCTAGATGCTTCCAAAGCACTTACCACACAGATAGATGTGAATGCAGCGTCTGAATTGCTTGCAGAGCATCAGGGCAGCTCTCGGGGAAGCAAGGCACACTGTGAATTGGAACCTATGTCTCCCTACTCCTTGATATCTCTTCTTTTTATTTCTCCAAGCCCCAGTAGTACACACAAGCCTCAGCAGTGCACAGTTATCACGGAGGACTCTCCATTTGTCTGTACATCTTTTCCCTAACTTTTTGTCTTAAAGCATGCATTATCAGCCCAAGTAAAACCAAACTGCCAAAGGTTCCTAATGTTATCTGATCAGATAATAGTCTGTAACATATTGATACTGTCATATTAATGCAGATCAAACCTTGATGGGGATAGAGGAGAAGAAAACACAAGATCACCAGGTATCTGGAGTGAAGTACAACATGGTGGGTAGGAAGGCAAAGAAAAATAGCCTATTTTTCAATACTTTGCTTTAATGATTTCTCAAACATATTGCAGATGATGTGGCTATTTTAATTGTATAAGAATAAGAATGTAATAAAGGCAAGCAGCATCCGTACAACAGGGAATAAAAGGATCCTTTGATAACACGAGTTTGATAAATCAAACTTACAGAGCCAGTATCAATTTTCTGAATTGGGCCTTTTAAAATAAACTTGAACATTTTCAAAAAAAAGTAAATGAATAGCATAATCACAAATTTCTCTCTCTTTAAAAATGCTCAAACTAATTTTTAAAAAAATGTCAGGACTTGCAATGGGCTTCTTGCAGGAAACCATAAAGACAGCTAATGAGCAGATGGCTCCCGCAGACAGCAGGAGCACCTCTGACTCCCACCGGCAGTCTAGCTGCCATTTTTCTGGAGGGAAAAAACTAGAATTCAAAGAGAGCACACAGAGTGAACCAAACCTACACACCTTGCTCCTGAATAAATGAGAAGAGCATGGACGGCTGCAGTTGTGAAATGTGTTTACCAGATTTATTCTCCTCTCCCTAAGTGCCTTATTTGGACACTTTATTAAATGCCAGTCTTGAATGGCTTCTTGTTTTCCATGTATAAATTCTTTCCCCAGCTAGACTGTAAACTTCTTGGAGGCAAGAACTATCTTCTGCTACTTTTTTGTTACTCTTTGGCCATGTTAACCCCTATTAAAAACAGACTATGATAATTCACTCGAGGAAGCCTATTTCCTATGAAAAGTTACTTTAATACTAACCCAAGGCAAAGTCAGGATTTTGTTAATAAGAAAAATAACATGGTTTCAATATGAGTAGGCAACTTAATGTATCATGAATTGCCTCTTACATCTGAATTCTGGCATTCAATACCAAGCAATGTTAGAACATTCTATTTGTCTTTAAGTAGTTTCTTGGTTAAACTAAATTACTGATAAACTTCAAATAATGGTGAGATTGCTCGAAACTTTACTCATCTAGATGTATGCGTTTGGAAACAGAATGATAAAAACCACTTTTCCTTTTAGTGTTTCATATAGAGTAAAAAGAAGATTTTCACTTTACATTTAACTGCTTTAAAAACAACAACAACAACAAACAAAACCAAAGTAATAGAGCAAATGAAAGCTGGGAAAAGGTAG
The DNA here is from genome assembly GCA_008086735.1 of Cheirogaleus medius. Taxonomy (NCBI): domain Eukaryota; kingdom Metazoa; phylum Chordata; class Mammalia; order Primates; family Cheirogaleidae; genus Cheirogaleus; species Cheirogaleus medius. Next base: position 27,923,722 of record VBSM01002217.1, on the reverse strand, counting down.
GGACCAACTTTTAATATGTGAAATAAGAATGACAGCAGGCAGAATACTCCAGAGCACTTCTCCCCTAGTAATCCTTAAACAAGGAACCCTTTGACGTAGGCAGAATTCCAGGATGAGGCTGCAGGAAACAGGGAAAAGGAAATTCCGGTTTAGGTTGAGTGATAGGGACCCTACCCATGCAGCAGATGGTGCCAAGATTCAGTTTCAGAATGTGCAAAATCCCCTTCCCACCCATACATATTTCGTGAGTGAATTAGGAAAGGGGAAGGAAGTCGGGTGGGTCCCCAGACTTAACAAAGGAACAGAAGAAAATGGGGTGGGGAGAGGGAGGGATGCAGACAGGGTCCCTAGGGAAAGTATTGCTGAACACGGTTTTCACATACATTTTAGAGACACTACTCGTTTCTACAGTTGCACGTTGGGAAGTCAGTTTAGGAGCTATTGTTGGTATTTCTAATCTACAATTTAATATACTACAACACATAAGCTACATTTTAGGAAAAATACAGTTTCGGTTTTCTGGTAAACAGCAGGGTTGTATTCTAGAAAATAGGAGCCACCTGTAGACCTGCCATGACCATCCCTTCATGCATATTCACTGAGTCTCTTTCCCCCAGGGCTGTGCTCTCGTCCATCCCCTCTTCCTCACGACTGCCATGACCGTGGTCATCTCGGCTTCCTACCCTCCAGTCAGTGCTCACTCCAGTGACTATGGCTGAGGGAAGAGCTCCAGAGGCAATAAGACTTGAGTTCACTCTCAGCCCAAGTCAGCTCCACCTTTCTCTAATCAGTCAGATTGAAATAATATCATTTACTTCATGAAGGCCCTGCCTCAGCCTTTTTTTTTAATGAAAAGTAACCAAATGAAATACTCCATGTGACCTCATTATTTCTAGAATGAGGTGAAATTTCTCAGCCCTCAGTCTCCTCCACAGTCTTGGTCCCAACCTCATTTCTCACTAGATCCTCTTTCTCCTGCCTCCTCTCCCATCCTTAGATCCTGGTACTCTGGGGACAAAAAAATGGTTTCAGATTTTAGAAAAAGATCTTGTATTTGACATCTCTATGCATTTTTTAATGCTGTTCTTCAACTGAATTGTTTAAATTCAACCCAAACTACTTTAAGGTCCAAGTCAAACTCTACCTCTATCTTTTAAAAGAGAATCCTGTTTCCCCAGGTATAAATTCTTCTCACTCCTATGTAGCTCTCTTGGGATTCTCATCACTGCCTTCTGTATCTCCCTTATTTGCATCAGTGTCTTTTTTCTACAACTAGACTCTATTTCTTCAGGGTAAGAGATACCACAGTTATTCTAGATCCTCTACAACATCAGCTTAAATAAAAGTTTAGTGAATGAATGAATGAAGATGGAGAGTATTCTAAAATGACAGTACAGTAACACCAATTCAGACTACATAGATTAGGAAAGCACTAAAGAAACAATAATAAAAATTTAAAAATTGCTTAATATAAAATAGTACACACATCCCCCATTACCAGTCATCACATTCTGCCAATTTTACTGTCTAAACGACTCTTAACATATGCCTTCTCAGTTCCCATAGTCACTACCCTGGTTCAGGCTGACATCTCTCACCTGACTCACTACAATAGCTTTCTCAGGGTTCTTTCCAACATTTCCCTCTTCCTCACTCAATTTTTCCTCTAAACCAATGCCAGAGAGATCTTACAAAAGCTACATGTGATTATGCCACTTCCTTTCTTTGATGGCATTCCTCTGCCAGAAAGACAAGTTTCAACCCCTTAGGGTGGCTTACTGGGTCTTTCACAAGTGAATTGTAGCCTCCCTTTCAACCTGCCCTTTACCATTCCCCGTGAATCACCCAGGGCTCTGGTCCTGTGTTTCCCTGCTGGTCCCTCTGCCTGAGATGCTCTCCTTGCCTTTCTTTAAGACCGTGAGTCATCCTTCAGGGATAAGCTCAAAAATCCCCATTTGGTCACCCATGCCCCTTCCTCTATTGATATAATCACAGAATTAAGACTAAGAAAAACAATGCCTTCATAAGAGGTCATTTCTTTAAAGAACTAATGACCTAATGTTAATCCTATGACCATAATGCTTAGAAGACAGCCGATTTCTGTCCCATTCTCAAAGTACTCACATAACAATTTTCAACATTTAGGAATAAGTGCTGCCTAATTTGGCCCATAGCTATTTAACAGAACATACAAAAACTGAGTGCTTCCTGAGAAACCTGTGATAATTACACATTTAATTCTTTTTTTAATTTCAGAAACACCTTGGCAAAAGCACAGAGTGAAGTGCTTCTCTAATTGCATGCATTTGGAATCATGGCATTTACCAGTTTAAGAAAATATGAGAAATGCCTACTCAGAAATCTCTAATCTCCTTCAATTTGTAATAAGATGTACCAGCAACAAAGGCTTTATTCTATCAAATTCATGTCTTTCTCTCTGCAGTAGTACTTCCAAGTAGCTTTCTCTTTGGCACACATGTAGCATTCTAGAACTGGAAAAGCAATGTAGTTCAGTGAAAAGAATGACTGAATAGGCAACTTGTATTCTAACTCAAATTTTATCACTGTATACTTAGCTAGCTTTGGCCCAGGAATGGTAAATGAGATAGAAGAAGTATTTTAAAATCATAAAAGAAAGGAAATCTGTATATAACTTCAGAGGTCGGTCATTACTGTTATAACAAGAAGAGGAAACTGCAGACCTAGGTTTATATTAAGTAAACTGCAATTGCCTCTTTCCGTGCTGTGTGTTATAACTGAGTTTCCATGCACAAGAGCAGATGACTGCTACTGAAAAGAAAGGCAAGGCAGGAAAAATGAAAATGTTGCACAAACCTCACGAACACTCTGAGCTTAAGGGGTAAGCAAAGGCATAGACACATCAAATGCTAGAGACATAAAAGATTAAAATAAACTACATATCGGTTTTATTCCTAATAACATTGTGAAAAGTGTAAGCCTTTAGTACCAAATAATCCATTTAGTGGAGTACTACGTCAATAACAGCCTCAAGAGTTGATTGGTTCAACTGATGTCATTCTGCAGAAGAGAGATCACAGAATGGCTGAGCTTATATTTATCACTAAGAAAGAAAGATCCTTAATATTTACCTTTCTTTATGTTAAGCTTAACAGGAAAGTCTACATAGAAGAAATTCTAATTCCAATGTTTGTTTATGCACCATCTTTGCTCTCAAAGGCACAAACATTTCAGAGCTGTTAATGCACCCATCATATGACATTCATGTAAGAAGTAAAAAACTTTAGTGTTCTATTTTACAAACGAAATGAAAGTTTAAAAGTAACAGAGAGCAAATAACCGTAAGCAAATTTGCAAATCTTCAACCACTAAATTTCTGTCTCATGTTAAAAGCCTTTATAATTATGAGTACTAAGTTGAGATTTCTATAGTTATAAGACCACACTAGCTGTAAATATTTATAACATTCTGGATTGAACTAAATATAAGACAAAGGTAACATAAGTATCTTTTAAAAAAGCACAAAGTTGTTTGTGACCTAAAGCTGATTATTTCTAACTTTGGCAAAGTGGTACGCTACTGTTTTATTTTGAAAGATCTTGACATACCCGAAGTTGTCACTGGTTTATTGCATCTAATCTGCAATCAATTGCAAGACATAGCATTTATTTTAAGGACCACTAGGACAGAAAAATGCTCACAATTAAACTATGACATGTTTTCATATCATCAATTGTTAGGACTCATCCTGATTTCAGAGACGCTAAAATGTGGGGAAAACATGCATCTTGAAATAAATAAAACATGACATATGAAAACTATTGCTGTTCTAATTAAAATGAATTAAGAGGACTATTTTTTTGAGAAATTTAAGCCACATGCTATGATACTCAAATATCCTAAGGACGCAGCAGAGGTTGGGAGTTAGTCTATGAAACAGTCAACCGTCAGGTACTTTTATAATAACAACTTGAACAAGCTGCTAAATTTTTCAGTGGTACCTAGCAAAGTGAAGGTATCTGAGAACTCCACCTGCACTTAAAGTCAATAGTCACTCTTAAAATAGCTCAATCACAAGGATTTGAAACTGCCTAATTATTTTCTCTCTTAAAATACCAACTGTTATGATTCAGCGTCCCTCTGTTAAAGATATGCTGTGTTATTAAATTAAACAGCCAGCCTTGGACATGCCACCTCTTCTCCCGCTCAATAAAACCCTGTCGCTTGTATTCATGGACTTGGAGCAGAAAAAGCATGAAGCAACTTTTTCCCCCTTGGAAAGGGTTCAAAATAAAGTTCCAAGGAAAAATTACAGTCAGAGAAAGACATGTTTATAAGCACAAAGGAATTTTCCCCTTCATGAGCAATCCTGGATGGCACGGCACTGAGAGTGAAGTCTTAACAAACAACAACAAAGTCCACAGATAACAATGCGTGGCAGAAGAAAGTGATCCCATTGTGCTCCCAGCCTAACAGCAGCATTGCCAGTTCTAGGACTCAATCTTGAATAACTGCTTTCAGGAAGACCAAGCAGAATGTCCCTTTCCTCTAGTTTTAACTGCATCCAAACAATATAACTCTTGTTAGAACACAAGCCTTCATAAGATACTGGGAAAACTCCCCTCTGACCCTCCCACTGGGTGAGAGGATCTATAATCTGTTTTCTTGTTCTTGTCTGTTTCTCGTGACCTAGGATATGTGCATTTGGTAACTAGATCCATCTCTGTACTAAACATAAGAGTACCTTGGAATGTTCTTTCAAAATTCATATTCTCTAAACTATCTGATTAGGTATAACTTCCAAAGTCAAACTTAAAGGTCATCAAACCAGGATCATAAACAGACACATATTCGTATTTGCTTAAATGCTCATATTTCTACATGATTTACTTTTGAGAAGAGTTCTCCTATAAATTCAGTGTCATAAACCACTTGCTTAGAGCTATGAGCAGCTGTCATTTTCACTAAGGAGAAAGTTCTTGGTGGGGGGAACCCCCAAACCTAAAGAATTTAAAATATTATGTCCTTCAAACATATAACCAAGCAGAAACATTTTCCACCCCTTCAAACCTGCAGCCCCAAGAGGTAAAAGGCTTGCTTACGTGTTCAGACTTCTCCTGTTCTTTTTTGTCCGTCTGCAGAAACTGATAGTTTTCTCTTGCCAGCTTCTGGACCAGTTCGATTCGTCCGATATCATCTCTCTCTTGAAGCTTGCACATCACCCCTGCCTTAAGAGTTGGAGAAAGTGCAAAGATATACTTAAATCCACAGTCCCAGGACATGACACCACTGCAAAGTTCACTTTAGAATAAGCTCATCTTTTCCGTCGCCTGGATTAAAGCATGGTCTTGGTAAAATATTTTGCCTTTCCAAAACGGAAATTATATTATTTTAATCTAGGAACGCCACGCCAGAAGACTTAGAGTTGAGAGCCTGTATCAGTCTACTTTAAGAGGGTGAAGGGCAGAGAAAACTAAATCATTTGCTGCTAAGTGTGAGCCTGATATGCCCCTGTTTGTTTGTTCCTGACAGCCTGTTTCCTGTTACATAAGCAGAGCCTCGCAAGAGGTTAAAAACTCATGGGAAAGTTAGCCAGGAACCACGCTGGCAAAAGGGTGAAGTGATAGAGTCCTAAAAATAACAGTACACAACCTCCCAAATCCACCAGATCATTCATTTCGTACACACACAGTTAAGAAGATCACAAGATAATTTTTTTTCACAACTGGAAAATTACTATGGGGCATTAGTAAAACACCCCCATGAAAAATGGTGAACATTTTTATTAACAACAAGAAACTGGAAAAAGAAAGCTTGAAATTTCATTCGTCAGGGTTTGGAAATGATTCCTGAAGCATCATATTTTTAATAAGGTCAAAGCACCTAAATAATAATATGAGGAAGGAGGTGAATCTAGGGCTTCAGAATTGGAAAAGAATGTTCATTCTAACGCACAAATTATGAACTGCTTCTGCTCAAATTCTTTCCAAAATGGTTCATACTGACATACATACCAAGACATGAGCTAATAAAGAAATCTGAAATTATACTTGGCAGGAGTAGTTAGAACTATGGAATCTTTGTTTTGCCCAACACAACCTACAGGATTTGAATATACTTAGTAACATGATCCAATATGGGGAAGGGGCCAGCAAGGGATCTAGAGCTCCGTGGTCTTTGCGGTTTATGCTAAGGATACCCATGTTGTTGAGTGGGCATCAGAGAAATGGAACCATCCATGCAAAGTAGTGACTAAAGTTTTATTCCCAAGGGCAGTGACATCTCTTTATCTGCAGTTTCTCCAAATAGGAAGGAAGGAAACAAACAAAAAACTCCCCTGAAGAGGCCCAAATCACAGACTTCCAGAGGACAGCAAGTGGAATTCCTCCACCGAAGTCAGAAATTTATTTTTACAACATCCCTCACAAGAGGTTTTCCAGTTCCTTTCTAAAGTTTCCTTGGACAGGGATCTCAGTTTATCTTAAGACAGCCAGTACACTGTCAGATAGCCAGAACTGTTGGCAAATCCCTTATCACATTAGACAAAACTCTGAACCCATTTCACTTCAACCCATGAGTACTAGTTTTGCCTTTTAAAGCAACTGAAACTAGGCCTATTCCTTATCCAATGTGACAAGATTTCAAATATTTAAATATAAATATCATATCCTCCTTTTAGTATTCTCTAGATATATATCCCTAGTTTCCTAATTATTTTATTTAGTCATTCATTCATTCGCTCAATAGATGATATTTGAGCAGCAGCCTACTATAGGTTCTGGGGATTTTGCGGTGATCGACGACAAAAATGTCCCTCATGTCATGGAGCTTACACTCAATAGAGAATGTAGATTATATAACACATAGATATGAAATACCAGGTGGTAAGATAAGACATGAAGGAAAATAAAGCAGGATAAAGGCACAGAGACAAATTGGAGGCATTATTAAAACAGAAATGTCAGGGAAGGATTTTCTAGTAAGATGGCACTTGAGTGGCAACCCAAAGGAAGAGAGGAAGAGGTGACATGGATATCCAGACGAAGCATGTTCCAGGCAGAGAAACAACAAGTGCAAAGACCCCGAGGCTTGGTGTGTTTGGCATGATCGAGGACGAGCAGAGGGAGCAGTGTGGCCAGAACAGAGCTAGTAAAGGGGATACTGCTAGGGTCGGTCAGAGAGGTGATGTGGAATCAGATTACATAGTTTCCTCACAGGCTGTATAAGGAGTGTGGATTCTTTTTCCGAATGAGATAGAAATCCTTTGGAAGGTTTTGAACAGAGGACTGGTATAACCACTTGTATTTTAGCAGGATCGCTGTGTGTCCTGGGTTAGGTGGGGGGTTGTAGTTGCAGCTAGAAGGCTGGTTTGGAGACTGGTTTCCACATGAGATGGCTTGGAGCTTGTGCGAGTGGTGGAGATGGTTAAGAAGTGGTTCTAACCACTGTGTATATTTCAAAGGAGGGGCCAGTAGACTTTGTTGTTTGGGAGTCTCCTAAGTATTTGGTCTGAGCGACTGGAAGGATGGTGCTGTCATTGACTGAGATTGGAAAGACAGGGAAGGTTGGAAGGGCCGGGAAGGAAGATGTCTGTTCGACTTCCCAGTGGAGTTGGGGGGCTGGCAGTCTGGGGGTTCAGGGGAGAGGTCCAGGCTGTAGAAGGAACCTGGGCGTCATCAGAGTGTAGACAGTATTCCTCTGCTTTTACCAATGCAGTGGTGTGGATCTAGGCACTGAGTCTCATGTTTAGATATTGGGAAGATGAGGAGTAATCAGAAAAGGAGACTCAGGAGAAGTGGCTCCAGGGAGAGGATCTGAAGGGAGAAAAAGGTGCTTCAATGAGGAAAGAGCGAAAAACTCCATCAAATGCTGCTGAAATAGCAAACAAGATGGGTTCAAAACAACTGACACTGAATTTAACAAAAGGAATTGGTGACTTGGAGGAGAGCAATTCCCTTCTGAAGCAGTAGGGACAAAAGCTTTATTAGCCCGGGTTCAAAAGGGAGCGGGAGACAACCCTTCCAAAGAGTTTGTGACAATAGGGCGCTACTGAAGAGCAAGGCTGAAGGGAGTTTTGCTCGCTTGTTTTAATATGAGGGATATTCCAGAGTATTTATCTTTATTAGACATCACCCAGTAGAGAAGGAAATTCAAAGACGAAGAGGGAAAGGGGGCATTTTCAAGAGTAATGTTCTCGAGTAGAAAAGGGAGGATAAAGATCTAACCTCGGGCAGGAACATGAATATAAATATTTCATCCACTGGAACAGGAGGGACGGTGAAGAGCAGGGGTAAATATGCAGGTAGGCTGGCATATTTGGTGGTGGGGACATGTGGAAGTTCTTTTCTGAAGGCTTCTATTTCTCAGAAAAATAAGAAGTGAAGTTATTAGCTGACAGTAAGAACTGTAGGGAGAAGATGCTAGAGGTATGAGGAAGGCAGGCACACAGTAGTCATTTTAGTTACAAGCACTGGAAAACTTTTTTTGAAAAGGGCCAGAGAGTAAATATTCTAGGCTTTGTGGGCCATGGGGTCTCTGTTGAAAACTACCCCGTTTTGCAGTTTTAGCCCCAAAGCAGCAAGAGACAATGTGTAAACTAATATGCACGGCTATGTTCCAATGACACTTCATTTACAAAAACAGGCAGTAGGCTGTGGTTTGTCAACTCCTGGCCTAAGAGAAGAGGAAACTGGGCAAGGGAAGTAGAATAAGATTGTCAAGCATTACTGAAGGCACACTTGATTTTATTTTTAGATCCTTTTACCATCCTAGCCCTCCTCCTTAGGGCATATTTCTGTTTGTTAGGATTTTAATGGAACCTGTAACCTGAGGCAATGCTAAATATACAGGCTGACCCTGAAGATGCTCTTTTAATCAATACTAATGAGGGTAAAAGAGTTTCAATGGTGTAAAGCATCCTCCTTCAAACTATGAAGGCAAGGACACTATTTGGGGCAATTTCGACTCACAAATGACTAACATGCTTTAAATGTTTTGACACTTAAAAGAATATATTTCTGTTATCTAGAAAATCCATTTTTGTCAACCACCTAAGATTTCTTCTCTCTCTTTCCATGTCATCTGCACAGTGTTTAATACACTGTCCTGCTAGTGGGGAGAGGATGCTGATGACCATCCGACCTGGGCACCTGCTCTGTGGTGTGATGGGGGAGCCTGAGCCCTCTGTTCCCCAGCATGGCCCTCCTGTATGAGGGAGGGCCTGAGGCCCAGGCAGTGGGGGGACACAGGTGAGGGTGCTACGGAGTTAACTCACTCAGCTCCCCCATTGAGTCCCTTTTCCTCCTCCTAGCAGTGCAGGCTGCAAAGCAACTGGGCTAAGCTCCCACGGACTCTGATCTGGAGACAGTCTTTCCTTCTGCCTGTCGGTCTGCAATACAGGGGGTTTTAATTAATTAATTTGTTTGTTTGTTTATTCATTCATTCATTCATTCATTCACAAAAGCATCAGCAATGAAAGACTGGAATTAAATAGAGGAAATTGAAGAGGTCTTGACTCTATTTTTGGTTTCGGTGTGAATGTGAGTTTTTAAGGAACTCTAAACATTCTTCATCTCATATAAGGATCCCAAACACTGACTTTTCTTTCAGGCGGAAATATTTTTATTAGGACCAGACTTGGTCACACAAATGAAATATGCATTTTATACACAAAAAGCTATTATTTCTTAAAGTGGGCTTCAGACTAACAATTATTTTATATTTACTTTATATCTTATGCTGAAAGAAAGAATATTGCTATCTTGATTTTTCTGGTCTCCATATAATTTCTAGATGCATTTTCACAAGATAATCAATTCTATAGCACTCCTTACATAAAAACTATCAAGAAAGGCTTTTAAGGAAGGTTATAAATGCTGCTTCATTCCCTGGAGAACTTTAAGCCCATATATCCTAAATGGTTTGTAAGGCAGTCCTCTTTGGAAACACCATGCTAAGCCAGATGTTCTCTGAGGGTCCCTTTCACAGCTCCATAATTTAGTGATTTAATTCAAGAAACCCATGAATTTATTAATATATTTTGGGAGATTTCTTATGGCAGGTGAAGTAAGATAACTAACAGCCCTCGATCTAGACTTTCACATTCTTGGTCTATTAAAATTTATCTATGTGAAATTCATTATAAACAGTTTACCTAACACTGCTAAGCCAGAAAAAAATAAAAGATTCATGTATAACTGTCAGAAGAGTTAAGAGCCTTATTTCAAGGTCTGTTTAAAAAAAAAAATCTCTGTAATGTATAATTAAAGCTATTCATATGATTTTTCAGCATTTGAGAAGAGAAATGTTATGAATGTAAATGAAAAGCCTGTTTCCTTTGTAAATGGAGTCACAAAAAATGTTGTGTCCATCCCCTCAGTGGTAAAATGAAATCTGAACAAGATTCCTTAGGAAATACTACATGGATGATAAATGAGCATCTTACTATGACAAGAGGTGAAACAGCACAGTTCTATGTATGAAAACATTTTCTGCATTATCTTAACTTTAAAAACTACCTTTTCTAAAACACCTAGGTAAAATATTGTGCAAAAATTGCTATCAAGGAAAGGGAAACCAGGAAGAAAGAGTCCACCTTTCATGAAAGCACTTTTGTAGTAACAGAATGCTATCAATACAAAGTCAGGATATTTGGATACATTCTTATTGATTACTACATAATGCATTCATGTCATTAAAAATTAAACCTTGAATAGAAATTCATAGGGTTTTTTTTGCCATTTTAAATAAAAAATATAAATGACAGAATAAAACACTGATGGGCTGAGATGAGATATTATATTATTCAACTGTATGTACCTATTTCCAAAACAAAAAATATTAAGAATTCTTTCCAGGAAAATTTAGATGACAGTTCATAGTCAAAAAATAATAATAATTTTAGGGCAGCAAGTATTCGTTTTTTTCAAATTTCTTCAAAGAAAGAAATAGCACTATGAAAAAGCTCTCCCTGTTAAGAGCAGAAAAATATGCACTTTGATAATGGGGGAAAAGAACTATGAAGCAAGTGTCCATGGTGAGAAATACACACAATAGAAAGTGTGACTGTCAAGGTAGGTCTACTAACCCCCAGAGTGTCACCAATGCAGGCCTTAGATTCCACACTGGGGCAGCGTGGAGCCTCAGAAATCATTCATTGAGTTTGAGCCCCTCACTGTACAAGCAAGGCGATGGAAGTTCAGGGAGGCTCCTTCCCTGGACCTCCTCCTTTGTGAATTATTTTTGTCTATACACTGCCCCGTTGGCTCTCCATCCTGTACAAATACTATGTGATACCACATCCTGCCAGAGCATGCTAAAAGCAGGGAAGGAGGCAGAAATCACAGCTGCATGGCATTCGTAACTGTTATTTCCCTCTAATACTATCTTAAGCTATTGCACTGCAAGAATTATGCCTTCTGATTAAACTCAAAATATAGAATTATAAGTTTACATAACTGACAAAGTAAGGGGTTCATTCATTTCACATACTTGATTCCTTGAACTTTCGGACTAGATCCCTGAGTCCACCAATATTCTATATTGTTTTGCCCTGAGAGAAATTACAGCTCAGATCTGTATACATTATTGATCACACTGCTAAGCAGGGCAGCAAAGTTGACAAATAATAAAGAAGTAAAAAAAGAGAATAAGCAAACTTTAATAAATTCCAACATAAATGATTTAACAGGATCACCTGTTTTCTATGACAGCCTTAAATAAGAGCTTTCTTCAGTATATATTTTTTTAAAGTTACTCTTTGGCTACTGACAAATTATCAAATATTTGGCAATTAATTTATATAATCAACAATTATTATCACTTAAGATTAAAATGATTGGTTCAAATGTGGGACAGGAGGCAAAATAGTCACTGAATCCAGTGGCCAATGGCCAATGGAATCAAAGCAAAAATTTCCAAAGTTCAAAACATTATAAATTGTTCATTGAAGATCTAATTAGAACCCTTAAGCTAGAATCTGGTAAAATTTCAATACATTCTGACAAACGCAAAAGGATTCTTTAATCCTTTTGCCCTATCTAAAGAGCGAGAGTAACGCCACATCCCAGCCCTGTTAAATACCTTAAATATTCAAACCCAAAAGCAACGAGATGGATGATCAGGATGATAATAACTGACAGAGGCTAACATTTCTGAGTGCTTCTGTGTGTCTGGTGCTATTCTAATTGCTTCATATGTAGTCATTTACTCTGCAAAACAATCTAACAATTATCTCCATTTTACAGAAGTTAGAAAGGCAGTTTGCACAGTGGTTAAAAGCAAAGACGCTGGAGCCAAACTGCCTTGGTGTGAAACTTGGTGCCGCCTCTCACCAGGTCATCTGTAAAGTGGTGGTAATTATACTATCTACCTTATAGGGTTTGCTGTGAGGTTTAAATACATTAATAAAAACAAAGAGCCTTGAAGAGTGTCTAGTACATATGAAGTGCTGCCTAAGTGTTAACTCTCAGTATTATTACAGAAAAGGAAGATGGACACAGGAGACTTAACTTGCCCAAGGTGACAGTGGCAGCCAGGAAAAGAATCCAGGTAGTCTGGCCCTGGAGGCAGCGGCCCTAGATTTCATGCCTAACATTTATTGAAACTCTCCTATGTGCCAGGATTGCACATTTTTAAAAAAAATGTTGTTTCATTTCAATTTCATGACCTTATAATATCTCCATGTTAGCGAGATTTAAAAAACCATGCATGCTAGGTACTGCTTAGCACAGTGGGGACACCAAGGGGACAAAGACTCAGGCACCCAGCAGGAACTTCCAGGTTTAGAGCTGCTAAAGAACTTGCCCTTAAGGAAGAAGGGCTGGGATGCAAACCCAAGCCTGAAGCTTTCTTCACTCCGCCCACATGTCACAGCATTAAAACAGGGAGTTTCTTAGGCAGAAAAGATATTTTTAGTGAGAGAAAGAAGAAAGGAGCCAATGGGTGAGGGAAGATTAGCACTCTCTGGTAGGTGGGAGGTACAACAAAGCCCCTGTCTCTCTGGGGTTAGTGACCATCTTAACCCTTTATATACCCAAAGTTTTCAACAGCCTAGAGGCATTTTTCCCAAAGTAACATATTTATCAAGTGTGGGGGGAGAGGACGGTAAGGAATGAGAAACCAATTTCTATTTAACTTGCTTCAAATTATTTCAATACTCTGGAGTGAAGATTGAAGTAATCTGAAATACTTACCATGGACTCTGGCATATAGATGGTTAAGCAATTATATGTAATACATCAATCAAATAAATTGCACGTGTAAATTATACACATATGTGCACACCCATGAGCATACACATTTATTTCTAATTCTGCCTAGGTATCTAATGCCAAAATCTGAAAATTTTCTTTAAGTTCACCCCACATGACTTGAACTACCAATTCTACCCAGGGCATTGGTATAGAGGGGCCTGAGGAATCAAACCAATAGAACTGGCGGTTCCACCATGGTAGCTGATCAGGCTTTCTCAGACACACCAGAGGAGATGACACTGCCTTCCTTCCTACACGGCCTGGGCTTATAACACTCATAATTATGCCTCCCAGTGAACTTAACTCTTGACTTTCAAATCTAAACAGAATCTGTTCCTAGTCTAATTATTGATTTATTGGTTTCATGATTTCATTCTTCTCTATGTCCTGTAGATGTACAGTTATGTCACTGTTGCCGAATGGAATCACAAAATCCTAAAGAGAGAGGTCTGTGTATCCTTTTGGGAAATAAAACTGCATTCAAGCAGACTTTTGCCCATGGAATAAGCTCAAAACAAATAAGGAATAACAGTTTAAATTTAGAAACATTTGTCCCACTAATAACTAAAGGATGCAAGAAACCCTCGAGAAAGCAGTAAATACTCTGAGTTAGGAAAGCCCTGCATAGGTTTTCTTGGAAGCTTGAAGTGTAATTTCAATATGAACTTGTAGACTGCAATATTTTTAATATTACCATAGCAAAACAATGCAAATTTACTAAAACACTACAATCTGAAAAAATTAATATAATTATTCTGATCAGAATTGACAGATTTGGAACCTTAAAGGTGAAATGATGGGCCGATCAGGCTAATTAAGAATCTTCAAAGAATCTTTAAATGCTCCACTGTTACATAAAGTTAGTAGCTGATAGCACTAGAGTATCCAAAGTTTTTATGCCACGACAGTATCTGGAGGTAAGTTATTGCCAAAACGCATATCTATGCCACGGTTTAGCTCTGGGGGGACAGCAGAGCACCTCTGGCAGGTCAGTGCTGCCAGCCAGCTCATTCCCCTCTGCCTTCTGCAGGGGAAGGTCTGCCTTAAGGGTGGCCTCCCCTCTTCTGTTCTTGACTTATGTTCCCTGCTTTCTCTGGGAAGTGGACTGTGTCTATCTGACCTTCTCTCATGAATCGTGTTGTAAATATGGTTAGCAATTTAGGGCCCTTCTTGTGAAAAACCTTTATATCAAACGAAGCACTTTACTCCCAGTAATATGACTATTTACAGAACACACAAGGCAGAGCCTGTGTCACTTGTGAACACCTGTACTACCTTACCACCCTCAGCGGCACAGAAGAGTACAACAAATGAGGGGCTGTCACAGAACTGATCCTACCTGCGAATCTGGAACACCTTCGGCTTCTGTTACAGTTACGTGTTTGTCATTGCTTTCTTCATCTTGTTCAATTGCTTTAAAAAAAGAAAACACTATTAAACAAATGTAGCGCATAAAAAAAATGTTTCAGACAACTTTCTTTCAGATAGCAATTTGGCAGGAAAAAATGATGGTAGGTGGATTCATAAAATGTAAATCTTGGCACTATTTTTTGTTATTCAAATGGAAAGTTAACTAATAGCACTGGGTACTTTTCATGTACCTTATCTCATTTCTTAAAGCAATAGCAGTGGGAAATTTTAATCTTAATTCTCCTCTTCACCTAAACTCATCCAGACATCAGTATTGTGCTTTGCCAAAACAGAAGCTGGAGGTATAGATGAAGACTTCTATTCACTTCATGTGAGAGCAGTCATATTTCTTTTTAAATGTGGTTTTCTGGCTGGCAGTTTAAATGTCATATAATAAAGGAAGTACAGTATTTTATATCTGGGTTGCTTAGTGCACTGCTACCGTGAAATTCCAAACTGTGGAGTCTTGAATTCGCCTCTCCCCTCCCCAGCATCTCCCTATCCAAGACCTTGTCACCCTTTCCTCACTGGTGTGATAACCTCCTACACAAAGCTCGCGACTCCAGCATGGGCACAACTGCTAAAATAATCAGTCTCAAAAAATACAAGAACAGCATTGCCAGGCTTTGGCCTATGTATTGCTTAGTTTATTAAGTCTGAATTTAGCATTGTTGGGGATAAGCTAGAAATACAGGACAGACGTTTTATGGAACGTGGCTCGATCATGGAAGGGCTTTCTCGATCTCTCTAGCTTCACTCAATCTTGAACTTCACACTGACACTCAACTCCAAAACTATTTTACATTACTCTGATCCAAGCATAATGATTGGACTGCTTTTCTCTTTATCTTAATACACCTGCTCTTCCTTTTAAATAAATATTAACTGAACACCTACTATGTCTACAGCAGGAGACAGCGACATTTGACAAGCCTAATGGTGTGTAGATCATGATAAATTCAAATTTGAACCTAAGAACATGGGGACTTGCATGATTTGATATCTATTTCTGAAAGTTCTTTTTGGCTTCTTTGTGGAAAACAGACTTAAGAGAAGGAAGCGTTGAAGCAGGGAGACCAATTTGGTGACTGTTGCTATCGTCCTGCCTAGAGACGACGATGGCTCAGACCGGGGGTGGCTATGAGCAGGAGAAACATGGAGGACTGGAGCTGTGTTTTTATACAAAATGGCACAACTTGCCAATAAATTGAAAAGGAAGATGAGGGAGAGGCAGTAATCAAGGATGACTCCTACGCAGAGTGAGTCACTGCTTGTATCCACCACACTATGTATCCTTTTTGCCCTTTCCATCAAAAGCAGGTCAGAAACATTCCAACCTAGCTGGCAGTCAGGTCACCCACTGTATTTAAGGATTCAGTTTGCATTATTTTGTGTACTTTTAAATATTGTGCTCTCTGCTCTGTGCTTTTTAAAGTACGATTTCATATACCTTTTGCTTTTGTATGTCTTCCACGCCTGCTGCTTGGTGCTTATCACGGAGCCCACCTACAAGGCTGTGGATAAAGCACGACTCTGCAAATGCTAACTGGGATGAACAATTCGTCCCCAAGTGACCAACATGGCACTACTTGACTACGCCTACTTGTATAATAAGCTACTTCTTTTGTACCTATTTATGAAAGAAGGAGGGAGGAAAACTCTTCTGTTAACCTCCACAAATACCTAGGAAAACTCCTACCAGCTGAGCACCTAAAGGCAAGGTAGGAATAGCTGAAGTGGGTAGAAGCTTTTCTTCTATTTTCAGAAAAAAGTTCCATTCATGCTCATTCAAAGGGGTCCCTGTTGCTACTTTTGCCCAGTTAGGAAGAAACTTAAGAACAAAGAAAAACACTCATGTTTTCTCTGAAAAACTAGAGGCAAGAATACAAAGGGCAAAATAAAACATAGAATAACATCCTAAATTCCACTTAAAAATGCAGTGGGCTATAGAATAAAGAAGCTCCACTTAACCAGTTGAAATGATATGAGAAGTCCTTCCTCATCATGGAAAGGGGAGTCATCATCTTAGAGGGCAGGATGATCATATACCAATGTGGGATAACTTCACGTGAAGAACCACCATACTTTGGCACTTAATTTGTGCTTTCTTTGAATTTTTGCTCTTCAAAGTTTAAATTTTGATGAAAATGAAGAAAATTAAATTTTGGAATCTGTTCTTAAAACAACATTCTAGGGTATAGGCATTTCTCTCTCTCTCTTTTTTTTTTCCTTTTGTACCAGGACACAGAACATGCAAGACAATAAATAACAATTTCGGATGAGAATTAACACTATTTTTAAAGAGTTAGGCATAATTCTTAATATACAGAAATGGAGTTAAAAGGGGAACAGATGAACACAAGAGCACACTTGGGATAAAACGTCTGTCCTGTATTTCTAGCTTATCCCCAACAATGCTACATTTACTGTCACATCTTTAAAGACCTCAAAATCTGTTGCCTAGCATTATGCTAAAATTAACAGAGTGAGAATTACAAACACAAGCAATTTAAAGGACCTGGCAGAGGTAACTCAGCAATCTATCTCAATCTGCATAATGGAGAGTCTCAAAATACTGTTGGATTCTTAACTTCAACCCCATGATGATGAAGAGAAGAGTGCATTCTCTTCCAACACATAAATAATATCACTTTCTTGGAAATATTAAAAAATTATAATTCTAAAAATTCATTTTTAGCCAGTGGCTCACATACACTACTTGGGAACAAAAACTTATTTATCTTGGACTTCCAGGGATTTAAGATTAGCCCATGAAGTCACAAGCATGAAATACACAGAGTCACCGAAAAGGGGAGTGAGTACTCCATTGACCTTTTAATGCATAATGTCAAAGAGTAAATAAGGAGATAGTTTCTCTCTTTATGCCTTCCAGGGGTGTGGCTTACCTGGTGGAAGAAGGAGGAAGCAATTATTTAGATTTTTGAGTTTAATTTTTCTTTTATCTGTTCAGAATAAGGGTAGGTTGGGGAAAATTTCCTATGCAAATATTGATTCTGGGACAGTTCCCTCCAGCAAAACACGTACACAGGAATGACAGCTTCTAGGGCCGAGGGAGGCTAGGAGTCTCACTCTCTGCCAACACAAACCATCTTCTTATCTCTCAACACACAGAGTTGAAAAGCAAGCAAAGGCCTTTGAAAATAACATACCATAACAAAAGACACAAGTACAAGATGTAAAGCACACACTTTGAATAGTAAATATTAGAACCCACATGAGAATGAAGAATACATGTGGATTAATTAACACTAAATCACATAAGAGTACCTAGTTTAAATGTATCTATTTGTAAATTAGCCAAGAGGGATTCAAGATGAGCTGCTGTTGACAGCCTCTAAAGATTTTAAGGCTTATCTTGACATCACTTTCTTGTTGCTTTGGGGACAACAGGTTTTCTCTATGACTTACTAGGATAGGTGCTAAGAAAACTCTCCTGGTAACTCTACTAATAATATTATTTAAACACAAAGGGGGTTGATGTCCTTTGAAAATGATGCTTATTCAATTTCTGCTAATGAATTCTGAAAGGGTAAGAGCTACACTAACAGAAAAAATTAATTTTTCTGATGACTTTGCACATTAGTAAATCCATCCATGTGGGTCCTGAGACCAAGCACTTCTTCTCTTTTCTTTTTTTAATGAAATAGAATGGCATAAAATAAAAAGAATAAGAAAAAAATTAAGATCCAAATGCATTTTTCACAAATGTAAATGAAATGTGTACCAACTCGGAATCTTTTATGTGTTCTGAAGGTTGTAGACATAAAAATGTTTGGAAAACACTGTAGTGTTTCCAGGCCACAGGAGGCAGAACCCAGTTCTTCATTATCTAAATCATCAGCTATTTCTTGCTCCATCCTGGAGAGGGGTCATAATATTTACTTTAGGTGTCCGCTCAGCAATACTCCATTCACATCTGGCAAGTTCATACCCTGCGAGAGGGCATGGTAACAAGCTTGCAGGGAGAAATGTTTATAGAGGATACTAATTTTTGTTATCAATATATAATCACAAATGTGTCCAAATGCTCAAGTCTCTTCTATTCCTTAGAAAGAAAAAAAAAGCAGTTATAACTGCTTCACCTCATCACTATATATTTTTTAATGTTAAAATTAGAAAAATAGGAGTCAGTGTTCACCATCAAGACACTCCACGTGGTATTAATCTGGCCCATGCAAGGCTATTGAACACTGAACTTCTCTTTGAAAGCTGACCAATAACCACTACATCTCTCTCCCAATAGTTTTTTTCTCAACCCCTATCTATTCAGTCTGACTACTGAACTTGAGACTGTTGATTTAAAACATTTTTCTGTGTCCTTACTGTCCTTAAACCTTCTAAAAATGCAAAAGCTTTCCCCCAGGCTCTCTCTTTGCCTCTTTCCTTGGTGATCTTATCTGTTTCTAAGGTTTCAACTTGCACTGCTATGCGGGTTATTCCCAAATCTATGTCTCCATCTCTGCCTGCTCCTCTGAGTTCCAGGCCCACATTTCCAGCTACACATTGAATGTTTTCATTTTACAGACTGTAACATATCTGCTACATGCAAGCTGCTATGTTCTCATTCATACGTGACATCTAGATATTAACCCGATTGATCTCATGGAGACAGAGAGTAGAATGATGGTTGCCAGAGGCTGGAAAGGGTAGTGGGGAGGGGGATAAAGTGGAGATGGTTAATGGTACAAAACTATAGATAGTTAGAATAAACAATATTTGATAGCACAACAAAGTAACTGTAATCAATAATAAGCTACAGTATACTTTAAAATAAGAATGGAATTGGAATGAAGGTTCCTAACACAAAGACATGATAAATGTCTGAAGTGATGGGTACCCCAATTACCCTGATTTGATTAATTCACATTGTGGGCCTGTATTAAAATATCACATGCACCCTATAAAGATACACACTTATGATGTACCCATAATTTTAACAATTAAATACTTGTTAAAATTATAATAATAAATTAATTTTAAAAAATAATTAATAATTTAAAAATAAATTAATTAAACAAACTGCTATGATAGGTATGGCGGCATAATCTTTGCCTCAAAAAAGGGCAGTCTACATAATAGGGTGTGAGTACACGAAGGCCTGGAATCACAAGCCTCCTCCCTCTCCTATGTTGGGGTTTGGATCACCACCAAATACCAAAGCTGGAGACCTCAGCATCTCCCTGGTCTGCCTTCCCCTCAGCCCTCACGTCAGTCTCACGCTAAATCCTGTCACTTCTACCTCTGGACTGTTTCCACCCTTCTTCTCTGCACAGTACCAGGTCATGACATCATCTCTCACCTGGGCTACTATCACAGCCTCCCCTCAGCTCCATTCTCCACGCTGCCTGGGCTCCTCTTCCAGAACAGGAGTCTGGTCAGGCCCTCGCCCACCCTGCAGTGCTCCCTCAAAGACCTGGAAATCACGCAGGGAGCTTAACACCAGTTCAGGTTCCACGGCCCCAGCCTCACTGTCCCTGATGCCCTGGGGCTTAGCCCAGGGACCTGTAAGTTTGAAAGATTTCACATCTGTGTCCCTCACTCTATTCAACACTGGCCAACATTCAAGTGGAAGCCCTCGACCTGGCCTCGAAGGCCAGGCCACTGGGTCTCAGATGTGCTTCCTGGGTGCATCTCTCAGGTCTGTTTCTGGCCCATGATGCCCTCATCCTCAGCTTAACCCTCAGACAGCCCAGAGACTGTCTCGTCTCCTGGGCTCTCCAGCCTTAATAGTCTTCTCTTTTGGAGCTACCAGAATCCAAAGCCCTAGACAAAATGAAGAGCTTTTCCTCCTGGCCTAACAAAGTTCTTTTTCTATACACTCATGCTTTTTATCTCAATGTTTTATAGTCAGCAGCACAAACATCTGTCTTTACTAATCTACATTATGAGTTCCTCAAGAGGACAGAATACATCTTCATATTCCTAGCACCTGGGATACTTTCTTGAACATAGTGGTACTAAGTAATGGCCTATGGAACTGAACAAGGGTTGTCAAAACAGAAAGTAATAAAAGACAGACACAAGCAGAATGAAATGTCACATCCAGCTGAGGGGAAGGGGTTAACATTATAAAAGAGGCATCAAGGGAAAGGTAGATTCTGATCAGAGGAGGGGAGGGAATCAAGGTGGAGAACTGGCATGATCAGAGGTGAGCTGGAGAAATGCACAGGGTCTGACTTCAGAACAGTGAGGAAAACAATGTTGGAAAATGTTAGAAAACAAAGCCAGACAAGCAAGTTGGGTTTAAATGTTCACCTGAGGAACTTGGAGGACCAAAGGAAATGTCACCCTCACTATAACATATACATACAGTTCTTGAGCTCTTACTATGCTTCAGGCACGTGACAAACTCTTAGTGTGGATTATCTCCTTAAGTCTTTGCCATATTCCTCTAGAGGAGATCCTGGCAAGGCTGCACTGAGGTATGTGGCCACTGGGGGAAAGTTAACAATTTGATAGCCCTTTATGCCAACATTTGTTAAATATCTATTCAGCATTTCTTTAGTAGGGTTAGTGAGAAACTGAGTTTCTATTCATAAAGGGTGAATATATCATTTCTTGGAATTCAGCAATTCACTTTTTTTGAATTGTCTCATTTGACACTTAAAAACTTTTATTTTTTAAATTGTAAAACTGACATACTATAATTGTATATATTTTCTGACACTCATAATTTTTTCTGACATGCATACTAAGGAGAGAGGTAAATCTCGTTGCTCCAATGCAGCGACATCCCATGTGTGATCTGGTTTCAGAATTATCACTAATCACCAACCACAAGCTAGCAAGTCTACAGGTTGGTAGAGCTGCCTTGGTGGGCCTTGAGCAATGAGCTTATGTTCACTGAAAAAATATTCCTCAGTGATTATATGCACCCAGCAAGGGGCATTTATGCATTTTCAATAGATAAGATCAACTTCCTTGGCCAAAGCAGGGTCCATTTACATTTGAGAGTTACATGATTATTTATGTAGGAATCTGCATTTAACAAGGGCATACATTCATTACACCAGTGATGTTCCTGGGCAGGTGTACAGTTGGCCTTCTGCTTAATCAGATTCTAAGCACTATTAAGATTATGCTCATTTTACAGATGGAAAAACTGAGGCTGAGAGGTACCAAATAGCTTGCCCAGAATTACACAGGAAGTCAGTGGAGGAGATAGCAGTTAAGTATCCAGGTCTGACTCTTTATCTGTACCGACATGTTATAAAGATTAAGTTGTCTAAAATGAATTGAACAGAAATGAGGCTGAAAACAAAGAAAACAGAAGGTTTACTTCAAACAGTCTCAGCACGAACCGACTTGGATTTCTTACCAGGACTTCGGTCTCTGAAAATTAGGGCCAGAATGACTTACTGGATTTTAAGCGCTCCTACCTACTCCCTTTCCCCAACCCTTCCAACTCATGGTTTTATGTGGGACAGAGAATATTTGCTGAACATAAGAAATGTGTTACCTTTATTAACATTTGAATGTAGGCGTGTGGATGTTCTGAAAATGTACAGCACTCATCACAATAAATCTATGGTGAGGAGACTGATATCCAAAGTAGCTGAAAAGCTCCAACCTCCCACATCAGATGTAGCACCCTCAGCACACCTGACCGCAGGGCTCAAGCCACTGAGAGGAGGGCTCTGGGCCCCCCAACTCCTCCTGTTCCCAACTGACTGCATCATCTATGCCCACCCTAAGGCAGAGAGGATTCCATTTCAATTCTTATGTCTTTTTCTTGTAGCCAAGACCCTCCAAACTTCCTTCTCTTCCACTTAATAGGTTTTTACAGTGATTTCTTTTGAGTAAGATTTAATATATGTCCAGTCAATGGAAAAGTTAGTCAATAGAGAAAAATGATAATGTCACTAGCGCAAAAGGTATCCCATACAAGGTTCCTAAATCAGAGCATAAATATTTACACCATTGACCAGGGTAATAAAGAGGTAATCAGTAATTGACCCCAGTGGCCTGTTTCGTTGCCATTCTTACAAGGAATTGTACCAGGAAAAAAAAAAGTTTTCTTTCCATTAAAGATGGCTTGCATATCATCCAACTAAAATAAAACCTCAATACACAAAAATCAAGTTAACCTTAGCAACAATTTTTTTTCCAGCATTTTTCTTGAGAAGCAGAAAGGCTGTAGTTTTGTTAGGTGCCTTTTCAAGGGTGTGTTCTGATGACAAAACAGACTCAGGCCAATCTCAGGCCATCATCACACAGGACAAATATAAGCAGCAATGATTCTCAGACATTGCAAAATGTTCATTCAATAAAAAAGATCCTAGTGCAGTCCACCACTCTATACAGTTTCTCTCAAGAATTAAATTTTAAAAGATTTATTTCTGCTAGCAAAAGAAAAATGATTCCTGAGCCTGACTATGGGCCAGCAAAAAAGCTCTGCATACTTTATGCTGTCTCATTTTGCCCCTTCAATGAGCCCCAGAGGCTTGTGCCATTAGCTCCATTTCCCAGAATAAGAAAATGCGTCTCTGGAAGCCACTAAGTCATAACAAGTGGCTAATCCAGGACTGAATCCAAGTCCTTGATTCGCTTTTCACAACTACATGATTCTGCCTTGGGGACTGTAAATCAGAAAACTCAACAGCTCAGATCTATACAGACATTCTTGTTAACTCCGGTTTTATGGCAGACAAGCAACCTACATTTAAAGAATAACACTTATCACTACTCTTTTGCTATTCATATCATGCTCATAAGTTTGTTTCTGAATTATCAGCAATTCTGTTAAATCCTTCCATTGACATTACAATGGAATTTCAAAACATATAGAACTACCAAGAATTCCCTAGGAGTCCTTGTATTTGCAAATACAAGCATCAAATAGGCTACTAAATAAATAAAGGGTAGACACAGCCTAAGAAGAGTCTAGGAAAGAAGACTGTAAAATCTTCCTTAACCCCCATCAAAATCTATCCTGCTAGAATTTAAAGGAATGTCTTCTTATTATATATTTGGGGAAAAAAATGCAGCATTAGTCCCACAATACTTCAAGTATACAATCTTAGTCAAGTTACATCAACTCACCAAGCTTCAATTTCATTACTTATCAAAGGGGGATGATAATAACCACTAACTAACTTAATAACCGCTAACTGCTTAATCAAGGGAAATGACTTTACATTACAAAATATGATAATGTGCTTTTCTCTTTTGCATTTTCATCTGTGGATGGGACCTTTTTCCTAATCAGACCCACCTACCATTGCGGTAGAGTGGAAGATAAAGGAATGTAAAAACAAAGTCATTAATGTTTATATTCTGACACCCAAGGTAGATTTTTTACGTCAAGATAACATTTTTGAAAGGACAAAATCTGTAGAGAAATGTTATCTTGCTTTGTACATCAAGAACCAACTCTAAGTCCCAGATCTCAGACCCTTCTCTCCCATGATGGCTAAGCCACAGGCGTGTCTCCCTAAAGGAGGAGGCCAGGAAGTAACAGGCTGGAAAAGCTCAAGGTTGTCCCCGTGTTGCTTCAAGTGCACTGTGGGGAGAAGGCTGTCCCCGTGTTGCTTCAAGTGCACTGTGGGGTGACAAGGGAGCAGAGACAGAAGGTAAGGACTGTGGGTCTGACCACCCCTGGCTGGGCTTGGGTCTGGGAGGGCAAGGTCAGGGAGATGGCTGAGGGGACACTGAGGACAGAGGCACTGGTTTATACACAGATGCAGCCTTAGCACAGAGGACACTGCCTTAAAGTCTGCCCCCAGCCCCTCTGGGGCTCAGCAGACTCAGAGTTAATCAGCAGCGAGAACAGTAAGGCTGGGGGCAGACCAGGTGCCATTTATTTTTCCAGAATTGCTCTTCTTTACCAAGATGGCAAGTTTTTACATGCCCTGAGGACAGGGACATGCAATGGACCCTCCCCTCAGAACAGGCAAAGGTCTGGATGGAACAGGTGGCAGGGAAGCAGTGGAGTGTAAGCTCCATCCAGAGGCAATATGGGATGGAGCAGCTAGGAAGGCCCAGAGCCCCTGATCCACTGAGATGGGCCCTTGGCCACACCACTCTGAATCCACTGGGGCAGCAGTGAATGGAACAGCCCCATGTGGCTCCAACAACCCCACATGCCAGGGACTGAGAGATACAGAAGGGACAATTTGAACCACCCTAGGCAGTAGCTACATCCTAAACAGACTTCAAATCAGAAACAGGCAAAAGAATGCTCAATGGCAGCAGGTAGCAACTTGTGAGGACCATAGAGCAGTCGTCAAACATTAAGAACACATCATTTCCCATCTACGTTTCAGTGTGGCGAATAATTTTGAGAGCCTGCTACACTCTCACTTTGGAGTATCATTCTAAGTACTTTAATGGCTCATAAGAGAAAATAATCTTACAAGATTACCAGATAACAAAGCTAAGCCAAAATGTATTAACATTTGAAAAATGTATTAATATTCGTTATCATTCCAATCTATTTTTTTAATTTTAATTTTTAATTAACAAATAATAATTGTATATATTTACAAGGTTGGATGTTATGATATATGTATACATTGTGGAATGATTATTATATATACATACATTTGGGATGATTATATCAAGCTAACATGGCCATCACCCCATATACTTATCAGTTTTTGATTACATCAAGCTAACACATTCATCCGTCATATACTTATTTTTTTAAATAGATCATTTAAAATCTATTCTTTTAATAATGTTGAGATATACATTATTAACTATGGTCACCATACTGTGCAATAGATCTTGAAAATTTATTTCTGCTTACTGACTGAAAATGTGCACACCCTTTGGTCAACATCTCCTCGATCCCCCCACCCCTCAAGCCTGTGGTAACCACCAGTCTACTTCCTAATTCCATAAGTTCCACTTTTTAAAATTCCACAAATAAGTGAATACAGTAATTGTCTTTCTGTGCCTGGCTTATTTCACTTAACCTAATGTCCTCCAGGCTCCTCCACGTTGTTGCAAATGACAGCATTTCCTTCTTTTTCAAGGCCGAAAAGTATTCTATATACACCCCCCCACACACACATATTCTTTATCCACTCTTCCATTGACAGACACTTAGGTTGATTCCATATCTCAGCTATTGTGAATGATGCTGCAATGAACGTGGAGGTACAGATCTCTCTTCAACATTCTGATTTCAATTCATTCAGATACTCAGTAGTGGGATTGCCGGATCATATGGTAATTCTATTTTTAGTTTTTTGAGGAACCTCCATGCTGTAGTATGGCTGTATTAATTTTTATTTTTATTAGCAGCATACAAAAATTCTCCATATCCTAACACTTATCTTTCATCTTTTAGATAACAACCATTCTAGCAGGTATGAGGTGATATCTCAATGTGATTTTAATTTGCATTTCCCTGATTCGTAATGACCATTTTTTCAGAAACCTGTTGGTCATCTGTATGTCTTCGAAAAATGTCTGTTCAAGTCCTTTGCCCATTTTTCAATCAGGTTGGTTTCTTGCTATTGTTTGAATTCCTTACATATTTTGGATATTAACCCCTTATCAGATGTATGGTTTGCAAATACTTTCTACCACTCTGGGAATTGTCTCTTCATTCTGTTAACTGTTTCCTGTGCTGTGGAAAAGCTTTTTAGTTTGATGCAATCACATTTGTCTATTTTTGCTTTTATTGCCTGTGCTTCTGGAGTCATATCCAAAAAAAAAAATCATTGCCCAGACCAATATCGTGTGTAATTTCCTTTATGTTTTCTTTTAGTAGTTTACAGTTTGAGATCATACGTTTCAAGTCTCTAAACTATTTTGAGTTGATTTTAAATATATGGTGTGCGATAAGGGTCCAATTTCATTCTTCTGCATGTGGATATCCACTTTTTCCCAGCACCATTTATTTAAAGACTGTCTACTGTGTATATTTTTCAAGTCCATGTCAAAGCCCCTGAATCATATTTCCTCTCAAATAAGTAAAAGTATATGTATTTTGAATTTTCACATAAATTGACAAAACCATAGGCTATTTCATCTGTCTAGCTTTCTTCTTAAAATTTTAAGGCAATTTAAAAAAATTATACTAGAGTAGGTCTTAGAAAATTCCCTTGGAGGGTCCTGGACCATTCCAACAAATGTGTTCTTTTGACGAGACTGTCCATTTGGTTACAAGGCTAACCATGAAACTGGTTGACTCACAAAGGCCTAATGTTATGAGCAAAATGAAACAATTTCAATGAACTTGGATTGAGATACAAACACTAAGCCTGAGGACTAGAGGATCTGAGGTGGCCAGTGTCCAAGCCTGCAGACTAGGTGTGTTGCTCTAATACCCATGAGGCCCAGTAATGGAATCCATCCCTTCCCTGACTAGACCAGGTGGACACACCACTCCCTGAGGACCACAGGCTACCAGGATAATGCTCTCCACTCCCCCACCGTCAGTAAGAGATGTTCTCTGCCAGGGGTTACTGCCGATCTCTAACTTCCATTAATCTTCCCCCCAATCCCCATCAGGGAGGGAAGTTTGCTTTCTTACACACCTGTAACAAATTTGTCTTTGCTATATAAGGACAGAGGGGAAGACCTTGCACTTAGCTCTACCTCTGGAACTAAGATATAGGTAATGAGCCTTTTAAGCATGCTAAAACAAAACTAAAAATCAAAATGAAGAAAATTAGAACCTATAAAATGAAGATGTCAAATTGTATCTGTCATGCTTTGCTCCCTACTGTAGCTAGAGTGGAAGAACTGGGCAACATTTCTTAAAAACGACCGTCTATTCCTAAGGCTGTAAAGACAACATTGGCTCAAATTTCTTGCAGTCATTCTTTCACCAGAAAACAATAATAGGGTGAGATAGAAACCTCCCCAACTGATCTTAATAAGTCTTAGACCAAATGCTGAATTTTTATTCATTGTCTGCTTTTCCAGTAAGTGAAAGTTAGCCACTTCTTGGCAAAAGGAGAATCAGACAAGCCCTTTCGTTCTATTGACTTGGGACCTGCACACAGTTTACAAGGATAAGCCTTCGGTTCAGGTACACTTAATGGGAGCCAGGCTTAAATTGATTTCTCCTTTAAACTACTTCAAATCAGCTTCAAAAAATGTCTTCCTGACAAGTTAAGTATAGAAACTTGAGTCAGAATGTTCGCTTATTCCTGACTCTGCCCACCCAATAAAGCTTGGTAATAATTCTCATTTATAAAGCTTTTACTGCCAATGTCATGAGTGCTTTGTAATTGTGTTATCACTCCCATGAGAAACTCTCTATTCAGGTAGAGAAACACTGAAAAGTTAGGCAATTCTCCAAAAAACGAGTTAGATGCAGAAGCATAAGGTATATTTTTGATTCTTTCTACCATGCTTGATTTGTTAGACCAACTAACACCCTCTATATTAATAAAACATCAGCTCACTCTGAGTTGCGGATCAGAAAGACTTTGAAATGTGTTAGACAAAGTCTAGCATCCAAATCACTGAGGGTTAAAGGCTGGTTAAAATTCAGATTGCCAGGGCCTCTGTCCACACTTAAATGAAGCCTCAAGGGGCTCAGACAAGGAATTAGCACTATTAACAAGTGCTGCAGATAATTGCTATGCAAATTAAATTTGAAGACCATTGCTTCAGAAAAACAAAATTTTATTTAGTCAAGGAGGGACTTATGCAGCTGCTCAGAAAGAAGCCAAAGATTGTCTTATAAAGTATCCACCTATATTTCTTCCTCTCTAAAACAAAACAAAAAACCACATAACATCAAAATGTATTGCTTAAGCTGAAATTGTACAATACACGTCTTCACTGAGTCCAGGGTGAAAATTTCTATCACTGATCTTACCACCAAACTAGATCTCAATCATTGCATGATAGTATTAAAATAGAATAATTTTTATAACCTGTCTGAAAAATGCAAATAGCTAGAACCATGGTTTGCTTATCCACTTAACAAAGATAATGTCTGATTCAGAAAGTCTCAAATATTAAGTATTTTGTATTCTATAAGTGAAAGGACAACATACAAAGTAAATTTCACTTTTGTCATAAGCATCACTTATCCTGGCAGAATTGAGCTGAAGCAAATGACGCAGTTTGTGTAACTTACGATGGAACATGATTTACTTATATTCACACAGACTGTGCTCACGTCATTTTCAGTTTTCCTGAGCACAGTTCCATTTCCATGTCTGTGTATACAATTATACGTTTAATGTGACGAATGATGGATAATAGCTGGCTCATGTGGCAGGACAGAGATTTCCCTTGACAGCTCTTACTTATCAATACAAATGACTTAAGAAAACGTGCCCTGGGGGGAAAAAGAGGACCTTCCGTAGACTTTCAGTGAGGAAAAAGTCAATGAAAGGAAAAGCGCTTGGGAAGGAAATTAAATTATCAGCAATTACTATTGTCATATTCTTACAGAGTACACAGCAATGTAAAACTGAGAGAAGTGAAGCCTCCTAGTACTCGGTACTTAGGACATGACCTTCAGGCCTGGCATGGTACTCCACTCACCAACCAAACCCACGTCTTCCTTTTATAAAAAAAGAAAAAAAAAAAAAAGGGACAATGAGGCTGAGAGAAGAAAGTGACTTATCAAAGGTAAAACAGCCAATGTAGAAGTCAAATTTCCTGACTATACTCTCAAAACTGCTAAATTTTGGTAAAAGACCATGTTTACAAGACTGCAGAATTTCACAACTTTATAAAAACAGCATATGGCAAGGATTCTTCTTCTTAAAGAATATTTTATTACATAAGAGAGATGATTTTAGCCATTAAACCGTTTTCCATTTAATTATGTGATCATCTAATATTTCCTTCAATATTTTAATATTTTAAAACATCTACAGATTGCTTTTACTTTGCACCTTAGAGGCATAAAGAGAAGCAGTCACAGAATTATAAATTCTAAAAATAAATTATAGACAATCCCCCTCCCCGCCCTTACCCATGCGACCCCCAAATATAAACCTTTATTCAAATGTACAGAATTAGTCCGATACAAGGCCTTAAGTGGATGCATGTTCTGTTTAAGACACCTGGTAATTAGCATAATGGCCTCTTGGGCCCTGCCTCCGAATGATGGGTGGCATATATCATATGTTCACGCAGGAAGCGGCTCCCACTCACCAGAGGACCAAGAACAAAGGGGCTGGCAGGCTTCACGGGAGAAGTTGCCCAGTCAACTGTATATTAAAGACACTCATTAGTTGCCTCAATCAGCTAATTAGCTCAAACAAATATGAAACCTAAATCATTAAATAAAGTGGCCCTGATTGCATTGGTGACTTCTGATTTGGTGTCACTAACCTAGTAGGGTATGAACAGGGTAGTTCTACACAAAACAAAAAACTATCCACACTGGGAAAATGGAATGGGATGGGACTTAATTTTTATGAAAGTTGAGCCCTGCCAGGAAGTTTTACTGATTAAAAAAAAAGGGGGGAGGGGGAATGCCAGGGAGACCTCTGTGTTTATGCTTTGAAATTTAAATCAATTTAAATATAAATTGCTCTCCCTTTTTGTCATTATGAGAAAGAAATAAAACATGGGTTTCAGATCTCTGGTGTGCAAATGGTCATTAACTTTCATTTGACCTTGGGCATAGAACTAATATTGGATTTATGCACGGGGTACACTCATTATACTCATCTAGCTTCCTCAC
Organism: Cheirogaleus medius; assembly: GCA_008086735.1. Lineage (NCBI taxonomy): Eukaryota > Metazoa > Chordata > Mammalia > Primates > Cheirogaleidae > Cheirogaleus > Cheirogaleus medius. The sequence continues at coordinate 27,893,443 of VBSM01002217.1, read as the reverse complement.
AGAAAACATGTTCCCAGGAGCTGCAATGCTGGAAGCTGCTTCTTAGCTCTCAACTTCAAAACTTGATTGTCCCTTTAATGCCTCTCTCCTACCTCTCTGCTCAAAATCTCAGGAAAATGTTTCTCAAGGCTTAGAAATGTGCTTAAAACAGGAGCAATAACAAATAGGACTCTGAACAGTTTAAAATCATTGTCCTGGACCACACCAGACCAGAAAGGAACCTGCTCTGTGTGCCATCACATTACTGGGACAGGGACCATCAATGTTCAGTTCTCCTTCCGGGTACCTAATTCTCTATAATAGGAACAAGTTTCCATTTAGAATGATTTAATTACCTTTGTCTATTGAGCCTTATACGTGTTACACACCCTCACTAAAGTGCCCTGCAGCATGTTTTCAAAAATCAAAACCTCAAAAACCTTGCATTCTGAAGCACGCTCTGTTGTGGTCATACTTATTCACCTCCTTGGCAAATCAGGTTCACTTACTATCTTGATGGACATAAGGATGAAAAAGAAAATCATCTTACCTTGTTTTCTAATTTTCTTAATTCTAAACAGTTCTCAGGGTTAAAGGAATCTAACTTCCTACACTCAATACTCACATCTCTTGCTATTCAGGAGAAATCTGTGCAAAGGGCTATTTTCTTTTATAGTACCACATTGAATAGTTATTTATCATTTTGACTTAATAGCTCTAATTACAAAAGACAGTGTCACAGGATTTTTTTTTAAAGGCAATTTTCTTTGTATCCCAGTGGGAGAGTTAGGAAAAATTTACAAAGCATCTGCTGCGTGCATTTTCAATTATTACTGGGTTTTTACCAGCGCTATTACTTTCTTGATGGTAAGAATTTTACATTTTCAAATATCCTTTAAGTTTACACTGCATTGAGAATTACTGTTCCAAGACTCTTACTATAGTTTGTCATTTAAAATTAAAGGAAGATACAACCTGTCAACAATTGATCTGTGCTCAATAAGAACATGCACTGGTGGAGATGGGATGTACAAAATCTGTCCGCAAGCAGGGACAGAGGAACTGTCTCTAGAAATGTTAGAACAAGGAGTTATTATAGCACCAGAGAAGGAAGGAGATTTTACAAACTTGAACAATCAGCCTGGTGTTAGGCAAAGCTCTCTCTTTTAGGGAAAACATCCTAGATCAATCAATCAGGAAGACAAGGTCGTGTTGGTTATTTTAGGGGAAAACACATCCTACTTCTTTCCTCTTGGTTGAAAAATGCCAAACAACACATTTGGTGGGGTTAAGAGTTTGGACCGGTGCTGACCACAAATGAGGGTGATGAACACTGATGAGCACAGCACGAGGAGGTAGCAGAGAAAAGAAAAGGACAAACACAAACCACGTGGAAAAATCAATTCTGAGAGAACACAGGTGCATCCTTTAAGCACAGGCTGTGACAGTCTTGGGAAAATTTAAATGGTTGAAAACATCCCTAAAAATAAACATAATCTCTTAATTACTTAAAATATAGCCAACAGATTTCTGTTATAAAGTAGTACTTTTCAGCTTAAACATTCATTATTAGAGTACTCAGAGATTAGATGGGAAAAAAAAAGTCATCCAAGAGACCATCACTATAGCTTTTTGTTTTAAGAGGATTTAATTTTTTTTCAATAAAAAATAATGACACATTATCCAAAAAGTAAAAGGAATTTGAGATAGCAATAATTATACTAGCAAGCGAGCCTGTCTTTGCTGGCCCTTAATTTTATTATTAACAGCTACTCTAAAATCCCATTTGTCATGCATTCTCCTAAATATGAGCTATGTGTTTGCAAAAGGATCAGGGTAAATTCAAATACGGTGTTACATTAAAAGAAAATTCTGCCAACTAAAAATAAAAAATAAAAAGTTTAGAGGACCACAAAAATAGAAGCACTTCCACAGGTTTAAAGGTTATTTTTTTTTTCTTCTACATGTGGAAAAGGAAAAGCCTTATTCTCTAATGTTAAAAATAGTTAATCAATCTGTATCATTTCTCATGACAAAGCAACATGAATATCTTTTCTCTGGAATATTCCACTCTGAAATAGAATATGCCTTTTCGGTTGTGTCCACTGACTTCAAACCTCACAAATGCCTTACATCAGAGAGTCCTGCCAATATGTGATTTCACCAAATCATACATACACATACTTAAGAAGGGCACTTAAAACCACTAAACTTTCCTAAAATGTGTTACTGGTGACCAATGATTGTTATTAACAGTAGATCCAGAAAGCTGGGACTTTAACTATACTACTAGGGTGATTAAAAAAAAAAAACACAAAACACTCTCAAATTGTCTAACAGGTCTACCATGATTACCAGATCCAGGGGTTGCCTACTTGAATATTTTACCTGGAGTTCAATGTCATAGCAAATAGTAGTAACCATATTTAGTTGTTGAAACCATATACCCAATACAAATGCCTAGTTAAGCTTCAATGTAGGATTCAAAGATGATAAAACAAACAAGAGGATCTGTAAGGTTAGAAGAAACAATTTAATGCGAAATTCTAGTTTCTTGCTCATCCTTCCTAGCCTCTTAAAAATAATCTTTTAAAAAAGCTAAAACTAGGCCAGGTGCGGTGGCTCACACCTGTAATTCTAGCACTCTGGCAGGCCAAGGCAGGATGATCATTTGAGCTTAGGAGTTTGAGACCAGCCTGAGCAAGAGAGCAAGATCCTGTCTCTACTAAAAATAGAAAAATTAAGGGGGCATTGTGGCACATGCCTATAGTCTGAGCTACTCAGGAGGCTGATGCAGGAGGATCGCTTAAGCCCGGAAGTTTGAGGTTGCTGTGAGCTACAATGACACCACTGCATTCTACCCAGGATGACAGAGTGAGACTCAATCAACCAACCAATAAATAAATAAGCTAAAACTAAACACAATAAGCTAAACCATTTTATCTAACTTTATATTATATACATTTTATCTCAAAGAAATAATAAAATATCTTTGTATACAAACAATACTTCAACCTGAATTCCTGAACAGTTTATCCTAGAAAGGAGGACAAAAATGTTGAAACTCATGACTTGAAGAGTTTATGAGTTTTCACTCTATTCTTTTTCATTTCCAGGCACAAAAGTAGAAAACAAGATTGAATGCCTTTTCACAAATCACATCTTTATTCTCATAATCCTGAAAATTACTAACCAAGAGTGGGAGCATAGCTGGGAATACTGGGCATCGGGTGTTGAAAAACCTGGATTCGCACTGTGGCTGCAGACTTTGAGCCTGTGCGATCTCAGAGTGGCACTCCCTTCCTCAATCTCAAGACTGGGACAGTGCAAACAATTTCTCCTGCAGCTGCTCATCTTTCTGTGGGTGTCCTTTGCGGAGCCACGTGTCTTGCGTGGAACTGAGTTGACCCCTCCACCTCCCCCCTGCCATTGTCCTGCTGCTCCAAAGGTGAGCACTTCATCCTGACAACCAGCTCCCTTTAGCTGGGCTGAGATATTTTAATATCTCAGGTACCTCAGTTTTAAAACACTTAACTAGCTACTAGCTATGGGTTAAGGAGACAGAGTGAAATTTAAAAACTGCCAAGGAGATTTCCAGCTTTCCAGAAATAGAAGCCCACCGTGGCACAAATTTCATGTGATCTAAAGTTAATGAGAGCTAATATGATTTGGCTGGGGATTTCCCAGAAAAGGGAAGTAACACATCTCCCAAGACATTAATGAGCTAACATTACCAAGGAGAATAAGCAATCCAACAAAGAGAAAGAAGTGCAAGGATATCTGCACAAATTTTCGTAAATCTTGTAAAGACTTAAAATCTTATTCACATCCACTAATGTTAGTTCTTAGAGGAGAAAACTGTTCAAAGGCACATCCTAATGGCCTCTTAGAAAATTACAACGAAATGGGTTTTTTAATAAATTAGAGCCTTGAATCATTCATAGAACCTATATTGATTGGGAGTTACTTTTATTTCTGTTTGTATGGTGGGCTGAAACCAAAACTTTTTCTTTATATTAATCCTCATTTTAATAACCCTTTGCAGTTAGACATAAATCTGGCAGGACCACCTGAGCCCGAATTAATAGTTTTACTGCAAGACATAAGATATTAGGGTAATCAATTCTTTCTGTCAAGCTCCAGATGTGCCAACTATCATTTTAATACTTTTTTCTTAGATGTATACCAGCTTATTTTTCTTCTCCCTTAAAAAAAAATCTCAACATAAAAAACAAAAAGCATACATAGAAAGCACCATTCTGCAGCTGGAACACTATTTAATTAAGGCTGTGCTTAATGGTTCTGCAGTTTATCACCTCCTAACTTCACAATAAGGTTACCTTTTTCTGACAGCCATTGACTCAATAATACATTCTATTTATGAAATATATGTTGTGATTTAGAAACAGCAGGGGCCATGCTTGTCCTTCCTCACTAGTATATCATCTGTGCCTTACATTGTACCTGGCACATAGTAAGTGCTCAGCTAAAATTTGATAAAGGAATGAATGAATATGATATCTATGATTCAGGCTCTATTTACCTTGCCATTGGTATTTTTCATCACTCTCAATGGCAATTCATGAACTGAAAATGTAGGATGAAACAGGTGGGTATCTCTAATATTTCCATATTTGGATTCTTTGAATATACTGATATATCCCACATTGGTTATTTTTAACCCTAGATTGGTTCCCAACTTTGTTGTGGTTTAGGTGGTGTGAGAAAGAAATGTCTGTTTTTTTCCCAAAACAATCTTCTTCATTTATATTACTTTTCTAATCAGAAAACATATTTAATTAAAGTTAGGGACAACATAAGAATGCCAACTATCATTGATATTATTGAACCTTATATTTCAGGGCTCTAATGAAATAATATAGGAAAAAAGTTCATATGGATTGATAAGGTAGAGACAAAATAGTCATCACTGATAGACGATGAATTTGTTCATGTAGAAAATCCAATATTAAAATTAGCTATTGGAATTCCTTTGAGTTCAACACATTTACAAGATATAAAATATAGCAAAAAAAAAGCCAACTAGAGGAAATAATAGATGTAGATATTGATAAACTGATTCTGAGGTTTATTTGGAGAAGGAGAAGACTCAAGATAGTCAACACAATATTGAAAGAGAAGAGCAAAGTTGGAGGATGGACATTACCTGATTCCAATACTTACTATAAAGTTTCATTGTATTAGTGAAAGAACAGACAAATAGATCAATGGAAAAGCATACAGAGCCCAGAAATAGACCCAAACAAATATAGCCAATTGAATCTTTGACAAAAATCTATGAACAAAAGCAATATAGTGGGGAAAAGATTGTCATTGTCTTTTCAGCAAATGGTACTGAAACAACTGGACATCTACATGCAAAAAAAAAAATGAACCTAGGCACAGACCTTATATCTTTCACAAAAATGAATTTGAAATGGATCATAGACCTAAATGTAAAACACAAAATTATAAAACTCCTAGATGATAACATAAGAGAAATTCTAGATGACCTTGGGTTTGGCAGTGACTTTTTAGATACAACACCAAAGGCATGATCTATGAGAGAAATAATTTGTAAGCTAGACTTCATTAAAATAAAAAAAACTTCTGTTTTGCAAAGATACTGTAAAGAAAATGAGAAAACAAGCCACAGAAGAGAAAATATTTGCAAAAGACCTATCTGATAAGGGGTTATTTCCAAAATATACAAATAACTCTTAAAACTCAACAGTCAGAAAATGAACAAGCCGACTAAAAAATTGGCAAAAGACCTACCCAGACACTTCACTGAAGAAGATATACAGATAAACGCATAAAAAGATGCTCAATATCATATGTCATTAGGGAATTGTGAATTAAAACAACGAGCTATCATGACACACATGTTAGAATGGCCCAAATCCAAAATACTGACAATATTAAATGCTGGTAAGAAAGTGGAGCAAAAGGAACATTCTTTCATCGCTAGTGGGAATGCAAAATGGTACAACTGCTTTGGAAGACAACTTGGCAGTTTCTAACAAAATTTAACATACTCTTAAGCACGTGATCTAACAATCAAACTCCTTGCTATTTACTTAAATGAGTTGAAAACTAATATACACCTAAAAACCTGCATACAGATGTTTACAGAAGCTTCACTTATAATGACCAAAACTTGAAAGCAACCAAGATATCCCTCAATAGGTGAATGGATAAATAAACTATAGTATATCCAGACAATGAAATATTATTCAGCACAAAAAAAAGAAAACGAGCTATCACGCCGTGAAAAGACATGGAGGAAACTTAAATGCTTATTACTAAATGAAAGAAGCCATTTGGAAAAGACTACATACTGTATTATTCCAACCATATGACATTATGGGAAAGACAAAACTATGGTGATAGTAAAAGATTAGTGGTTGTCATGGGTTAGGAGAAGGTAGAGATGAACAGGCAAAGCATAGAGGATGTTTAGGGCAGTGAACTTCCTCTGTATGATACATAATGGTGGATACATGTTATCATCCATTTGTCCAAACCCATAAAACATACAATACCAAGAGTGAATGAACCCTTATGTAAACTATGGCCTGTGAGTGATAATGTGTCAACGTAGATTCATCGACTGTTACAAATGTACCACTCTGACTTGGGATGTTGATGGTGGGGGGCAGGGGGCATATAGGAACTCTCTGTACACTCAATTTGGCTGTGAACCTAAAATTACTCTAAAAAAATGCAATCTATTTTTAAAAAGAAATTTCATGAATGACCAAGACTGAGGCACCATCACATAATGAGATGAGAACAACTTAAAAAAAAGAAAAGATAAAAGAAAAAATAGTTCACTTGTAATAGTAAACCAAAACTGCAAGGTACCTAAAAACACATCAAACAAAAAATATGTAAGATATTTATAGAGAAAAATATCCTAGGTTTGTAGATGGAAACATATTATCTCAAAAATATCAGATTTATGTAATGATCTATAAACTGAATATGTATTTTTAAAAATCCCTATAGGGGTTTTCATGGACTGTGACAAACTAAAATTATGAAGAGAACAAGAAAATTAAGAGACTTGCCTTACCCATCCACCCCAGCTACCCCCAAAAGTCTCAATATAAACCTTTAGTAATTAAAACAGGACAGTGTAGGCACAGGGATGGGTAAACAGATCAATGGAATACACAGACCAGAAATAAATCCAAGCACAACATACATGTAAACTTCGCATATGACAGAGTTAGCATTACAGATCAGTGAGCAAAGAATCCAGTGGATGCTGCTGGGTTAACTGACTCAACGTAAGGAAAACACAAAACTTGATCTCTACCTTACACCATATATATAAATAAATTTCAGATGACTTAAAGTCCTAAATGTGAAAAACAAAACTTTAACAATGTTTACACCTAGCTATTGATCTAGCTATCCTATTTTTAGTAACTCATTATAAGGAAATATTAATAATAGGGAAAGAGAAAAATGATATATGTGGTCCTTCTACTATTACTTATAATGGAAAAAATTAATAACCTAAACATACAACCAAGAATTAAATAAATTGCCTAGTATGTACCTTTAATAAAAATGATGATGCAGATTTATATTATTGACATTAATCCTATAAAGAGTGGATTTTATATATAGCTATGGTAATCAACAGTGTGGTGTTGGTGGATACCAAAAGACTTTGTTCAGTGGAACAGAACAGAGATCCTAGAAATATACCAACACAAACGTGCCCACATAATTTTTGACAAAGGCATAAAAGCAATTCAGTGGAGGAAAGATGGTCTTTTCAACAAATGGTGCTGAATCAATTAGACATTTATAGGCAAAAACAAACTAAAACCCCAGAACCTTGACCTACATCTCACACCTTATATCAAAACTAACTCAAAATGGATCATGAAGTTAAATGTAAAACATAAAGCTATAAAACTTTTAGGAGAAAAAAAGACATAAGAGAAAATCTTTAGGATCCAGAGCTAGGCAAAGAGTTTTTAACCCAAAGACAAACAAAATTCCATTAAAAATTAATAAATTGGACTTCTTCAAAATTAAAAACCTTTGCTCTGTCAAACACTGTTGAGAGGATAAGAGACAAGCTATAGACTGGGAGAAAATATTTGCCAACCACATATTGACAAAAAACTAGTACCTAGATTATATAAAGAACTCTCAAAACTCAACAGTAAAAAATACCAAATAATCCAATTTAAAAAATGGGCAAAAGACATGAACAATCATTTCCCCAAAGACAACATTCAGATGGCAAAATAAGCCCAAGAAAATTTGTTCGACATCATTAGCCATCAGAGAAATGCAAATTAAAACTGCAATGAGCTATCACTACATACCAATCAGAATGGCTAAAATAGAAAAAAAGTGATGTTATCAAATGCTGGCAAGGATGCAGAGAACCTGCATCACTTATAGATTAATAGAGAGAGTGTAAAATGGCATAGCTACTCTGGAATACAATTTGGCTGTTTCTCAAAAAACTAAACATGCAACTACCATACAACCCAGCAATTACAGTGCTAGATATTTATTCCAGGGAATTAAAGCTTAGGCTCACACACACACACAGAGAAAAAACCCTGTACACGAATATTTGTAGCAGCTTCATTTGCAAAAAGTAAAAAACTGGAAACAACCCAGAGGGCCTTCAGTGGATGAATGGATGAATGTACTATGTACATTCATACCATTTAATACTTTTCAGCAATAAAAAGGAACAAACTATCAATACACAAAACAATCTGAATGAATCTTCAGAAAATCATGCCAAATGAAAAAAGCCAGTTCCACAAGGTCACATACTGTTTGCCTCTATTTGTATAATATTTTACAAATGACAGAAATAAAGAACAGAGTAACAATTGCCAGGGGCTAAGGATGGAATAGAGGTAGGTAGAAAGTTTGTGTAGCTATAAAGGAGCAACATGAGTGAACCTTGTGGTGATGGAAACATTAACATCCTGCTTGTGATACTGTACTATAGTTCTACAAAATGTTACTGTTGGGGGAACTTGAGTAAGAGGTACTCTGGATTTGTTTGTGTTATTTAATACAACTGCGTGTAAATCTATAATACAATTATCTCAAAATAAAAGAGCACATATGAGATAATCCCACTTTTATAAATTATGCATGTTAATATATAATATCCAATATCTGCATAATAGAAAAATGTCTGGAAATATATACAACAAAAGGGTATCTGTGGTTATCTATGTTGGTGAGATGATTTGTGATTTTTCAATTTTTTCTCTATACATTCGTATATTACAGAAATGTTTTTCAATGAGCATGCTCTACTGTAACAGTAAAAAAAATGAAGCTATTCTCATCATGAAAATGAGAATACCTGCTACTGTTTAATTTTTTTTCACTGAACATTTTACTATATTGGTTTTTTCTAAACATCATTTTAAAAGCTGTTTAATATTCTATCACATCAAGCTATCAATTTTACCATTTCCTTATGATACAGACTTAAGGATTGTTTCTACTTTCTTCATGCTAAAAAAAAAAGTAACAAAATATTCTTCTATCTTAATCATCACATGCATCTCTGATTATGCCCTACAGCTAGACCTCTAGCCATGGAGTTATTCAGTCATAGAGTATACCAAACAATTGCTTTCCTGAAAAACTATGAATTTATGTCCCATCATTAGCAGTATAAGAGTGTGAGATCACTTCACTTTGTCCCTGAGAAGCTGCCAAAACTGTATGCACATTCCAAGTTCCATAGATCAAATAAGTAAGGAAAACAGGCATACTAATCTCATGCAGTGACATCAAGGCAAAATAACATTGACTTTACACCAATATTTCATGTTGCACAATCTAACATGTGTCTTACTCACTCATCTTCCTTTGCCTTCACCTCCAGAATGTTCAAACTTCTTAGCCTGACACCAAAACCTACCTCCGTCTGCCTGGTCCACTTGCCTCCAGCCACGCTTGCTTCGTTGCTGCCTCTCAAACCCATCTCACGCAACGCCTCTGCCCGAAGGCTCTTGTGCACATCCACAAGGCGTCGTCTTGGCTCAAATGTCCCTGTCAGAGACCTTCCCATCCCACTCTGTGTAAAGCAGCCACGCCCTTCTCCAGCTTCCCTGTCTGTATTGACCTGCTCTGTCTTTCTCTGGCAATGACACACTGTAAGTTTTTAATTACTTCCCTACCTTATTCTGAAACTTTAAAAAATCATATCCTATGCTCCAAGGCACTGCCACCCCAACTTGTACAGACTATATATTTTGGCTCCTTATCATGACAAGAATCAAGAGCGGCTCCAGCACAATTTATTTCTAGGCCTTCCCTCCTATAATCTATTTTTTAGAGTTGCTTTTTGTGATAAATAATAATTATACATATTTATTGAGTACATGCGATATTTTGATACATGCAAGTAATGGGTAGTGATCAAATCGGGGTAATTGGGATATCCGTCCCCTCAAACACTTATTCCTTTTTGTTAAGAACATTCCAAATCTTTTCTTCTAGCTATTTTGAAATAAACAATAATTTATTGATAACTATAGTCACCCTACTATGCTATTGAGCACTAGAACTTATTCTTTTTATATACCAGTATTTTTGTACCCATTAACCAACCTCTCTTTACGCTCCCATCCTCCACCCCCACCCTCAGGTAACCATTATTCTACTCTCCATCTGTATGAGAGCAACTTTTTTGGCTCCTACATGAGAGTGAGAACACGTGGCGTGTTTCTTTCTGTGCCTGGCTTACTTCATTTAACATAACGTCCTCCAAGTTCATCCATGTTGTTGCAAATGACAGAATTTCATGCTTTTTTATAGCTGAATAGTATTCTATTGTGTATATACACCACATTTCTTTATCCATTCTTCTGTTAATAGACACTTAGGTTGATGTCATATCTTAGCTATGGTGAAAACTGCTGCAATAAACATGGGAGTGTAGATATCTCTTCAATATACAGATGTTCTCTATTTTGGATATACTCCCGGCAGTGCAGTTGCTGGATCATATTGGTAGTTTTATTTTTAGTTTTTTTGAGGAACCTCTATACTGTTTTCCATAGTGGCTGTACTAATTTATGTTCTCACTAATAGTGTATAGAAGAGCTCTGTTTCTCCACATCCTCACCAGCATCTGTTATGTTTTGTCTTTTTGGTAATAGCCATTGTAACTGAGGTGAGCTGCTTTATGACTGTGGTTTTGATTTACATTTCCTTTCTACGATCTTTATATTGATGTCCTTTCTCCATGTTAGCTTCCACCTCTGCACATATAATACTGTTCACTGAGAAGCCCTATGCATGACCCCCTCTGCTCAACACCCCAGATTGCTGTTCTGTGCATCCTCCTCTCCACCACCTTTATAGCATCCAGATTCTGTGTCCTCAAAAATCTGCCAAACCAACAAAGAGAGTAGAGTGAATATAATAAGCTAATTCGCACCAAGGTGTGTTTGATTGAAATAGTAACTGACAGAAATGCAACTTCTTAAGAGTTTCTAACTGGAAAAAGAAAGATGTAAAATACATGGTTCATTCTTGAGACATTTCTGTTCCATTTATTTCTTCAAGCTTTGTTATCATTTTGATTTTTTCATAGTCTTTCCACCTGAAAAGTCTTATTCTAGTTTAACATTATCCAAGAAGTAATTCCCTTCTGATTTTCATTCCATTCAGCCCTGACCTCTTCCCTCTGAACAGAGGGGAACAGCAAAGGATGTCTCCTTCTGACATTCCTACTCTCTAATCAAGCATTTTTCTACTTCAGTGAGTCTCCATTTCATATTGAATTCCAACAGGGTATGTTCTTTTCTCCTTTAAAATGTATTTGAAAGCCCCCTTTTCCTTTCCACATATTCCACAGATTATATCCTTCAGGTATAAGAAATCAGACCCATAAATCAGTCCTATGAAAAATCTTTGCTTTGAAATATCATTTAACAAATTATTTTTAGAAGAAACTACTTTGAGATAAAAAAAAATTAGCCTAAAAAAAGACCACCTCTATAGTATTCCTTGTCCTCTGTTATTAAGATACATAATACAAGGTTGTTTGCTTGTTTTTATCATGTACTTAGATCCTTTTCATGGTTGCAGTGGACTACATATTTTTAATTTTAAATTTCATATTTTCTTGAAATCTAGGATAAATTAGAGCAAAACAGTGAAATTTTACCTTACAGAACTATATATAACATCCGGTGCTATTTTAATGATCTTAAAAACTAATGGTGATACTTTGCATTCTACACCATAGCTTCCTGAGATACACACAACTGCACACTACCAGATGATATGAGAAATATCCTCAAAGAATTAAAATCTTCTTCCAGCTCCATAAAAGACTACTCACCAGACTTCCTTGCTTTCAAAGCAATAACAGCTGCAAGCTCTCTCTGCACCTAATAAAATATTAGGGGGAAAAATCAAATTAGGAGAAGAAAGAAGTAGCTATCAAAAACTGTACCTTGTTTTTATTAATAGATATACAACCCAAATTAAGAGCTGTCACAATTAAACCTAGGTTTGTTGCCATCACTTTTTTGGTTTTTACTTGGATTTAGAACATGGAAAAACCTCAGCATAGGAATTTTAGGCAAAAAATCTAGAATAATTTATTGAGTTACTTTTAGAAAAGTTAGACAGTTGTCAAAATGTATACATTGTAAAACATTAGTACATATGCCACGATGGGAAGTAACTCAAAAACATAACTATATAACATTCATAGATACTGTAAATACGAATTAAATTAAAATATATATGATACTATAAACCAAATATTAAATATTATTTATCCCACAAAGATGCTAGTTTATACAGAAATTCTAGAAAAGTTGAGATAGGCAATCCTGGCTCTGCTCAAATACAATGAACGTTCACTGCAAGCCTGACAGGTTTACAGCAACCATCTTGTATAATGTGCCACATAAAAGCAAGTTTCATCAGCTCACAGGGCAGGTGAAATGGGAATGGACTAGATGACTTTTAAAACCCTACATGTCTTAAATCCCACTTAGTTGTTCAAATTTTTTAGTGCTTACACATCCTCTCACCCTTCCCATTTTGAAGGCTTAAATCCTTCCTTGAAAACATTCTCAAAGATGAACATGAAACAGTGACAAAAAAGACTGTCACTTTTAAAGATAACATGAAGATAATCTTTGGGAAATCTATGTTTAGTAGCAATAAAAATTCCATAATGAGAAAGCTCCCTTCCCTACAGTACACGGTCCCTCTCTTAGGCTGAGAAGTTTGTGTGCTCAGGTGTTTGGAGGTGGTGATGGTAAGAAGTCTGGGAGGGTCGTGCCGCTGAATATATTACGGTAATGACACTTTAAAGAAAGAACATGGGACTTCAAGGTTAAAGTGCAGTTTGCTATTTAAATTAATTTAATTTCTATTCATTTACTGGAAGGTGAGAGTAACAATGTGCTAAATCCTGAGACTCCACCTAGGACTGCTTTGCCAAGGGCCAGATATCACCCCTGAAGAAGGCAGCTTGCCCCAGGCCCATGCTTTCCCTGATGGGCTACTGTGAATGCCATTCAAAGATGCACACTCTTGATTTAGCTGATTCCTTGATACCGTAAGACTCTCTCTATCAGGAAAATTATAGAATTGTGAGAAGAGAATGAGTCCCTCTCCAACTTTGGGAATTTGGGCTCTGAAAATGCTCATAGCTGGAAAGTTTACAGTTAAAGAACTTAGAGGGAAAAGAGGACTGGGGCAATAGAAGTGATGAATGACCACAGGAAGGGCTTTATAAGTACTTGTATGTGTACTCAAATAAATAAAAAGGCAATAAAGTAAAAATATCAATTATTGCATATTTTATATATTTTAAGTTGCTTGTAAAGTTTATCACAGTATAATATTACCATCTCTTTTTAGGATTTTCCTCCTTCACAGTGTCACAAATATTTGGGGGTGGGGCAAAGATGCAGATTACAAACATTCACTGGGACCTTGTCAATGGCTTCCCAATGCTATGAACTTACAGGAAAGACCCCACCATGGCTCACAGATAGGAAAAAAGCAGAGATGGAAAATGATGCATGAAGTAGATCACTTAATTTGCTCACTGAGGATCAAAAACAGTCATCTCCATTATCCTCTTTCAATTTTCCATATCTGAATTCCCTATATAGTTGCGGTCCCCAACCCTTGGGCAGAGGACCAGTACCAGTCGTAGCCTGTTAGGAACGGGGCACACAGCAGGAGGTAAGCCATGGGGGAGTAAGCAAAGCTTCATCTGTATTTACAGCTGCTCCCCATCACTTGCATCACTGCAAAAGCTCCACCTCCTGTCAGATCAGCCGCTGCATTAGATTCTCATAGGAGCAAGAACCCTACTGCAAATTGCACATGGAAAGGATCTAGGTTGCGTGCTCTTTATGAGAATCTAATGCCTGATGATCTGAGGTGGAGCTTAGGTGGTGATGCTAGTGCTGGGGAGTGGCTGCAAATACAGATTATCATTAGCAGAGAGGTTTGACTATACAATAAATGTAATGTGCTTGAATCATCCTGAAACCATCCCCCCACCCCCAGTCCATGGAAAAATTGTCTTCCATGAAACCAGTCCCTGGTGCCAAAAAGGTCGGGGACTGATGCTATGCAGGATCCTCAGTTTTTCCTTCTCCAATTAGATATAATGCTCCAAATATAAATAGCTCAGAAAAGGAAGGTGTTATATTCCCACCTTACTATAGCACTACATATCTTCAAAGATTTGATAGGGAAAGAAAGGGAGGAATAGGATGAGCAAGAAAACAATGGAGCATTTTGGGGGTGCCAGGAAGGTGAGAGATGGGCAGTAAGAAGAATTTCACAGTTTAATTTAGATGGAACCTAAGTGCCTTTTTTACATAAAATAAATGAGATTAGTACACTACAGCCCCTGAACCTCTGCAAGTGGGAGGATATGAGTGTTTTATATAGGGTGTGATATAGAATAGCTTCCATGTTTCTGCCCTGGGAGGGAAAAGATTTTTGACAAAACCCCCAAAGTAGGTTAGCCTTCCTACAAAACACAAAGGGAGAGAAAGTGCTGATTAAGCAAAAAAAAACAAAAACGTGGTGAGATCCCATTATATGTTTCTATAACATCTTCATAGTTCTTTTTTGTTTTTAAAACACACTAGCAATCATTTAATTAATCATTTAAAATTGTAGGACTAATGTTTATCTGTTGGCTGAAAACCATTGAAGCTGGAACCTGTCAGTCTTTGCTTTACATTATCCAGGGTAATTGACACTCATTCATTCACAGACACACAAGAGGCGGATACAGAGGCAACCCTTAAGAGAACACAAAAAGAACATAAGGGAGAGAAAAACCTCCTGAGGGAGGACAATGAAAACTCAAAGAAAAGGCGTTCCCCTAGTCATAAGATACTCCCAGTAGAAATTCTCAGAGCATCTTTGAAGGACTCAAAGCCTCGTTTGCAAATAATTGTTAGGTTTATATTGAAAACTAAAACTGAGCAATTGCATAAACAGAGACTACAATTTTGTTTATGTACTAATAAGGGACATGTTGGCACTGGAAAAGAAATACCAACTTCAGTGCCAATTGACTTTCAGGTGACTGAGGTCTTGGCTGGCATTCTGACCACAACCCCCTGAGACACCCTGAGCTACCACCCAGGTAAGATGCTCCTGAATTCCTGACATAATAAATACGTGTTGTTCCAAATCTCTGGATTCTGGGGTAGTTTGTTATGCTGAAGAATCTTTTATAGGACGATGATTTTCTATCTGTCTACTTATGTCATCGGTTAACCTGAGTGTCTCTCACCATGTCTGAAATGGAATCACCTTCTCAGATTAGGCTCAAGAAATATTTCAGACATAGTAGAACCATGTTCTGGTATTGGTCATTGTTTCTGTCCAATAAGGATGCTCAACCATTGCCTATGTAATTAGAAAAAAATGCATTGTTCCTAATCTGACAGGAAGAGTAAATTACTGGATTTTCCTATCATAACCCTTCCCTGCTATGATCTATAACTCCTTTTCTGAACCCCCTGGGGTTAGATGTATTTTAGAATTCAAAATTTTATATATCATACCCTACATCATACCCTCAGTGAGGTCTGCAGCAACTTGCAATCAGACACATTAGTATTTTTGCAATGAAATGTATGATGATTCATGCTAAATGGGATAAAGGAAGACTAGAAAGCCTTAGGCTTTGTCACCAAATATGTTCACTTTTGGTTAGATTTTGCCACCAAGTTATTTATGAAAACCTTTTTGTTTTTCAGAGCTTTTCTATTTCAGAACTATGAATAAGGAATTGTAAACGTCTATTAATTTCACACTAGAAGTTTCTCTTCCTCGTCTTCTCCTCATGTTTTCTTTTCTCCAATTGCCATTTAGTCACTACATTTTGTCTGCTAAGAAATGCTCTTTTAAAATAGCTTAGATTTTCATCTATTTCAGAAGTTCTCAAACCTAACTGCACATTAGAATCAATTGGAGAGGTTTTAAAAAATACTGATAGTTGGGCCCCAACCAAATCAGAATCTCTGGGCGAGGGATTCAGGCAATGGTTTCTGTTGTTTCTGAGCTTTCTCTGGGATTCCGGGTTGCAGCCAGGGTGAAGAGCCACTGCTCTATTCAACAAGATAGCTTTGTTTCCCCAAGATTCAGAAATATGCCCCCAAGATTATACTTCAATCTTATGATCATTTCAGCCGACAAGCAATCTTTACTTTTTATTTTGTCCTCCTCTAATTCAATTCATTTGTAAGAGAACATGGCCTTCGCTGTTTAAGATACACAATAAAAATTATGCTATAATCCAATCGACTGATAAGATTCACTTACTGCAACAGCAGTTTGACAAACAGGATCTACTCAAGTACAAGCAAAATGACAAGAAAGCTTTTTAAGAAGCTTCAACTTTAATTTAAAATATAGTTCACTCAATATTTAAAAAACTATATAATTCAAAACGCATGCAGCTGAGGGTTATATTTGCCTTGGGAATATCTAAATAGAGGATGATTAAGGGACTGATAAAACATATCCCTAATTTTTCCCTCTCCTCTGGTTGGCCATTGGAAACTAGAGTCAGAAACATGTTGAAATGTTTTGGCTTTCTATTTTCAATAACCAGTAGGCTATTCACAAAACAGCCTTGACATTCAGTAAGAATCAGAGCCAGTCTTATGTCCAATGTTCTGTCTTCTTTTTTTTTGCTGGCACTTTAATGGTACCTTCTGCCTCAAAAACCAAATGCTCACAAAGCTGTTTTGCATCAAAGCCAAGACTCAAGAGGCAACAGAAAGCGTCAAATGCAAACTCTGAGTGCCAGAGAGCACCTCTGCGGGAGAGGTTAACTGAGAAGATATGTACAGCCTTCCTGGAAGAAGAGGCCCTTGAAAACAAAGCATAAATCTGAAGGGAAAGTCATTTGGGGAGGAAAGATATTAGCAAAGGTCTTAGTAACCAAAGAGTCTTCCTTACAAACTAATTTTAAACAGAATCACCAATTCACAAATTTCCTAAAGGTTTTTAGTAAATCTATTAATCTTAGCAACATTTAAATTTTCATACCACAATAGAAATGTTTTTAAAACATACAACCCATTTTGCTCAATTTCCTGAATTAAATGTAAGAAGAAATATAACCCAATACTCTTCCATGGTTTTACTCCCAAACATATTCAACTTTTACACCACTATAACATTTTTAGCTAGTATGGACTTTAAGAACTCTAGAAAAAATATGCAAATATGCTTCTCAATCGATATGCTGTTGTACAAGATACAAACTGAGCAATGATGGTTTTTCTCCTCTGAAAGGAATAACCCATGGGCTAAGTAACAATTTTCTATGTTTTTCAGAAGCCTGTTTTCCTATTTTCAAATTGATTATTCTGTTTTGAATGGCTAATATCACAAGTCTGACACACAGATAATCTTGCCAAACCTGTTAATGTCAACCAATAATTAGAAAATTAAGAAAGTTATATATCTGCCTAGACACTATTGTTCTCCACCCTCACAGTTTATCTATCAAATACTTGTTTCCCCAATAATTGCTGTCACCACATCAAAGAGGTGTTTATTAAGCATGTCGGCAAGATAAAATATACTAATGCTTACTCATCTGTTCAAGGCACTTATGGATATCTTTTAAATCTCTTTAATAGACTTTTTTGTTGAGTGTATAGTTATGCTTATTAATTTTATTATAACCGAGACAACAGCTGGCCAAAGATGAACATATATAGAAGTGGCCTGAAACAAAATGAACTGGAACAAAGTCCTACACTTAGCTTTTAAAAGTCTGTTACTTAAGTCTGATACACACATATCTGGTCTGATAGAGGTTCACATTAAAAAGATCTGATAGCTTTAGTTGATCACAAGCATATTATGAGCTAACAATCGGAATGGGATTACTTAGAATGGACGGTTATGTTTTTAGGAATATCATTAGAGGTATGACATTCAGGTCACAGAAGAAAATAACAAACTTCAGAAAGATCAATGTCTGGATTGTGTTAGGTTTGGGGTACCTTTATTAAGGTCCATGAGGAGTAGACAGTATTCAGAGGAGGACAAGCAGGAGTTAGTCACCTCCTGTTGCTCAACTCGACAGACACTGCAGTCCTCACCTTGTCCTCTCTGTACAATCTGACACAGTTAACCATTCCCTTCTTTTTAACCACTGGGATTCCATGACATCACATAATCCAGGCTTTCTTTTTCTTCTCTACTACTTCTCTTCTCCTAAAGCTCCCCCCTTTTCCTCTGCCTTTTCAAAAAAACTTGATGCTCCTTAGTGATCTATCCTCAGCCCTCTTGACCTTCTTCTCTTTCCCTTCACTCACGTGCCTTCAATTATATCTGCATCTCTAGTGCAGATCTCCTGGGCCCTACAGCTCCATATCTATCCACCTTCTGGACCTGAAAGCCCTACTAATAGCTCAAACTCAACATTCCCAGAAGTGACGTCACTTTCTTACCACTTCCCTCCACTCCACAAATCTGCTCCATTCCCATATATCTGGTACCACCACAGACCCATAGTCCCAAGCCAGGAAGCCAGGAAGTGAAGTATCTCTGATTTGGCTCAGCTCAACATCTTCTCCCAGGCAGACCACTGTCTCTAATTTATCTCTCTTCATCCTACATCATTCTTTACTCTGTAGTCAGACTAATCGTCCTAAAATATAAATTTTATAATATTACATCTTTTCCTGAAAAGTTCTTCAAAGCCTTCCCCACGATACTATAACAGAGCCCAGTGTCTTGATATCGCATATATAGTCTTCTTCTGGTCTGGTCTTCAGTACCATGTCTACCTCCATTCCTCCTTTCAAAATCTATGCTTAAAAAAAACCAAAAATCCATGCTCCAGGCTTTTAAAAATATAACACAATTCTATGAGTGGACTATTATGTCCTTTCTTCACTCTGGACCTTTCCATGTGTTCTGTCTGGAATGCCTCTCAACCTTTACACTTTATGTGGCTGTCACCTATTTGTCCTCCAAGTCTCAACTTAGTTACCATCATCTGAGTGCTACTCACCTCCCCTGACTGTGTGAAGTCCTGTTTATACTCCAATTCCATTCTATCCTTACCTCAGTCATAGCACTTACCACATGCTAGTAAAATCTCATTAGCTGGGGCTCTCCAACACTAGATTATAAACCCACTGAAATATACTCATTTATTCATCATTCTGACCCTGGCTGCTGGCACCACTCCTATGTTTGTGGTCAAGCACACAAGTAAAATGTTTATAGTTGCTACTGAGAAGAGAAGGCTTGGGGGAAGAGGATCATTAACTTCAAATATTTGAAAGTTTGAGCGTGAAATTCAGACCAATGAAGAGGAGTTACCAAAAGGCATGTTTTAGCCCAACTAAGCACTTTTAAATAGCCAGAGCTGTCCACAGTAGAAATGGTTTAGTATGTGAAATTCAACAGAAGATGTTTTCTATGAGAAGGTAAATATCAGAAGTGCCCTGACTAAGGAATTGTTTTAAAGATTTGTCTTACAAATGCCTCCTTTCCTAATTACCCTATTAGCAAAAGAGAATGAGCATATTATCTTTTGAGAACATGGAGGTTCTTCATGCCACCTGGGTGGTGGTGGTGACATCTATTTATCTGCAGTCAAACAGTCGGTGAGCTTACAGCCATCTTATCCACCTGACAGAGAGAGAGGTGGTGCAAATCTGAATAAAAAGATGAAAATAACTGTTGGAAGCCATTTTGTTGTGGAAATCTCATGAATTCCTTGGCACAAAGAACAGGAAAAGGTATAGATGTTTGAAAAGTCTCAAAAGAGCAAGCTAATGAAACTAACATCTTTTCAAAAGAGCAGATATATCTGCTCCTTCAGTTTTGAAAGCTGGTCTGACAACCTCAGATCACTGATTTCTCCAAAGCCCTAACTGTTGATCAACATGGGTTTCCTGATATATAATAATTCATATATAAATAATATATTTATTTTATATATAAATATATAAAAATATATTTTAAGGAAACAAGTATATATTGGACATTCTGATTTTGTTATAATAATGAAATAAATATTCATTATGTTTATATCATTAAGTTTTTAGTTTTTATGTCTCAAGTTACTTTTTTCCATTTTCTGACAAGCAAAGAGCATTTTTCAATTATATAACATTGCAAATAATTCTCCAATGGATTTACATAATATAATTTAACAAAGCATCTTCAAAGACATAATATAATTTGCAAACTCATGCCTTACAATGACTTTTATTCCATATTCCATATCATTCGAGTCTTTTTTCAATGCTTGCACTTTCTAGAGGTAAGGTTATAAACTACAGCAATAGTATAACTACATCAATAGTCAAGTTCCAGACATTCTAGGAATCTTCTACGGTAGGGGTCTCCCACTTGCAGGGATAGATTCCTGCAGAACCTTGTAGGAAAGTTACATTAGAAATACTAATATTGGGTAAACCCAGATCAACTAAGATGTTCTAACTAGAATATTCTATAAAAACTGCTACTGTGTGAGGGCTTCCTGAAAGAACAAGATTCAGAACTTAGGATCCAAAAGTCTAAAACAGGAATAGAAAATCTCCAGTAGAAGCTGTAGGATTCTAGATGGTAGAATCATAGTCCTCTGCCTCACAGGATTGTTGTGAGATTTAATGAGTTAATACGTATAAATCATCTGGAACAGTGCTTGACACAGAATAAGTGCTATTTGAGCATTCATTATCATATTATTGTAACTAATACAGTTGGACTGAACAATAGAAGAAAGGACATAGCCAGTCTTTAATTGCTTTAATATTATATGTTTAAGCCCCTTCTTCCCAACTAAATTATAAACTCCCTGACAATCAGTATCGCCTGCACTTACTACATTCCATCCACCTCGCACACCTCTATTGCCACTAGCATAAAAAGGGCTAAAATGTTTCATCAAAAAGTTGCGAACAGTGCTTTAGGTGCTTGTATTTTCAGAATTGACTTTAATGAACTTTTAGATTTCCACAGAATTCTGAAGCTTTTATAAATGTATGAAGGACAGACTTTAGTTTTAGAAATTCACTTTGAAACTTCAGAGGTGTCAATCAACTTAACTAGCTGTGGCCTGGCAACTTTTGACATTCAAAGCATAACTGCTGTATTATGAATCAAGGGACTATGTATTCAACAAGGAACCTGTCTTAATTTTATATCCCTGCCATAGCAAATCACCACCCGTTTTACTGCCTCAAAGACATCCACTTATTATCTCATATTTGTGTGGGTGAAAAGTCCAGGTACAGCATGGCTCAAATGGGTCCTCTGCTTCTCACCAGGCTTCTCCCAAAAGGCCACAATCAAAGCATCCTCTGGGCTGCATTCCCTCCTGGAGACTATGGGGGGAAATGTGCCTGCAACCTCATTCAGGTCCTTGGCAGAATCCAGTTCTCACGTCTGCAGGACTGAGGTACCTGCTGCCTTGCTGACTGTCACCTAGAAGCTGCCTTAGCTCCTGGATGCCTTTCTGGTCCTTGCAAACGGGCTCCTACATCTCAGAGCCAGCAATGACTCAATGAATCCTTCTCAGGCTTGGAACTTCTCTCACCTTCTCTTCTGCCGTTTCTCTTTGACTCTCACGAGAACAAGTTCTCTGCTTTATTTCAAAGGCTCATATGATTAGACTGGGTCCATGCAGTCTGTAGCCTTAATTATATCTATAAAGTGCCTCCTGCCATGTGATATAATATTTACAGGTGCCAAGTAGGGTCTTCATCTTTGGGGGACCATTTTATCCATTACAGAATAACACAGATCCTTGGAGCTTCCTGAAAAACTAGCCCTCAACACTTCTTTAGGGCTTTATATAGTAATTTGCTAATAGAGACTAGTTCTGGAACATGATTTACTTGCTATAAAATCTTTACTAAATCACACCAAACTCTTACTTTCCCTTTATGACTTTCTCTTACTCTACCCCTAAGCTGCAACCAGTACCTCAAATTCATCTCAAATTAGTCCATTCATTTGTCTCCATTTTTACCCCTTTAGATGTCTTCCAACTCTTACAATCTATCTAGAATGTTCTTTTCTTTCCCTTATCCAAAACGTGACATTCCAATTTCTACGTGGAGCTAACCTTAATGATCAAGAAGTACATAACTTTTCTGATGTGTTTTTTTACTTCTCATCATCATCACACAATATGCATGACCTCAAGAATTATAGGTTATACTTATATTAACTTTCAAACAAAATCACTTTCTTGTTGTTTTTTGGGTTATTTACTTAATGTATGCTTATTTTAAAAATTTGAAAAATGTATAAAAGTAAATGGGCAAAAATCACCCACAGTCCCAGTGTCCAAAGAGCTAATCCTAAATTCACTCACTAGAAGTAACATGATGCTAATTATCAGGTGTGAATTATAGAAATTGATTTATTAACCACATTATTATATCTATTGTCAATAGATGGTCCATGTCAATATTTTTGGTTTTAAGAAAAGTATTAGTATTACAGAATCACAGGCCAGAAGTAATGTAAAGATTACCTAGTTCATTTCTACACTAGGTGCCTTAATCCCCTACACAGGGTACAGGATATTATATAATACAACAACAAAATGCACACTTCTGTAGCACTTGTTAGGTCCCTGGATACCATTCCAAATATTTTCCATATATTTGCTTTCTTAATTTATCTGCATAGTACCTTTTATACCTGACCTATGGTAACTTGCACAGATAAGCTCTTGAAATTTTGTAATTTGTATGATGACCTAAATAAATTAAATTCATATATGTACATCAGACTTCTCATGTGTGCAATTCCTTAATCAGCTCTATGGCTTCTTCAGATTCCCTTAGAAACCACTGCAACATGCTACTAATATAATATTACAAAGAATCCATGGATTTTTTGCATAAAAAGCACGTTTTTGTTATACAGCTAGAAGAGCCTATTTAACAGTTTTTCAGAGGGTTTTGTTATCTACTTTTAAATCTCTCTTTTGCTCATTCTTCTGACTCTCATAACTCCACATGTTTGTCCTGACTTTCAATATACAGTTTCTTTAAGTAGATAAGTGTTAATATATTTAAGCCTTTCCTTTATGCTATTTCTACCCATAGACACTATTTTAAAAGCTGGACTTTATTCTTGATATTGCTTTTAACCTAAATTCAAATTAAATTTAAATGGTGCTTTAACATTTTCATAGGTACTTTATTGATTAGCATAGGATCTATTAAGTTTGAAAAGCTGCTGTGTTATCTACTAAGATATAATATATTCTTTTTTTTTTTTTTGAGACAGAGTCTCACTCTGTTGCCCTGGCTAGAGTGCCGTGGCGGCCTCGCTCACAGCAACCTCAAACTCCTGGGCTTAGGCGATCCTTCTGCCTCAGCCTCCCAAGTAGCTGGGACTACAGGCATGCGCCACCATGCCCGGCTAATTTTTTTTTCTATATTTTAGTTGGCCAATTAATTTCTTTCTATTTTTTTTTTTAGTAGAGATGGGGTCTCGCTCTTGCTCAGGCTGGTTTCGAACTCCTGAGCTCGAATGATCCGCCCACCTCGGCCTCCCAGAGTGCTAGGATTACAGGCGTGAAGATATAATATATTCTTAGGCATAGTTTCATATTAGCATTTCACATTACAGGTAAGAGAATCTTAAATGAGATTTATCCTGTGGTCTTAGCATTTCAGCTGAAACCCAAAGTCAAGACCAATTGGTGAAAACTGCTCAGATCTCCTAAAGATAGGTGCTGGGTGCATCTCCACAGGATTCCATGAGCCCTTGAAGCAGCAAAATTCTGCAAAACCATGTCATTAACCCTCAGCCATTCACCCACCTCAAGGAAATATCAGGGGAGGCTTAAATATTATTCAGGAGGGATCAACAAAGACCACTGTTTAAGGGAATCGCTGGAGTGTCACAGGGGTAGTTACATATACACACACACGAGTCAGATGGGGAGGGGGGTCTCAATCACTTGCACTGGCTGGCCTTTGTCTCTGGGTTTGGAGGTCAAAGAGACTTCTCTCACAGTGTAAATGTCCAAGAGGGCTGGCAAAAGGGGTGTATAGAGGCAGAGGAAGAGAGAAGAGCTGTGCTGTGTTGGGGACAGCCTGCATTTCCAGAGTTTGGCAGGACAATAACGCCTTCATGTTTCCTGTGTGCTCGGAGGGAGCTGGGTTTAGAGATCATTTTGAAAATGGTCTCCTGGAAGAGCGAGGTAACTCCAACAGAATAAAACTGTGAGAAGAAGCCAGCCCAGAGGAGTTGGTTGGTCCTAAGGTTTCACGAAGAAGAGAAATTGCTGGGGTCATGGAATTGCAATTGGTAGCTCCATAGAGATAGGAATATCTAACGAAGCCACAAAATAAACTCATGTAGCAAGGAAGAGATTTCTACGGCTCTCACACAGAGAACCCTGATGTCAGATCATAACTGTGGCAGTCAAGAAAGATCTTTATTGACTTGACATCTCTTCCCTCTAGCCTCTCAAACCCTGGCTGAGCCAGAGGCAGCAGGGTGGCGTAGAGGAGGAAAGAGGGCAAAGAAAAGAAAGTATAAAAACAAGACAGGAAATGTCAACAAAGCAAACCCTGCCCCTTTTCCCAGGCTAAGGTTGGGGCAAGGAGAAGCTTTGAAATGGATGAGAGATTGAAGCTCTGATACTGGATTCAAATGGACTTGTAAACATCTAAAGAAATTGAGACTGATCCGAGAAAAGCTATGGATCTGCCTGAAGATTCATCCAGGGGTGGGAATGAACTAGTGAGAGCTTGTTTGAGGGAACAGTGGTAAGAAAGGGTAAAGTTTTTACTGCTTTTATCTTATCAAGCCCAGCTCATGCAATACACCATTTATACGTATTACTTGGTTTTATATATGTCTCACCTATGTGAGAATAGACACATAGGTACAAAAGCCATTTTAGTTGTTATTTATCTCTTAAACTTACCCCTGTTTCCTTGCTTTATCTGTGGGAATGTTTTTCTTACACTCTGAGCAGATGCTTCAGTATGGGTTTAATCTCTGACATCTAGAATGTCAGCCTAACCAAGTTATTTATCTAAACAATCTAGCTCCTGAAGCAGCAGTACCTGCTAATCTCCAATGCTGGGGTAACCTTAGGCAGTATAAAATGGTGATATAGCACCTCTTGTATTTTCCTGGATACAGCTGGAACCCATTC
>VBSM01002217.1:27838750-27867659 GCA_008086735.1 Cheirogaleus medius | reverse complement strand
GCTCACGCCTGTAATCCTAGCACTCTGGGAGGCTGAGGCGGGAGGACTGCTTGAACTCAGAAGTTCAAGATCAGCTTCAGCAAGAATGAGACCCCATCTTTTAAAAAATAAATAAAACAAACAAACAAACAAACAAATAAATACATAAAAATAAAGGTTTACGAAGGGGGGGAAAAAAAGAGTATAGCCCCTAGCCCCTACGTATACTTCTGCCTTTAGGAATGGTTCCATACATTCCTCTCTCAGTTTAGGATTGAAAGGGAGAGCAAATGTGAAAAACATTAATAAAATTACAGTTTACATTATTTTTATCTGACAGACCTTTTCTTCTCTCTTGTCCTCTAAACACAAATGGGATTCTGGGATCCTCTCTGAGTAATTCCTTCAATTGTCATGGGTCTTCCTATTCTGACCTGTAGCATAAGTGAATTGGAGAAGATGACTTGTAAGGCTTTCTCCTCTTCTATCCTTGTTCCAAAGAAACCAACCATTATGTTCTCAAAACATTAAAAATTCCACTGAACTACAACACTTCCTTATTTTAATTAGCGAGGGATACTGCCATACCCATGGTGGGGAAAGACAATGCAGATAGATCCCTGTTCAGTTGAACTGAGATGAGTTCAGTGAAACCAAGATAGCCAACAGGGTTTCCTGGGTTAACTTAGGAGCATGATTCTCTTTCCCCATTCTAATCTATCCAACAAAGATGTCACCAGATAAAGCTTCTTACGGCACATTCTGATCCTCTCAGGAGCTTCAGTGGCTATTTCTGTCTACAAAACAAATCTCAACCCTTCCCTCTGTAATTCTAGACCTCTGACAATTCACTGTGCCCGCTTCAAACAAAGGATTCTTTATTACTGCCATTTAGGCATCACACACTCCTGCCAAGCAGAAAGGATGGCCATGCCTCTAACATACCCCATCTCTGGCCTTTTGTGTTCATACTGTTCTTTCTAGTTAGAACTCTATTCTCTATTCATTCCCACTATCCTTTATATCCAACATATCATTCAAGGTCTTCCCTACGAAGGTATTTTATTTTTAATTAAGTGTTGAATTAAGGGCCCATATTAATTAATACTGCCTGTCTCAAATGCCTCATCTCTCCCATTCAATGATCACACACCCTGTCATATGAGACTGAAACGTGACAGTACATGGAAAGAATTAGGAGAATACCTGCACAGGGTAAAACTCAACAAATATTAGCCATTCTAGGCCTCTTACCCATTTCTTACTTGGCCTTCTTAAATTAACAGCAGGCTAATATATTAGCATCTGCAAACAAGTTTCTTCAAAGACTTCCCCACACAGAAGCTTGTCTCTGAGTTGTTCATAACACCAAAAGATTGAAAATAACTACAATATCCAAAAATGATAAATCCATGGAATGGAATACTATAGAATCACAAAAAAAATTATATAGGGGTATTTTTAGCACTAAAAACATATTAAATAAAAAGTACAGGCCACAAAATAAAAGATTTGGGTTTTTTATAAAATACACACACACAAGAAAAATACCTAGCAAGTAATATTACTTAAGTGCTAATAATGGGTTATTTCTGTGTAGTTTCATTATGGGAATTTTTATCTATTATGTAATTTTTTAAAAATTATAGTCTTTATGTTCAAGTCAAATAACCCAAGTGTCAAATAAATGAAACTGCAAAGCCTAATCCACAGTCCTGTTAACTCACATTTGGATTTACCATCATGTGACATTTACAAACATAGGAAAAGAATTCATACTATTTCTACCCAGTATCCACATAAAATGTGATTATATTCTAATTTTACAACAATATAAAATAACAGAAACTAATTTAAAATTTACCTTATCCCATCACCACCAAAAAACCTCAAATAATTTCACTTTTTTTTATTATATGCTCCCTGGTCCTCCTCTATGTATGGACATACTGTACAAAGCGACAACTGACTTAGCTGTAAAATTACATTTCATCTAAAGCAGCTATAAGTTCTATTTTAAACAAATGCACAAAGAAGAAGCCCAGCATGAAACATTCATGGATCATCCTTTTAAAGCTCCTTCAGCTTCCCTCAGAGAGGATTTCACATTAACACTTCACAAACCCATGACTGTCAATATCCAAATGGAGAACTGAATGGTATATTTCTATTCCTTGTCAATAAAAACAGTCTATATTTTCTATGCGTCTTGCATATCCAAGTGACTTTCCTCACCTTGGGAATAGACACCCAAATACCATAATAGACATGTACAAAAACACACACAACCTTCTCCCCCTATTCCCAAGGGATCCACTGGGACATATTTTACTCTTGTATGAGTTCTGCACACTCACACCTTTCTGAAAAGATATCATTAAACAAATGCCCTCTCCAACATTGCTTCATTTCAGTAAGCAAAACCAGACTCTCAGGGCTGGAGTTAAATTGGGTTACCACATAATCTGGGTAGGTTTAGATAGTTTCTTTGGAATTAGAGATAATGGCTTAGTAATTAATTTTGAAAAGATTTGTGTGTGTGCACACGCCTGTATATTATGGTATTTGGGGATCTATCTCCAAGATGAAGATCATTTTGATGTGAAATACACATAGAACATATAAGCACTTTTTCATTGAAAAGGGATAGCAACATACTATTCAGCAATAGACTCACAGGTTTGTAAAGTGTTACTATGAATAGGAGATACTGAAACTGATACAGGAAACTGAAGGATATTTAACCAGCCTTACAAGTGGTCCTAGAGACCTACAGTCCCTAGCCCAAGGCCCTCTGGACACTCTAGCTGGATGAGGACAGCATTAAAGCACAAGGAGGGAAAGGTAACAAGTCCCATGGCTCCTTAACAGAAACAAGTTGCTACCAGAATACACGACACTTCCACTAGTGCTTCTTTAATGCACCAGATCTGCCTGCTCAGGTTCTACTTGACACCTTCTCTCAAAACTCACTCTACCTGGGTCTTCCTCAAATCACATAGTAACTCTTAAGACACTGGAAGGGCTGGAGCCAGCCTGAGGATTCCAAGCAGGAATGTTATGTTCCCTGCAGATAAGAAATATAAGGTAATAAGATATGCATGATTCTGTGGCAGCCAGACAGGTTACTCCTTCCCTTGGGGAGTAACGTACTTTTATTCTCTGAGCAGACATGCCCCATCAGGCTGTGACGGACTAAGGGAAAAGAGATTACCCACACTCCACTTCTCCATTCTCCAGGAAAGAAAAAGCAGAAAGCCAGGAAAAAGTGTGCGTGGAAACTAGTTATTTTGCATTTTTAAAAACATAATTCTAAACATGGTAAAAATTTATCACTTAACTCAGCATATACAGATGCTTCTTGACTTAGGGTGAGGTTATATCCCAATAAACTCATCATACATCGAAATAAAATCAAAGATGCATTTAATATACCTAACTTATCAAACATCATAACTTAGCCCGGCCCGCTTTAATTGGGCTCAGAACATTCACATTAGTCTACAGTTGGGCAAAACCACCTGGCAACACAGCACACCATGGAATATCGGTTGTTTGCCCTCGTGATCATGGGGCTGGCTGGGGACTGTGGCTCCTGCCACTGCCCGACATTGCTAGCGTGGGAAAAGATCAAAATTCAAAACTCAAAGTACAGTTTCTATGGAATATGTCTCACTTTCATACCATCTTCAAGTTGAAAAAATCGTTAAGTCTAACCATCATCATTCAGAGACCATCTGTACTCAATGTGACAGATTCTCCCCACTTTCACTAACCTAAGATTACTCCTAGACCTTGCTAGCTTGGCATACAATAGTGTCTTAAATAAGTCTCTAAAGTTCTCTCTTTTTAAGGATTCATCAAAATCAAAATCCCCTGCTATTTCTGCTTCCTAAACCAGTACCAATTTTGAAAATGTCTAATCAAAAAAGCTGTCAATGTTATTCAGATTCTACTGTTCAAAAGGGAATTTCTCCAATGTATCAAATCCGAACTGTAGAGTCATCAAGAATGACACATTAAAGGAATGTTAAGCATTTTACATCCTTCCTGGACCAAGAAAGGGTGTATGTAAATGGAGTCCTGCGAAAGACACACCTTGAAGAAAACGACCAACGTTTCAGGTGAAAGATGAGACATGGCACAGATGAGAGGAGTTTTCATAAGTGAAAGGAAAATATGAGAACAGACAATATTAAAGCAATGAGAGAGCTGAGAGGACAGAGAATCTTGAAAAGTGTGGGTCTCGGAATTTCATGCTTTCAGTAACACAGGAAAGTCAGTTGCTCGTTAAGATCTAGCTCCACTTGGGGTGGTTCTGTACCAAGTAGTGCCCAAGAGAACTCTAAGGAAAAGAAGGCATGGGGGAAGAATCGAACTGAAGCCCAAATTAAATGCAGGCGTTGGTTAGTGAGAGTAAAATCAGATCAGTTTTATCTATAAACTGATCTCCAAATGTGGAGAAAGTGAGAACAAGACTTTTACAAGAAAGAATGCTTGAAAGCATGAGAGAGCAAGTTCACCGCCGACATGAAGACAGATGGAGTTGTGTTACAACCTCTGGACACTAAGCATGGAAAAATGCTTTTGTGACATTGACACGGTACAGTGATTAATTACAGCCACCTCTTTTATCCTAGAGGAAATGCAGACAGAAATTCCATAGAAGGTTCCTTGTTCTCTAACACTTTCATGTAAAGTTACATATTCCAGCACAGGTGTTTGTTTCTTGGGGCTTCATCTCCTCCCAGATGTTCCAGAGCTTATAGAAGTTTCCTTCTTTTGTAATTTGGGCCTGATTGACTGGCAAGTAAGATTTTAGCTCAGTGGGATTTCGCAGAGGAGTGATCACTTATACCTGATCTTGTGTAAAAAAATTTAGAAAATACCATTAAAAGCATCAAAGACAAAGGTCCTACAGTGAATTTGGATGAACTGAAGAAAATGAGCCTAGGGATAGAGTAGAACTGTACAAATAGGGAAATCTAAATGGATGAAAATTATAAACTGTGTTGGCTCCAACAAGGAATACAAGGGTACAAGAGTGCCTAGTTACCTGGTCCAAGAGTATTAGATGTTGTTCTCATCCCCATTGGTCTCTCTTCCTAAATTCGGAACAGCTAATTTGTCATTTTAATTCATCTCTCAAGATATAGCCATAACCCTCCCCCCCACCACCACCAGGTTAGTGTTTTGTTCTAGACACTCACTCTCACTCTTCTCTTTCACCCATCCAAGTGATGGCTGAGTCTGTGAGACCAAGCAGCCCACAGGACACACCACACGTCCCCTGCCTCTTTATAAGCGCCCTCATGTAACCATCCAACCAAATAGGCATCTAATATATACAATTCACAACTTAGCCTAACTCACATCACTTCAGGAGCTTGCCAACTGAAACAAAATCACAAATTTCAATAAAGCCCAGTAAGATGTTTGTGTTTTCTTATCTCTATAATTTCCATCATGGAAACTTAGCCTTAAGAAACAGAAATAACCTAACAGGCTTTGTTCTGGTTGTTGATGTTAAGTAAACATGAGATGGCAATCTAGAATCAGTTTTTATCTCCTATTGAAGAATAGTCATGTTTCTATTTTCTGTCTTTCTGGACATTTCCCAAGTACGTCTCAGTTCTTTCCAATGCCTCAAAGTTTAGTTTATTTCCTAAATTTACATCCTTAAGAACTATGACTTTAAAAGCAATACACAATTCACGATAAATTTTTCCCTATATTTACTTTTGTTTTGAGCAAGCAGACCCCCGGATTGTAACATGAATATATAATTGTTGTTGCTTCAATTCTGAATACTCTACTTGTCACAAACACTGGAAGAATTCATGTTTAAAAATAAAATAATGCTCAGAACTTCAAGGATGGAAACTGGTAGGCTGTGTCTTTCAAAGACCCTTCTTAACCTACCAGCTTTATTAGACCAACAGAGATGCACAGTCACTGAAAAAGAGGTTTTCAAGTTAATAAAATTTATAGCACCAGAAGATATTAGACCCGCCTGGATTAGGTGTGTGGAGGTCACAGAGGTCTGGGCAGAGGTCAGGGAAGTCTGGGCAGAGGTCACAAGATTGTCTTCCCTGGAGATGGGAAGGACTACAATTGAACAGCAATTGCCTGAAGCTAAATGGCACCCTTTAAAAGCTCTGTATTTCTGCTTATTAGTAGGACAATGGTTGTTGAGTTTGTGAGACCAAGCAGCCCACAGGACACACCACATGTCCCCTGCCTCTTTATAAGTGCCCTCATGTAACCATCCAACCAAATAGGCATCTAATATATACAATTCACAACTTAGCCTAACTCACATCACTTCAGGAGCATTATAGACAGTAGTCTATATACTGTCTGGTTGTTGATGTTAAGTAAACATGAGATGGCAATCTAGAATCAGTTTTTATCTCCTATTGAAGAATAGTCATGTTTCTATTTTCTGTCTTTCTGGACATTTCCCAAGTACGTCTCAGTTCTTTCCAATGCCTCAAAGTTTAGTTTAACCAGTAGTCCATTATAGACAGTAGTCTCCATCCTCCTCATCTGCCAATTATTAATAATAAACTCCTCTTTCCTTTTCCTCAAAAAAAAAAAAAAAAGATATTAGAAAGGAGGCTAAGGGACTAAGGTAGAACCATATATGCAGCAGGGAAAGTCACGCTGGATCCAGATACTACTCCCCAGAGTGTTTTTGTAGACTTTACATAATGGGAAGGGTCTGTTATAGCCTCATCCTTTATCCTTAAGCTGCAAACTTCTTACAGAGCTCCATCGTTCAGGTTTTTGTATGTCCAGCACTTGCAAGGGAGGCTCTTCCTTGAAAATTGCTAGAAACATGGCTGGAACATTTTAATCGTTCATATTTGTATAAATTTAACAACTCTAAATCAGATTGAATTATAAAGACATTTTTATTAATATTTCTACTCATGCACTGTCTTCTCATGTTCCTTCAATAAGAAAACTCACTTGTAGTTTCTTCCACAGTAGAATTTTAGGTATTATTTTTTTAAATAACAGGACCTTTCCCCCAATGAACCTAAGAAGGGACTAGGAAATAAACTACTGGGGTTAATTTTTTTAAAACAGCCATACACAAAGCTCCCAAGTTTGAACTACAAAGGTGAATATACAAGAGGGTACAGTCAACTGTACTGCTAGAAACCACTGCTCCCTTTCCAAAACCCCCAAAACACAGGAACCCTCGAAGAGCACACTGGCAACTCTACATTACAGATGTCACTTCTGCTTTCCCTTCCTGCGTTCAGAGGTCATGGTAGCTGAGAAGTGTTACTCGAGTGATGTATGCAAATACCTTCCCGCATGCATTAGCATCCAGGTAACTTAAAGTTTATATACCACTGCCAACAGGAGGAACCACATTATGAAGAGGTGAACCTAGCCCAGCAGTCCCTTAATAAATGCCTACAGAATGAACAATGGAATTTTAAAGGGACCTTAGAGATTGTCTAGTTCAACCACTCAACTTGGCCAAAGTCACACTGTTGGCAGAAATAAGAGTCAAAGTCTTTAATCTCAGTACCAGGATATATTCACTATTATAGGCTAATTTACCCATCAACTAAAGAGATGAAATTTTCTCCTCTGCCCTTTATTTTCACTCCTAAATACCACTCTAGCACCTGACATCAATTTATTCAGTCTTTTTGCTTGGGGATTTTTCCAGAGAGATTAATTACCTCAACGAAATCTGTAGTGAACACTTTGGTTTTTAGAGGTTCTTCTGAGTTTGACTTCACAGTGTAAACCATTCAGTTATGTCCACTTCCTCTCGATGTCCTCTCATCTCCCCACGGCCCTCTCACTGTGCGTGTTCCCAAGACTCCAACTTCTGCTCTGCTCTTAAGTCTGCAACCTGTCTGTGACCCATGACTTTAGCCTTAATCTCTCCTAGCTCCAGACTCATATCTCATGGTGGTTCCTGGATATATTTATGTTCTTACCTCCACAAACTTTGATGTCCCCCAAAATCATCTCTCTTTCTGCACATTTTGCTCAACTTCCTAAGAGTATCATCACATCTCCATTCAGGTAAGTTCAGAACTTCAGTCACCTGACTCCTGTACTTTCCCCCAGTCCTATTGACTTTTTAAAAGAATTCTTTGTGCTCCTTTTTGAACTCATCTTTCTTTTAGTTCCTGCAAAAAACCACCATAAGCTAAATTTTCATCAGCCTCTCAGCCAGTCTCCTATCTCCAACTCCTTCTTTATTAAACATCTACTTCATCATGTTAATCTGTTGTTCAAAAAAACTTTCCATTTTCTTAATTAGGGCCTTATTCTCTAACCATGTGGGTCTAGTCACTATTTTTCCATGTATTTTCTCATTCCTATGCCTGCCTACCCACAATAAATCCCACAGCTAGAATATACATCATCCTGTCACCTGTCCAAATCCCAACTGCTTTCAGCAGTGGTTCAAGTACAGTCTTCTTCCCATGAAGCCTTCTCTTTCTGTTCTCAAATTCACTGTCTATGTACCACTTTTTTTGGTACTCTACTTCCACCTAGTTTATATATTAACTCTCTAACTATGTATGTCTTGTCCTCTGGGTGTGGCCATAGGAACCAAATTTTATGTGTCCTTGTTACTTCTGAAACTATCCCAATAACTATATCGCATTATAAAGAAATTAGGCATGGTCCTTAAAAGAACATTAGGGGTAGAAAATACTGAGTTCAGATTCTGGCTTTGTTCCTTTCTGGCTGGGTGACCTTAGACAAGTTACTTAACCTCTACAAACTTTCATACCTGTAAAATAAAGACAATACCACCTACTTCATAGTGCTGTTGTACAATTTAGCTGAATGTATTTGTGCATGCACACGATGTTTAACATGATATCTGGTGTATAGGAAGTGCTTTTTTAACAGATGGCTGTTATGATTTTGCACACAACAGGCACTCCTCTTTGGTTAATATTTTAAGCTACAAAGGTCATGCTAAATATTTCTTCATACCATGCCATCAAGATTCCATTTCACATGAAGTTTTACACCCTTGATCACCATATTTAGTCAAAAATTACTTTTCTAAGCCATATATTCCAGAAGAATAGAAAAGAAAACTTTCAATCCTCAAGCTGTGCCCAGTTGACAAAACCTGGCGTATAAAACTCTGTGCAGTTTCATCCGCACACAAAACCCATTCAAGCGTGATTTTCAGCAACTGCCATTTTGATAATGGGGTTAAAGCAAAACTAAAGAATTCTTTGAGAAGGCTAGCAAAGTTTCCAAACAGCCAAGTCAATAGATAAAGATTTTGTGACATAGGATTGCTAGAGCCTGTCAAAAACTGGAGCTCAGTGATTAGTGACCGTAGCCAGCTTTTGCTGTGAAGCACGGTATAAGATTTCCTTCTATCACCAAGGCTATTATTACCAAGTCTATCAGTGGATTTTAAAAACACAGTGTAAATGCTGCAATACAGTATATTAAAAACCAATGTCCTGGCCTTGTTGGCTGGGATGATTCTTTTTTCTACCCCTCAGTGAAACAAAGTCTTTTCTCTTTTATGCACAGGTCACAACTTTTCCCAGGTGAAATCATACTGTATTTAAAAAATCAGATACTACATACACCTCCACAAAGGTTACTGGAACTTTCTACCAGGAATATTTATGATCTCCCAAGGGAGGCTGCATCTGTGTGAAGAAAGTCAAAGCTATTGTCTCCCTCTGCCACACCTTGGAGCCTTGGACCTCCCACAGCACTGAGCAGCCACAGGGCAAACCTCTCCCTACCACCACTACTCAAACTGCTCCCCTTCCAAGACCCCAGCCTCATCATTTCTGCAGCCCAAGGCAGGGAAATTGCACGGTCTTACCGCAGATGTTAGACGAGCAAGAATTTCATCACTGCTTTCTTCGGGGTCTTCAATTTTCTGATGAGACCTTTGGAAAAACAAAGAAGAAATTACTCTTCAGCTCTGGTTTCTCAAACTTATCTACCATGGTAGGGGGAATAAAGGCCAAATAATGGCATTGATATTATATTATATTATCTTGGTGAAAGTGCTCATGCAAATACTATTGTGTCAGTAATGCCATAGGAACACAACCCTGTTGCAGGTCAATTGTTCCTTCTAAACCAATTAGCAAGAACTCCTATATAATGCACCAATTGAATGCTTAGACTCGAGTAATGTTCTCCAAGTGATATAACAGAATAACCCTGACACACCAGATTTACGTATATGTACATGCATGAAGTAGATGCTAATATAAGATGCTTAAATGCTGAAATTCCCTCTAAATCTAAATGAAATCCAGATTTTGAAAATATGAAATGTGAATTTACCTTTACAAATACATTTGAGCCAAAATAAATGTACTCTAAAATGGCATATTATGTTACAGGCCTAATACCATGATGGGAATTATGAGGAATACAAAAGGCAAAAGAATTCTGCCTTTTTAAGAGACTATAGCCCAGTTGAGAAGCCAAGGAAATTATGCATATGTTAAATAACTAACAATACATGCAACATTGTAAGATCAGTTTGTTTAGGAAAAAAATTCATCGTTTTGACTTAATTCACAAATAAAATTTTCAACACCCAAATGTATGTGCCAATATATAAAATTATCTACGTCTTAAGAAAAATCTTATAAACTACATTTTTTTCCCCAGTGTGGTCAAAAAAAAATTTTTTTTTACTAACACGGACTGAATATATAAAATTGTCTCCCAGATCTATTTCCACAAGCAATCCCTTTCAATACATTCTGCGGCTGTGGAGGGATTCAAGGTAATTGCCCCGTGGAGCAATGTTATCAGAATCGCAGTCCAGTGATTGATTTCAATCTCGGGAGCTGCGGTGGGGCAGCCAGAACGCTCTCCTTGAGGGGCAGGAGGGCTTCTCCCCGCCCACAAGAGAGCCAAGAAGAAGCTCTTTAAGAAGGGAAAAGCTGGTCGGATCAATTCTGGCATTGGCTTCTTGTTTCTGTAAATGTTATTAAAACCCTTTTCCAGGAAAAAAGTCACACCCTTCAAATCACAGCAATGAATTACAAAGCACTGCCTTTAAAATAAGAATTGCAACATATAGGCATGAAGCAGGGCTGATGTTGTCAAATAACTTAAGTACTCGGTGCAGCACAGTGTTTGAGATGCTTGCTAACAATCTACCCGATAAAAACAGTAAGAAGTGAGCATTATAACAGCATATTTTTTTAAAAAGTTACCTGGATGGGAATTTCAAACAACAGGCTTTATTATTAAAATGCCCTATGCACAAAGTTTCCATATAAATGAAGTTATATTGAAAAGAGATTTGAAAACCCTTTACAACCTAAGCCACCCAACCAGGTTTAGATGAGTAAGCTGAGGTGACTGAACAGATCTGACAGGAAATTAAGAGCCAAACCCACTAGAGAGGAGAGCACCAAACAAGGGCTTCTGCTGCTGCGTCCGTCTCTGCAGCAAAGCGTGGGCTGGTAGTGCCTTTTCATGTGTCTCAGACCCCACAGATGCCTGAAGTATTAGTTAATGGGCATGAGGTATTTTGCGCTAGCACAGATTCTGTCATGAATCTGTTTTCAATAAGCTGCTGAAAGGAACTCGAAATTCCAAGGGAAGCTCTTGTGTACATGACCGATAATGGCTGTTTCATGAGTAACGGCTGAACAGTTGCTGTTTTAGTGACAAATAATTTAGTCCCCGTTCGAAAGCAAAACTATCTTTCATCATCCTTCCAGCACAAAACATGCCATGGCAAAAAACGTTGCTTAAGGAAATATGTGTAAGAGACAGAGTGGTGATCTCCTGGGAGTTGTCACCAAGCCCATATTCCACGTTTATCACCTCAATCACCAGGATTTTCGACCAGAACTCCGTCTTTCGCTAGCTTCTGAATCTCCTCTGAGCTTGCCGTGTTTCTCCATCTGCCTTCAAAGTGGCTTTAGGTGGCAATTCCAGGAACTTTATTTTCACCCACCTGAGAAT
Source organism: Cheirogaleus medius (assembly GCA_008086735.1). NCBI lineage: Eukaryota > Metazoa > Chordata > Mammalia > Primates > Cheirogaleidae > Cheirogaleus > Cheirogaleus medius. Next base: position 27,855,707 of record VBSM01002217.1, on the reverse strand, counting down.
CTGACATGCAACTCCTCCTGCCTCCTGTCCTCGCCAGCTCTCCTGGCGCCCCTCGGGACTCACGGGTCCCACTCACCCTGTGGCCATTCCTTCCCTCCTCAATGCCTGCCTCTGCTCAGCGCCCAGGTTCTCTCTGACACAGAGGCTTGGCAGGAAAGGAAGGGAAGTGACTTCGCTTGAACAGATTATTTTAACCCACTTCTTTGCCTCTGGTTTCTCTTCTTCTAACCCAATCTCCCACAGCCACCAGGATTACCTTTCTAAAACCTAGATCTGGTCTTGTTATTTCCCAGACTCTCAATCTTCAGGGATTATCCCCACTGCCTACTGAAAGTTCTGGAATTCAGAAATACTCTTCCTTCCCTGCTAACACACTCCATGTGCCCCTGCACCAGCAAGCACCTGCACCTCACCTGGCATAAAGGAAGGTCACGGGAGCAGGACTGGTGGGAACAGGCAGAGCCTGAAAAGGGAGGAGGAGGAGAGAAGGCGATACTCAGCCTCTCTTCTTCCCTTACTACTGTGGTCACTTTTTACCTTAAACCCTCTTCCCCAGCTCTAGGCCAAAATACTCAGAAATACCAGACTCTCTTGCCCCAGCAAATGTATTTTTTACAGAATGTAAATAAATTCTGATTTTGTCCATATAAATACACATCAATGGAACCCAGGAAAGATAAAGTTCTCACTTATTGGGTCAAAATAGATAACGAAACAGATGCAGTAGAGGAGAATCAAGGGTAATACTGGCATATGTTCCATTACTACTAAAGGGGGTGCTGCTGCTACTCAGTGAACAAGAGGGGAAGAGAGTGGCTACAAAGAAACTCTAGCTGGAATCAGCAGGTGATGACAGTGACAATTGACATAAAACAGAAAGAGAAGAGAAAGGCAGTGAGCTCAGGAGGGAAGATCCATCCCTGAGGGTTTATGCAAACAGGCACTCCACTTTAGGAATTCCCAGGCTTACTTCTCAACGTCTCTGCTTACCAACAGCCCAAGGCAGACCTGGTAATTCTCCAGGGGAAAGTGCCCAGTCCCGGTGCCACAGGCAGATGTCTCTGTAAGTGTGAGAGGTCTGTAATATCTAAGGATGCCATTTGAGAATGCAGGGATGGCAAAAGCCTATGGGCCTCTGCCCTTGTCCCTCTAACCATCAAACTGGACACAGTATCATTCTATTCACCCCCCTACCCAAAAAGAAAAACAGAAAACCCTGCCCTTCCTACAGTCTTTCTTATCTTATTTGATGGCAACTCCACCCTTCCAGTTGGAAGTCAACCTTCACCCCCTCTCTCTCACAGCCTGGTCTTGTATCTACCCTGAAATCTTACTGGCTCTTCCTTCAAGGCATATTTCCCCTCTGACCACCTCTCACCACTTCTATCACCACCACTGTGGTTCCCACCAGAACACCTCTCACCTGAACCCAGGAGCCACCGTGGTTCTGCTGAAATGGAAGTTAGGTCATATCCCTCTGCTCAAAATCCTTTTTTTTATTATTATTATTACTTTTTGAGACAGAGTATTCCTCTGTTGCCCTGGGCTAGAGTGCCACAGCATCATTGTACCTCACTGCAACCTCAAACTCCTGGACTCAAGCAATCCTCTTGCCTCAGCCTCTCGAGTAGCTGGGACTACAGGCTCATTCATGCCACCGTGCCGGGCTAATTTTTCTAATTTTAGTAGAGACAGGGTCTAGCTCTTGCTCAGGCTGGTCTCCAACTCCTGACCTCAAGCAATCCTCCCACCCCGGCCTCCTAGAGTGCTGGGATTACAGGCGTGAGCTGCTGTGCCTGGCCTGCTGAAAATCTTTGAATGACTTTCCAGCTCATAAAGCCAGAGTCTTTTTCATTTCAAAATAATTAATGAAGATTTTATATATTCAAGGCATACAACACAATGATTTATATATATATCGTGTAATGACTATCACAATAAAATTAGTTAACACATCCATCACCACTCACACTGTGCATTAGATCTCTAAGACTTGTTCATCTTATAAATGAAAGTTTGTACCCTTTGATCAACATCTCCCCATTCCCTCTACCCAAAACATCTATATCTTGGGCAGGTCTGTTTTGCTTAATAAAGCAAATTCCTAGGAAAAAAGAAAAAGTGGGATGGTAGATGAATAAGAATTAGATTTTTTCTTGAGATCTTTAATATCATAAATACAAACACCTGCTTAGCTTCTCAAGAGAAGATAAATTTCCACAGCATCAGACTACTAGTCATGCTTATAGAGGAAATTTACCAAATGGCAGTAAATTGTGACAGGTTTTACTAAGGGTTCAAGGTATATAGTTACGGATTAATCTAAAACTGAATAAAATTAGATATTACTGATATACTCTTTCGCATTTGATTTTGAGGATTTGAAGATTAATGCTTAATATTTAATTAAACAGCTGCATTTCAAATGCTAATACAAGCAGGCCTAGAAGTTCAATTTTTGCGAAAATTCCTCTACTACTCTTAACTAGAGAGAAACCCTAATAAAAAAATATGCAATCTATTCCTATACCAGGAATAAGCCTTGCCCGTAAACAATGGAAATTTTGGAGAACTATTTCCTTGGGAGAAGTGGTAATGAGTAATAACAAAGACTAAGACTGGCTGATTTCATAAGATTTTTTACAAAAACAGTTTAAAGTGATAAATGGAAATTTTCTTCACCTATGATCCTAATACAAAACTTATGCCAAGTGCAATCATAAAAAATTATTTTGAGAAATTCTCAAAGAAATTTTTGTTTACCCAAACAGTATTTCCTCCTCTCCAAGTTTCATGAGAATCTAATTAGGAAAAGTCAGAAGTGCAAAGGGTGGTTTGGAACATAAGAATGGCGGACTTGAACTTGAGCTCCCCAATCAGAGGGTGTTAATCCAGCACCATTTCAGAAACTAAGGATGCCAATGGATGTCTCATGTTGCTTCTACATGTCTGGTGGAACAGAAAAATTAGCAGGATAAGGAGAAAAAGGAGGCAGAGGTGAGAGGGTGGTGGATGGTGGTGTTGCTATTTTATATAGGGTGCTAAGAAGAGACAGGGAGTCATCAATGTAGAGCTGATATTAAATACATGACTGAGTGAGGGCACACCCAGAGTGACAATAGAAAAACAAGAGAAGTCCAAAAACTGACCTGTGGAATGCTCGCATGTTTAGAGGTCAGCGTTTTAAAATATAGGTTTTATTATTCAGGTATGGCCAATCTCAATAATCTGAGGCCAAGGGATCAGGAAATGATTGCCATTGAAAAGACAGTCGCTGCTCGCAGTTTCCAAGAGGAGACGGCACACCACACCATGAGGGGCCACATGGGAAGCACCAGGTTCTGTCAGGAGGTGGGGAAAACATGGGCAAGAGCATTTATTGTGGTTTCCAAAGAATGGAGTGGGTGAGGCAGGGTAAGCAGGCTAGGGATGGGACAGTGTCCCTGGTTGTCTGGTACCTGGCTCTGGAGTGATCAGGGTAGGTGGAAAGTGGCCCAGAGGGTGACAGCCCTAAAAAAGAGGTGGTTGGGATATGAATAAGTTCTCTACCAGCTCTAGAAATGGACTAGCCCTGGGTAGGGTAGTCTCTCCAGGGTCAGCAAGGCCCAGATGTGAAAGCATTGAAATGCATGGTTAATGTAGTCAGGAACAGGAAGAATAAGCAAAGCAGGCTTAAAAGGAGAAGCTAATGAGCTAGTAGAACCCAGAGATGTTATCCCAGGAACCAAGTGAATAAAACGGCTTCCAGAAGGGCATGATCAATTGTGCCAAATGCTGCTGATGTGTCAAGTAAGATGAGGACTGCTGATGTGTCAAGTAAGATGAGGACTGCTGATGTGTCAAGTAAGATGAGGACTGCTGATGTGTCAAGTAAGATGCCACTGCATTTGGCATCACGGAAGACTTTTGTAATCTTGACAATGAGGCTTTCAGTGGAATGGTAGTGTTGAAAGCCTACGTGGAGTGGGTTCAGAAGAGAACAGTGGAAGGAGAAAAGTGACCATAGATACATCTTTTGAAGAGTTTTGCTGTAAACAGGAGCAGAGACATAGTGTAGTAACTGGAGAGGGATACAGGGAAATATCAACACATGCTGACAGAACAATCCAGTAGTTAGGAAAAAGCTGATGAAGCAGGAAAGAGCAGAGAATACAGGAACGAGATCTTTGAGTAGAGGTGCAGAAACGGGACTGACGCACAACTTGAGGGGTTGACCTGAGGCAAGAACGTGGACCATCCATCCATTTTTATCAGGAGCAAGCACAGAGTCCACCATTACAGATGCAGGTAGGTTGACAGATTTAGTGAATAAGATATAAGAAAGGTGGTTTTTTCAAAAATTTTCCTTTCAATGAAATAAAAAGGAAAAAAGTTAAAGGGAAGTAGCTGTGATAAAGTCTTCTAGGAGAGTGAATTTACTAAGAAATGAAGAGGACTGCTCAGCAGCATCAAAGATCCAATTAAAATTAGACCATGAGTATAAAATGAGACTGATTGTCATCAGTCTCCTTAACAAACCACCCCTTCCAACTACCTTTAAAATATGACAGAGCAAGAGGGTCGACGACCATGGCCAGCTATGGCTGAAGAGAGAGGAAGTACAGATCTTGTGATTGCCTGTGTATGTAACTATGTCATCTACAGAGAGAGGTGGCTTTATTTTCTCCTCCCTACATATAAGCCTTTTATTTATTTTTCTTGCCTTGATGCATTGGTTAGAGTTGAAGACAAGTAATAAGAGGAAATTATCCTTGCTTCCTAGTCTTAGTAGGAAAGCATTCAGTCTCTCACTATTAAGTATGATAAAAGCTAGAGGTTCTCTATAAAGTTTTAACAGATTGAGGAAATTCCCTTATATTCCTAGTTTTCTGAGAATTATTATCATGAATGGATATTGAATTTTCTCAAATGCTTTTTCTGCATTCATGGGGTTCATTATATAGTTTTTCTTTTTTTAGCCTGTGAATATGGTGAATTACATTGATTGATTTTTGAGTGTTGAACCATCCTTTTATTCCCGGCATACAGTCCCCTTTTTCATGATGTATTATCATTTTTATACATTGCTAGATTTTATTACTATTTCCTGAGGAAGATTTTTATGTCTATACTCATGAGTCATATTGGTCTGTTGTTTTCTTTCTCTGAACTTTGTCATGATAATGCTGGTCTTGTAAAATGTGTATGAAGTATTTTAATTTCTTCCTCTTCAATCTTCTGGAAGAGACTATATAGAAATGATATAATTTCTTCTTTAAATGTTTGGTTAAATTTGCCAGTAAACCCACATAGGCCTGCAGATTCCTTGTTTGGAGGATTTTAACTACAAATTCAATTGCTTTAGTAGATAAGGCACTATTCAGATCCTTCTTGAGGGACCTTATATCTTTCAAATAATTTGTCCATTCCATCTAGATTTTCAAATTTATTATCATAATATTCACTCACTAGTTTTTAAATATAAGTTTAGAATGATAGTTTCTTTTGTATTCCCGCTATTGGTAACTTGTCTTTTTCTTCTTAGAAAGTTTGGTTAAGATTTATCACTAAGATTTATGACTATTTCTTTCCCCCAAAGAGCCAACTTTTAGTTTCATTAGTTTTTTTATTTTCTTTTCACTTACATTAATTTTTTTATCTTTAATAATTCCTTCTTTCTATTTGTTTTGAGTTTAATTTGTTCTTCTTCAACTGGCTTTCTGAGATGGCATTGATCGAGGATATTTATTCTTTCCTAATATAAGCATTAAAAGCTATAAATTTTCCTCTAAGCACTGCTTTAGTTGCATCCTATAATTTTGGACATGTTTTAATATACTTTCTATACAAAATATTTTCTAATTTGCTTTAGGACTTCCTTTTGCACCCATGAGTCATTTTAAAGTATGTTAATTTCCAAATAGCCTGGTGATTCTACAAATATCTATTTATTATTGATTCTTAATTTAATTTCATTTTGGTCAGAGAATACATCTGAATGATTTTCCTTCAAATATGTTTATCACCTAGAATATGATTTATCCTGGTGAATGTACTATGTACACTTGAAAAAAAATGTGTGTTATGCTTTATAAATATCAAGTAGGTTAAGTTGGTTGACAGTATGCTCAGATCTTCTAGATCTTTACTGAGTTTTTTTTAATTTACTTGTTTCACTGATTGCTGAGACAGGAATGTTGAAGTCTCCAGCTATAATTATGGATTTGTCTATTTCTCCTTACAGTTATGTTTTCCCTTCATGTATTTTGAAATTTGGTTATGTGTATACACATTTAGGATTGTTATATCTTTCTGACAAATTGACACTTTTATCAATATGTAATTTCTCTCTTCATTGCTGGTAACATTTCTTATCCTGAACTCTATTTTCCTCAATAGTAACATAAACACTAGAGCTTTCATTTGATTAGTGTTTCTTTTTTTACCCTTTTACTTTTAACCTATCTATGTATTTAAAATGGGGTTCTTGTATTTAGCATACAGTTAGGTCTTTAAAAAAAAATCCAAGCTGACAATCTCTTTTAATTAGTGTTTTTAGACAAGTTACATTTAATGTAATTATTGACTGGTTGGATTTATATCAACCATCATTTTATTATTTGCTTTCTCTTTGTCTCCTGTTTTATATTCCTCTGCTCCCTCTTCCTGCCTTATTTTGAATTATTTGAATTTCTTAATTGTGCAATTTTATTTATGGCTACATCTTTAAGTTGTTGCTCTAGAATTACAATATGCATATCTAACCTTTCCCAGTCTACTTAGAGTTAATGTTTTACCACTTTAAGTAGCAGAAATCTTAAAGCTGTATGTGCCTTTTTACCCTTCTGCAATTATCTTTTCTATTATAGTTGTAATATTATATCTACATATATTGAAAAGCTCACAAAATATGTTTGCTCTCAGTAGTCATACATTTTACAGAATTAATAGAAAAATGCCTTTTATTTTTACCTAGATATTTATCATTTATGTTGCTTTTCCTTTATTCCTGAATTTCCAACTTTTCCTTTGTATCATTTCTATTCAGCCTAAAAAAACCCACCTATAGCATTTCTTCTAGAAAAGTTCAGCTAGCAAGGAATTCTGTTAGTTTTCCTTCATCTGAGAATATCTGTTTCATCTTCATTACTGAAGAGTATTTTTACTGTTGAGAATTTTGACAGTTCTTTTTGGGGGGGGGGGCAGGGGGAGACAGAGTCTCACTCTGTTGCCCAGGCTAGAGTGCCATAGTGTCAGCCTAGCTCACAGCAACCTCACACTCCGGGGCTCAAGCAATCCTTCTGCCTCAGCCTCCCAAGTAGCTGGGACTACAGGCATGTGCCACCATGCTCGGCTAATTTTTGTGTATATGTATATATAACATATATATGCTTTTTTATTTTTAGTTGTCCAGCTAATTTCTTTCTATTTTTAGTAGAGAAGGGATCTCGCTCTTGCTCAGGCTGGTCTCGAACTCCTGAGCTCAAATGATCTACCTGCCTTGGCCTCCCAAAGTGCTAGGATTACAGGCGACAGTTCTTTTATTTCCACACTTTAAAGATTTTGTTCCACTATCTTCTGGCCTCTGTGGTTTCTAGTGTAAAATCTCTAGTCACTTGAATTATTACTCCTCCTATAAGTAATATGTCATTTTACTCTAGCTACTTCTAAAAATTTTTCATTATTTGTTCATTAGCTGTTTATGAAATATCTAGAGGTGTTTTGAGTGTATCTGGTTGGGATTCAATGAACCTCTTGAATCTGTAAATTTTTCTCCCACTAAATTTGAGAAGGTTTTGGTCATTATTTCTTTAAGTATGTTTTTCTATACAAATCTCTTTGTCTTCTGGAATGCCAATATATGTTAGATTTTATGATACTGTTCATCTTTTCTTCAATATGTTTTTCTCTTTGTCCTTCATACTGGATAATTTATGCCAATCTATCTTTAGGTCACATCCATTTTGCTATTGAGCCAATTCAATACATTTTTAATTTCAGGTATATTTTTCAGTTCTAAAACATCATTTGGTTCTTTTAATTTTTCTGCTTCTTGACTGAGAATTTCCATCTTTCTATTCATTTTAAATATATTTACCTTTACCTAATGGAGCACAGTTAAAATAGCTGTTATCAAGTCTTTAATAATTTCAATATCTGGGTCATCTGAGGGTTGACATTTGTTGTTTGTTGTTTCCTTTGACCACTGGTAACATTTTCCTGCTTATTTTGTGTCAAGTAGTTTTGTATTGTATCCTGGCCATTTTGAACATAATGTACAGCCTCAATGATTCCAATTTCAGTTCAGTTTTCAAAGCATTTTCTATGCTCCTTGCATCTGTTCCACAGATGTTCAGCTCAGGAGTCAATCCACATTTGTGCAGTTCATATTCAAAACTGATGAATCTCTTTCTCTAGCTCTACACTTTTCTATATTTCCTTATATTCTCCTGCTTGCAGGAGGTGCCCCTTTGCCCGGTTGGGGCTAAACATGAAAACAAATCAGGGTTCCTCATTGCCTTTTATAGGTGCCTGCACTGCCACCATCAGAACTCTGAAACTAGGACAAAGCGACAAGAAAAAGGTGGAATCAAGACAAGGATTTCTCCATACTCACACCCCACACCCCAACAACAACACACTCTTCAAACCACAAGGGCCTATATACTGATCCTTCTTCTCAGAAAGAGTTTCTACTGGAGATCTTGACACCTGTGCCACCATGTCCCTTGTGCTCTATAACTGGGGCCTGACTTTCAGGCAAAGCTGCAAAATAAAAGAAACACCAAAAAGGAAAAACTCACACCTGTGTAGCTCACTTCCCCAAGGTTTCAGTTCTTTCCATAATCTGCCTGCTTCTGTTTACTTTTCAGAGGGCTCAGGTAGTTCGTTATTGTATTTTATCTAGAGATTTTAGCTGTCATCAATACAAGAGATAGGCTGTAGTAGACTTACTCCATCATGGCCTAAACCTGAAGCCCCATCAGTAGATTATTATTTACAAGACTCTTCAATGGAACTCATGATTGATCGTCTTGCCATATTTAACTTCTCATAAGCAAGAAGCAAAAAAGTCAAGGTTTTCAGGGAAAAACATTAAGAGTAGATAAGCTGAAAATATGTGTCAGTTCTATTCTTGAGTGTAATGAGATAATGAAAACGTATAAAACACAAAAGGCAGGAATAACCTATAATAATAAAAACTAACCTTCTATAGCTGAGAAGAGTTGAATATTCCACATAGTAATTACCTGTTTTCAATGAATTATTTTTCTAAATTCATTTTCAATTAATTTAGAAATGTACAGTACAAGATATTTTCATTTCTCAGAAGACATTTTCATTTTTCCCACTGCTTGAGAACCTTCATGAGAAGCTCCTGTGTTCCGCTGATGGCACACTACTTCCTACCTTGTTATCTGTATGAATTGATCTCATCCCATTTTAGTCCCTGAAGGCCTTATATTATTTACAATCTTCATAACCCTCACAGGGCCAAACATAATGCTTTACACAAAGCTGATCATCAGCAAGAGCCTACTGAAAAAATCACTCAGCAGAGTCTTGGTGACAAGTGGTTGTCTTTTCCCTGACCCTCTGCTCCCTACTCCTTTATCTCACCCGAAAATTAAGAGAAACGAATTCAACTATCTTAGAAATCCCTTCTGGATATCTATGCTTATGAAGCTAAATTTGTGGAATCTTCAGAAGTGTCAGCCAAGTGGCAATAGGTACCATTCTGGCAAAATCATTTTTTTTTTAATTCATTTCAGACATCTCCCAACAATCATCTTCATGCCATGGTAATATCAGCCAGATCAGGGTGGTGAGAGGGGGCTGTTTCAGCAGAGGCCAAGAGGCTGAATGGGGTGTCTACTACGTGAGCTGCAGCCAGACCTCAGGAGCATTAGCAATGCCAAGAGGCAACCAGGAAGGCAGATCAGCCAGGCAGGACCACCAGGCATTGATCAAGCTGAGACAGAGACCCAGCTTACGCCGGCCCTGGGCTCTAGTAGCAGCCGCGTACAGAACACCAAGCCCAGTTATACCTCGGGGGTCATTAGGAAGCTGGCTGCCCACCCACTAGACAAAACCGCTGAGGCGGGAAAGCGTCCAGTCTGACATGAAAGCCTCCCACATCCTCCTCTGCCAAGGCCAAGAGGCCCACGCCACTCACCATGTACCCAGAGGCTGTCTTGAGAAGCAGGGAGAGACAGAGAGAGACTGAGCTCTTTTACCAACATGTGCTAAACAGTTAAGTAAAGAGACTTTTAAAATTACCATGTAGAATAATTTTACTGGGTTAGACTAAAACTGTGGGGCTTCTTTTCCTTCTTGCTGGCCACCCAGCAGGATGGAGGCTCATGTCAACAAGTATCAGATCACGTAGAGAAAAACAAAGAAGCCACATTTTTCTTTAAATGAGTTAAATTTTAGCAAACCTCTGCAAGTCTCTTAACCACAGCATGAATGTAAATGGGAGTGGTAGGGTACAGGTTTATGTATTTAAGGTTCATAGACTGTCCATTCAGATTGCCCACTCTCACCCCGGCAAGCTGGAAGCTGCTGTCACAGCAGCTGAACTGAAATGGCCAAGCTTCTTCACAGCCTGAATTCCCAAACAGTGTGAGAGGGGTTTCCAAGGCTTCCCTCCTTAGGGAGTGATTAGGCCACCTTTCCCTACACAGTTACTTCATCATTCTTCACTGCTTTTCCCCCACCCTCTTCACGAAACAAAAGAGAGGAGTCAGAAAAAGTACGTTCTGGGCCAAGTTGATTTGGCTTTCGGTCAGAATGAGATACCATGACTGCTCTTTTTCCCCCAGAGATAGTACCCTTGACAACCTATTCAGTCACTTTTTGTGAATTACCTATTCGGTTTGGATATAAAAGTGATTTTGCACAGAAAATGATTTTGTTTCCTCGATCTAGCCAAGAAACCTGCAGCAGCTTAATTTCCCCTCATGCTTTAAATATGCGTTCTTGAAGGAGAAAATTCCCTTTACTTTTTCCTTTTTAGAAATGCATTTGTATGGAACAGAATTGTGTTTACGTAGAGACGTTAAGTGATTTCCTCGAGTTATTTTAAAGACACTTAGAAGATGGCAAATTACAGGGGCCTAATGCAGCCACCTCTAGTTTAAAAGCATGCCACTCCTTAGAAAGCTCGTTAAAGTTTATTGAACTGCTCCTCGACTTTTCTCAGGACACTTCTGACCTATATTAATAGCATATTACAATAAAGAACATTTCCCATACTCGGACTAATTGAGTGCATCTCCATTACGCTTTACCATTGCAAGGCCCTCTATAAACAGTGGTGGTGGGAAATCCATAACCATTTCAGAGCTTAGTCTAACACTTTTATAGCTCCTGTTTACACTTTTTCAGAAGGGGATGCTAGAATGACCTCCATAACTTCTGAGGACACATTATAGCAGAAAACAAAAGGATGATCACTAGAGCCAGACACACAAAGATTCAAACACTAAGACTCCACTTGACACTGGTATGACCTTGGGCAGGTGACCTGACCTCTGTGCTTCAGTTTCCTCACTGATAAAATAGGGATAACAACAGTACCTATCTTATAGAATTCTTCTGAAAGCGAAAGAAATGAATATAAAGCATTTAGCACAGTGCTTGACATAAAACATATACTCTACAATCAACTTTTCTATTAGCACAGTGTCTCATTAATAATCTGAAATTTATTTCTTGTCCTAAAAACAGTCCGTATTAATTGGTCTGTGTTAATTGTCATTTTTTAACTAATAAGAGTAACTTGCCTTTGTTAGAGTTATACAGGTGTTTCTCTCTGAACCTCCTCTCTTACCTATGAAATAAGGACAATACTGCTTGCTCTGCTAATATCACAGAACTGAAAGAGTCAACAATACAGGAAAGTACTCTAAAAACTGAAGTGTTCTACATATGTAAAAGTTTTTAACTTATGAAAAGTTTTTAACATATGAAAATGTAGTCTGTGACTCATAGTTCTGAAATAAGCTTGTCACTATCTTCATGGATAAACAAAGGCATGTCAGAATCACCATATCATGACTCAAGTCCTGTTCCCAAGCTTCTTTAATTAATTTTAATTCATTTTAATCATATAGTGATTCAGTATGTTCATGTGATAATGATTCATGTGTTTTAATTTGCCAAATGTTGCTTCTAGATTATTTTCAGAAATGTTCTGTTGCGCTCTTTCTTAGGAAAGTCACGATGTGGATAGGATGTGAGTTATTTTATTCAACTTAAGCCCAATCATATGTTTATTCCTAATTTAGATCATCTACTCATATAGCAATGATAAATTAGAAGCCTCATGGGGCAGCTGGTGATGCTTCTGGGATTTGAATACCAGTTTAGGCATTTATTAGCTGGATTTAATTTTCAGCAATTTATTTTACTTTTCCGAACTTGCATGTGAAAAATGGGAATAGTACAGTTACCTGTTAAATGAGATAGTTATCCTAAAGAGCAGAGCATAGTTTCTGGACACAATAAATGCTGTCTAAGTAAGAATAGTTTAACAATGGTCCAAGATAGCATCTACTTACAGTTCACAGATGCCAGCTCTAGTGGGAATGAGAGGCACAAGCTGCAGTAGAAGTTTCACACCGTTTTGCCATTCTTCTTCTCTTTCGAATTCACAGTACAAGTAGCTACATTCATCCGAGGAAAACTGGTAGAAAACATAAGTATCTTGAAAGTATAGATGCTGGTCCACTGTTTGAAACAAAAAAAAGTGTAATCAGTTTTTTAAAGTATGTTATTCAGAGTCATAAATCAAATAATAAGTTAAAAGTCCTAATAATTACTACGGAGAAGCTAGGGTGAGATTCTAATTATACATTCTAAACCCATTCATGTTTATAATCCCATTGAATTGGAAAGGACTTACTGGCTAGTCTATTTCCATGACTTGAAGCTTTAGCCAGCATATTCACATGTATTTTATAATTTTTCTGCTTCAGAGGCAGGCGCACATGAAATCGGTAGCAATTCAAAGAGGATGAGGAGAAATTGCCTTTTTTTTAGTATCCCAAAACAAACTAATTGCCTTAGTGATACACAAATACAACAGGATGGCAAGTTTTAGATCAGTGGTTCTCAACTGGGGGTGATTGTGCCTCCCCCCCAGGGGACTTTTGGTGATGTCTAGAGACATTTTTGGTTGTCACAACTGGGTTGGGGGGTGCTACTGGTATCTGGAGGGCAGAAAAAAGGGAAGCTGTTGAAAATCCTATAACATACAGGATGGCCCTTCACAACATAGAATTATCCAACCTAAAATGTCAACACTACCAAGGTTGGGGAACCCTGTTTTAAAGGAATAGAGAGGTGAACTTTTCCAAAAAGCACTAATACAAAATGTTTTCCTAACTCAGAAGCCTGAAACTAGCAAGTGAGCTAATAATATCTCCATTTCTCTAAAGTAGTTAATTGATTTTCTAAGTAAGAATATTAAGAGCTAGATATTATTGATTGTCTAAGAAGATTATGCCCACATCCCTGTCTGTACTATTCTTTCACAATGGGACCAGGGGAATGCCCTTGACATTTAGTATCTGTAGAAAAAAAGAGCTTCTCAGTGACCAACCAGCACCTGAGAGATGGAGCTAAATAAAGAACCCAGATTGCTTGGTTTCTAATCCTTCAATTACCTGGGCTCAACTAAGAAAAGAAATATCCATCATCTATTTTAGTTCCCAGTTAACATGTATTTTCTGTTCTAACAGCTAATTTTCATAGGTCATATCTCTAAGTGTTCATGATTACTCAGTTAATTAAATGACATACATATTCCATGCACAAAATCAGCTTCTGATGATTACTCTAAGTACAACAAGACAAATCACATATTTAGAGCAACTAAAGATTTTAAAAAAGAGTTTGTGTGCATTTTGAGTAGCAAAAGGAAGGGGTAAGGGAAAGACTCTAACAGTTATTAGCCTATGAATCAATAAGGACCTACGTATTTTTACAAAAGGTGTGAGAGAAATAAGTGAATCAAAAGATGACCTGTCACTTTTACCTAGAAAATAAGAGAATATAAATGTTTACCTTCAAAAATAATTTCCATCCAGATAATATTCTCTAGAAAATAAAGTATATTTTCATCTGATAGCTTAATAATGATGCCATGCCTTCAAAACATATGATACTAACCTGATAACATAATTCCCATGTCCAGTAGGAGCTGCCAGACCCCTATGGCCATAGATCTGCACTGGACAAAAGGACAGTGTTCCAGAAGCCAGTCTACCAGTTCTGACCCAACACAGCTTCTCCTAGACAAAAGCAAAGACATTGATAGTAAGGTATTGTTGCCACCCATTTGCCAAAAAACTGATATTTAATACTGTTCCTTTCATGTGTTTGCTTTTTTAAACAAGGAACCCAAGAATAAACAACCTTCTCCTTATTCATTTTACAGATTTTAAAGCTCAAATATCATATCCTTTGCAAAACTTAAGAGTCAAATTCTCTTATACTTTTTCTTTCTTCAAGTCAACTAAGATTTAGTAATTATACATCTTTCCAAATAAACATCTGCTTCCCCCACTAGAAAATAATTTCCAGGAGAACAAGGACTTTATATAACTCAATATTAATCTCCCCCCAAATTAGAACAGTCCATGCATGGTACACAGTAAATTCTCAAAATATATTTGAATAAATGAAGGAACAAGTTATAGCAGCCTTTCATATAAATATAATGCTTTTATCCTGGTAAGTTACATACCTCAAGTTGGTAGTGATAAACTTTGGTTCAACCATTTATAGATTTTTATCTAGTCCCTTTGAGAACAAGATAATTCTCAGGTTAGACAAAATTGGGACCACAGTTAATGGTATAAAATTTTGTTTTATTCTCCTAAAATGTATTTCAAGGAATAATAAATTTGATTGCTAATCTTTTAAATATAATCTAAGCAACCTAGTTAAGCAGCCTAGATCATAAACCCATAAACCCAAATAGATGTGTTGGATTCCACTAATCACACATAAAAAGCCATCTACCTTAAAACACACAATATTCAAAAAATTCCATAACCTGAGTATTACAAGCAGCATCTTTATACTTACTTTTTCATCTGCATCAGCCTCAGATGAAAAACAAACAAAAAAAAACTTTCTGAAATTTGTTTTTTCATTTTGCAAAAATGTTATTGAATTCCACTCTCCCTTATGAAAAAGATCAAAAAGTTTTTATAAAATGATGTATCATATAATGGCTATCTTTATTCTATAGTCAGGATTGAAGGATCAAGAGATGTCAACATTTATTTGTATTCCTAAAATAGAGAGATATTGCCTATTTGTTATCTCTTGTGATTGGCATAGTCACGAATACCCTGGAATCACACTGTAACCAATAATATGAAGAAATGCCATGAGGTGCTATACGTTCTGAGGTGAAGAAAGATAAGGTGGTGAACTTTTCTGTTGAGATATTTAATCAAATATTCTAACTTTTGACAAAGCACCTTTTTGTGGTGAAGTATCACTATTTGAAAGATATGCTAAGGCAATTAAGCCAATTCTAGACATGTTCAGGTGCAGGTTAGCATTAATACAATAGAAAGATTAACAGTCAAATATATGGATTTTTTTAAAAAAAACAAAATTGGAAAACAGATGGCAACAAAACAGGCAATTAGATCAAATAGTCAAGATTAACCTCTAATTCTATAGGACACCTTTCATGTTAAAGGCTCAAAGTGTTAATTAAGTAATTAATTCCTCAACACCTCTGTCAATTAGCCAGCATCTTAGAGCTTTGAAAGCACTTTTATCCCATGGATTAGATACTGTATCACCTTAGTTCATATTCTCAAAACAATGTAGCTCCTCAGCCTGCTGAGTGTCTGATATCACCTGGAACATGAAAGCACACAATGAAATATTTACTAAACAAACTAAACTGCCAAATTGCAAAAGGTGGCTTGATGGATGCATCTGCTTATTTGTTCACAGGTGACAAAGAAGCAGCTTCTTAAAAATTGTGCTTAGGAGTCACCTGGGGGATCTTGTGAAAGCATAGATTCCGATGCAGTAAGGCTGAGTGGAACCTGAGATTGTGCATTCCTAACAGGCTCTCAGGTGGCACTGGTGACCACACAGCCTCAATGTCCCAGCTCTCTCTTCTCATTGAGAAGGGGTCACTGTTTTGATTTTTGTTTGTTTGTTTGTTTTGGAGGGGGGTGCTCTGAGTCAATATGCTAAAACACAGTATTGCCATGACAACATTAAAAACTGGGCCCCCCACTCTCAGAGAAAGCTGCTGTTTCAGTTGCACTACCCTCTCCGCTAACTTTATCAAGTTATGTTTCAAACTGCTTTCAACGATTCATCTAGACCAGGGAAAACATTAGCGGTAAGGGTAAAAACCATCATTAGTACCACCTAAGTGAACAAAATGTGGTGCCTTGTTTC
Organism: Cheirogaleus medius; assembly: GCA_008086735.1. Lineage (NCBI taxonomy): Eukaryota > Metazoa > Chordata > Mammalia > Primates > Cheirogaleidae > Cheirogaleus > Cheirogaleus medius. The sequence goes on along the minus strand of VBSM01002217.1, from coordinate 27,839,279 downwards.
TTTATTTATAATAACCCCTATTCCCCTGATTTGCTGACCAGGTCTGCAACAATTAGATTAAAAAATCTAAACGGCACAGGACTTAGGGGAGAGCAGTGAGGACGAAAACAGAGATGGCTGGAATAGAGCAATCCAAATACAGGCAGCAGTTCTTACCCACAGGATATTTTCAGTCTTGTACTCAATCCAGAAACTGTTCCAAGTACATGTAGATCTAACTACAGTTGCAATACTAGGTAGGAACATTGTGAAATTGAGGTGATTAGCTACAAAGCCCATGCGATTGCTATAACAAAACATGAATTCAACCAATCTCTAGAGTCAGGGTGATGGTATTTAGTGACTTCTTTGTGCAAAGGAAACAAAGACTCAGAAGCCAATGTGATTCTTCATATTGTAAAAAATGAATATAAAACATTTCCAAGTTTTAAAAGTGAATTCTCATGTGGTATATGGGGAACGCTTTACCTCAATTTACTACCAGACAAATGAAAGTGATCCATGCTTGGCAACTGTACGAGCACTCCAT
>VBSM01002217.1:27827911-27838650 GCA_008086735.1 Cheirogaleus medius | reverse complement strand
TGCCATCATCTACTAAAAGATAAAAATGAAGTTCTGTGAAGTGGTCCAATCACGACTTGGCCTAAACTAATGGTTCTCAGACTCTGAGCTATGAATGCCTAAGGGAGAAAAAGTGTGGATGTTGGAGCTTTTTCAAGAGCTTCTAGAGTCCATACATGCAAAAGCATTGTTTATAAACAGAATAGGTATGTAGCCTATGGCATATTTTTCAAAACCTATGTAAATGTTAATGTGATTAATTAAATACAGGATTTCAAAGTGTTAATTCACTGTGGCCCCTCCCCACACTTTGTATTTGCTCATATAATGGCTCATGAGAATACAGATTCTGCCAAGTTTTTGATGTTAAAAAAAAATAGTTGGTTGCAGGGAATGGTTACTAACTAGAAGGAGGCATGAAGGAACTTTCTGGGGTATAAAAATCCTCTGTCTCTTGATAATGGTTACATAGATAATGATTACATAGGTGTGTAACAAATAAAAATTCATCAAGCTGTACATTTAAGATGTGTACATTTTATTATATAAATTATGCCTCAATACAAAGGCGGTCTTCTTACTCCAATGGTCTGAGAATCACTATCCCAAAAATCCAGACCATGATGAAAATTTTCCCATCTGTGGCAAATGGAAAAAAATAGGAATATTATAATAAGTTTATCATAAAGCTAAATTTATTTAACTTAAAGGGACATCCTTTATTCTGAAACTACTTCCTACTTTTTTATGTGTCATGTATTCTGAGTATTCTTTCTATTCTTTATGGTATTATAATGTTGTTTCTTTAAAGAAGAATAGTGATAACAAATAGTACTGGTGTCTTTCTTTTTGTCTGGTTTTCTTTTGGTAATGTTTGGTGTGGTTTAATATCTTGACTTGGCAAAATAAAAAGCTGGTAGTTCACTTTTGGTTTTTCCTTTAAACTGTTTCATACAATGAAAACACACACACACCAAGCTTTCTAAGTGACCATGTGTGTGGTCCAGCTGTTTACTCTAAAACCTCTGTCCTTGTTCACTAGCCAAGGTAGACAACTGCCATCTGTATGCCGACCTGCCTCTGCCCTCTGCTTATGTACCTGAGGAGAAGGCTCACTCTCACCGAGAATTAGAGCAGTTCTCTCTGCCCACAAACCTCCAAGGAGTCCTTGCAGAGCCTTGATAAGGTTCCTCAAGAGGGAATCCATACTGAAGTCCCTAGTGTAGCACAAAGCCAAAAAATATTATGACATATCATTATCTCAGAGGAAGCAAAGCAGGGACTCTCTCAGGAACCCATCCACACTTGTGGCTGGGAATTCCATACCCTAACTTCAGCATCAGGAGTCTAACTAAACAAATACACAGCTAAGTTTAACAAAAAGTCACCACCAGTAACCTCAAGAGACAGAACCAACCAACTCCTCCTACTACTGATATAGCCCACCTCTCCTTGATCAAGGTTACAATTTTAACACAAGTTGGGTTTTTTCTTCCTGCAAGGAGAATTTTTGACAAGGTGTTAGAAAACTGTGTTACCTGTAAAAACCCTTGAGGTTCACTCTGTCCTTTATCAGGTCAGCTGCCTGAACGATAATAATATTCCTCAACGCTCTTCCTGCACAAGAAGAATTCTCCCCATAAATCTAGATGGAAAAACATTCACTGTAAATATATAACAATAATGTGACAATTTGTGAGCTACCAATAGCATGCTATATATAAAAAATTATGACCAAGTCCCTAAACCTGAGACACATTTTAGCTTATATAGCTATAGACCTTTAATTACCTTATTTTATTTTAGCTACTAGTCCACTTACACTGTCAAGCTATAATAACTATTTTCCAAATGCTAAACTGATTCAACTACAATTATAAGTAATCTCCTTCCACACAAAGTTCAGTGTAAAATATCTAATATCTTTTAAATACAGTGCTTCTATCAACACAGCAAATTGAAGAATATTTACATTATGTATTAACTCTGCCGTATTGACAATGCAATCATATAAAGGACTTGGAAGACGGGAAAATGTTTTTCCTATCCAGTGAACACAACACCATTTGACAGCAGGCTGCTTTGCTCTTAAGCTTCACTCAACTGCAGAGCTCATAGTTAATTCCAAGCATCCTGGTTTTATCTACTTCACGATTCCATCTATCAGATAAAAATTTCGTTTAACTTCTTTTTTTAATCTTCTAATTCCCCCATATGCATCTCTGATTCTTGGAGGATGAAGGAGGGTATTCCTTAGATCTAGAAAAGTCTAGGTCCTACTTCACATTAATAATATTACCTCCTTGACTATAATTAGCACCTTCCTCCACAGCTCAATTCTGTTAAGGAGGCTAAATGGAAATGAGCCGTGTTCATAAGGTAAAAGCTCATGAAAATTTATATTAATTTTTATATTACATGCTAACATGTAAATGCTTACATCATTTTAATTTTTTCTTGGCGATTCTCTCTACACTTACAAAATATATATCTTCTCTCAAAGCAAACAAATTGATAATATATTAATTATGACCTGACAGGGAACACATCAACCCCATCATCCTTACACTTCTTTAATTTTCCTGATATCATCTCCTCACTACAACCAGATAAGAAAGTGAGAAGGACATGAAATTATTTTTAACATGTTAAAACTATCTTTTAAAAAAGCAAAGCTTGAACAAGCCAGATGACAGAAAGCATTACCAAGGAAGAGGTATGTATGAGTCAGCCGACACTTGACTGGTCCTAACATCACAGGATGTTCACTCACTCAGTCATTCAAAAAACATCTAATGAGCAGCTGTCAAGTGTCAGGTCTGTTCTCAATGCTGGGAATACAGTGGTCAAAAAGGTATAAGAGGCCCTAGCCCTCGCAAAGTTCACAGTCTCTTGGTAGCCTAAAAAATGCAACTCTTTGTCAACTCTTTGATGCAACACAATGACGATACCTCATATTTTCTCACCAATAAGTACACAGGAGATAGTTCACTAATAGATAACAATAAATATAAATCTCTTTTTACACAAAGTTTTTAGTGTAAAATATATACTATCTGTAAAATACAGTCTTTCTATCAATATAGCAATCTGGAAAATATTTATATTATATATTTACTCTGCCACATTGACAATTTGCTCATGTAAAGCATTTGGAAGATGGGAAAATATTTTTGTCTTATCTAGTGAACGTCTTGAATCATGACACAATGATCAGAGCATCTCAAACAACTCTGCTGTGCCATCCCCAGGGGAAGAGATGATGGGATCACTGCAGCATCCCTGCAAAACTCCATGTGGTCACGAGCAACACGAACAGCTAGAAGCAGAGAATTCTACACCAGAGTTTGTCAATTACTGTTACAGAAAATGCAGTAAGAGAAAAGAATCATACCTGGGAAGGAGTATGTTCAAGATATGGATTGGAAATTCTTCTCGATAGAGTCTATTTTAAAACAAAGAAAAAGAAGAAATTAGAACCAAAAAGAAACCTTTGTACCAAAAGGGCAAAATATATGCAATGATAACAGGCCCAGGAATTGTCCATGTTGCAAAATGAGCTAAAGTCTCAAGTCATTGGGCCTTATGGGCATCCTTATTCTCGCTCATTGTAAACATCTGGTCAACATTCACATCAAGAGCACAGGATACTCCACTTGAACAGCTCCCAACTTAGCACAACCAACAAAAGTACAACAGAAAGACTAGGTTTTTGTTTGTTTTTGTTTTGTACTTGTCACTTTATTCTTAATGTGATTTGGATTCCATTTCTCCTGTCCTTTTCATTTCCATGTTCACCACCCTAACTCAGTATACCCTGAACTGCTGCTTCAGCTTCTCAGTGGATTTCCTGCCCTCTAGTCACACCCCCCCTTCAGGCCATCCTGCAAACCATAGCACCCCTTCTGAAAGGACAGCTTTAATAGCAAAATAACAGAAAAATTATCTAACCCATAGGAAAGGCTAAAATCAATCATATGGCTGCTCTCGCTGGTGCTCGCTCTCGCTCGGTCGCGCTCTCTCTCTCTCTCAGGCACCCCAAGGGGTTCCGTTTTCACAACATCTGAAAAGAGCTGAGCACACAGAAAGGAAATGTAAACCTTTCTCTTTACATTCACTTCAAACTGCCTTTTAGAATTTGCTTTTACTGCCTCAAGGAATTCTTGAGTGGACTGAGTAGACGTAGGGGAAGGCAGGGGTGGGAGCTACAGGCCTCAGTTCCTGACGGAAACTACATCTCAAGGGCAGACCAATGACAAGATCACAGTCAAGCAGTAAGTCTGTCTGCAAAGAATAAGCAGCTGCTTCTGTTATCAGCCTGCCACTAAGGAAGAAGAAGAAGAAAAAAAAAAGATACAAAAATTCACAGTACCCCTGTCAATTTGGCCATAGCCACAAATCTTCTTCACTCCCTTTATAATCCCTAAATAAAAAGCCTGAGTACCTGGTTCTCTCTGCCAACATTATCTCCTGCCTTTTCACTTCCATGTTGGCCCTTTTCTATCTGGAAAAATAAAATGAACTTTTTCTTCTTTCTATCCTCATCTTTGTCTGGAGAAATTTTTCTCAAAACCCCCGTGCACTAGCTCGCACCCTGACACCTTCCACTTATAGCAGGTCCCTGATTGCTTATGTGAGTCAAGCCCAACCTCTGCCCTTCCAACAGCCAGCTCGCCAGTCTGTCTCCAGTAGGTTTCTAGTATTCTCTTTCCACCTCCCTGCAAGGCTTCAATTTAGCAAGATCTACTTGTCAGAAGAGCCGCCCACTCGTACCCTACTTCTGCTCACATCATTTTCCATTTTAAAAGCCCTCTATCTTCTGCGACGCTCCCCTGAAGCCTGCCAGATTTCCAAGTCCGGGTTTGTGCAGTCACCTCCAGAGTGAAGCGCCTCCTGCCAGGGTTTGCTCCTCTTTAGAGCGCTTTGGTTTTGCTATGACTAGCCTGGTAGCACCTGGGACCCCTGTACTGTGGGCTGCTTTTCTGTGCATCCATTTCCCCCAAGGAGTCCACAAGCTTCTTGAGGGAGTGCTGGCAGCTTATGTTGCTTTGCTTTTGTGGCATCTAGCACACAACCTTGCATAAAGGTGTTTATTTTTCTACTTATTTAGATATTTATATGTCTATGTTGACTTAATAAGTATTTGCTGAATGACTGAATTGCAGGAGCTAATTTTTCCAGACAATCCAGGAAGCAGTACCATCACCCACATATGCTTAAGCACAATAGAGAACCATTATCATTTCCCATTGCAGTAGAGGGGGAAAATAAAAAAGGGAGAAACTAACATTTATTGAACTTCCAACCTATGTTTAAAGCTCTCAACACCTCTATTCTGAGGCTTGCTGTCCTTTGAGATCCCATAGTTTTTAGCCTGCCGCCTCCACTTCTTGGAATAATTTGCTAGCTTTACGAAACATACCCTGCCAGTCACCACTTTCCAGCATCTGAACCTTCTACTAAACTTCAGTCTAAAAAGAGAATTTCCATTCTGCCCCTTCCTCGCTCCGCACTGTTCCCACACCACTTATCTTCTAATTAAACTGAAATAAAATGTAGCAACGCTTTACCCAGAAATGCCAATCAATACTTTGCTAAAGATTTGCAACTTGCTTCCAAGAAAATAAATGTTATAAGGTAGACAAGCCCATTTTTAACTCCCACCCTTGTGGCCTAGTCTATACACACTCCCAATCGGCCCTTCCTAGGCCTTCTGCACTCTGAGCCTATGTAATATATTCACTTATTGAAATACTGAACAACTTAAAACTTGCATGTGTACCAGATTATATAAAGATGAATCATCATGACAATTTTTTTTTTAACAGGGGAGACTTTTAAAAATCATTATGGCAGACTAGAACTAATGTTCTTTATTACTCATCTAATTGTCTGAATCAGCTCAAAAAAAAAAAAAAAAAAAGGCCAATACTTCACATGATCTAGTTAAAGAGAAAGCTTTTATTTAGGTAGAAACAAGTTCTAAAAAACTGGGCAGGGGCAGCCTCACAAAAGAAAACAAACCACTTGCCTTCCTCTCAGCTGCCATCCTGAATCTGGCAATTGCCACTACTGTTAAACTCACACAATCCCACTTAACAGAAATGTCCCCCCCCCATGACTGGCTTGTTTCAAAAGGTTGGTAAGGTGAGTAAATGAAGCAATGGGATTCTTCTATACTGAATAGATAACAGTGTCAGATAAGCTACTAGGCCCCAGGGAACTGACAAAAGCAACATAATAACTGTCTCCTACAGGACACAATTCCTAGACTGGTTGTCAGACTCTCCTGTGAAGTCTCCTCTTCACTGGTCCCAGGGGATCTTTGTTTCATTAACACTCTGGGACAGCAGTTCCCAAACTTGTTAGCTGAGCCTGGGGAAGCCACAGAGCTCTCTGTAGAACCCAGTAAGGTACTCTCACTCGTTACACTTAAAATAACCATCATACTAACGTCTTTTGTAGAGAAGACTTTATGTTAGTTTTCAGTATTGACCAAAAATAGCAAGTGCCAGATTAAGGGGGAAAAAAAAGCCCACAGGGAATGCTCCATCTGTTACCTCATTATTAACAGGTACTGGCAAAGAACTGTTGCTTTATTTCATCACAGGAACACCACGGCTGCTCCTAAATCACCTCAAGAATTGCCCTTTTGCAGCATTTACCAGCAAGAATATCACAAGAACACTCTTGAAAATGCACCACCCCTTCCATGTCAACATTCTTTCCTAAACATACAACTGCTTGGCTGTTTTCATCCCATCTTTGAATGCCTTGGTTTTATTTCTCTTCTCAGCATTCCAAGGCTTCATCTCATCACTCTTGTGGCAACTTACTTCCATTCATTTCACGTTTACAAAGCACCTACTGAACTCCTTGCCAGGCACTGTGGAAGCTTTTAGAAATAGACACATGAACAAGACACCATTCCTAATGTAGAAAACCCATTTACCAGGAGATACAGGGTCTAAAGAACACTTCAAACCTATGAATTCTCTTTCTTAATCCTGATCTTCCCATCAATTTGCTGTATAATCTTGAATGGCTAGTGCACCCAATGCAGGATATCCTCTTACATGGCTCTCACCATAATAAATATAATGCCCAGACAAGGTGATGAACTCTTTTTCCCCTAGTATTTCCAATTTCCTAGAATTACTAAAGCTGGATGCAATGATTTTTTACCAAAAGACATATAAATCCCATGGAGAGAAGAATGCTAACAACACAAATGAAAATAGATTTTAATTCACATTTATTTCTCCTCCTTTCCATTTTAATGAACCATGGAAAATGGTTTCCTAAGTGATTTCAGGCAAACCTCATATTTTAAACATGTATCAGAAAATTACAGTCCTTTAATATTCACAAATGGACGTCCAGAAAAAAATAATGGCATAACTCGAAGAAATAATTGGTTAGCAACCACGTATTAGATCTTTTAAAGTTGGATGCCCACTAAAATTAAAGTATAATAGTTCATGAAGCTAGGTGTGAAGCAAGCATGAAACTCATTCCAGAGTTGCTAAAAATATCTTGCTAAACTATTAATATGTAATAGACTTAAGGCACATTTATCATCAGCTCTTAAAGGAGACAGGCACATTTTTCATCATGTCTTAGAGGAGATGCCTTCATGCTACCCTTAGATCCAGTTAAAGTACTTAGGCTACTAAGGAGTGAGAGAAATGAAAGGAGAGATATTGAATCACTTTGATCACCATAGAAGTATGACCTGAACTATTACTACCATGAACCAACAAGAATTACCAAGTTTACTGATAATGAAAGAATTCAGTTCATGACACAACTTTCTGTCAACTTTGGCCACTGTCCCCCTTCCCATTCTGGGTGATCAAGCAGAAGATAGAATGATGAAATAAGTACACTTGAATTTCTTATAAACCTAGGAAGCCAAAAAGCTTATGTAACTGGTAGGCACATATGTTAAGAGATTACAGAATAAAATAAAGGCTGTGATCCATTAAATTGTCCAGTAGATTTCTAAGACTGTGGGTCCTTCTTAAGCCCCAAGATAAATTTACATCTCAACCAAAGCTTGTTCAAGGTTAAAAGGACAGAATCCCAGCTAGACTGCAGGCTTGAGAATTACCCAGTCATCAAAGTCAGGCAAAATGAAAACTGGCAACATGAGCCAGTTGCTAAGATAGAAGGGCAGAGAACCACGACTCTCCTGTGAGCTCTGGTTACAATCCAGGCCCACGACCGTTTCCTCGGGGCTCCAAGGGGCATACCCATAGCAGCCAGCCGCAGCCACAAAGGCCATTTGTAATAACATCTTCTCAACATAGCATGGCTGTCCCAGAGTCAATGATGTTCTTGAAATTATATTTTTCTACTGCTCTGTGATATGTTAAGAAAGTAGAACAGAATGTGAGAAATGCTTACTGAGCACCTCCTTTGCCTTAAGCACTTTCCACAGTAGTAAATGCACCCACCTATTCCCATTTTTATAGATAAGAGGCCTGAGGATGAGGGAAACGAAGCATTTCACTTAAGGTCCCAGAGCTGGAAAGTTAAGAGCCAGGACTGAGACAAATTTTGATTGATTCCAAAGCCACCGCTCTATGCTAACATGCTGAATGTTATTAAGTAACAGTAACTGAGTTTCTGCTATGTGCCAGAGACTATATGAAGAATTTTGCATGCATCATTACCTAATACTTTAAAAAACTCTGAGTTAGGTACTATTACTAATCCAATTTTGCAGATGACAAAACTAGACTTACAGAGGTCAAGAAGTTTGCAACCCAATACATGTATCTTTCAACCCAGGACACAAAAAGAGTAGCGTGACAAACAAGTGCATCTAATTTCATTAAGAAGTCACACATATTAATAGTATCTGCTAGATCCAGTGGTTCTCAATCATGGATGTAAATAGAACCATCTGGGAAACTGAAGAAAAACAAACCAGGTTCCAAGGGACCACCCCAGACATACTGAATTAGAATCTCTAGGAGGGGGCCTGGGCAGTTTTATCCCAAGCCTCCCAGACAGTTCTGATGTGCAGCCAGGTTTGAGTAAAACTGTAAAAACAAGTGATTGAGAAAGGCAATTTGAATCTCTTCTCATCCACTTCAGCTATGGGGCTTGGAGAACTGCTCCCTCACACACCTTGCTGAACGAAAGTCAGGTACAGTCACTTGCCAGCAGCACTGGCATCTGTGGCTAAGCCTCCGAGTGGCTTGTGTAGAACAAAAAGCCACTGTTTCAGCAAATCTCAGCTTGCACCTGCTCATGTGGTATGTGTTTTCTATATACCCCATCCTAGACATAGCCCTAAGCTAAAATATCTTCATGTCTACATAGTAGCATAGTACCTATATACCTTCAGAAAGAGAATACCCTTTTAATAGCATCAATGACATTAAACTTGATTTTAACTTCCCATTATTAAAGGGCTCTATTCTAGTATAAACATGTTTCCCTACTTAAAAGATAGTCGAAAATGAAAGTAGGCTCTAGGAATACTTATGAACATTTCACAATCTTGTCTGCCTAGGGAGATACATCAGCAAGAACCAACAGCTTCTGGGAAAATATGCACAACAGGTACAACAGAAACAAACCCCAAAGCTTCACCAGTTTGATTTTATTCAGTCCTTGGGAAAATATCTTTCTTTTTGGTTGTGTTTACAAACAAGAAAACAGTTTTTCCTACCAGGGTGGGCTTCCTTGGTCAATGCAATCACAGAAAAGCCTTTAAAATTTAGGAATCAAGTAACTAAAGATTTAGGGGAAATGGTTAAATCAGCAAGCTTACTTATCTCCACTTATCGTTGAATTCCCTACTTGTATTAACATCAACCCACCTAGTCGTACCTGGACTCCAAGACGGACCATTCCCACAGCAGTCAACATAAAGCTCTCACTGCCCAAATCTGGGACAATTTGAGCAGCAACATAAATAATGAAAGTATTGACTTCTAACCCACAGAATAAATATCCATGAGTCCATACAAATGTAAATAAACTATTGAATAAATAAAAGAATGAGGATGGGGAAGAAAGGACAGCCTTTCCTTACAGAATAATTTCAATTACTAAATGCAGTAAAAAGAAAAAAACAGAAAATCACCACTAGGCAAACATCACAGTAGTAAATGCTGCAGACAAGAATCATCAATGGTTGATGCTAATGATGAGACACAGGATATTGCATGGTGTCAAAGTACCTCCCCCCAAAATACTTAATAAGTATAAAGGAAAAAATAGTAACTTGCAAATGAAGCTTAGCAGACATCACCTTTGCCAAGTGATAAAAGTTATCTCCTATCATAAGACACGTTGACATCTTCTGCCTCCTGATCTGATGAACTGAGAAAGGCACTTTCATGGTATTTTTGTCAGAATGCATACCTGAATTTAATGATGAAATATCAGACAACCCCATTCCGAGGGACATTCTTCAAAATAACTGGCTTGTACTGTGCTAAAACTGTTAAGGTTAACAGAGACCAATAGAGACTGAGGAACTATCCCAGATTGGAGGAGTCCAAATGAAACTGACAACTAAAGGCTCTGTGTGATCCTGCACTAGAATAAGGATCTCGGCAGGAAAACCGGCAAAATGTAAATGAGGTCTGTACTTTAGTTAATAATGTGTATCCATGCCAGTTTTGACAACTGTACTGTGACTATGTAAAAATGTTAACATTTGGGAAAGCCAAGTGATGGTTATAAGATAACTTCCTTTGTACTAGTTTTGCAGCTTTTAAGTCTAAAATTATTTCAAG
>VBSM01002217.1:27810487-27820557 GCA_008086735.1 Cheirogaleus medius | reverse complement strand
ATGAAATCATGATCTTCACATGTAGGACACTGGCTTCATTAGGTCCATAATCAAGAATTTAAGCTCTGCTCATTGCCCCATGTCTCTCCATTGTCCCCATATTCCTTCCCCTGTCCTGAGTCCAACTCCCCAGTTTGATGCTTGAGGCTTCAGCATTCGGATGTGGCAAAACCAGCAACCCACAGGAGGAAAAGGGGTTTTAAAGAACTCTGAAATACATATTTATTTAACTACTTCTCCACACAGATCTTTCATTGAGGGTAAGATTAAATCACCAAGACAGTTGTTTTTAAAGCAGTTCCTAGGCTAGACTGAAACTATTTTAAAACTCATAGGTGGAACATAAAACAGGATGATTGAACCCTTTTCCTTTTTTCTAAGATTTATGCCCCTCTCCAGGTTATGAGGTCTGTAGAAGCTTGGTATTTATACACCTTGTTGAGTTTGATATTGTGTGTGTCCCTTGAAATAAAAGGCCAAGACCCCTTTAAAAAGTTACAGGAGGTACTGACTGAGTTGACCAAGAACATTCAGGAAAGAAGAAGTACATTCAGAAGAGGAACAGCAGTCAGCATGTCAGCAAAGATTTCCTTCTGTTTCTGTTACGTAGTTCAAATGTCATGAATTGGAAGAAATCTGTTAAAAGTAATGGAAGATCTTAGAACACCAAAATACTGTTAAAAATCCTAGGATGTTGTCCTTAATGTTGAGACTAATGGAAGAAAAAAAAATTAAAAATTAAAAAAAAAATCTAGGGTAAAAGCATACTTACAATAAAGCTTTTATACCTTTCTGGCTTTAAAACCATATATGGGTGTGGAGACTGGTTGCACAGCAATGTGACTGCACTTAACGCTACTGAACTATACACTGAAAAATGGTTACGATGGTAAATTTTATGTTATGTGCATTTTACAATTAAAAACAAAGAATTTTAAAGCTACGTTTGAAAGATTCTGAAATTCGGAATTTACTCGCAAATTATAATCTCCGAAGCCAACTAAATAAACACATAACCAAAGCCTGGAAGATGAAGGTTCTATGCTAGGGCACTCTAACTACCTGTAAGTTTCAATGTCCCCATGCCATGCAGAGATTTTAATGCCTTGTCAAACCTTCTTAATTTCGGTGAGGTTTTAAATGGCAACTTTAGAAATGTAATCATGAGCAAATGAAGCTCCAGGAGTTAATTAGCACAATTGTGTGCTCATGTTTTCTCCTTATAAATGCACTTAAATGCGGCACAAAAGTCATCTATACGAATAAAGCCTTAAACATGAAGGTAAAAATGAGGACTGATCCACCTGCAGAGAACAGAACTTTTCTCTTTTCTGAAACAGCACTTTCTCCCCTCCACTCTCACCCACAATTCTATAGTAAAGATTCGATGCTAACAAAAGGTTCTCCACAGCCGATCTCCATTTCTTATCACCAACACACGCAGATTTGACACACACGGGGAAACTTGCTTTTGAAAGCTTTCCAATTATAAATTAATTCTGTGACTCACGGCAGGCAATTCCTTTCACGTAACCCTCACCTAAGTCCTATGTATCTCAAGTTGGACAACAAACACTTCTCTACACAATCACAGTCCTATTAACCATCAGGTGACAAATTAAGTCTTTAACCACCTTCTCCCTGGCTTTCTCTCAGTCTTCTACGCCTGAGGGAGCAACCTACTACAAGGTGTGCAGAGATACAATTGGAAGAGACTGGGCTGTTTTCTCAAATCAACAGACTTTCAAACTTTTTTTTTTTACTGCAACCCATAGTAAGGAGTATATTTTTTACAGTTACTCAGGTCACACAAACATGTATACATGTACCTAGCTGAAACAAAATGCTTTTAATCATCTTCTTACTCTGCCGGGCAAGTGAGATAAACTCTGAACCCATTAAGTTATGTGATATCATATATATTCATATTAAACGCTAACATTTCATGATAATGATTCTCCAATCCTCATGTTAAATTGTAAATGAAAAAAGCCTCCATTTTTTTTAAGCTACTTTGAGTCTTCAAAATATTCAAAAGATAAATATTTAAGTACTTCCCTATTAAAATCAGGCTGAGCTGCATGACTATATACCTAGATATTGTGTGTTGAGGGTACGGGGGAGAAAGATAGACAATAACCCGAAACAGCATATTCAGTGTACGGGATGTATTTAGTCATTGATTTTTTTTTTTTTTGAGACAAGGTCTCTCTCTGTCACTTGGGCTAGAGTGCAGTGGTGTCATCATAGCTCACTGCAATCTCAAACTCCTGAGCTCAAGCAGGCTTTGGCCTTGGCCTCCCAAAGTGCTAGGATTACAGGCTTGAGCCATTGTGGCCAGCCTTGATTTTTTTTTTTTTTTTAAGTAAAGCTTTCCTATAAACAGACTGTGATCTGGGTTTGCCAGAATAACCACACTCTTAACAATCTTACCTTAAGGGAAAGACTATTTCAACAACAACAAAAAATGGATAGATGTAATTTTCTTTGAACCAAATTGAAAAAGGAAAATAATATGTATTGCAGAAATCTCCCATTCTTTTACACTTCTAAATATTAATGCTGCAATTTTAAGAAGAGGGAGTGTTCTAAAAACCTTCACAGAGGAAGGATGGTTTAAACACGAGTTTCCATTTTGGCTCTTTCTCATTTAACAAAATAACAGGAGGAAAGAGAAAAGGGGATGTTAAAAATGATCATGAAAACATAGTTAAGAAAAAACAAAACACAGGTGGCAGAAAAACTTGACTCTACTATCCCTAAGGGGAGCAGAGTAAAACTGAAGCCCAAAATGCAGAAACACAGATCATTATGTATCCTTCGTGTTAATGACGTTCCAGAACTGATGTTTCTAAGGGAAACATCGAGAACTGAAACAAAGCCCTTGAACAAAGATTACTAATTTCTGATAAGGGGAAAGCTAGTGCAAGCAAGGAAGAGAAGGTGGCATGGAAGGAAAATCTATGGCCTAGAGAGCAATCTGGCATTTAGCAGCATTTGCCAACATACGTATGTATACACACAAGCACAATTAGCAATATGTATTTACCAAGCATCGATATACTACTGCTTATTATATGCCAGTCACTGGCAAATAAAAGTTCTAAGCACTTTTTACAAATATGAATGCATTTATTCTTCATAATTATCTTTGGAAGAACAGAGAGGTTAAATAACTTGCCCACAGTCATTCAGCTGATGAGTGGCAGAGAAACCTTGGCTGGCTGGTTCCAGCATTTGTGCTCATAATCTCCATATTCTTCCTCTCTGGAGGATGCCCTTGGTCCCTGCCCCTTTTGAAGTCTACCTCTCCAGCCTTCCAACAATTCTGCAAGCCGACCTACATCACAACATCCTTCTAGTAATTTCAGAGTTGGTTTCTCTTGTTTGCAATCAAAACCCCTGACTGACTCCATCCCAAATCCAATTATAAAGAAGAGTGTATGTGAACACAAAAGCCTCCACTGTATCCTGCCCCAATAACGAGTGAATTACCTGAGGAACACTGAGAAGGGGGAGGCAGGCATGGGGTGGGCAGGGGCATGCATGTTTATAAATGAGCCAAATTCTCGTCTCACAAGGCAGGGAAAAACAGCTCTTGGGAAATTTATGAAAGCAAGAAATAGTGGTAAATTAGTTATTCTTCTCAATTATTTCAAGACGACAGGTGGATTTCCTGTGCTCAGCTACACAAGTTCACAGTTTTCTACCAGAGTCTACTGTGACAAGCAGCTATGAGTATCTTGAAGCCACAATTCCCTGGACTTCAAACATAGAAATTTAAGAACTGGAAAAAGTCAGGGGTGGCTAAAGGGAATAAACGCTCTCCTTTATATCCAGTCAGCTCCCTGTCTTCCCACACCGGCTATCTTCCACCTTATCTTCCTGCGCCTACCCCAAGGCTGGGCTCGCAGGCAGCTGGCACTATGCCTATCGGCTCTGAGGGCGGAGCCCTGGCGCTGGGCAGATGCAGCCTGAGGACAAGGTGGTGGGGGTGGAGGGCCACAGCGCAGTGTCAACCCTGGGGGGAGGACACACTACAATGGTCACAGAATGCCATCTAGTTCTCCTTCCCTGAACCAAAAACACTGAAATTTCAAAAAACATCCTAGAGGCAAATACCACCATTTAGTTATTTAAAAAGCATCTCCTTTCCCTCTCTGCCTCTGTAAAGTCACTTACACAACAGAGACAACTTTTCATTCAAACACACACACGTACACACTCCTACTCATAATTTCTTAAATAAGAGTCTGGGGAACCCAAGAGACTTTCTGTACAGAAGAGACAACCTTTAGTCATGTTTCTGATAATTATATTCCTCTCAATACTGGAAACTTCTCTTGGGTTCTTGTTGATTATTAGCTGATTAAAAGAGAAAGCAAATCCCTAAATCCTAGCATCCTTTCCTTCCCAAACTCTCAGACTTCTCATTCCCAATGCTTCCATTTAAGAACAGGTCCCTGGCCTCTATCACCTGGGCAATAACCCCAAAGAGATTTCCCTGCCTCGACCTCTCCTTTCTCTACTCTGCACAATCCTTAGAAAGAGACTGAAGAAATGCTTTTGTCAACTGATGGTAACTGTCACCTTACATCTGTAAGATCATGTCCAGATACAGTCTCACCTTTATTCTGTCCCAAAAAACATGTATCTACTACATGAAGTGGTTCCAAAATGTCCACATGAGACACAATAAGGGAAATATAACAGGTTTTCCTAAAACTAAATTTACTTAATTATGAAGAACAGTCCTTTAGTCTAGTGGTATAGAAATAGGTTATACACTAGTGGGGGAAGACTGATCGGAAACTGCACAAATAAGTTTAACTACCAATTATTTATGTTAGAAGGTGGGAGAGGACTAGGACATGGGGAGGAGGTTGAGGTCACAATCTTAAAATAGGGTGGCCAAGGGGCCTCACTGAAAGAATGGCCTTTGAGCAAGGCAGGTGAGTGGGTGTCTGGAGAAAGAGGGTTTTAGATGAGAAAACAACAAGTGCAAAGGCCCTGAGGTCAGAGGATGCCCAGCATGATGGTCAAGAAGGCCAGTGGGACTACAGCAGCACAAGTGGACAAGAACAAGGCTCTACAAGATGTGAGGAAGAGACAGTTTTCATTTGTCTATGAAGCATGTACTTTGCAATGTTAACACACCACTCACATTTATACCTAATGTAAAATATGTCAGAATCTCTGCACAAATCAAAGTACTGTATATGCAAACTTTGTTGCCTAATAACTAACCTTGATTGTTATTTTACTTGGCTTTGTTCTTTCTATACTGTAACAGCAAGTTTAATTTTTGAGATCAAAGAACTGTCAGTAGCACAATTGCACAGTAAAAGTATTTTTAGCACATCTTCATTAAAAGGATACTCATGTACTGCATTTCATTCGAGCTAGCAGATCTGTTCTTTGGTGACAGATTGCTTTCATTTCTTTCTTGAGGTCTCAAAGAATAGGTAAGCCTGTTTCTTAGAGCTGTATCCCAAATTATTAGTTTAGATGTTATGCAGCACATAAAATAAGTCACATACCATCTTTACCAGGGTAACATAGATCTAAACTTGGTGAACAGACAAACCCCAGCTCTTATGTCACCTCTGCACTCAAATGTTTCTCTCATAACCAGGCTCAGAGAGGTCGATTCTATACCTTTGTACTCTCGAGGTACTTTCTGTTCTATCATTGTAGTTAACACATTACTTATTTTGAAGTTTGTATAGTTTTGTAAAACTAAATTGTAATAGTATCAACATGTCTATCTCCCCCACTGGACTCTGAGTGGCTAAGGACCAGGATCATGCCTTTATTCATTTCTGTCTTCTCAGCTTCTAATGACTGAGGTAGACATTACTAATATTTGTGCTTCTCTTCTCCTTCAAGGCTCCTGGGAGGATGACACTTCTCCGGTGCCTTAAACAAATGAGGCCAGGAGGCTTGCTTTGGCCAATGAAATGTGAGCAAAAGTCACTCCGGGTAGAGTGTTTAAAAACCTGTGTGCAATTCTCCATTCTTTCTTCACATGCTGCAATCATCGTGGGAGAAGATGGTGACATGGAAATGTCAAGAGATAGAAGCAGAGCTGCCACATGGAGGACAGCCACCCTGGAGAGCAGCCACCCAGATGCAACATGTTCTTTTTGTAAGCAAGAAATAAACACTTGTTGTATTAAGCTACAAAGATTTTGGTGGGATCTTGTTGTTGTTGTTGTTGTTGTTACTGCAGCAAAACCTAGACTACCCTGATGCACACATCAGAGAGTAGGTGCACAATACAGATTTTAGAAGGAAGATCAGATACCAGGAAAGGCAAAGTGGGTGACAGGAAAGTGGGTGACTGCACCAAATGGCAGTCTGGTATGTGAGGGTACAGGTGCTGCCTGTAGCACAGGAAACAATTAACAAAATCATAAATCCGCTTTACTTTGTCTTATGTTTAGCCTTGTATTCCCAAAGCTAATTGCTTAAGTAGAAGTTTCTACATTTATTACAGTCATTATGAAATGAAACTGGATTTGAATTTCACAATCTTACCTCTCACCAGAGCAATACCTTCTTGTATGTATCCGTTGTATCTATCCTTTCCCAAGGCAGAAGTCCCTTTTTTTTTTTTTATTTTTTTTTCAGAAGTCCCTTTTTAAAGCAAGTAGTTTTGAAAATATAATGCTAATCAGCAATCAATCATTTGTAAACTCTCTTCTCCCTAATGCAGACCAGGTAGATGGTGACTACTCAAGCCCTTGCAACAGGTACCCTTCTCTTGGGGTTTTGGGGAGTGGGGGGATATAAGAATCTAAATAGTCTAAAAAAAAATTAATAGAGAAGTTAGGTTGGGTGAGGGCTTCTCTGAGAGTCTGAACATGCGGAGGTGGGCTTCAATCACCCAAATTCCTGAAAAGGGCATCTAGCATCCTCTCCCATACAAAACAGAGCCCTCGGCTAGGGCCAGGTACACTGACGGATGGGTGCCAGGATGAAGAAACAGGAGTGCAGTGCAGAGGAACAACGAGGGCAAACACAAAGGATGAGCTGATTCAGAGAAGAGGTGCTGGGAAAACAGCCCACCAGAAAAGCCTGCAGGGGAAAAGCTGGGTGGCAGGGGGGAGGAGAACAAGAAAACAGGAAAGGCAAAGCCGAAGGAAATCAAACCCTAAACAAAGATGGATAGTTCATCCAAGGGAAGTGAGTAAGGAGATGAATCTTCAAAGAGAGAAAAAGCTCATCAGAGCCTTCTTAGGGCCAAACCAGAACAGAAAGTAGACCCGAAGCTACTTTCCCTGGCTATGCAGACAGGAAGAACATTCTCTCTAGGATGGAGGTGAAAATGAGGAGGATTAGCAAAAACTGTCCTCCCCTGGGGTCTGAGACTAGAAAAGGAAGCCTGCATGACCAGGGCCCACCCATACCCCTCCTGCACACGGAGCTCCTCTTTGTTCCCGACCAGGACAGGGACCCTCTCGCCAGGGTCACGTGCACCAGACCCTTTTTCTCTTCTGTCTACACCAACAGGTGGTGTCAGGCATGGTGTCTTCCAGGAAGGCCCATCCCCTTCCTGGCAGAGGTGGGCTCCTCTCCTCTGTACTCCCTCCCAGTGGCTTGTCTTCGCCCGGTACCCAGAAACCAAGCCTTACTGGGGAAACAACCAGAAGAAAAGGGAAAATGGAGCAAAACACAAGGCATTTTAACTGTGCCACACTGAGGACCGTGAAGTGAGCCATCATGACTTGCCTCAGTCATACAAGGTCGTACTCTCGACTCCCTCACACATCCATATTTTCTGACAAATACACAAAAACCCAGAAAGAGAGGAAAAATATTCCAGAGCTGATTTTTCCTCATAGAGAACTTTTCTTCTACCTAAAGAACTGTCACAATAGAAAATTTGAGGTGAAGGGCTTATTTTGTCTTTAAATGTTTCATTAAGACAAGGTATTCAGATGTTGGAATCCGACCTTTATCACCCCAATATTATTCATAAGAGCTGTGAACTAGTTTCAACCTAGCATGACATTTCAAGACAAAAGAACTGACACACACAGAGAACTGGTATGTGCTGTGGTCCTGCTTCATGGGAGGCTACTGTAAAAGATGATTTGGCTGAACACCAAACCATGAAAAATCTTTTTTATCTTACTGATTACGCCCATCGCTGGAACCTATGGGCAAAGGAACGGAAGGTATAATTATTCTATTCAACTATTTGTTACTTCATGAATGTTGTTTTGGCAGGCATTTCAGAACATGTTTGCTATACTGTGACAAAATTTAGCAAGATCAAAGTACCACATAAAGGTTTTATAACTCCTGTGGTAGGCTGACAATGCTAAGGGTACCTGGGGGAAAGGCAAGGGCAGGAGAAGAAACTTTGCCAGGCAGTTGTAGGGAAGGAAGACAGATTCCTCACACAACAGCTTCTCTGACTCTGAACCCCACTATCCAAGTTTAGGCACAGGAATGACAGAGGAGTGGCACTTTGGTCACATTCTGGCACAGTCCTAGCTCTGATCAGAGATCCAGGGACCTCTGAGGACCCTCTGCAGGTAAGCCCAGCATCACTTCAAAGGCCAGGCCCTTCCCCTTGCCTCGCTCACTATCCTCCACCCAAATCCCAGGGATCAGGCAGTGTCCCTGCCTTAATCCCCACCAGTGCCCACTCTGTTCGTGACTTTCTTCTCCCCTCAGCTACACCTTCCACTGTTACGTCTTCCAGCACGCTCTTACCTGGGCTCCTACGTCAGTCAAGGGTCCTCTCAGAAAAGAGCCTATCAAAGATGTGTGGGCAAGGTTCACAGACCCCCACGAGATGCTGCAGCAACACAAACGAGTCATGACAAGCCTTGAACAGCGCGGGCCCGAGGGAGGGGGAGGCCCAGCTTCCCTGGATGCTGCACAGCATCACAGCAATTGAGGAGAGAACGCCCGGGAGCTGCTGTTAGGTGGTCACAGTCACCACCAGCCCCAGAGGGAAAAAAAGAGGGAGCAGGAGGAATAGGGACCCCTGGCCTCTCTCTCCTCCTGACCTCCCACTGACTGACCCCAAACCAACGCTGGAGGGCAAGGCAGCCCTGGTGACGAATGTCCACAGAGGGCAGCCTCCAAAGGGCAGCCCACAGAGAGTACACGGGACAGACAGACAGAGAATGACCAGCACAGCTGCCGTGGGCATTATGCTCCAAATGCTTCTCACTTTTTTTTTTTTTTAACTACCAGTCCCTCTGCAGAGACCAATAACGGGGAGTTTTCAATATTATTAATTCAATAATATCCTTTTATGCAGTCTTCCCATTTGGGTTTGGCCTTCCATCGTGGAGGTGGTAAACAGATAGCCAGGTAGACTCCTGGCCTCAGCAATATCCTGATGATGAAGGTCACCAAACTTCTGAGGCCTTTTAGACAGACCACTGCTACTAAGTGTGGTCTGTGGATGCAGCATCAGCGTCCTCTGGAACTTGACAGAAATGCAGATTCTTGGGCCCTATCCATGAGCTGTTGAATGGAAGTCTCTAAGACTGGGGCCCTGGAATAGGTGTTATTAAAAGCTCTCCAAGGATTCTGATGCATGCTGAAATTTGAGAAGCTCTACTTTAGTCCTCGCCCTTCCCAGCAGCCTGAAGCAGAACTGTCTGCAGATATCCTATCAGAGACCCTGCACCAAAAGAAGTCCAGCCTAAAGGGACTCTTTTAACTTCCTTGCTATGGTTTCCATGTCAATGACGACATTACTGACAATGGCAGCAGCTCACGCTTACTGAGCATGCTCTACATAACTAGGTGGACACTGTCTTTACTTCACAGATGGTGAGCTTGTTGCATACAGAAAAGCTAAGTAACTTGCTTTTGACTCTATAAAAGAAAGAAATACTGCATTTCTTTATGAGTTATGAAAACAGTAAAAGGATATATATGAAACCACTTTGTAAATGTAAAGTAGTACACAAATGATGGCACAGTGAACACATAACTACCAATGAACCAAACTTGTTAGGTATTTTTAAGCTCGAACATCATTTGAGATACTCAAGGTATAGACTAGAATATATCTAGGCACTTTTTTTTTTTTTTTT